>CM062810.1:469719107-470456478 GCA_031772625.1 Pinus tabuliformis | reverse complement strand
GGAACATGGATACTGCAGATGGAGCAAATTTTCGATCTCCGTAATGTGAAAAACACACAAAAGGTACGTATTACAACTTTATATTTGGAACCAAATCAGTTTGTATGGTATCGATGGATTTGCTCTCGTAAACAAATTATCACTTGGGTAATTTTTACTGAAGAAATGATAGCACATTATGAGGATACAAAAAGCAACACCTTTTTTAGCTAATTGATAAATCTCAAACAAAAGGGTTCAATGGTGGATCACATTGAGGACTTCCAAAAATTGAACATAAGGGCAAAATATATTCTAGAGGAGCATAAGATTGATGTGTTCATCGGGAATTTAAAGGATAATATCCAACATGACGTTTGCCTTTGGGAACCTGATTCATTGAAGAAGGCATTTAGGTTAGCAAGAAAAATGGAAAGCAAAATTATGGCAACGAGGAAGCCTACCACTCACAACTATAAAGATGGAAGTGTTGTTTCCCCTAGTATTCCACAAACTACAATGTTGACACCACAACAATTGGAAGAAAAAAGAGCAAAAGGGCTTTGTTACAATTGTGATAGAAAATACACTAAAGGTCATAAGTGTGCTGAGAAGAAATTATTCTACATAGATTTTGAAGAGGAGGAAGAAAAGGAACAAGAAATGTCAAAAGAAGAGGATATATTCCATAAAAAAAACCTAGATAAAGAAGAAATGAATCCGACCGTATCTTGTAATGCATTGGCTAGAATTACCACTCCTCAAACTGTCAAGATAGAAGGACATATCAAGAAGAAAAAGGTAATAGTGTTGATTGATTCGGGAAGTACCCATAATTTTATTCAGTGTAAGATAGCAAAGGAATTGAATTGCTTCCTCTATCCAGTACCAGAGTGTCAAGTGATGGTTGCAAGTGGAGGAACCATAAATTGCTTTGGAAAGTGCCATAATATCAAGCTATCCATGGGAGAATATGTATTGAATAGCCCAATGCTTTCCATTCCAATGGGTGGTGCTGATGTTGTACTAGGAGTCCAATGGCTACAATCCTTGGGTACAATAGCTTTTAATTTTCAAGAACTTTTCATGAAATTTTGTGCGGAAGGAAAGGAAGTTGAATTAAGGGGTATTTTAGGGAAACCGGGAAAGATAATGAGCTCTAACAGTATGACAAAGCTTCTAAAGGAGGAACAATGAGGTGTAATTGCACAATTATGTTCGCTAGAGGTTCCCACATCGAAATCATCTATTTCTCCAGATATCTAAAAAGTCTTGGAAAATCATTCCAAAATATTTGAGACTCCCAAAGGTCTCCCACCTATTCGTGATCATGATCATGCTATTCATTTGGTTCTAGGAAGTGTTCCTCCAAACATCAGGCCGTACAGATATCCCTATGCCCAAAAGAGTGAAATAGAATGTAGGGTTGCAGAAGTGCTAGAGGCTGGTATAATTCAACCTAGTCAAAGTTCTTTCTCTACTCTAGTAGTATTGGTGCACAAGAAGGATGGATCATGGCGCATGTGTTTGAATTATAGGGAGATCAACAAGCTCACTATTAAAGACAAATTTCCCATTCCTGTCATTGATGAATTATTGGATGAATTGCATGGATCAATTTACTTCACCAAGTTGGATCTTCGTTCAGGATATCATCATATCAGAATGAAGACTGAAGACACTCTGAAAACAACATTTAGAACTCATGAGGGTCATTATGAATTTTTGGTCATGCCTTTTGGCCTTACCAATGCACCTTTTACATTTCAAGGTTTGATGAATTCCATTTTCAAACCCTTCCTTTAGAAAATTTGTGTTAGTATTTTTTGATGATGTACTAATCTACAACAAGTCTTGGAAGGATCATGTTGAACATGTTGACAGGGTGCTCAAACTATTGAAGGAGAAAAAATTGTATGCTAAAATGAATTCCAATTCGGTGCAATCGAAAATAGTGAGGGTGTATTTTCGTCCTTCTTCTCACAATAGGTTTCCCACTAGTCCTTGACGTGGGGGGCGACTTTGAGAAGTGAAAAAGTAATCTTTTCATGGCTGGAAAAATCATGAACAAAAAAACATCCTTCTAGCATATTTAACCATTTATCTACGACATCAACATCGATTTGACCCTAAAATATTGGGATGTCAATCTTAACTTGTACCTTAAAGGGTGTGGCGCTTCCAGAGTAGCTGTTGGAAGGAGATGCATCACCCTTGGGTAGCCTCTCGAGGATCTGGGCAAAGTTGTCCATCATCGCATTCCTTTGTTGCTCGAGGGATTCTTCAAGAAATATTTTAAAAGGATCTCCTACTCCCTCATCTTTATTCCCTTCCGCCATTTGAGGCCGTCGGGATTTGCGAGGCTGGTCTTGTAAAGGTTCGACCAGCTCAAGCCCTAACTCCTTATATCCCGACCTCATTGGGGACATGCAAATAAAAACGGAGAAATAAAAGACCACTCCGATACCACTGATCCAAACTTAAACATGAACACAACAAATTACAGATATAACCATAAATACAAAGATGCATCAGAAATAATACTTCATATCAAATACTGAAATATGCTTACAAACATAATGGAAATAAGACTAGCTCGGGGGATGGTAGCTTATCTCTAAGAAGAGATGTGGCGGATACATGCCTCTGAACTGTGTTACAATGAGGCTCAGAAGCCTATTTATTATTGAGAAACAATGGAAAACCATAAAAATCCCAAACCCTAACCCTAGGAGATGAAGCGCTAAAATATGGGCCCCGTTTGGGTAAATTGGTACATCAACTTCGTGGGGTCGTAACTTTGGCATACGATCTCTGTTTAACATGCACAATACCTCGTTAGAAAGATCTATCTAAGGAATACAACTTCCAACTGGCCAACACTGGTCAACACTAGTCATTGGCCCCGAAATTCCCCAAAATAGGGCCTCAAAATGGCTCCGGAAGTTCAGGACTCGAAAAACTGCCAAAAATAGTAAATTATGCTACAAATAAGGAAACTGAAAAACTAAAAGAGAAAGTGGTGGGGGTCCTAGTGGAATAGGTGGGTGGCCACTAAAATCTACCTGGATCAATGTCTCTGCTAATCCTCAACTTCATTTTTTACTCCATTTGCATTGCTATTTGATATTTTTAGAACATTAGTATATCTTTTAGGTTATTATTTTACTAGTTTCTTTGAGCTTGATTCTCCTTTGAACGTCTCATAATATTCTTTAAAACAAATACCTATTTGAATAGAGGGTGATCTCCACTAACTAAGAATGTTATTTAATTATTTAGTCCCTTTTTCAAGCTTTAAGTTCAGTTTCAACTAAGCATTTGTATTCTCTAGATCCTTTCCTAAGGATGCTATCTTTGCTTCTAGCTTCTCATAGTTTCTTTACTTTTCTTTTAGCTAACTTATTAGTGTATCCTATATTTTCTTGGCCTCTTCAACTTTTGACTTATTGATTTTCTAACTGCAATGATAATTAGCATATTATTTCTATAAAACTAATAATTATTTTTGATGTATATCTTCTTTTACTTTTGTTCGAATATATCATTTAGTAGTTATACTTAAAAAATTCAACAACAAAAAAAACAGTATAATAGTAGAGATCATACTATTATAGATCATAATGCATAAATAAGATACAAGATTTATCTTGGGAAAACCCACCAAGGGGAAAAACCCAACAACCTTTTAAATAGAGAAATTCTTTTGTTCAACGAGGGACATGCCTAGACCTATGGTCAAACTTCATCTTCCCCTCCAAGTCAAGTCTCCCAAACTGATCCAACACTTCTCTCTACTGATCTGCCCCAGAAATTTGGCCTTCTGCATTAGCTTCCAAAACTCGGCTATCTACAATTGCTTTAGAAACTCGGGTATCTGCATCTACTTCAGAAACTTGAATTTCTACGACTGCTTCAAAAACTCAACTTTCTGCAACAAAAAATGCCCAAAAAATATGTGAATAAGAAGAGAAAAAAACTATCCAAACACGTGTGAGCTAGAGAAGGGAGAGAGAGATAAATATTGTCCTTTTTTCATCCTTCTTGTTCTTCGCTAAGATGCCCAAAAATTGTCTTCCTTGAGAGAGTGTGAATTGGTGGTGGAAGTATGAGGTCGAGTTGCCTTTATATAGTGATATGCCTTAGTGGAAGGGGTGTGTCTTTTTCCAGGGCCAACTTAACTTGGAGGGAGACTAACCTGACTGCTTTTGGACCCAAAAATTACAATTCAAAAATTCAAATTTTCTTTAAAAAGTTGCAATGGGACTTTGACTCAAAATATTTGTTCTTTTGACTCTACCATTTAAAATATGCTTTACAATTCAGTACATCAAGTGACCAAATATACATTATGAAGACCGACCATAGTTACAAATTCAACATGTATTTGGTAGAATGATTGATGCTTCATCAAAATTATGATCTTTCCTTTCACAATTATGTAATAGATCCGTAAGCTTTTCATTATTTCTTTTAAGTCTTCTTATTTCTTTTGAGGAACTGACAAGTTCACCCTCAAGTTCTACCTTGCCATCAACATCATCTTGTTCTGAAACTAATATCCAATTCTATAAGGCCATGAATAGGCATTCTTCTTGATCATCATCAAATTAATCTTCATCACTATCTTTTGATGAGCTACTATCTTCCTTGGAATATAAATTTCTTCTTGAGAGTTCTTCCCTTCTTATTTTTATGAAATTTGCCTCTATTTCATGTTCTCTTTTATCATTACCATCTTTGAATTTTTCTAATGGACATTTAGAAGCATAATAACATATTCTACCACACTTAAAACATTTGAATGGTAACTTACCTTTGTATTTGCTAGATCCTCTATTCAACTTTCTCACAAATTGAGCTTCTTCTTCATCTGTTTCAGAGATGGAATGATTATGGTCCTCGTGTCGTTTTGTTTTCTTTAATAATTTGAAGGATAATTCCTTCAATCCCGACTTCTCTTTTCTCATTCTCTTGTCATATGCAGTGACGATTTCGTGTAGTTCATCCATCTTTAATTTTTCATGCCCTTTCATTTCTTCAATAGCTAAAACCTTTGGATTAAACCTTAATGGAAGAGATCTCAAGACATTTTTAACAATTACCGATTCTTCAATCTTTTCACCCAATCCTCTAATAATGTTGACAACTCTATCTACCTAAAGGAAAAATATTCCAACATCTTCTTTTTTATTCATCTTTAAACTTTCAAATTACATTCTATGAATTTGAACTTTATCCATTTTTACCTTTTCATCTCCTTCATATTTTCTTTGAATCTTATTCCAAATTTCTTTGCAAAGTCATAGTGCATTGCCTTGAAAAATACCAAATTAGCAAGGCCACTTAAGATGGCATCTGTTACTTTGGAATTACTTACACACGTATTTATCTCATCTACATCTGTTGGAGGAATTTTTGGAAATTTATCTCCAACTTCCATAAAATTCCATACATCAACACAAAATAAAATAGACGTGCCCTCATCCTTATCTTCTAGAAAGTATAATTTGTTCCATCAAAGGTTGAGGCTTTGTTATCCTTGCTAGCCATTTATCCCTCTAAGCTTTATCTTCTAATGGTTAGATTGTTTTTGGAGGAACATACTCTGATACCAGTTGTTGTAATTCACAACTGTACTAAGAGGGGTGGGGTGAATCAATATAATGACAATTATTACTTACTTAAATTCAGTAAAACATAATAAAGCATGAATCTCATAAACTGAACGAGTAACACAAGACATACATGGAAACCCTTATGGTAGAAAACCACAAAACTTCTTTATATAAAAGACCTTGCAGGAACCAACCTACATGAGACACCAAGCCCCTTTGTATCTTTATAGGCACCAAAATACAAGATACTTCGATTTTCATTTATTCTTTATAGGAACCAACCTATAGGAGACACCAATCCCCTTAGCTAGAAGATTTGTAAATCTTTTGTTTTGATATTCACAATTCTACACATTCTATTTACATTGTTTTACAAAAATCCATATACTATCCTTTCTCTATTATGTATGTTGTGTTTTCCCTGTTCTGTACACTGTATTCGTTCCTCATTGAACATTGATCCCCTCTACTTGTTGCAATACTCTTTTCACTATGCATCACAGACTACTTCATGATCCAAACTGGCACTTGTATGTGCTTGATTTTTCGAATAGGATATTTGTACTCTACACATCCTCCTTAGACTTCTTCATGCCATACTCTTGTAATATATTTTCTTATTAGTTCATAAAATCATCATCATCACACCATACCTTTCTAGTTTGAGTTATTTATAGCACATTTCCAAATATGGGCCAACACAGACTTGATCAGGTCTAGCACAACATTAGAGTAACTTGATCAATGCCAAAAAAAGACCTTGGAGCCCTTCTAGAGCTAATACTATGTGTCGGTAAAAATGCATGGGCTTGATAAATGGTTGATGCCCTAATTCAAACATAAGAAGGACCAAATATCAAAATTACCCAAATTTACTTTACCTTTGATGAACTTTAGCCTTAGGGGAAAAAACCATTGAGCACCTGTGACCACACGCTGTGAACAAGTGTTAACTCATATCAGATACTAGATATTGGTTTTTATTTCCATCTATGCCAAGAGGTTGCTATGACAATATCCTGAGAGACATAACCCTCAGGGTTGAATCCTTTACCCCTTCATGACCACATGACGTGGCCTCAAACTTCATACTGGAATACCACATGCCAAAACATTGCATATTGAAACACTGTTGATCCAGGTGGATATTGGTGGCCAACTCCTATTCCACTTGGACCCCCACCATTGTTTCTTTTCAGTTTCCTTAATTGTAGCACAACTTGCCATTTTTGGAAGTTTTTCAGGTCCTAAACTTTCAGAGCCGTTTTGAGGGAACAAAAGATGTTTAAAAGGAAAACGGGGAGATCGGAAAAGTCCCAAACCGATTGACCTATTTTTTTTCGGCCTCCTCTTCGAGATCTTCAAAACAAGGTATTATGATAACCAAACGAAGATCGTATGCCAAAGTTACGACTCCGAGAAGTTGACGTACAAATATACCCAATTGGGGCCCACAGTTTTGGTGCTTCATCTCCTAGGGTTATATTTTTGGTTGTTTATGATTTTCCATTGTTTCTTAATAATAAATATGCCTTTGAGCCTCATTGTAACGCAATTAAGAGGAATGTAGCCGCCATATCTCTTCTAAGAGATAAGCTACCATTGCTCGATCTAGCTTATTTGCATTTATGTATGTAATCATATTCCAGTTCTTTGACATTAATGAAATGAAGTTTTATTTCTATTGCATCTCCATGTTTATGTGTATATTTGTATTTTGTTGCGTTCCTATATAAGTCTGGATCAGTGATATCAGAGTGATCTCCTCTTTCTCTATTTTTCTTTGCATGTCCCCAAGGAAGTAAGGGTATAAGGAGTTAGGGCTCGAACTGGTTGAACCTTTGCAATATCAGGCTCACAAACCTCGACAACCTCCCATGGTAGAAGAAAAGAAAGATGAGGGGGCAGGAGATCCTTTCAAAATATTACTCGAGGAAACGCTCAGGCGACAAAGGAATGCGATGATGGATAACTTTAGCCAGATCCTTCCTCGGCTACCCACAGGTGACACATCTTCATCCAACAACCACTCTGGAGGTGCCACTTCTTTTAAGGTACAACCTAACTTTGGCATTCCCATATTTGAAGGATATATAGATGGAGGCACTGTAGATAGATGGTTAAATTTTTTGGAAGGATATTTTTCAGTTCATGACTTTTCCAATTGGGAAAATATTAATTTTACACTCCTCAAAGCCGCCCCATATGTCAAGGATTAGTGGGAAACCTATTGTGAACAAAAGGATGAGAGGGAATCCTTACTATTTTCAGCCGCACCCACTTGAAATTCTTTCCAAGACGCAATTAAGGAACAATATTACCCTATCTGGAGCTATGTAAATAAATACATAACATGGACCATGTTGCAGCAGGGAAGGGACCAAGATGTGCCGGAGTTCACAAATTTTTTCCATACCCTTTTCACAAAGGTAGATATCAAGGATTATGAGTGACATTTATTACTCAAGTACCACAACTATCTACACAAGTACATCCAGGACGAGATGGAGTTCATGGAGATCCCCTCGCTTGGCACCGCCTATCGATACGTTGTTCTGATCGAGCATAAATTTAAACAAAAGAAGTGAGACTTTGGATCTGTGAATCTCAAGCAAGGGAAAGGCACCCCCAAACCATAGAATAGAGGATAAAGAAAAGGTGGGGAAAACCAGGACAACCCGCCGAAGCCACAAGCAAAGAACAACACCACGAAGACAAAGAAGGACACAAGGAAATGGTGTGAGTTCCATAAGAGACCCACTCACAACACAAGTGAGTGCTGATCCAAGCAGTCACTGATGGCCGAGTTAAAGGCTTCTGAATCATATGCATGTTTTGAATTTAAGTCAAAAACCAACAAGGGGAATGATAAAGGGAAGAATATTATTGACGCGGAGCCTAGTGCCACTGTTGCCACCACAAGGATCTAGAAGGATGAGCCCGAAGATCCAGAGGAGGGGGAGCGACTTGTAGAAAATCCTGTAGATTCACAAGCTCATGTAATCTACTAAAGCAAGAGACAAGAATCTACTTCTACTCTTTACAATGGAAGCCCATAAACATTGAGCAATCAATAATCGACAAGAGGAAGAACATTAAAGGCACATAACAGAATAAATATCCAGGGAAATCCATAGCTCAAAACCCCACTATCTATTTTGTATTAATCCGGAAAATCAAGATGAAATTACAATGCTTTTTCTCTCTAGAGCAATCCCAACACTCGGCAAATTCAATCTCCAACTTGTTAGCACTTGGAATTCACCTAGGCTGAGATAGACAAACTCTCAAGGCTACATCAAACCATTTCACCTCGTAGCTAGCCCTACGAGGTATGAGAAGGCTCTCTCGGGTCAGATTCGATAAATCTTTCAATATGATTAGGCTGACCAATTAATAATAAAGATTTTAGGCTAGTAAATTGATAAGGGGTTGATTTAATGATTTTTGGGGTTTTTGGTGGCAATTGGTGGAAGTGCAATTCAAGGTGCGGGGATTGAGCACAGTTTTCACAGGGGGATCTAAGGGGCAAGGTAGGAATGAGTGCTGATGCCTTAATTTGAGATGGATGATCAGAGATGATAGAGGAGAAGCTAAAGAGGGCAAACACACAATTAGAATCCTCTCTAGACAGTAGAAAACATTAAAATTGAACAAACTAAAAGCTGAGCATGTCAAAACATGAGTTCAAACTTTACCACTTCATCTGTCCAATTTAGAAGCATAAGAGAGATGTGAAACACATAAACAAACTTACAAGAACATGTAGAGAACACACCATCAACAATAAGATCCACAAGAATCCTCAAAGATGTCTGTAAAACCCTGGCTTTCCTTGCCTTCAATTGCAGAAATAGATGCACAATATACAATAAAGCTTCCTTACACAAGAGTCCAACGATCAACATGAGAAAGAGAAGGCATAATATAGAAGGTCAAACCTCTTCCCCCACCTCTAGGGGTCGAGCTCAGCTTCCTAGGAGCTGTTACAACTAATTCTAAATCAGTCACTAGATAATAGGCCAGCACAACAACTTGCCTCTAAAAGTTAGGAAGCCTATCCATGCATTAAATATTAACTATTTACATCAAAGAAGCTTCTAGAAGAGTAAAGAAAGATAAAGCCTATCAAAGTGCCATGAAAATATTACATTCATCCATCATCTAAAAGTAAAAATGGTCAACCATAGTCAAAACAGTGTTTTTTGACCGAAAATGGCAATTCTGGCAAATCTGGAAGTTCTGGTCGCGCCCCTGGAAGTTCTGGTCGCGCCCCTTTACAGCTGTTTTTGAGTGGGTTCCACTGGTCCAAATCAGGTGCAAGATGGCTCATTGGAAAGCTTGGCCTGTCTACTTTCCATCCCAAGTGGAATTTCTGAATTGGTGTTGATGTGACCCCTCAAAAACCATTTCTCCCAAGGTCACTTTCTGCAACTCAAAAAGTGGGCAGAAAGTCATTTTTTAGGTGTATTTTGAGCTTTTGGAGGCTCAAAACTCAAAATCAGGCTTCTCCCAAGTATTGGTAATTTTTCTTTTTGAATTCCCTTTCCAAAAATGCCAAGTTTTCAAAATTCCGAGCAGCCCTTCAAACTGGTCTCACCCGGGGTGAGACCAGTTCTTGGGAAAAACCTGTAAATTGCACAAAAAATCACAAATGACAAAATTTTCTCCAAATTTCTTGAAATTTGGGCTGGGAGTCCCCAATCAAGTACCATGCTGAGTCAAAGAGGCTTTGGCCAAAGTTTGGAGTGGATCGGGCGTTTTCCTTCGTTTTTGTGCTTTGGCCAACCGTCCTTGGAGCACCTTTGTTCTCGCCGGTATTTTTGACATTTCTCTCAAACCATGACACCTGTGTAAAAAGTGAAAGAGGCTTTTCTTCCTTGGCATGTTGTGGACAAAAACCTCTCTCAGTTTTGCAAAATTCATCTTTGATTGCTCTGGAACATCATTTGAGTGCGACTTGTCCCGATGTGTGAAGCAAGGAATTTTGTCGAAATGGAGCGAGATGAAGGGGATAGGGGGCTTCTAAATTCTTGGGGAAATTTTTGGGAGTGGGGAAGGATGTTAGGAAACAGGGGAAAGTGGAATCTCAGTGATTGAGTGAGGGGAAGGGGTCGAAAAGGGCAAAACACAGGCCAAACCTAGAAAATTGCCAGATTGTAGCTAGAAACTAGGGTTTGTGCAAAAATGAGGAATTTGGCGGATCTAAGGGATGGGAAGTGTTTGATAAGGTACTTTAAGGATAGGGGAAGGTGTATGAACATCAGGAAACAAGTTTTGCCGGTGATTTGACCATCCAAGAGAAATTGGCTTCAAAACCCTAGGAGAGGGAAATGACCTTGCCTGGGTGGCAACTGAAGCATGGACCAGATGTAAAATGACTCATTAGACACTGATATGATAATGACAACCATATGAATGATGATAGACTCAGCTGAATAGTGACATGGACTGACATTTAGGCAAACCCTAGACCTAATGCCTAGTGACCAAATTTTGCTTGAAGACTCACTGAAATGACAAAATTTGACCTTGACACTTCAAAATCACTATGTAAGAGCACATTTGATCACTGGAGGAAGGCTGTAAAGACTGACACTAACACAACTCATAAGCAATCTCAAGGCCAAAGCTTAGCCTCCTCACAAGCTCTCCAAGTCTTTATTCCAATGCGTCCTTGGTAAAAGAATTTCGATAAATACAATATGCTCTACTCAACCTTGAGCGTAACCTGCACAAGTATTTCCTATCCTTCACCTAATGACTTGCTTTGACCAATACTTAGCCAAATTTCCAAGCCTCCAAGCTTCTAATTCTTTGCACAATTCCTGAGGGAATTAGCCCGTATTTAAAGGGAAATTCCTCAGTTCTTGAATGCATGCACTATTAGTGCAACTCAAAAAAATCTAAAAGAAATAGTACACTGTCTCTCCACTCTAGTCTCAACTGGGTCTTTCTCAGAATCGACATGCATGAGTTTCCAATGAGGGAATATTTAGTTAACTGGAGTAGCACTAGTTGAGTGCACTAATACATCAACTGACTGTTGACTCACTACTAGTTCCTCAAACAATTTGGAACTAATTTAACTGGACTTAACTCAGTAAACTGAGTAAACTAATTACCACTCACACTTAACTCATCCTGGAGCCCTTTAATATAGGGAGAACATATACATGACTTTAGAAATACTTCCAACTCAAAATTCCTAAGTTGACTAATTCAAATCACTCTAGTTAACTATTACAACTTGCTAAGAGAATAGAATTCGATTTTAATTATCAGTTTAATTCAAGGACAAATTAAAATGGAATTTCTGGATTCTATTTTTATCATTTCTTGTTGATATTTTCAACATTCCCTCTCAACAAGAAAGGAATTCAACTCGATCCCGACCTTGAAACTTTGGAATGTTCTGCATGCAACACTTCTCTTAGTGTTGTTGCTCCTGCAACTCCAGAAACAAAAAAAAACATCCAGCCTGAATCAGAATGATGCCTCTGTCATCAAATTCTCTGACTGCTAATGCCTCTGTCGACTGAAAACTCTATGCTTCTGTTGACTCTACATTTCTGCACTGTTTCAACCCTTCTCTACGCTTCTTCAGTATCTGACTCCTCTAGCCTTTGTCACTTTGATCTCTAATTGCATCAATCCCACTGATTCCTCTTGCTAGTATGTACTTTGGGCTCCCATAGCAAGGTATGATCCATGAGATAAAACCAATCAATGTACCCTGCCCAATTTCAACTCTCTTGGGACTAACACTTCAAATCACCCCACCTCACACCTAGAGGTATAGCTACATGTGATCCCTCTGCCCACTTGACTCAAAATTTCCCTCTACTGGAGGTCTCTACATGATTGGATGCCTCCACTCAGTATCCTTTCAGATTCTCCAATTGTGGCTACTCCACAATTGTTTGAGACTGCTTCTTCTCTACTTGAGTGGATCTCTCCACTCGATCTCCTCTCAACTTCTCTAGTTGTGGCTGCTCCACAACTTCCTGAAGCTGCTTCAGAGGCTTCTTTTGGGGCTGCATGTTGAGAGGTAATTTACTCTCCCTCTCAACCACCAAGTCTCTAACCTTTTCCTTTCTCCTCAAGGCTTTGCATGCATCTTGAACCTCAAGAGCATACAGGTTCTTGGCTAGCACACCAATATGTTTCATCTATCCCGCCGTAACGAAATTTTCTGGAAAAATCGCTGATTTTAAATCAACAATATCTCCCTCATCCAAACTCCGATTCGTGCGATTTTTTTTTTTTGAATTTGGGTATTTTTTCACAAGTAATCCAAATTTGATATATATATATATATATTTAAATTATTATTATTATTATTATTTTAAATTATTTTTTTTTTTTTAAATTATTTATTTATTTTTATTTTTTATTTTATTTTTATTTTTATTTTTTATTTTTTTATTTTTATTTTTTACTTATTTATTTATTTCTTTTATTTATTTATTTATTTATTATTTATTTATTTTTATTTTTATTTTTATTTTTTATTTTTTGGAAATTTTGCACAAAAAATTTCAGATCTTCTTTGCAAACTCGCGGTCCAAAACTCAAAACTTTGAAATCTCTTCTAGTATACTGTTCTAAGCTCTGACACCATGTAGAAAATCCTGTAGATTAATAAGCTCATGTAATCTACTAAAAAAAGAGACAATAATGTACTTATACTCTTTACAGTGGAAGCCCATAAACATCAAGCAAATAATAATCGACAAGAGGAAGAACATCAAAGGCACATAACACAATAAATATCTGTGGAAAGCCACAACTCAAAACCCCACTACCTGTTTTGTATTAATCCGGATAATCAAGATGAAATTACAATGCTTTTCTCTCTAGAAAAATCCCAACACTCAACAAATTCAATCTCCAACTCATAAGCAAGCTCAATGCCAAATCTTAGCCTCTTCACAAGCTCTCCAAGTCTCTATTCCAATGCGTCCTTGATCAAAGAATTTGGATAAATACAATATGCTCTACTGAACCTTGAGCTTAACCTACACAAGTATTTCCTATTCTCCGCCTAATGACTTCCTTTGGCCTATACTTAGACAAATTTCCAAGCATCCAAGCTTCTAATTATTTGCACAATTCTTGAGAGAATTAGCCCGTATTTAAAGTGAAATTCCTCAAACCCTGAATGCATGCACTATCAGTGCAAAACAGAAAAATATAAAACGAATAATACATTGTCCCTGCACTCTAGTCTCAACTGGGTCTTTCTCAGAATCGACATGCATAAGTTTCTAATGAGGGAATATTCAGTTAATTAGAGTAGCACTAGTTGAGTGCACTAATGCATCAACTGATTGTTAACTCACTATTAGTTCCTCAAACAATTTGGAACTAATTTAACTGGACTTAACCCAGTAAAATGAGTTAACTAATTACCACTCATACTCAACTCAACTTGGGCCTCTATAATATAGGGAGAACATATACATGACTTTAGAAAGAATTCCAACTCGAGATTCCTAAGTTAACTAAGTCAACTCACTCTAGTTAACTATTACAAGTTGCTATGTGATCCAAATTTAAACATGAACACAACAAGTTACAAATATAACCATAAATAAAAAGATGCAGTAGAAATAACACTTCATTTCATTAATATCAAATACTGAAATATGCCTACAAACAGAATGGAAATAAGACTAGCTCAGGCGATGGTAGCTTATCTCTGAGAAGAGATTTGGCGGCTACATGCCTTTGAACTGCGTTACAATGAGACTCAAGAGACTTTTTATTATTGAACAATAAGAGAAAACCTGAACAACCAAAACCCTAACCCGAGGAGATGTAACACCAAGAGTTTATGGGCCCTGTTGGTGTGAGTTGGACAACCAACTTCCTGGGGTCGCGACTTGGTCATAGTATCTCCGTTTGACGTGCATGATAACCCATTGGAAAGATCTCTCCAAGGACTACGACAGAAAAGATGAATTTTGGTGGAAATCGCTTGCATAGATTACCAGAAAAAACGTTGTTTAGGGCCTCAAAATGGCTCTGGAAGTTTAGGACCTGAAAAAATGCTAAAAATAGTAAACTGTGCTACAATTAAGGAAACTGAAAAACTGAAAGAAATAATGGTGGGGGTCCAAGTGGAATTGGAGGGTGGCCACCAATATCCACCTGGATCATTCCTTGCCCTTTAGGAAGCAGTGGTCCCCATTGTGTTGAGTTCCTCCATGAGATGAGGAAACTTCTGGTGAACTTGGTCCTTGGTGAGCCACTTGCCCTGGTGAAGGAGTTGGCCGCTTTGACAACTCGATATAGTTGGATCTTTCGTTGGAGAGTGTTTTTATTTTGCATGTCCATGATCTGATCAGTTGTGGCTTGCTCCATGCAATCTGGATTTCACTGTGTAGGTGTGAGTTGTTCTGCAATGTCTGATGTGTCCAACAATGGTGGGAAGTATGGTCGAAGGCAATCCACATTAAACACTAGGTGCAGGCCAAGGAATGGGGGAATGTTGAGCTCAAATGCATTGTCACCCACAGCCTTGGTAATGGTGTAAGGACCATATCAGAGTGGTATGATTTTACGATAAGCTCCGATAAGGCATTCTTTCTGCAAATGCAACTAGACTTTGTCGCCCACTCGAAACTTGTGTGGCACCCAATGTTGATCATGTCGCTGCTTGTACTTGGCATTTGATTTCTCCAGAATGTCATGGACCTACTAGCGGATATGTTAGATGTGCTCAATGAAGCTGTTTGCCTTATCAGCTTCCGACTGGACATGAGCCGAATCTACCTGAGTAGTTGCAAATGGTATGGCCACATCAATGGGACATAGTGGCTGGAATCCCAAGCCCACCTCAAAAGGGTTGTGGCTAGTTGAGATGTGGAGAGCCCGGTTATATCTGTACTGGGCATAGGGAAGGCTCTCATCCCATGTGCGTGGATTCTTTGAGTTGTACATGCGTAAAATGTGTACGATCATCCTGTTAACGACCTCTGTTTGGCCATCAGTTTGGGGATGGAAAGCTGTGGACTTAGTGAGCTTGGTGTCCAACATCGACCAGAGACTAGACCAAAATGTATTGAGGAACCTATTGTCTCGATCTGAGATAATAGACTGTGGGATCCCAAAATGTACCCACACTCGTTCAAAGAAAAGTTTAGTGGTGGCTTCTGCTGTGATATTCTTCTTGCAGATTGCTAGAATGGCCATCTTCAAGAATCTGTCGACGACTACAAAAACACAGTTGTTTCCATGCTTAGTAGAAATAAGGCTCGACATGTAATCCATGGAGATGGATTCCCAAGGTTGACTAGGGGTAGGCAATGGAGTATAGAGGCCTTGCTTCTCGATGGTCGATTTGGCATTGGCGCAAGTAGTGTAGGACCTGATGTACTTCTCGACATCCTATCAAAGATTCGGCCAGTACAAATACTTATGCAGTATTGCCACTATTTTCTCGACCCCGAAATGTCTAGCGGCCCAACTGTAGTGCGCTTCCAAAATCATCTTGGCTCGCCCGCTTGAAGGAACACAAAGGTGTCCCAAGTGGAATAGCAGGGCATCATGGAGGTGAAAATCTGGAACTTGCTGACCCTCCAAGAGCATCTGGTATGTGTGGCGAACTCTGTGTTGCCTTTGTAGAGAAGTGGCCAATCGGAAGTATCGTGCCCACAAAAGTTGAGTACGGTAGTTAACGCCATGATCAATGGTCGGATGAGGCAGTCTGCAACATTATTGGTGCTACCCTTCTTATACTTGATATTCAAATGGAACTACTACAGGTATCTAGACCACTTTTGATGGCGATCATTCTATAGCTTCCCTTGCATCTGTATGAACTGCAAGGGTCGGTGGTTTGTGTGGATGACCGTTTCCTCCCCCAAAATGTAATGCTTCCATTGTCGGCAAGCCTGCACAATGGAATACATCTCTTGGTCATAAGTGGGATACTTCTAGACTGTGTCAGAAAGTGTCTCACTGCGATATGCCACTGGATGCCCCTGTTGAGTAAGGACTGCCCCAATAGCATAGTTAGAGGCATATATCTCGATCTCAAATGGTTGTTGCAAGTTTGGTAAAGTGAGCACTGGTGCAAAGCAGAGGCGATGTTTCAACTCTACGAATTCCTTCTGTTGAGATTCATACCAAAAGATTTTTTCTTTCGCTCCTCCGTTGGTGACTTGACTCAAGGGCCAAGTGATATGAGAGAATCCCAACACGAACCTGTGATAGAAATTAGCAAGACCCAAAAAGCTACGGAGCTCTGTTAGAGTGGTTGGGGTTGGCCAATCCTGAATGAATTAGATCTTGGTTGGATCTACATGCACCCTCGTTCATCAATAATGTATCCTAGATACTGAACCTGGGTCATGCCAAAAGTGCATTTCTCCAAATTCTCAAACAACTTGTGTTGCCGCAGTGTTTGGAGAACTTGTTGGATGTGGTGGAGGTGCTCTTCCCAACTCTGGTTGAAGATCAGGATGTCATCCAAGTATGCCACTACAAATGAGTTGGTGAATGGCCGCAAGATGTCTTCCATCAACCTCATGAAGGTTGCATGAGCATTTGTCAACCCAAAAGGCATAACCAACCATTCGAAAAGGCCATCCTTAGCTTTGAATGAAGTCTTCCACACATCGGAGGGTTCAATTGGGACTTGGTGATAGCCGGACTTCAAGTCGATCTTGCTGAAATATCTTGCCCCCTTCATTTGGTCCAGAAGCTCATTAATCCGTGGGATCGGGTACCTATTCCAGAAAGTGATCTTGTTCAGCGCCTGATAGTCAATACAGAGTCTCCAAGTCCCATCCTTCTTCTGTACCAACACGATCGGGCTCCCACAGGGAGATGAACTCGGACGGATGTGACCTTTCTATAGAAGCTCTTGAATCTGCGTCTTGATTTTGTCATTCTCCAGAACGGAGTGCCGATATATTGGTCCATTGGGTAGCAACACACTTTGAATCAAATCAATGGAGTGCTTGACTTGACAATGTAGAGGCACCCCTGTGGGGGAGGTGAAGATGTCCTCGTAATCCTCCACGACCTTGTCCATCTGTTGTTTCCCTGCGGAGGGTCCTTGTGTGGAGGTCGTGGCCACCGTCTTCTTCTTTCCTCAAGGGCGTATCATCAGGAAAAAAAATTCCCGGTTTTGGAAATGAGCTTACTGCATTGTTTTGTAGTAACCAAAGAGATGGCGATAGGTGGTGCCACCTCCGGTATCCTGTACAACTTATTTCCCAAAGTAACAATAAAAGCACGAGGCCTTGACTCATAGACAACATGTCGCTTCCATAAGTATGGTTGGCCTAATAATACATCACAAACATCAAAGGGAACAACGTCACATAATACCTCATCCGTGAAGGGCTTGATGTTGTATGGAAGGTGACACTGCTAGCTCACGCGAAGATCCCGTCCTTGGTGAAGCCACCCGATGGTGTATGGTTGTGGATGTGTTGTGGTCAGTAAGCCCAACTGCTTCACGATATCTACCAAAATGAGGTTCTTTTGACTCCCACTGTCGATAATGAAATGTAGTGGGGAACCCTTTACCCACATCTGGGAGTGGAAGAGGCACTCCTCCTCCTTTGGGTCTTCGGGTTCCTCCTTCTGGATCTTCGTGGTGACAATGGTGGCGTTGGGCTCTGCATCGATCATCTACTTCCATTTTTCATTCCCCTTGTCGGGTTCTAACTCAGAGTCGTAATATGCATATGCTTTCGAAGCCTTTAGCTCGGCCACCAGTGACTACTTGGATCGACACTCACTTGTGTTGTGAGTGGAGCTCTTATGGAACTCACACCACTTTCCTGTGTCCTTCCTCGGCTTCGCGAAGCTGTTCTTTGCTTGTGGCTTTGGCCGGTTGTCCTGGGATGCCCTGCCTTGGCTTTTTCCTTTGTTATGTGGTTTGGGGCACCTTTCCCTTGCTTCGGATTTGCAGATCCAAAGTCTCGCTTCTTATCTTTAAACTTTTGCTCGATATTGACCGCATATCGGTATGCCGTGTCGAGTGAGGAGATGTCCAGGAATTCCATCTAGTCCTGGATTTACTTGTGCAGGAAGCCGAGGTACTTGAGAACCAAATTCTTCTCAGAATCCTTGATACCCAACTTCGTGTGAAGGTTATGAAAAACATTGGTAAACTTTGGCACATATTGGTCCCTTCCTTGTCGCAGCATTGTTCACTTTATGTATTTATCCTCATAAATACTGACAAGGTAGTACTGCTCCTTGATGGTATCTCGGAACGAGTTCCAAGTGGGTGTAGATGAAAATAGTGAGTTCTTACTTTCATGCTTTTGCTCTCAGTAGGTTTCCCACCAGTCCTTGACGTGGGGAGCTGCTTTAAGAAGTGCAAAGTTGATCTTTTCCCGGCTGGAAAAATCATGAACGGAAAAATATCCTTCTAGCAGATTTAACCATTTATCTACAGCATCTGCATCTATCCGACCCTCAAATATCGGAATGTCAAAGTTAAATTGTGCATTTAAGGGTGTGGCGCTTCCAGAGTAGCTATCAGAAGTAGATGTGTTGCCCCTGGGTAGCACTAAAGGATCTAGGCAAAGTTGTCCATCATCGCGTTCCTTTGTCACTCGAGGGCTTCCTTGATCAAGACTTTGATTGCATCTCCTGCCCCCCTCATCTTTCTTTTCATTTGCCATGGGAGATTGTCGGGATTTGCGAGCCTCTCCTTGCTAAGGTTCGACCAGTTCAAGCCCTAACTCTTTATATCCCGACCTCGTTGGGGACATGCAAAGAAAAAGAAAGAAAGAGCAGACCGCTATGATACCACTGATCCAGATTTAAAAAGGAACGCAAAAAATTACAGATATAACCATTTCATTAATATCAAATACTGAAATATGCTTTCAAACAGAATGGAAATAAGACTAGCTCGGGCGATGGTAGCTTATCTCTGAGAGGATATATGGCGGCTACATGCCTCTGAACTGCGTTACAATGAGGCTCAAGGGAATTTTTTTATTATTGAACAATAAGAGCAAATCCTAAACAACCAAAACCATAACTCGAGGAGATGTAGCACCAAGAGTTTATGGGCCCCATTGAGGTGAGTTGGACAACCAACTTCGCGTGGTCGCAACTTGTCATAGTATCTCCGTTTGACGTGCGTGATAACTCGTTGGAAATATCTCTCTAAGGACTACGACGAAAAAAAAAATTAGTCGAAAAATTATTGGTGGTAGATTGCCAAAAAAACGTTGTTTAGGGCCTCAAAATGGCTCTGGAAGTTTAGGACCTGAAAAACTGCTAAAAATAGTAAAATGTGCTATAATTAAGAAAACTGAAAAGATGAAAGAAACAATGTTGGGCGTCCTAGTGGAATGGGAGGGTGGACACCAATATCCACCTGGATCATTATGAAAATAGAATTCAATTTTAATTCTCAGTTTAATTCAAGGAAAAATTAAATTGGAATTTCTGGATTCTATTTTTATCATTTCTTATTGCTATTTTCAACATGGCTCTTCCACTCACAAATGTGGGTGAAGGGTTCTCTGTTGTAGTTCATTGTCGATAACGAGAGCCAAAAGAACCTCATTTCAGTAGAGGTCATGAAGCGGTTAGGCCTACTGACCACACCACACCCGCAATTGTACACAATCAGGTGGCTTAACCAAGGGTGAGGTCTCTGCGTCAGCCAACAATGTTACCTTCCCTATAGGATCAAGCAATTCATAGATGAGGTATTACGATATGTTTCTCCTCTTGAAGTTTGTGATGTTTCATTAGGCCAACCATACTTGTGGAAGCGACATGTTTTATATGAGCCTAGGCCTCGCACTGTTATTATTACATTGGGCAATAAGTTGTACATGATACTGAAGGCAACACCGGCTACATCCATTTCTTTGATCACTGCAAAGTAATGCAGTAAGATCATTTCCCAAACAAGGAAATTTGTTTTCCTTATGATTCACCCTCAGGGAAAGAAGAATATTGTGGCCACGACCTTTAGATAGGGCTCCTCTGCACGACAACAACCGATGGAGAAGGTTGTAGAGGAGTACAGGGACATCTTCAGCTCACCCAGAGGGGTACCTCTACACTGTCAGTTCAAGCACTCCATCGACTTGACCCCAGGCGTGGCACTACCCAATGGAATGATCTATTGATGCTCTTTTCTAGAGAACGATGAAATCAAGAGGCAAATTCAAGAGTTGTTACAGAAAGGGCACATCAAGCCAAGTTCATCACCCCGTAGGAGCTTGATCATGTTGGTACAGAATAAGGATGGGACCTAAACACTCTGTATTGACTATCAAGTGCTAAACAAGATCACTATTCAGAATAGGTATCCAATCCCACAAATTGATGACCTTTTGGACCAGCTCAAGGATGCCAAATATTTCAACAATATTGACTTGAAGCTCAGTTATCACCAAGTACCAATCAAACTCTCCGATGTGTGGAATAATGCCTTCAAATCCAAGGAGGGCCTTTTCGAATGGTTGGTCATGGATTTCAGGTTGACGAATTCCCCCACAAACTTCATGAGATTGATGGATGACATCTTGCAAACCTTCACCAACTCATTCATGGTGGTGTATTTGGATGAAATTTTGATCTTTGGCAAGAATTGGGAAGAACACCTCCACCATATTTTACATGTCCTCCAAACCCTACGACAACACAAGTTGTTTGCCAATCTGGAGAAATGCAATTTTGGTATGACCTAGATTCAATATCTGGGGTAAATCATTGATGACCGAGGTGTGCATGTGGACCCAACAATGATACAAGTCATTCGGGATCGGCCAACCCCAAACACTCTAACCGAGCTCCACATCTTTCTAGGTCTTGCCAACTTCTACCGTAGGTTCACGTTGGGGTTCTCTCATATCACTTGGCCCTTGAGTCAAGTCACCAAGGGAGGAACGAAATAAAAGTTTTTTTTTTTTTTTTTTTTTTTTTTTTTTTTTTTTTTTTTTTTTTTTTTTTTTTTTCTGAATCCCAACAAAAGGTGTTTGTTGAGTTGATTTCACCAATGATTTACCACTATCCTTAAGAAATTTTCCATCTCCTTGTCTCTCAGGCTTTACCACAATCCAATATCGGATCACTAGGCCCTAAACCGAGACCAGTCTCTCAAGATTTACCGCAATCTAAACCTAGATCACTAGGCCCTAAAGCGAGACTCCGCCCTTAGGCTTTACTGTGTATCCCGCCAAAACCGGTCAAGGGATTCCTAGGTCTTTGGGAATGAAACTTGAGGCCATCTCCACCCCAAATTATAAAATCCATCCAGCAAACCAAATCTCAAAACCAAGATAAACATCCCAACATACCTTGGCATCTTGAAAAAGGCAAGGCTAGGCTAAAAACCACTGTCATAACCTGACAAAACCATGTAATCGACAACAAGAGAATCGTAGACCAACATGCAAAGCCATGCATGTCCAAACCATGTAGGAAATCACACATGCAAAAGGTTACTTGCAAGTATTCCTACTAAGGCTGCTTGATCCTTACTTTGCTTCCTTTCCCTTTGCTTGTTTTTCCTTTCTTGATCCTTGCTAGAGTACTCCAAGGAAACTCTGAGTGACAAAGAGTGAGTGAGAGAGAGAATAAGGAGAGAGCTCCAAACTAGAGCTGATAAAAGGTTACCAACTGATCCTCAGAAGCCTTTTTATTAATGAGGCCTCTATTTTCTTCATTTTCCATTATTTTCCTTCATTTTACTCTTCACATGCAACCTGTGAATTTTCACCTTACGTTTCTCCTATATTCCTTTATTTTCATAAATAAATGTGCCAAAATGCATTTTTTCCTTTTAATGCCTTTGCCTTAGCCTTTGCCAATTTTCCTTAGCCAAAACACACATCTAGTGATTCCCACTAGGATATATTTGCCCAACATTAAGCTTGGAATAAGTGTCCCTTAACTGTAGTCTTATTTTTCCTTTATTAACTTTTATTACATGAAATTTTCACCAGGGCTGTTACAGAACCCTCCCTAATGGGGAACACCATCCTTGGGGTTAAACCACACCATGACCTCAACAAAACCATTGAAAACCAAACATACTACCCACGGAGCTTTATAACTTAGCTCGTTGAAGTATTTACAATGAAATACCTACTCAAAAGAAAAACATCATGACAACATGACAATATAAAAACCATAATAACATGACGCCCATACCACTTATTGGAGCTTTATAACTTAGCTCATGGCAGTATTTATATCCATATCCATATACATACATATACCAAAACACCAGCAAAACATATGCCAAACATATACCAACATCAAACCAAAACCGCTTTGCCTCAACTGGAAAATAATGAAGGATACAGGGCCCACATATGATCTACCATATCCTATGTAGCTTCTTCAGGCCCAAAGTGCTTCCACTACACTTTAACTTGTTTTATGGCTCTATTCGAGAGCATAAGATGCTTCCGCTGCAATATGAACTAAGGCTCTGGTTGGAACTCTCTTTCTTTCTCCACATGCAATACAGACCAATCAATAACATTATCAACATCCTTTATATACTTCGTAAGCAATGAAATATGGAAAACATCATGGAATTTCACTGTTGGGGGTAGTGCAAGTTGATATGCCACTGGTCCAATCCTCTCAAGGATATCGAAAGGCTTGCAATACCGTGGTGCCAACTTGGCACATGAACCAATCCTCAAAGATCTTTTCTTGGGCTTGATGTGCAAATACACATGCTCCCCAACCTGAAACTCCTTGAACACCCTATGTTGATCTGCATAAATCTTCTATCTATCTTGTGCTACCTTTAGATTCTTCTTTATAACCTGCATTTCCTGCTCCATGTCTACAAACATATCTGGTCCAATAAGTACCTTGTTCACTGGATCACTCCAACTAATGGGAGTGTTACAACTCTGTCCATATAATTCCTCAAAAGGACTCATCCTTAATGACTCTTGATAACCATTGTTGTATGCGAACTCAACCAATGGAAGATACTCCTCCCATTTTCTCTACTGGTGAATAATTTACATCCTCAACATATCCTCCAAGATCCTGTTGACCCTTTATGTCTGTCCATATGTATGTGGATGATAAGATGTACTAAAGGCCAAATCTGTACCAAAAATTGCAAATAGATCCTTCCAAAACTTGGAAGTTAACTTTGCATCCCTGTCCAACACAATATTCTTCGGAACACCATGCAGTCTCACTATCTCTATGATGAACACCTGTGATACCTCACTGGTTGAATATGTAGTCTTCACTAGAATGATGTGAGCTACCCTGCTCAACCTATCAACCATGACCATAATAGAGTCATGCTGGCCCATTATCCTTGGAAGACCTATAATGAAATCCAAGGCAATGTCCTCCCATTTCCATTCCGAAATTGCTATAGGCTATAGTAAACCACCTGGATACTTACATTCCGCCTTTACCTGCTAGAAATATAAACATCTAGCCACGAACTGTTAGGTCCCTATACTACTAGTGTAACCCATTATTGTTATTAGTGTAACCCCCTTATTATATTGTTGTGCCCATGTAGTCCCCATATTGTTATTATTATGCCCCATAGAAGCCCACTATTGATATTATTGTGCCGTTACATTATTATTGTTATGTCGGCGCTAATTATATTATGACCCCTTAGACTCCTATATATAGAAAGGAGGTCTTGTCATTTGTATCATCCAAGAATTTTTCATTTGTGCAATGTATAGGAGGGTGCCCCCTCGAAGGGGCTGAATTCTAAGGGGTTGATCTTGCTTTTCTATCTTTTTGTGAGTTGGTTTCATAACATTTGGTATCAGAGCTTTGGATTCTAGGTTTTCGCTGCTCCAAATAGGTCATCGTGGAATTTTCACAATAATTGTTTCGCTACGAAGTTTCAAAAGCTAAAACAAAAACCCATTTGAGAAGAAATCGGTCTTAACCTCGGGCCAGAATTTCAGATCTTGTCTCGCTATATTTTCGGAGATATGATCTGAGAAATTTAGGGTTTTTGCAAGCTCCAAAATTTCATCTCGAACAGGTCATCATGGAATTTTCGCTATAATTTTTTTTTATGAAGTTTCAGACTCTAAAATTAAAACCCATTTTAGCCTCAATATTGATGAAGCTCGGGTCCAAATTTTAGATTTTTCTTCGCTATATTGTCGAAGATATAGTCTAAGACATTTAGGGTTTCTGCAAGCCCCCGAATTACATCCCAAACAAGTGACCTTGGGAAAATCATCATAATTTTCTCTTTGAGAATCATATTTAAAATTTGTAAGAAGTTACAGAAAGAAGACAGAATGTAGTTTTGTTTTGTATCATTTTCATGTCCTAAGGTTGAAACAGTGACATGTGGCACTTATTACAAGTTCTCTCTACTGAACTAGTCTATAATTAGGTCATCGTGGTAGATTTGACATAACTCTTCCTTGCAGAATCCAATCTTGAGCAGACTTGTGGGGTTAGAAAGAGGACTCAGAGGGCTATTGTAGGACACAATTTTAGAACGTGGAGATATGAAATTACAGACTTATAGTCATTTCAAGATCGAGCGCCTAAAATCAAGAAAAGACGATATGAGGAAGTTTGGTGTCAAGGATCTGGTAAATTGGATACTACATATGGAGCAATATTTTTATCTACATGAGATGCAACTGTTACAAAGGTACATATTTCATATTCATATTTAGAACCAGATCATTTTTTATGGTATAAAGGGCTTTGTTCTCCTAAACCACTTGTTACATGGTCAATTTTCACGGAGGAAATGATAGCACATTATAAGGATACAAAGAGCAACACCTTATTTAGCCAATTGATAAATCTCAAACAAAAGTGGTCAATGGCAGAGCACATTGAGGACTTTAAAAAATTGAAGAAAAGGGGAAATGATATTCCAGAGAAGCAGAGGATTGATGTCTCCATAGGGACTTTAAATGATAACATTCAACATGAGGTTTGTCTTTGCGAGCCTGATTCATTGGAGAAGGCATTTAGGTTGGAAAGAAAAGTGGAAAGAAAAATTATGGCAACAAGGATGTATACCCCTCACAATATAAATATGGAAGTGTTTTTTCTCCTAGCCTTCCACAACCTACAAGGCTGACACAATAATAAATGGAAGAAAAAAGAGCAAAAGGGCTTTGTTACAATTGTGATAAAAAATATATTAAAGGTCATAAGTGTGCTGAGAAGAAATTATTTTACATTGATTGTGAAGAGGAGGAAGAAAAGGATCAAAAAATGTCAAAAGAAGAGGATATACACCAGGAACCAACCTCAGAGAAAGAAGAAATGAATCCGACCATATCTTGTAAAGCATTGGAAAGAATTACCACTCCTCAAACTCTCAAGATAGAAGGACATATCAAGAAGAAAAGGGTTCAAGAAGCGAAAGATCACATCGAGCATCAAGAAATTATTCTGAAAATATCTTGTAATGCATTGGCCAAAAGTACCACTCCTCAAACTATGAATATAGAAGGACATATCAAGAAGAAAAAGTTAATAGTGTTGATTGATTCAGGAAGTACACATAATTTTAGTCATTGTAAGATAGCTAAGGAATTGAATTGCTTCCTATATCCATGGGAGAATATGTATTGAATAGCCCAATGCTTTCCATTCCAATGGGTGGTGCTGATGTTGTACTAGGAGTCCAATGGCTACAATCCTTGGGTACAATAGCTTTTAATTTTCAAGAACTTTTCATGAAATTTCCTTCGGAAGGAAAGGAAGTTGAATTAAGGGGTATCGTAGGGAAACTGGGAAAGAGAATCATCTCTAACGGAATGACAAAGCTTCTAAAGAAATAACAAAGAGGCGTAATTGCACAATTATGTATGCTAGAGGTTCCCACGTCGAAATCATCTATTTCTCTAGATCTCCAAAATGTCTTGGAAAATCATTCAAAGGTATTTGAGACTCCCAAAGGCCTCCCACCTATTTGTGATCATGATCATGCTATTCATTTTCCAAGAAGTGTTCCTCCAAACATCAGGCCTTACAGATATCCCTTTTCACAAAAGAGTGAAATTGAATGCATGGTTGCAGAAATGCTAGAGGCTGATATAATTCAACCTAGTCAAAGTTATTTCTCTGCTCTAGTAGTATTGGTGCACAAGAAGGATGGATCATGGCGTAGGTGTCTGGATTATAGAGAGCTCAACAAGCTCACTATTAAAGATAAATTTCCCATTCCTCTCATTGATGAATTATTGGATGAATTGCATGGAAAAATTTACTTCAGCAAGTTGGACCTTCATGCAAGATACCATAAAATCAGAATGAAGACTGAAGACATTCCGAAAACAATATTTAAAACTCATGAGGGTCATTATGAATTTTTGGTCATGCCTTTTGGACTTGCCAATGCACCTTCTACATTCCAAGGTTTGATGAATTCCATTTTCAAACCCTTCCTTAGAAAATTTGTGTTAGTATTTTTTGATGATATACTAATCTACAACAAGTCTTGGAAGGATCATGTTCAACATGTTGATAGAGTGCTCAGACTATTGGATGAGAAAAAATTATATGCAAAAACCTCCAAATGTTTCTTTGGAGTACAAGAGGTGGAATACTTGGGTCATATTATATCTCATGAAGGTGTTAAGGTAGACACTCAACAAAAAAAGGTTCTCCAACTCTTGAAGGATGTCTAGTCAATTTAACATCTTAAATTGCTCTACATAAATTATCAATCCGGGTATCGTAAACTAATGAAGTGTAGTGCATTATATGTGCTTAGTTAACCTTTTTCTTACTTCGTTGTTTTATAGTTTATGTTGTTTTTGGGGGTTTTGTTTCTTATGCTTAAGGAAATTAATCTAAGAAAGAAAAGTTATGCTTCTAGATGAAATCTCTAAATGTTAATGGACAACTAAATTTAATGACTTTTAATGTTAAAATCTAATTTATAAAGAAGGGAGAAAAGGAAATGAACATTATATAAAAATAGATCAAAACTTTGAATAGTTAGATTAATCTAGGCCGAAAAAATGTCTATGAAATGAAAGCAAAAATGATAATGCTAGTTTAAAACAATACAAAAACAACTATGATCTACTGCAGGCTCAAATACCATTGGGAACATTCAATATAGGAAGATGTCGAAATCATCTTCTTGAAATGACTTAAGCAATTGAGTATACAATAGATGTGATCTTAAGAAAGCATGGGAAATGAATCTATCATTGCTGTGTGAACAAACACCCAAATTCAGTCCAATTGGAAAATGGTAGAGCCACCTTCTTGAGACGATTTAGCGAGCATAGGAAACACAGTCAATTATGCTAATTTGAAATGGAAAGCAAATACAAAACATGTAAAGGAAAACTAATCTACTGTGTGCTCTAATGCTCCAAGCACCAATTGGAAAATAGGAGGACTACTTTCTTGGACTATTTTGTTAAGCATAGATTACACAGTTAGATAAATCTACAATCAACCGGTTGAACACACTTGCATGAATTAAACTTGCATGAATGGAAAATCTAAACTTGAAAACTTGAAAACAATCATAAAAATAAAATGACATACTTGAATGAAATCAAAGCAAAATTACAAAATAAAATCTACTCTACCTTACATTCTAATACGCTCCTGACAAGTTGAGCTAACAAAGTTAAAAAAAGCTTTAGAGAGATCTCCTATTTATACAAAAAGATGAGAAGTTATCTCATTAATGAGAGTCCATTATAATCAAAATAGGAAATGATAAGACACATGTCTTCTTAGAGTTTCAATACAAATAGGAAATGTGACACATATCCTCATGATCCCATGATCTTCTCCACTCAAATTCGAATTTGGCCTTAGGATGCCACATAAAGGTCTTTTAGAAGCTTCCTTTTGACCTACACATGTCAACAACCTCATCCCACTTGTTAGGTATCAGCATATCCACATTATTTTCTAATTTTTAACCACAAATTCACTTAAAAATGCTAAGAATTAATAAAGTTTGGAAAAACATAAATGTGACCCAATAATGATGAAAGTGAGATCAATGTAGTGACATGGTAGTCAAATTAAGGTGAAATGGAGGTGATATAATGGACATGATAGTGAAAGTGTAAAGGAAGTGAATGACAATTTCAAGACCCAACAAAGGATAACCTCACTTTGGCACAAAATCAAATGAAACAATAGGAAAATCAACATCACAACAAAAGAAGTTTTGATATAGGCGGCTGGGTATTTTTACGAATACAACCATACAAACAAATGTCCCTCAAGCAATCTAGGAAGGATAATAAATTATCACCAAAGTACTTGGTCTTTACAAGGCACTGCAAAAGATTGGTACTATGGCATACAAATTGGAGCTTCCTGCATCTTCCCGAGTGCCCCTAGTTTTCCATGTTTCATGCTTAAAGAAGTTTATAAGTGACAAGCTCCCAATTCAAACAATATTGTCGGAACTTGACGAGAAAGGAAAAATCATATTGGAACCTAAAGCAGTCATGGAAACAAGAACTGGACAGCTATGAAATCGATCAATATCATAGTATCTCATCAAGTGGAAGAACTTACCCGCTGAAGATTCCAGATGGGAGGACGAGAATTTTATACATTAGCGTCCAGAACTACTCAAGCGTTAAGGACAACAATTTTTGAAGGAGAGGGGCATGTTAGGTCCCTATACTACTAGTGTAACCCCCTATTGTTATTAGTGCAACCCCCTTATTATATTGTTGTGCCCATGTAGTCCCCATATTGTTATTATTATGCTCCATAGAATCCCACTATTGTTATTATTGTGCCCTTACATTATTATTGTTATGTCAGCTTTGATTATATTATGACCCCTTAGACTCCTATATCTAGAAATGAGGTCTTGTCATTTGTATCATCCAAGAATTGTTCATTTGTGTAATGTATAGGAGGTTGCCCCATCGAAAAGGTTGAATTCTAAGGCGTTTATCTTGCTTTTCTATATTTTTGTGAGCTGGTTTCATAACACGAACTCTGCCACTTATTTAGATCTGACAAATAGGAGAACTTATTCACCACTGTCAATGTCTTTTGATATCCTGGATGAATCAAGTATGGCTTGGCATGAAACTTCCTCAAGATAAGCTTCTTGAGCTCACTGCAATTCGACACATAGATCTTGTCTCTAAATCTTGTCAAACCATTTTCCTTGAGATGATAATCTGCATCTTGATCACTTGTACATGTACTTGAACCTTTACTCTGCTATAACATGTGCATGATTTACATGTATTTGTCATGCCACTATCCTGCCTGCAAGATCCTATCCTTTAACTCTGTCCCATAAGAGATCATCGCTGTTATATGATTTACTTGTACCTTCTTGCTAAGAGCATCAACAACCTGGCTCTCCTCCCCTTTGATGTATCTGATCTCGAAGTTGAACTCACTAAGGGTAGCCAATCTTCTAGCTTTCCTGGCATGTAGATTTGGTTGGTCAAACAAATACCTCAACTGACTATGATCGCTCATCAATGTAAACCTCCCTCCCAGAAAATAGTGTCTCCACATCTTCTATGTATGTATGATTGCTTCTAGCTCAAGATCATGTGTTAGATAGTTCTGCTCGTGCTCATTTAGTTTTCATGACACATAGCACACTACCTGTCATTCTTGCATGAGAACCCCACCAAGTCCTCTCTTGAAAGCATCTATACACACTACAAACTCCTTGTACCGATCCACAATACTTAGCACTGGTGCATGTGTCAACAACTGCTTAAGCTGCTCAAAACTAGCCTCACATTCTTCTATCCATTCAAACTTCTTACCTTTCCTCTGCATTGATGCGCTAGGATATGCAATGCATGAGAAGTTCCTGATGAATCTCCTTTAGTAACCTCCCAATCCCATAAATGATCTCACCTCATCCACATTCTTAGGAGATGCCCACTCCATGATAGCCCTTATATTTTATGGATCTACTGATATGTCGTCCTTGGAGACAACATGCCCCAAGTAATGTACCTTAGTCTAAAAGAATTTGCACTTGCTAAGTTTAGCATACAACTAGTGCTCTCTTAGAAATATCAAAACTACTGCTAAATTCTCGATATGTTCTTCCTCATTATTAGAATATACCAGTATGTCATCAATGAATACAATAACAAACTTGTCCAGATAAGGATGCAACACACTATTCATCAAACACATAAATGTAGCTAGAGCATTAGTCAAACTTAGTGGAATGACAACAAACTCATAATGCCCATACCTGGTCCTAAATGCAGTCTTGAAGATATCCTCTTCCTTAATGCGTACCTGATGGTATCCCGATCTCAAGTCGATCTTAGAGAACATGACTGCTCCCTTCAACTGATTGAACAAATCATCAATCCATGACAAAGGATACTTGTTCTTGATGGTCACTTTTTTCAACTTCTTGTAGTCAACGCACAATCTAAGAGTACCATCTTTCTTCTTTTCGAACAACATTGGTGCACCCCAAGGTGATACACTTGGCCTAATGTATCCATTGTCAATCATCTCCTTTAACTACAACTTCAACTCTACCAACTTAGGTGTGCTCATCCTATAAGGTTCTTTTGATGCCAGAGCTGCCCCTGGCACCAAATCAATAGAAAAGTCTACCTCCCTATGAGGTGTAAACTCTATAATGTCCTCAGGGAATACATCTTGAAAATGCTGCAAAACTGGGTACCTTCTCAACACATCTATATCCTCAACTTCCTTACTTTTATCACTAGAAATGTGCACTGATGTAGGCTTCTTATTTCCCTGCAAAGTCCTCTTTTCCTTACTATCATCCACACACTCAATGGCCTTATCAAAAAAATCCACTTTGGTTCTGTGAAGGTATACCCAATCCATACCCAAAAGCATACTATATGATCCCAATGGCAATACATTCAAATGTGTTGTTGTAGTCATACCGTTTAACTAAAATGCACAAGCTCTTACCCAATGGTGCACTCACTTCTTTGTACCTATAACCAATTATACCAACCAAGATTTTGCATGCACTTATTTTCTCAAACCACACTTATCCACCAGGTTAGGGTTATATAACTATAGTTAGATCCAGGATCAATCAAAATATAAACAACTTGATCACAAAGTTTATGTCCATCTCATTGATCAATGCCTGATGATCCGCCTGCCTATTGTGAACAACTGCATAGATTCGAGGAATGATATGACCAACATCCCCAACTGTATGTGCCTCCTAAGCACTGTGGATTTGGGGTCTACCACCACTTTTATATTACGGAAAATCCCTCTTACGGTGATCCTTACCACATATCCAACGCTGCAATGGTTCCCTACCACCACCTCTAGCTTGCTGCTCTCCACATCCTTTCTCAACTGTATTGAACCTCTTGTTAGGAACTACATTTTATTTCTCACTTTCATCATGAGGTATTCCTCGCTTTGGTGGCCATTTTCATTTAGCTTTCTCATTTCTTTGTAAGTCATGCTTAGGCTCAACTTTGCGCTTCGAATCCTCATAACAATGTTTCAACTTTCAGATGGCCTCCTCCAACGATCTAGGCTCATCAAACTCAATTCGATCTATTTATGCCACTGATGAATCTCTGAACCTTGGTCTTCTCCTCCTTGAGTTAAGGCACATATCTCAACAGCTCCAAAAATCTGCTAGTATACTCATCATCTGTCATAGAACCCATCCAAAACTCATAAAACTCCTTAGCCCTGTCATTATAGTACCTCTCTGACAAGTACTTCTTCTTTAAGAGCCTTTCAAATGCATGTCAAGTCAAATATTCCTCATTTATACCTTTTAAATTCTTTATGTATTCCCACCAAATATACGCTTTACCTTTGACACTGAAAATGGCTATCTTTGCTTTCATGTTCTCTGAATAATCATGCAATTGAAAGAATTTCTTCACACCAAGCAACCATGCCTCTGCATCCTGTGATTTCTTCATTTCTCCATCAAAGGTAGGTGGCTTTTCTTTCTTAAACTCATCTGGCAAGTATCCCCTATCACTCCTCCTGTAAGAATGATAATGATGACGATCATGATGCCTGTCAGAACTAGATTTAGAATAGTACCTGTGTCTATCGCCTTATCCAGAGTATCTGATAATCTTCCATCTCTCACCACGTCAGATCTATCTGACCTATGTCTACTAGGAGACCTACTACCATACACCACATTAGTTATGTCCTCCTATCCATGGTTGATCCGAAGTGGCCCCTGTCATTGCAATTCTGACAAACTCTGAAGTAGTATCGCATTCACCGCTGCTTGTTTCTCTTGTGCTTGCGTGATTTTTCCATTATCTACTTTGCAACTCCGTATTTCTTCCTTCAGGATTCTCAATGTGTCTTTCAAGTCAGAAGAGTGCCCCAGACCATGCTTCCCATCTGATTCAAAGGGACATTCTATATAGTCTACCACCTTGCTAGCCATTCGATCTCTTTCCTGCAAGGTATACTATGTCAGCTAAACCAAATCACAATAAACCAACGTACCTTATCATACTTCGGGGAGGATACCTTGTCTACAAGATCATCAAATAAGCGTGATACATGTATAACATAAACATAATAGAATATAAGCATATATCGAATAAGTGCATCAACGCATAAACATCATTCTAGTTAGTGTCGAGTCATCAATGCAAGGCCATATCAACAATGCATGCTATGACCTCATGCATGAAAAAAACCATTACTCTAATGTACACATTGCCACATGCAACTATCAACATGCATTAGCAATGCCTAATCAACTGCTCATACACATGAATTCATGTAGTCAAACATAAGTGACCAATTCTTGTAACCAACCTAAAAGACTGATACATGTAATCAAACAACTAAGAATGCAACTTAACATACAAGGATGTAATCATGCTGCATATAATCATATAACCAGTCATATAATTCTGACGATGAAATCCACAAAATCAACATCAATTTCCTCATGACAACCTTACTACAATCATGATCAACATGAAGCAATGCGACAAGCACATGGAATGCAAGTGTAAGAGACACACATGCAATTAAAATGCATGCATGACCAATACATTCACCCAAGGAGAGCGAAACCACACTATGATACCAATCTATAACACCCCCTCCTCCTAGGTCTACCTAAGCAACCAGCTAGCCATGGTAAACATGTGATAGGAGAGGCCACTATAAGGGATTCAACCTCCTAGGTGACCTTAAGGAGATGGAATCGAAGGAACACATCAATCAAACCCATCCACATCAGCAACAACACCCTCAGGAGACATGTCAACCACTCAAGCATCCTTCCCTTGGGTCTGACTGATATTTTAAGCCTTTTAACCTCTGGTCACTCTCATTCTATAAGCAAGACAACATCTAGAAACCCATAATCGCTCTCTAAGGTCTATGTGCCAGCATCCATGGACTCTTCTCAGCAAACTTGTGCTAGCGTCCCCAGGATTTGAGCCACTTTTCTGGCCCGGAATCCCGGCCTCTGCCCAGAACTTGTTACAAACTCCAGAATCCATCAAAGACATGATGACAATACTAATAAATCAAAATCAACCTCAGGATTAGACCTGAGTATTTCCAACCGGGACTGGCATTCTGTCAAACACTTGGCATCAATGCAACCTACAGGTCTAGGATATAAGACAAAGCATGAATGACTGAAATCACTTATGAAACATAACCAGAAGGATCACCACCTTCTCCATTGAACTATTATAACATCAATTAGGTCTTGCATCCATCATTTTAACAATTACCAGTAAATACATGAAATAACCATGACACGAACCAGTTATATAACCATACTTACAATCGACATAAAACCATATAAATATTAGAGATATGACAACCATTAAATCCACATATAACAAGTGAAAAAGTAAGAGAATTTAGATTTTATTAATCATAGGAAATTCCGACCAAGTTCGGGACTTCCATGTACCACCCAACCATAGACATGGCTAGACCAAATATTTCTTTCATCCAGTCACCCTAGTTCCATATTCCAAGCATGAATGTGGGATCTCATAGAATAACCAATCCAAGAAAAATCAAGGGAATCCGGAGGTTAAACCACCTCCATCCTCATCAACCATGATCACACCAAAACTGGTGCTTTGATCAAAACCAAACCAAACTTGGAATGCCATCCGGAATCCATTGCTATCCTTGAGGATTTTTTCATCTCCTTGTCTCTCAGCCTTTAATGCAATCCAATCCCGGATCACTAGGTCCTAAACTGAGACCAGTCTCTCAGGCTTTACCATAATCCAAGCTCGATCACTAGGACCTAAACCAAGACTCCTCCCTCAGGCTTTACAGTGTACCCCGCCAAAACCGGTCAAGGGATTCCTAGGCCATTGGGAATGAAACTTGAGACCACCTATTCCTCGGATTCCAAAATCCATATGACAAACCAAAGATCAAAACCGAGATAAACATCTTAACATAACATGGCATACGAAAAAAGGCAAGGCTAGGCTGAAAACCATTGTCATAACCCGACAAAACCATGCCACCGACAACAAGAGAACCATACACCAACATGCAAAGCCATGCATGTCTAAACTAGCTAGTAAATCACACATGAAAAAGGTTACCTGCAAGTATTCCCGTTGAAGCTACTTGACCCTTCTTTTCTTTCCTTGATCCTTGCTTTCCTTCCTTTCCCTTTACTTTCTTTTCCTTCTTTGATCCTTGCTAGAGTTATCTAAGGAAACTCTGAGTGACCAAGAGTGAGAGAGAGAGAGAGAGAGAGAGAGAGAGAGAGAATAAGGAGAGAGATCCAAACTTGAACTGAAAAAAGGTTACCAACTAATCCTCATAAGCCTTTTTATTAATGAGGCCTCTATTTTTTTCATTTTCCATTATTTTCCTTCATTTTCCTCCTCACATGCAACCTGTGATCTTTCACCTTACTTTTCTCCTATTTTCCTTTATTTTCATAAATAAATGTGCCAAAATGCCTTTTTTCCTTTTAACGCCTTTGCCTTAGCCTTTCCCAGTTTTCCTTAGCCAAAACACACATCCAATGATGCCCAAAATTTAGCTTGGAATAAGTGTGCCTTAACCGTGGTCTTATTTTTCCTTTATTAAATTTTATTACATGAAATTTTCACCAGGGTTGTTACAACTAGTAGTTTCGTTAAGTGCATACAACAAATCTACCAACAAGTTCAAGACATATTGGACAGAGCCACTGCTAAGTTACAAGCACCATCATGATCAACAATAGGTACCACATAAGTTCCTGGTGGGCAACAAAGTTTGGTTACGTTTGTAGAAGGAGCACCTCGCTAGGCCCCACCGCAAGCTTCACCCGCTCTAATATGGGCCTTACACCATTACTAAGGTTGTAGGGGATAATGCTTTCAATCTCAACATTCCACCATTCCTTGGCCTGAACCTAGTGTTCAATGTGGATTGCCTTCGACCATACTTTCCACCATTACTGGACACATTAGACATTACAAAACAAATCACATCAACAAAGTAATCCCAGACTGCATGGAACAAGCCACAACTGATTGGATCATGGAAATGTAGATCAATAACACTTTCCAACAGAAGATTCAACTGTATTGGGTCATCAAAGCTAGTCAACTCTTGCACAAAGATAAGTGGGTCACCAGGGACCAAGTTCAACAAAATTTTCTCCTTCTCATGGAAGCACTCAACGCAACAGAAACCATTGCTTCCTAGGCAGGGAGGACTGATGTAGGTGGATATTGGTGGACACCCAAATATTCCACTTGGACCCCCATTGTTGTTTCTTTTCAGTTTCCTTAATTGTAGCACAAATTACCTTTTTTGGCTGTTTTTCGGGTCCTAAACTTCTGGAGCCATTTCGAGGGAATAAAAGACGTTTTTAGGGAAAACAGAGAGACCAAAAAAGTCTCAAACCAATAAAACCATTTTCTTGTGGCCTTCTCTTTGATACCTTCGAAATGATGTATTATGATAGCCAAATGGAGGTTGTATTCCAAAGTTATGACCCCGGGAAGTTGATGTACCAATTTACTCAAACAGGGCCCACAATTTTGGCACTTCATCTCCTAGGGTTAGGTTTTTGGATGTTTAGGGTTTTCCATTGTTTCTAAAAAATAAATAGGCCTTTAAGCCTCATTGTAACACAATTCAGAGGCATGTAACCGCCACATCTCTTCTAAGAGATAAGCTACCATCACCCAAGCTAGTTTATTTGCATTTATGTATGTAAGCATATTTCATTTTTTTGAAATTAATGAAAGAAAGTTTTATTTCTGCTGCATCTCTATGTTTATGTGTATATCTGTATTTTGTTGCGTTCCTGCATAAGTCTGGATCAGTGGTATCAGAGCGATCTTCTCTTTCAATATTTTTCTTTGCATGTCCCCAACGAGATCAAGGTATAAGGATTTAGGGCTCGAATTGGTTGAACCTTTGCAAGACTAGCCTCATAAACCCCAACAACCTCCCATGGTAGAAGAAAATAAAGGTGAGGGGGCAGGAGATCCTTTCAAAATATTGCTCGAGGAAGCCCTTGAGTGACAAAGGAACGCGATGATCGATAACTTTTCCTAGATCCATCGACGGCTACCCACAGACGACACATCTTCATCCATTAACTACTCTGGAGGCGCCTCTCCTTTTAAGGCATAAGTTAACTTTGACATTCCCATATTTGAAGGATAGATAAATGAAGATGTCGTAGATAGATGGTTAAATTTGTTGGGAGAATATTTTTCAGTTCATGAATTTTCCAATTAGGAAAAAAATACATTTTCACTCCTCAAAGCCGCTCCACATGTCAAGGATTAGTGGGAAACCTACTGTGAACAAAATGGCAAGAGGGAATCCTCATTGCTTTCAACTGCACCCACTTGGAATTATTTCCGAGATGCAATCAAGGAACAATATTACCATGTCGGGAGCTATGAAGATGAATACATAAAGTGGACCATGCTGTGGCAAGGAAGGGACCAAGATGTGCCAGAGTTCACAAATTTTTTCCATACCCTTCGCACAAAGTTGGGTATCAAGGATTCTAAGTGGCATTTGCTACTCAAGTACCACGACTATCTACACAAGTACATCCAGTATGAGATGGAGTTCCTGGAAATATCCTTGCTTGGTGTCACTTATCGATACACTGTCAAGATTGAGCATAAATTTAAACAGGGGAAGCGAAACTTTGGATCTGCGAATCCGAAGTAAGGGAAAGATGTTGGCATAGGGTCCCCTGGGGTCAATTTTGAAAATAGTTTTTGTTATTATTGTAAAGTCTCTGCATTTTGAGGATGGGAGAGCGAAGGTCCTTAGGAGTCAAAGGGGCTATAGGAAGGTTAAAGCCCCTTAGTTTGTTAGAAGTTAAGTTGTTTTATGACCTGCCCATGGTTCGCAGACAATGGTATTGTAAAAGAATAGGATATAAAAAAGAGTCATAGAGAGTCATAGGAGATATCTAAGAATGTATGGGTATTTGATCTAAGTTAGAGAAGTTTGTTTTATGTGCTTAGGTGAAGGGTAAGGCTCCTGCAGCTGTGTGCGCGGAGACCTTGGTAAGTCCGCAACTGAGTGCACGGACCCCTGCAACTATGTGCGTAGGGTAGAAAGAGTCTGTAATAGAAGATCTGAACATAATAAAGACTGTTTTGAAGAAATATCTGTGTATTTGCGTGTTAATATTTACTTCTTCATTTACTATGTATTCGCTCTGTTTACTATATTTATTATAAGAAACACTTAATAGATGTGCAAAAGTGGTAGATCAACTAAGTTACATGATGTTATGAATGTTCAGAACTATTAACGCAAAGTTAGAATCTAATATCTGTAAGTTACTATAACTTCTGTGTTTCAAGGGTTAGGGTTCGCGAATTTTAGAGTAAAACCCTAGAAGTAATAGAAACATATCATATAGACCTCTGGATGCATAAACCTGGTTCTGGCATCCCCCAATACTGCCTCGAGTGAGACTGTAGCCTAGGCTACACGGGGGACGATAGTATAGGGTTTTGTTGGTTAGTGAAAATAACTCTGAACCTGGGTCCGAGCCCCCTTAAGCCAAAAAATGGTTCTGTTGTTGGGACCAAGATCTATTTGAGGATTACATGATGAGAAATAGGTGGATACCGACTAAGAAATAGATTGAGAAGTGGATAAATCAGAAGCTGCATGAGTTTATAGCCCAGGAAAACATGAATCCGTGCCTGTCAAAGGAAGAGTGGTTGAACAGATACTTGTATACAGAAGTACAAGAAATTTTCTTTTTCTCTTTTCTATGTGAATTATACGAATGGTTGTCTAAATTGGTAGACAGTTAATGTATGTGGAAGTTGGATAACCCTATTGTGTGGACTCCATAATTGGTGAGGCACCTAGAAGCTTCAGAAAACAAGATCACAAGGGTTGTCCATTATTGGATTGATAACATTTTGGTTGGATTCATTACTGAGTTTGCAATTGACACATCTGTCAGCTATAGTGAAGTTGAATGCCATTTTTTCAAAGGACCAAGAGGTAAGTACCTAAAGTCCCTAAAAAATTGGATTAAAATGCTATTGTATTATAAAAGGGTTATGCCATTGAATTGATGTTTAGAAGAGACTTGACGAGATCTACGCGAAGTGGAAAGACATTCAGTGGAGACCTAGATTCAGGTGTTGAGTACAGTCCTCTGTTGAGAGCGTCTGATAGTGACAAAGAAAGTAGTATTCTGAAAACCCCTGAAGGTGCACCACAGATGGTAAATCAGGGTATCACAAGAATATCACATCCATCCACTCCACCTCCACCATCACCTCTAGCTCACACACCTAAACCTACACCTCCGCCTCCAACTCCACCTCCACTATTCAATATGGAGAACGCTATGAAGATTCCCATATTCAAGGGTCTGGGGACAAAAGGCCTTGAAAAATTTAGTTTGTAGCAAATGTTGTGTGGAAGTCACAATAGATAACAGATGATGACCTAAAGAAAGTGCAATTTGTCACATCATTACAAAATAGCATGCTGAGCTAGTATATTAAGTATTTTTCGGCTCATCCATTTGCGACGCTGAAAGATATGAAGGATGAACTAAACAATGAATTCATGAAGCCTAAGTCGTGAGCCTAGTGGGTAACAGAAGTCAAAGAGATCCAGCAGAAGGTAAATGAGTCCATGCAGGATTTTGATCAGAGGTTAAAATGTTTGCTGCAGCAGGCTAATATGCATATCACAAATGACCAACATGACGACTGTTATATTGCTTCGTTATTACCCATTTGAGATTTCCACTGTCACAGAAGAAGATTGGAATGTAGGTTGAGGCACTAAAGATTGCTATGAAGTTGGAGGCCTCACCTATTCAGGACATGAATCTATGAGTACAACAATTTCAGTCACAACTGTCTAGCCTGCATATGGATTTGCAGAGCCTCAAGAAGGGAAAAGAAGTATAGAATGAGGTCTGTGCAAAAGTCTAGTGTTTAGAATGTATGGGCCATGGTCATGATAAGGATCATTGCCTGATATACCAAAATTCATCTAGTTAGGGAGGGTCCCGTCCCCCTAAAGCCATAAAATAGTGTTGGGACGAGTACAGGTGTGGTACCTTGGTATTCTATTTGTCAGATCACAGGAAAACATACAATGGATAATTTTCATTTGCTGTAGAAGTTTGTGCAAAATCCCCAGCAGATGTTCTGTAATTTTTGTAAGTCCGCAGGTCATGACGAGTGCAATTGCCGAAGTTATGAATTGATGATGGACATAACACCAACATATAAAGTACAAATGGAGGCACGTCCTCAATAGTATCAAGGTGCAATTGCAACGCACAGAGGATTTTAGGGACGAGGAAGAGGACAAGGATGAGGAGCTAGAAGAGGTCATGACCAGATCATTTGTTACAATTGTAGAGAACCAAGTCACTTCGCACAAGATTGTCACAATCCAACACACCCCTCATGTCAATATTGTCGAAAATTCGATCATGTCATAGAAGATTTCCTCATGCTCATTGCGAAGATGCAAGAAAAGAAGACCCAAACTCAGGAGCCTACTCAGCACATGCAGATGATGAGATCAAAATTGTGCAAAGATGGACCTAGTGTTAATATTGTTATGCGGAGTGGTATAGCTACTAGGGAGGAAAAGGGGAAACAACCAGAGGAAAATGTATGGGTTCGCAAGGCTGCTGACAAGGAGGTTGGATTCAATGTGACTAAAGTAAAGGAAACATTTATGGAGGCAAAGAGGAGCTCCGCAAATGCATGAGCTTCTACATCAAGGAATCAAAGTATGCACACATATTCCTCAAGGAGTTAGTACTGCGTAAGAAACATATCCATCATTGTTGGCATCTTTCTTACAAACTTGCATGAAGCTCCCATGGGACCAAAAAACAGTAGAGGGACTCCAAGAGCTAATAGATAAATGCACTGGAAAGAATATGCCACTGCCAAAACAACGCGCAAGGCATAAGGTGGACAAAGGTAAGAAAAGGACTGGTCACGAAATGATATTGACTGCCCAGATTGGAGAATTCAAAATGAATGAGGTAATCCTTGATTTGGGGTCTGATGCAAATGTTTGTTGAAGCAAACCTGGGAAAGAATGGGAAGGCTAACACTATAGTGGTCCCTGATCTAGTTGAGAATGGTGAATTAAAAAATATTATTCCTATAAGGTACCTACATGTGGTGACAATGGATATTGAAGGGGCACGCGCCAGCACGATTTTGAAGTAATCGAAATAGTGGACGACAATAATCCATACTCGACACTACTTGGCATTGATCGAGAATTTGATATGAATGCAATCATCAACCTTAAGAAGCGTAGTATGACATTTGAAAATAAGGAACTAAGGGTTATTGTTCCATTGGATCCGACCGAGGGTGCATGATATACTGAACCAGTCCGAGATTATTACGAGGAAGACAATATTTAGAAAATCTAAAAGCTGACTACATGAGATGAGGATTGGATCAACCCTATGGTGGATGGGCGAATGGGGAATGGGCGAATTACTTGGGAGAAGGACAACTCCTGCAACTCAGATTTAGATGAGGAGCTTGAGCACTGACATAACCAACTGCATGAGGTATTGTCGCTGCGATGCAACAGGCTCACTAAGTCACTCCGATGTATATCCACTGAAGTACACAACTTACCCTATTATGATGGGTTAGAAGATGTCAATTTATTTCTGGATAAATTTGAAAGGGATGTATCGAAGGAACATCAGTTCTAGGTGTTAGACATCGTGCTGAGAGCTACGCCTGCCAGATGGTGGGGTACACATAAGAACAACTTTGCAGATTGGGAGGAATATCGACATATGATGAAGTTGCGGTTTGGGTAGGCTAATACTTGCATTACGAAGAAATATATAGGAAAGGATGATCTGTGCGAGCATCTGGCTTAATGGACAAAAGCATGGGGAGAAGAACCACAACCATAATGGGTTCACGTATTCTTCCACACTTTGGATACGATTTTGATGAACTAGTATCTAGAAACCGAGTTGAGACATAGAACCACAAAATGGGACGTTCTGAAGGAAATTTCTTTGTTAACTTTCAGTTTTGAAGATGGATTTGAGTGCATTGATGAAGCGTTACAAGAGATCAAAGTTGCAATATTCAGAATGCCTAAAGAACCTGTTGCGTGGGTACAACCAGATTGGAGTACACAGCTGCGCTATGCGCTCAAATGCTACAATGTGACCATTGAGGAAGGTGAAGGAAATCCTAGGAACATCAATATTCCAAAGTCATAAGGACAACACGAAGTCACAGGGCCTAAGGCAGAAGTCCCTGATATCTCAAAGCCCTTGAAGACTAAGCATGTGAATATTGGCTTGGAAGTGCAGCCGAAGTTCACAAACATTGGTGACTACTGGGACAATGACACAGTGGATATAGTTGCAGAGTTATTGCGGGAGTATCTGGACTTATTTCCCACCAATTTATTTTATATGAAGCGTTAGAAAATTACATATATTACAAAGCAATGGAACACATAAAATATATTGCAGAAATATAAACACAGAAAATGCATAAAAAAAGAGAGACACAGATATATGTGGTTCACCCAATTTGGGCTACATCCACAGAGAAACAACCAGTCCTTCCTTTTATATTATCCAGCAAAATGAAGAGATACAACCTAAAACAGATCCGCTGTAATTCCCTCTTCGCTCTTAATCCCCTCTCTCTTCCTCACTCTGAATACAGATCTACATAGACGCAATACAATTCCCTCATATATAGCGAGGGGTTGCCTTCTAGGGGGTGAAATACTAAATTAAACATAACTTCTATCGTCAGATCTCTACCTAATGAAAGACCCAGATTGATTACGAAATTACAACATTTTACAACGCAATTTTACATCTATTTTTAGCTTCAGGGGCGCTACTCCAGATCCCCCCTCAGGGAGGGGCTCCCAAAGATCGCAGCTGCCCCCCCTCCCCTCCCCCCGGACCCCCCTTATAGTGTACATTTTATGGGCGGCGTTGCCGCCACATTCTGAACTGGGGTCCAATGTGGAAATACCTCTAAATAAAGAAGATAATCAAGCTCCACACCCAACAATCTCCCACTTGGAGACTAATTATAGAAACTCCACCGCTGCTTCATTTGGTAGAAAATGACTCCACTTTGGACCTGGATATTTCTCATCTTCTTCATCATACTTGAAGACCAATTGAAACTGAGCAGAATATCAGTTTCTCCCTGGTTACAACTTTTGTTAACATATATGCAGGATTCTGGCTAGTGTGTATCTTTTCTAGCTTCAAATGTTACCGTATGAAATGGTACTTGAGCTGTATATGTTTAGTCATGGAATGAAATGCAGAGTTCTTTGCAACATGTATGGCATTCTAGCTATCACTGTATAACTTTCCCAACTCCTTCTTCTTACCCAATTCATCCAGAAACCTTTGTAACCAAATCATTTCTTTACTAGCCTCTGTAGTAGCAACATACTCTACTTCTGTTGTTGAGAGTGCAACAACACTTTGCTATTTTGAGACCCAACTAACAGTTGTTCCACCTAAAATAAACACATACCCTTTGGTGCTCTTCCTGTTATCTCTATCACCCACCATATCTGCATCAACATATCCCTATAGAGAAATGTTTGAACCACCAAATCATAATGCTTGATTTGTGGTATCTCTCAAATACCTGAGAATCCACTTCATTTCCATCCAATGTTCTTTTCCTGGATTGTTCATGTACCTGCTTACAACTCCCACTACATGTGAAATATCAAGCCTTGTGCAGACCATTGCATACATTAAGCTTCCAATTGCTGATGCATATGGAACTTTAGACATATAATCCATTGCTTCTTGAGTCTTGGGACACATTTCCTTACTTAGTTTGAAATGGCTAGCGAAAGGTATACTAATTGGTTTTGCATTTTTCATATTAAACCTTTTCAACACCTTTTGTATGTACTCACTCTGAGATAATGTTAATCTGCGATTATTCCTGTCTCTAGTTATTCTCATACCAAGTATTTGTTTTGCAGCACCCAAATCCTTCATTGCAAATGAGTTTGCCAATTTTCTTTTGAGCACATTTATTTCCTGCATGTTATAACCTGCAACATGCATGTCATCTACATACAATAACAATATAATATAGTTGCCATCATTTTTCTTTTTGAGAGAAACACAATGATCAGAGTGACATCTAGTATAACCTTGTTCAGACATAAACCTGTCAAATTTTAGATACCATTGCCTTGGAGCCTGTTTTAAGCCATACAAGCTCTTCTTCAACCTGCAAACTAGTTTCTCCTTCCCTTTTACCTCATATCCTTGTGGTGAAGTAAAATTCTAAGTGTGGACACAAACGATTCCTCTAGCCCGAGAGCAAATCTAGCCACAAACAAGAAATTCTATGGAAGATTTTCTTAGGTTAGAACCAATTAAGAGGGCCTACCTCTTAGTATGCTTATGCTGTTTGGTGATGGAATTTATTCCTCGCTCCATCTATCTCTCGTTTCCTTCTTCGAGCACCTGAAACAAGTAAACAATAGCAAACAACAACTGTGATAATAGACAAATTTTATTCAACCTACTTAACTAGTCAAGAAACATTAAGCCATAAACATGTGAGATGACATATTATGTAGGAAATTAATCAATAGTTTCATATATATTAAATCAAGAAGAGATTACAACTGTTGTCTTGACGTTGTTGTTCTCCTCCGACAAATCCGAGTTCCCACACACTTCTGTTAGCATTCCATGATGGCCTCAACAATGGTAGTTTTAAGGCTCTTCCCTTTAGTCTTCACACTAAACCAAACTCACACTTCTCCCTCAAACACAACTAGAGAGCTAAAACTATGAATAACTTGTTAATTACTCTACAGTCAAAACTTTAACCAGAGCCTAACTAGAACTAGCTTGTGCTTGGGAAAAATGGAGGTTTATATAACATGGATGGAATGGAGATGGTTCCTCTTCTCATGGGAGAAGGTGTTATCCATTGAGGTAGTTCCATCCTAATAGGGGAAATAGCCCAAACTGATCTCCTCAAATCCATCCATCCTAACCATTTACCAAACTTCATTATGAAGCTTCTAGAGCTGGAAGCTTTAGCCCCTTATTAAAAAACTTTCCAAAAGAGGATCAACGTGACTGGAAGAAGGCTCAGTCGCTCCGGTCGGTGCTAGGGATAGTTTTAATCCCTACATATCAGCTCAAGGAAGACACGGGTCATTAGCACCGGTCTTGTAAACTAGGAAAACCAAAAGATTTTTGGGAAATGATGCAAAAGGGAATTGTTCTACTCATGAAGAGGGACACAATGGGACTTTCTTCATGAAAGGAAAGCATGTAGGGTTCACTATAGAGGTCCTCCAGGATCATGGAACAGGTATTATAGGGACAGTGAGAAAATGCTGTGACAGATGCCCCCAAAGCGTGAAGCCGAACTAGAGTGAGGGGTGAAATGCTTTATGAATAAGTGTGGGGAACCGAAGTCTATCTTCAGAAGACCTGCAAGCAAGTAAATATACATGTACATTACTGAAAAATATTTCAAATTATACATGAATTGTGGTATGGATGCAGCCACCCAGAGAATGATCATGTAAATGGATCCACGCATGGGCGCAACCATCCAATAAAGAGGATCATATCGAAACCAAGGTATGGTCACATCCATCCAATAATCAGAAGGATCACATATGACAACTCATGGTATGGTCCCAAACTCCCATCTGAAAGAGACATGTATATCAACACAATCATGTCACACCGCCTTGAAATCTGGACTTTTGTAATCTGAGCCTAGGGTCTTGTGCTCCAACATGACCCGATCAAAGTACAAATTCTAACATGTGAATAGATGTGTTAACATCGAACATGCTTTAAAATCTCTTGATTACCATACGATGATCTAAACGGTTAACAAGCATGAGAGAAACCACTAATAATGACAATGGTTATCAACATATATCAACACAATTCATGGAATGTGAATAAAGGAACTGAAATCGAACACCCGTGAAATCACCCGATCGAAAGCCAATGACGTGAAATTATCGTTGAGTGTGAAGAACTTGCCATTAGGGCATGCAAGCTTCAAGGTACTGGAAGGGAGTCTCTTGGTCAACTTCTTGGATAATGAGATGAGGTCGTTAGGAAGCGACTGTGTCGAAGGAGGACCATGATGTATCCCACATCATCAACACGAGACAAAGGAATGCAAAATTATTTTGGATGATACAAAGAATCAGGGGTAAGTGTAACTACAGAAGGACAACTCTTGAACATATCGGCGACACAACTGGAAGTTTGATGTCTTTTGTATCCATAGGATCGGTGGTCATGATGACGTGGCAGAGATAAAATGGAAGGAAAAAATAAATGGATGAACCTAGGAATGCCGAAAATGAAGTGAGGATATCCCAAACTGACACGAAGTAGAAGGTGGCATGTTCAAGAGTGAGCTGCCTACACGACTGATTGAATTTCCGAAATTCCCCCACCATTTATGACAGGTACCCCAATTATTTTTTAATCGCAAGATTGAAGCGGATAGCATATGCTTGCACTGTAAGTCCATCCTTCAAATGAATCCTACCTAGTAAGTTTAACGAGCCCTAGGAAGGAGAAGCTCATGTTCGTCATGGTGACGAATCTGATGTCATCGTATGTTTTAACGAGTTTGAAAAAGGGGTAACTCAGTATCTTTTTCATGTTTAGAGAGTTTGAAAAAGAAACAGAAAAGAAAACTCCACATGGTCCCTTTTCATACATTTGTGTCTTTCAAGCCCGAAAAGGTAGAAAATGATGCTCGAGAGAACCACTTAACCATTTTAGTCAAGGAGTACCTTTTTCGTAAATAGTGCATCCCAGCCTGAAAAAAGAGGTAAACATATACTGGGTGCATGGTGTTTCACATCCGTTAACGAGTTCAAAATGACAAGAGCTCGACAATCATGTTTAAAAGAGTCGGAAAAGAGTTTGAAAGAAGACCCCCCATTTTATTCTCTTTTACGAGTCAAAAAAGGGAAAAAACACTCAGAAATCTTTTCATATTTTACGAGTTAGAAAAGAGATTAAAGGTGACTCGTCCTGGAGGAATGAGTGGTATAAAGGGTAGAAACTAGTTCCAGTAATGGAGGAACCACTCAAAACATGTAATGGTCAAGAGGCTAGCTAATAAAACCACTCATTGCTGTGGTTCCTCAGGAAAGGAAAAAAAACCAAGTGAAAGCATATGATCGGCCAAAGAGATGGTGGCGATGGAATAAAACAACCAAGGTTCCTCTAGTGGAAATCAACTGATTAAAATGGAAATCACGAGATGTAAATCGGGCATGGGTTCATTTTTACACAAGCTTGAAGCATTGAGAACTCTGCTTGGATTTAATTGCATGTTTAGACAAGCTTGAAATGAAAAACTATGCTTGAGATAAGTTTGCATGCCCCCAGCATAATGACTCAATTTGAGGTACATCCCCCCAAGCTTCATTTCATTCAACTAGGTGAAGGGAATGAAGGTTCACTTTCGAGATCCAGGAAATATTCGACTCGAATTTTACGAGATCTTAATCAAAGACTTGATTTGGAAAAGGGAGTTGTTTCATTTTTTAACGAGGTTGATATAGGAACAAACTATCCTCGAACATCTTGATTCATTTTTTAACGAGCTTGCAAGACAAGGAACTATGCTCATCCCTTGTTTCATTTTTTAATGAGGTTAACACAAGACCATGAATTATGCTCATGACTCCTTGTTTCATTTTTTAACGAGGTTGACACAAGACCAGGAACTATACTCATGACCCTTTGTTTCATTTTTTAATGAGGTTGACACAAGACCAGGAACTATCCTCATGACCCTTTGTTTCATTTTTTAATGAGGTTGACACAAGACCAGGAACTATCCTCATCCCTTGTTTCATTTTTAACGAGGTTAACAAAAGACCAAGAATTATCCTCATCACATCTGTTCATGAACCATATGAGAACATGGCTCCCAAGAGGTCTTCACTAGACAAAAGAACCACGCTCTAGGAGGAATACATGTCAATTAGTACCATAGATAGATCGGGTTCCAATGCCCCCAGTACATAATGTACTATACCATTTGTGGCATCATCAGTAGATGTGGAGGCGGAATGGGTAGCCACATAATTGACCTGTGATGGGGAAGGTACTGCTTGCAAACAAGAGCTGATAGGGGACGATGGTTGCAAAGGAGGCACTTGGTGACCAATGAATGAAAATTATTTAATAGTCACAATTCTCCCTTCATGTAGAAAACAAACCACATGGAAAAGTGAAGAAACAAGAGCTCCCATGACATAAGCATAGTCGCATCCAAGGAGAATATTGAAATCTAAAGGACCTTGGACTACCATCACGTCTATATAGATGGTCTTGCCTTCCAAAGTAATAGGGAACTTCGGAAGGACCCCTAAGGGTTGGTTGGTTCCTCTGTTGAAAGCCAACAAATTCTGGGTAACAGGCAGAAGTTGTGGGGAACCCAAAGCTTTCCATGTAGTAGAAGACATGATGCTAACAAACGAGACTTCATCTAATATAGTGCCATTTACTACCATATTATAGGCTTGTATTGTAATTTGGAAAGGCATATAAGATGGAAGGTGAAAAGCAGTCAATGGAACCCAATCGAAAGAGACGAAAAACCTACTTGGTGGGGGTATCATATGATTTCCCCCATGCTCCGCAGGAATAGAAAATGTACTCTCCTAAACAACCGGGATGGGAGGGTCACTCTTTGATTCATGATAATCTGAGGAGATGAGAAGAACATGAGCAGTATGATCACCACTCTCTTCCAGAACGGAGTGAGCAACTAGAGGCGTAGCCAAGTTGACACTCTTTCTGACCAATGGTTGGTCAGGAACAAACACAAGAGAGTCACACTCAAGAAGAGTAGGATTGGCAAGAGATGAATTCAAGTCAATCTCTTTACCAACCAGGAGAGGGTCAAAAGAAAGCCTCTGATAACCAACAGGAAGCTGGGGTTAAGGAGCTGTAAGTTTTTCCAAAACTTTGGATCCTCTATCCATAAGAGGACAAAGGTGAAGAAGATGCTCTCCTTCACATAACCCATAGGGGAATGTAATCTTCCCTTTCTTCTTACTATCGTTAGCTGAGGGCGTAGCATCGACATGATCTCTAGAGGACGATGGGGATGGTGGATCCAAATTTTGAGACCATACCTCTAAGACTCTGGGAATGCCATGACAGTCCTGAAGGAGATGGTCACCCTTACACAACTTGCAAAGGAATCTGGGCTTTCATGGAGGATCAGAAGGTTTGTCGACAAGAAGTGCATTTAGAGAAACAACTGTACGGTTGGCCACTCGCTTATCTAACTTCATCTTCTTCGTCTTAGCCTCCTGGTTACTGGATTTCAAACTTTCACTAGGCGAACTAGAAGAGGAAGAGGAAGAAATAGGGTAAGAAGGGGAGAGGTCAACCTTAGAATCATCGTGAAGTGATTTGAATGAAGGGGACATTTGGACAGGAGTTGGGACACTCGGGACCACCGAGGTTGAAAACAACCAGACAGGTAGACCAATGGTTAACCCAAGAAGGGACAACGTCGCCATATAAGGAGCACCGACATTTCCAAAAGAAGGAAAAGGACTAGGATTCCCATCCGAGGAAAATCCTTGACTAGTAGATTTTGGAAATGTTGCCATTGTAATCGACCCTAAATAATTACTAAGGAATATGACTTTAACTAGGAATATTTAGTGGGAAGTTAATTTTAGAACACTAAAACAAAAGTTTTCCTTTTCATGTTTTAAGAGTTGAGAAAAGGGAAAAAGGTGACTCTAGTTTCTTTCGAAGTTAACAAGCTCGAAGGGACAAGTGCTTGATGATATTTTAAATTTAACGAGTCAAAAATACCAGAATGACTACTCCGGATAATCTAGGAAAAAAGATTACTAGGTAACCGTGAACTGCATAATATCTCCTGGCGAACCGATAAGTACCAGCAGGCAATCTCCCCGAATGCTATGTTTGGTGTATCGCGTTTACAAGGTCATAGAATCGGCTTCCTATGGATAAATGATTGTAGCCTAGTGGGGTCTCCCTCTATATACTCGACGATACGAGGATCACAAGTCCATACTAGCGTTGTCTTGTGTCGAAGCTAACGAAAACTGCTAGGTTTAAAGATGTCGGAACACGTCTCTAGCCTATACCTTCTACATGTGATCTTTAGGTTTCAAATGCGCCTTAGGTTAATTGAGTTCATTAAAGTTTATCTTGAATTATGTCTCGATTTTTAGGCCTTAGCGATGTGACTTGAAAAGTCCTAAATGCAGCTAAATGAGACAAGACCCTTTCAATTCGATGAATTTTCTACAATAGAGAGGGTAAAAAACACAATCAAATGAAAACAACCAACCAACTGAAAGCAAAATTATTTTTCACTGCTTCACTTTTTGAAAAAATAAGCTAATGAAAAATTCATTCCAATTCCTATTTTTCTAACAAGTACACTCCAAACAGTCTTTTCAAAAGTAAAGAGAATTCTTTTTCTTTTCAGATGAAAATGCAACCCTAGTCTTCAATGATGCTAACTAACATAACATATCGATGTAGCAACCAAAGTTATGTAACTTCCATGAAATGACAAAATGAATTTCTCATAAAACATTTCAATGAAAAAGTTTTTGAGACAACCGATTCTCAAGAAAATGAAAACACTAAAAGAGAATCTCTTTCAGACTAATGACGCAATGACTCTACCAAAAACAAGACAAGCAATGTGATCTATGCCGAAAAAGAGACGTTTAGACAAGCGAACAAAACTTTTAAAACTTTTGTAATGGAGACCAAAGCAATAAGAGGACTATAAACGAAATGAAAGGAGTAAATTCACCAACAACTTGACTCACTGAGTTCACAATCAGATGAATGGATGACAACCTAGATTCCCTAGGGCCACAAACCATCCAAGGACTCAAGAAATCAAGAAAAAATAAGGCAAGTCAACAAGCAAATAAACCAAGTGAAATGAAACTTTCCATTCAGGGAGAAGACAATTTAAACAAGTTACAAGGCATAAATCAAGAGAACAAGACACACTGGCCAAGATTTGGGGTGAACCATAATCCTCACTTATAGGCATCAGCGCCACTGCCTAACTAACAAAAGACACCAGAAGGGGGTTGGCGCGACTGTTTCTGAGCATATCACGCTAATCGGCATGATTGTCAGTGAAATAAGCACGTTGAGCAAGGATGCAAAGAAAAATAAATAAAAAAAATTCAAAGTTTGAGACCAAACTTGCTACTATGAATTTCAGACCCAAAACAGTAAAGAAAGAAAAGCATATAGGACTAAAGGGAAATGGAAAAACTAGAAAAGTTCACACAAAACCATGAAATTTCAAGTAAGAAAACAGAAGGATTGGTTTCCCTAGTGGAGTCGCCAATTTGTGGTGAAGTAAAATTCTAAGTGCGGACACAAACAATTCCTCTAGCCTGAGAGTGGGCCTAGCCACAAACAAGAAATTCTACGGAATATTTCCTCAGGTTAGAACCAATTATGAGGGCCTACCTCTTAGTACGCTTATGCCATTTGGTGATGGCCTTGCTTCCTTGCTCCAGCTACCTACCGTTTCCTTATCCGAGCACCTGAAACACATAAACAATAGCAAACAACAACTGTGATAATAGACAAATTGTATTCAACCTACTTAACAAGTCAAGAAACATTAAGGCATAAAAATGTGAGATGACATATTATGTAGGAAATCAATCGATAGTTGTATATATATTAAATCAAGAAGAGATTACAACCATTGTCTTGATGTTGTTGTTCTCCTATGACAAATCCGGGTTCCCACACACTTCCACTAGCATTCCACGATGGCCTCAACAATGGTATTTTTAAGGCTCTTCCCTTTAGTCTTCACACTAAAACAAATTCAGACTTCTCCCTCACACACAACTAGAGAGCTACAACTATGTATAACTTGTTGATTACTCTACAATCAAAACTTTAACTAGAGCCTAACTAGAACTAGCTTGTGCTTGGGAAAAGGGAGGTTTATATAGCATGGGAAGGGAGATGGTTCCTCTTCTCATGGGAGAAGGTGTTATCTCTTGAGGTAGTTCCATCCTAATAGGGTAAAGGAGCCCAAACTGATCTCCTTGACTCCATCTGGCCTAACCATTTACCATACTTCCGTTATGAAGCTTGTAGAGCTGGAAGCTTCGGCCCCTTATTTAAAAAAATTTCCAAAAGAGGATTGACGTGACTGGAAAAAGGCTCAGTCGCTCTGGTTGGCGCTAGGGAAAGTTTTAATCCCTGCATATTGATGCGAGGAGAACACGGGTCGTTAGCGCCGGTCTTGTAAACTGGGAAAAACAAAAGATTTTTGGGAAATGATGCAAAAGGGAATTATTCTTCTCATGAAGAGGGACATAATGGGAGTTTCTTAATGAAGAGAAAGAATGTAGGGTTCATTGTAGAGGTCCTCCAAGATAATGGAATGGGGAGTACAAGGATAGTGACAAAATGTTGTGTAACAATCCTTGTGGTTGCCGCATATATATCTCTTCCTCCATATCCCCATGGAGAAAGGTTGTCTTTACATATAACTGCTCAATATGAAAATCTTCAGCTGCTACTAGACTTAAAATAGTTCTGACTGAAGTCATTTAACAACAGGAGAAAATATCTCATCAAAGTCTTTACCTTTTTTCTGTGCAAACCCCTTCACCACAAGTCTAGCTTTATACCTTTTTATACCTCCATCTTCTTCCTTCAACCTGTAAACCCATTTATTCTGCAATGTTGTTTTACCTATAGGCAACCTGACTAAGTCCCAAGTCTGGTTATGTGCTAAGGGGTCCATCTCTTCTTTCATGGCTTTCTCCCACTTCTTCCTGGTTTCTACCTACACCGCTTCTTCATAACATTCTGGTTCACCAAAATAAGTTAATACATAATATAATGAAGGAGAGTATCGTTTAGGGGGTATATTTATCCTGGTAGATCTTCTAACACCACTTTTAGGTGTTTGAGATGCTTGTTGTTGTTGTGGTTGCTGTTATTATTCTGGCTGTTGATCATTATGATTTTCAGGTACCTTCACTTTTCCTATGAGGTCATCAAGAACTGTGTATTCTATGTTTTCTTTTTCCTGTTTCTTTTCCTGCATTTGATCCTTATACAAAAAAAATTCATTGAATATGACATCTCTTCTTCTAATGATTTTGTGTTTTTCATAATCATAAAAGCGATAACCAAAATCATTAACACCATATCCAATAAAGGTACATTTATTTGATTTTGCCTCAAGATTTGTTCTATTTTCTTTATTAATATGGACAAAGGCTTCACAACCAAAAGTCTTTAAAAATGATTAGTTTACCTTTTTACTTGTCCATGCCTCCTCTGGAATACCACCATCCAAGGAACTTGAAGGCCCTCTTTTATTAGATAAACAATAGTATCTACAACATCTGCCCAAAATTGTAAAGACAATCATGCATTCAATCTCATGCACCTTTCACGCTCCATGATTGTCTTGTCCATCCTTTATGACACAACATTTTCTTGTGTTGTTCCTGAAACTGTCTTCTCTCTGCGAATTTCATTCTCTGAACAGTACCTATCAAACTCTTTTCTGCAATATTCACCTCCATTGTCTGATCTAAGACAATTCAACATTTTTCCTTTCTTATTTTCAACCAAAGCTTTCCATTTCTTGAAAGTATCAAATACGTTAGATCTATTTCGAATACAATAAATCCAGGTTTCTTTGGTTGCATCATCAATAAAAGTAACATAATAATGAGAGCCACTGAGAGATGATACCTAAGACGGTCCCCATACATCTGTATGCACAAGCTCTAATTTTTCACTCTTCTTTCCTTTCCCAACTATGAGGAATCTGAATTTCTTCTATTTTCCATAAACATAACTCTCATAGAATTTTAAATTAACATGAATCAAACCTGGCAAAAGATTTCTTGAGTGAAGAATTTGCATCTCCTTCTCACTCTATGCTCGAGCTTATGATGCCACAATGTCCTATCTTCTCTTGTAGGGGTTAAAGCATTAATAGAATTAGAATTATCATTGCATAAATACAATGTACCAACCTTTTATCCTTTTGCTATTACCAAGGCTCCTTTAGTGACCTTCCAGGTTTTATCTGTAAAAGTAGTTACACAACCTTCACCTCCTAACTGCCCTGTGGAAATCAAATTTTTCTTCAGATTTGTAACATGCCTTATCTCCTTCAATAGCCATTGATTTCCATTCTACTGTTTTATGAAAATTGTACCCATTCCAATGGTTTTACAGGGTTTATCATACCCCAATTGAACCTGTCCAAAATATCCTTGAACATAATCATGAAAATGTTTCCTATTAGGTGTGGCATGGAATGAGGCCCCTGAATCTACCACCCATGCATCAATAATATTTTCTAATGAAAGAATCAAAGCTTCTTGAAACACATCACCTGTCACTTCATGATTGTTTTCTTGCTACACGTCTCCTTCTTTTCCCTTTCGAGACTTGTAGTCTTTCTACAAGTGTCCTTTCTTCCCGCATTTCCAGCACACTATCCCCGATTTGGACTTGGATCTTCCTTCCCTTGACTTACTTTGATATCTTGAGCTCTTTCTTCTTTCCATTTTTGTTCCCCTTGTTTCTGCAGTCAAAGCATTACCTGATGTCTCACTAGAGATTTTCCATCATACTTCCTCGCTAAGGATTGCACCGACAACATCATCAAACTTTAAAGTACTAGATCTAGAGATAGAGTTACTAATGGCCATAACTAAACCATTCCAACTTTCTGGAAATAAGCACAAAAATAACAGAGCCCTAACTTCATCATCAAAAGTTACCGCTACAGAACTTAACTAACTAGTAACTATGTTAAATTCATTTAAATGATCAACAACAAATCCATCTTCTAACATCTTCATATTAAATAAACACTTCATAAGAAATACCTAATTTGAGGCTGAGGGTTTTTCATATAATTTGGCCAATGCCGACATTAAACCCTTTGTTGTCGTTTCCTTTGAAATATTAAAGGCTACCGACGCCACTAGGCACAATCGTATTGTTCCAAGTGCCTTTCTGTCGAGAATATCCCATTTTGTGTCTGTCATACTCGTCGGCTTATTTGTCTTTCCACTCAATGGTAGGTACAGATCTTTCCAATATAGATAATATTTCATAGCTGTTAGTTTTGGCCATTAAATTTTTCGACCCAAAACCTACCATCTTCTGCCATTGCTCCCACTCGAACTAGGAACCCTTCTCTCCTACGAGTATATCATCCAAATAGACCTTTGGATATGATACCAGTTGTTAGAAAATTATATATTACTAAGCAATGGAACACATACAATATATTGCAGAAATATAAAAACAAAAAATACGTAAAACAATAGAGACACAAATATATGTGGTTCACCCAATTTGGGCTACGTCCATGGAGAAACAACCAATCCTTCCTTTTATATTATCGAGCAAAATGAAGAGATACAACCTACATCAGATCCGCTGTAATTCCCTCTTCGCTCTCAATCTCCTCTCTCTTCCTCACTCTGAATACAGATCTACATAGACATAATAAAATTCCCTCATATATAGTGAGGGGTTGCCTTATAGCATAAAAAACCCTAAATTAAACATAAATTCTATCGTCAAATCTCCGCCTAATGAACGACCGAGATTGATTACGAAATTAAAAAAATTTACAAGGCAATTTTATGGACCCCCCTTGTAGCGTACATTTTACGAGCGATGTTGCCACCACATTACGAACTGGGGTCCAATGTGGCGATACCTCTAAATAAAGAAGATAATCAGGCTCCACACCCAACATGAAGGGGATAATAGGTGATCTGAGTGTCATGAAGATCACTCTGAAGCCAGATGTAAAGCTAGTGAAGCAACGCCCATACCGGTTGAATCCTAAGGACAAGGAAAAAGTGCGTGAAGAACTGGATAAGATGCTTGCTGCCAGGATTATTGAATCTATTGAAGAATCAGATAAGGTCATTCCTATGGTGGTTCAGGAAAAGAAGAAGAAGGGTGAAATTCGGATCTGCGTATATTTAAGGAAGTTGAATGATGCTTGTGTCCATGATCCATTTCCTACGCCATTCACAGATGAAGTATTGGAGAATGTTGGCGGTCAAGAAGCCTTCTCTTTTACAGATGGGTTCTCCGGGTATCATCAGATCAAGATCACGCAGGGGGATAGAAGTAATAATACCTTCACTACTGCATGGGGTTGTTTTTAGTATACAATTATGCCTTTGCGGACTTAAAAAATACCCTGCAATCTTCTCTAAGGTGGTAGTAATAGATTTCAAAGAATTTATTCACAAGTTTTTGGAGGTTTACTTCAATGATTAGATAGTGTTTGGGTTAGTAAAGAGACATGTTGCTAGTCTTCGCCTCAAGTTAGATACTTTTTGAAAGTATCAGATATCCCTTAACCCGAAGAAATGCATATTCTTCTTAACATATGGGATACTTTTGGGCCATGTTGTCTGCAAGCAAGGGTTGATGGTTGACCCTGCTAAAATTGTAGTAATTATCAATTTGGATCTTCCAAGGAATGTCAAACAGCTGTGCGTGACGTTGGTCCACATAGGATATTATAGGAAATTTATCAAATCATATGCGCAAATCACTGTGCCCATGGAAAGATTACTGAAGCATGCGACATTTTGCTGGGGCGATGACTGCTAGAAGAGCTTGGATGTACTAAAGGAAAAAATGGTCACAACACCTATTCTAGTGCTCCCCGATTGGAAGAAGGAATTCCATGTACATGTATATGCATCCCACATAGCATTAGGAGTTATTCTAACCCAACGAGGTTCATGTGATATTGCCCATCCGATGGTGTTTGTGAGCATGAAGTTATCTAAGATAGAAAATAATTATTCAACTACAGAGCGCAAAGGATTTGCGATGGTCTATGCACTCCAGAAGTTCAGACACTATTTGTTGGGTGCGCACTTCAAAATGTCACAAGCCATTCTACTTCGAAGTACCTGGTCAACAAGAATTTGACTTTGAACTAATTGTGAAGCCAGGGTGACACAATGCTGGACCAGATCTTCTCTCACGGATTGAGAATGTTGACGAACCTACAAATCTGGAGGAAGGGTTGCTTGATGTGCAACTCTTTGCTATACGCGTCGCAAATGGCCATTTTGTAGACATAATCCAATTCTTGTCTACAGGTACAACTCCTGAAGGGTATACGACACAACAGAAGAAAGAATTAGTGGTCTGGGCTGCAGATTTCTCTGTTATCACAGGATACTTATATAAAATGGGATCCAATGAAATATTGCGTAGGTATGTCTAGGAGTATGAACGACAAAGTATCCTCATTGAAGCACATGGAGGGGTTGTAGGAGGACATTATGTAGGAAGAGAAACTACGCAAAAGATCCTACGAGCAGGACTATGGTGGCCGACTGTGCATAAGGATTCCAAGGCTTATTGCAGGGCATGCGATGTTTGTCAGAGAATGGGGAGGCCATCGTGACAAGATGAATTTCCTCTGAACCCGCAAGTGTCATTATAGGTGTTCGATAAGTGGGAAATGGACTTTGTGAGACCAATTTAGCCACTGGGAAAGAAGACAGGAGCTCGATACATCATTACAACAACTTAATATTTAACCTAGTGGGCTGAGGTGCAACCTGTGAAGGATTGTAGTGCGGCCACAACTATGAAGTTCATTTTTTAATACATTTTGTCTCAGTTTGGCTGCCCTAAAATATTGATGAGCGATAGGGGTTTTCACTTCTTGAACGAAACAATTGCGGCTTTGCTTGAAGAATTCCATATGTATCACCAGAAAAGTACACTGTATCATCCTCAAGTGAATGGCACAGTGGAAGCCTTTAACAAAATCCTGTAGAATGCCTTAACAAGTATTTGCAATGTGAAGTAGAATGATTAGGATGTGCACATACCAGTTGTTCTATGTGCATATATAACTACCTGTAAAAAGTTGACTGGACAAATGCCGTTCAGACTGGTTTATGGGCAAGAAGTTGTAATGTCGATGGAGTACATCATGCCAAGTTTATGAATTATTGCAGTTACAGACATGGCCGATCGAGATACCATGGAAGAATGCCTCGCGTAGCTAGTTGAGTTGGAGGAAGATCGCTTCTTGGCGGGTTTTCATTAGCAGGTGCAGAAGGATCGCGAAAAGGCATGGCATGATCACCATATTAAACAACACACCTTTAAGAATGGAGATTTGGTATTGTTGTATGACAGTAAGTTCACGAAGTTTCCAGGAAAGTTCCAAATGCATTGGCTGGGACCATATATTGTTATGGAGATTACAGATGAAGGCATAGTTCAGCTAGCGAAGATGAATAGGGAGTTGTTTCTAGGAAAGGTCAATGGGAGTTGGTTAAAGTTGTATAGGGGTGATCCCACCCCTTCACAATAACTATATGGATGTGGGATAGACTTAGTACTCCAGGCAGTTGCAAGAGAGTACGGGACTATAAAATACACTACCAACAAGATAGTTTGGCGAAGTGGATGGGCTGTGCGACAAATCGAGGGAAGGCGTCGAGGTGAGCTGCACTGAAGGAGATACAATAGCACGGTGGGTATCGTGTAGCCTAGCAAAAAAGTGACCATTGGAAGCATTGTAGATGATTGCATGGAGATTTTTCCATTAAAGGAAGTGGTGGAAAAGCATTTAAGGAGCATATATTTGGAAATCTTCTACAAAAGGCGCATTAATGATAAGGATCTGGATGGAACGGATGGATTTCAATTCAAATTATGTTATAAATACAACATCCCGATCAACATTCAAACACTTTGCTTCCTGAGAATTGGCCTTGGGATTTTGGGTTTCAGTTTGTGTCAAGAATCTTGTTGCATGTCTGCAAAAGAGTGGGAATTACTCCGAGAGAATATGTTACAGTCAGGATTCAAGAATTTAACTTATTAGAAGTGTGAAATATTTCTGGAGAGAATGATGAAAACTTTACTGGAGCCGAAGAAACATGCACCTACCACTGTGCTTACTGTAGCGCTTTGGTCGTCAAGGCCTAAGCCATCCACGACAGGAGATAAGACACAGAAGAAGCCCCAGAAGGCACCGATGCGACAATCGCTTCACAAAAATCTAACAAAGGTTTGACAGAAAGGAAAGATGAATAGATCCAAGCAGTCGATGGAGTCCCTAGATCTAGATGAGGAAGAACCAACCAGGGTTATTGAGGAGATTGAGGCAAAGGAGGCTGAGCTGATAACTCGGCTACTGCAAAGAAAAGCCATGGCTAAAGTTCCTAAAGACCCGAATTTAGCGAAGTTCATGGTCTCCACACCTTTACTGCTGAAGAATGTGTTGTTTGAGGGCAATTTGCTGGCCCAGATGGTGGGCTCCAGTATTGTAGCAATAATGCTACAACTCCTGGAACTCCCTTATTTAAGTTTATCAACCCGGTAGTTCGTAACAAACTTGGAAGCGACGGTGCTGTATGCACAAGTACTAGCTCTTGCCGCAACTGTCACTTGGTCAGCTGGCACAAGTCCAGTAGGAGCTTAAGCCAACTTCTATGAGCTCTTAGAAGAAGCTTTTTAATTGATGGATGAAAGTTAACTAGAAGGAAGCTAATCTAATTGCAAAAAGAAACTGAAAGCCAAAAAAGAAACGCAAACCCTAGCAAACCATAATTCTACCAGCTAGTCCTACTGACGCAAAGGAGAGCATGCAAACTACTGAAAGAGATGCCATTACTTCTATTAAGGTAAAATACATGTGTCTATACTACCTCTATCTGAAGAAAACATCTTTTTGTATTTTTGATTAAGTTGTTGGAATTATCATGCATGTGCTTTTAACTATCTTTGACTGTGCAAAGGTGGATCAAGGAGGAGAAATGCTTGGGAAAGGTTGGCAAGGTTTAGAGAGGGTCTAAGGGGTCCCTAACACCCTTCCAGAGAGTCTCACAAAGTTTGGCTGCCAAGAAACCGTGTTTATGAGCTTCTATAGGAAGTCTGCAGGGGTTCTACAGGATGTTCAGGATTTCTACAGGATGTTCTGTAATTCTTCTACAGGATGTTTCGAAATGGGATTTTGGAGCATGGATGGAGGGAAAAAGATGGAGGAATGAGTATGGAGGTGAAATAGGGGTGTGAAGAGGTCTAGGAATTGGTGGATGAGGCTAAGGAGCGATTGGATTTGTTCAAGGATGGATGAAGCGATGTTGCACAAGAAGATGAGAATCATGGCAAAGTAAGCGAATGAGGCAAATGTAAGGTAAGGTTTATAAGTGAAGGATGAAGCAGGTAGGTTGGATGGAGTATGGGCAGGTAAGGAAGGATAACAGGTACTCTGCAAGTGGTTTTTCAAACTGAACAAACAAAGACATGCAAGAAAACAAAGATCTAGTTATGCTACCCTAATATGATCTAGCTAACAGTAACAAGAATGGACAACAGCTTTATTTGCAAGGAAACCATGTACAACACGTGAGCAAGAACAGTCCAAAAGATCTGAATGCATGACTAAATCCTACCACTCTATTCCAAACATAAAAAGCTACTTTAACCATCAAAAGAAATCTAAATAACAAAGAAAGATCTAAATCTAGATAGCAGATTTTATTTTAAGAACGCAACAAAACACATAAAGATAAACAAAGGAGGTACTGGGCACTTGAGATGGGCCCAACCCCAAGAGCTACAGCCTCCAAAGAGAGATTTAGAGCTGGTGCAAAGCTGGATTCATCTTTATTGATCAAGAAATGAAGAGTTACATCAAAACTGTCCACAAGAAGGACTTGAAAATGAGCTGAAAGCAAAGCTAATCTATTGCATAAAAATCGAACTACAAACTAGCTAACTATTGGCTACAAAATGACTAACCACTAGCTACTATCTACTGGCTAACTAGCTAACCAAAATGAGGCCCTAAGCCTTCTTATTTATACAATTTGAGGACCCAACAGTCCTCCTAAAATTTAGGGACTCGGCTGCCCAAGACTTGTAGTTAACAACAGTCCTACTTGACTTGCTTGGTTGCCCTTGTGTTGATTGATTTGGTGGCCCTTGAACTCCGAGCTGATGGTGGAGAATTCGAGGTAAGGGCCCATAAATGAAGGGGACACCTTCCTACAAATCCTCTCCCTTGTTCTCCCACGAATTTGGCTGCCAAGTGCTCATTAAGACCTTCAATTTTGTCTCCAAATTGACCAAAAAGGCTACACAAAGCACCCATTAGACTTGTTGGCATAATGACTAACCAAATTCACTCTATTAGCATAAATATAATCAAAAACATGCAATAAACTAATGAGAATGGTGGATTAAGTCAAATTAGGAGGTTGAATGAGCCCAAATAATTGTCCATTTTTGGGGCTCATCATCACCCCCCTACTGAAAGTGTTGCTCATCCTCTGAGCAACCAATCTCTCTCCTCATCTTTGATGGCCCTGGTGGCCTCCTTGGCTAAGATCTCGGCCAATTTCTCCTTCTGCTGCTCTTTCTCCAAACTTCCTATAGAACAGTTCTCTGTCTTCTGTAGAAACAGTCTGCTGACTTCCTGCTGAACCAATTTTCTCTGATTTTGCTTGCTTGGCTGGGGGTGCCTTCTCCTTGAACTGTGCTGCTTGCGACTCTGAGCTAGTGTGATTTGATTAAGTAATATTTGAATGAGTGAGGATTTAATGAGGAGGATCTATCTCCTATAATCTCTCCTCCTTGTCTCATTCAAGTTCCTGCTCTTAATTAGCCAAAATTGCCATGATTTTCTCCCAAAAACCCAATGACAAGGCTCATCAATATGCTGATAGGTCTGATGGATATGCTGAGAAACAAATTGGTGGTGGTGCAGAGGCTGGTACTTGTGGCCTTGGACTATGATATGAGTTCAGGCTTGGATAGTCTATTCCATAAGTTGTCTGCATTTGTGGAGATACTACAGGTTATGATGATAAATTGTCCTTCTGACCATCAACTGCAAGTTTCACAGTAGCAATCCTTCCATCAAAGGTTTTGTTTGGTTCCTTACGGGCTCACTTAGTAGCCTCCACAGTCTTGAAAGTCACAAATGCAAATCCCCTGTTGGTGAAAAATACATACAACATTAACCAAGACAAATACAGCCAAACAATCTAGGCCTCGGAAAAACATGCATAAATCTCTAAGAATAGAGGCATTTTAAACTGCCCATCATAAAGAAATCTGATGTATCTTAGATTTGTAACCTAGATTTGCTGGTATTCTTATCATATGCAACTGAACCTTCTTCCATCTCTCCATATTTGGAAGAAAACTTCTAGAATATTATCATTGGCCATGTCATATGAAATACGACCAATGTAAAGTTTCCTTTGAGCTTGATTTGCACTTTAACCAGGACCTGTTCTCACCACTGACTAATTTCTTATAGTAATCCCACTCTCTCTTCAAGCTTCGAACTGGATGAAGAAAAACTTGGGCTTCTCTGCTCTGGAAGACTCTGTTGTACTTTCCTGTAACGTCTTCCTGTAGAATGCTAGCCGGATTCTATAGGATGTCTCTGCGCCTCTGCACGATCTTGGTATGCGGGAGAATTTTGAACAGGCCAAAAAAATCAGCGAAGGATGATAGGTTAAGCCGATTGTGGAAGCAGAGGATGTATACTTCAGTTGAACATGTGCAAGTGCAAGTTGGATAACAGTCTATTAATTTCAGCTGAGCGCTCATTGATTTCTACGTGATTTTTGGTGGAGTGAGGTGGCAAAGACGTGTGCTGGCCCATGCAAACTGTTGTGCTATCATGAACTGCAGTGGTTAACTATTTGTTCTCTGCTTGTATTCACTTCCATTAGTTGCACTGGAGTTTAGAATATCCACAACTGTCTGTGTTTTTTAAATTTCACGTGAATGACTGATCCATGCATGCTGCGTGATTTTTGCCTTGATGAGTGCAATCGAATCTGGCTAGCTTCCTGGCTGAATCCACCCATCTCATTCGTTCATGCAATGCTTAGATTAGATTCATGCAATAGAGGAACAAGGTTTAGTCACGTACCTGAAGTCAAATGGCTGTTGTGAAGCTTTTTGCTGCTGCATGCTCGTATTCTGCTGCTGCATGCTTGGATCCTTTGGTTGCATGAGGGCTTGGCTGATGATCTTTGAATTTTTTTCCTTGTGCAGGTGTCCTCTGGCCAGATCTAAGCTCCAGGCAATTGTTTCCACGTTCAAGCTGCTGCTGCTGCATTGTCACAGAACCAGAACTTGTTTTCGCCATTGCTCCCAAACGGTAAACCGGATTGATCTGAAACTTACTGAGCATATCATCATTATGCATCTCCCATAGCAAAATCGTGATCAATGGATGCACGGATTTCGAGAAAAATGGAAAATGGCTGAAGATTTCAGAGATCGATTTCTCGGAAACCGTGCATCAAAATCGGCTGAAACTGCTTGGGTAGGTTACTATCACTCACATGCATATCCCCATGAAACAGGTTTTGAAACGGATGCACGGATATGGAGAAAATGCAAAAATGGCTGATGGTGATGGAGGCTGATTTATTGGAAACCGTGCATCGGAACAACATGAAACTGCTCAGGCATGTTGTCATCACCCTTGTACAATTCCCCATAAAACGTTTTTCAAATGGATGCATGGTTTTCAAGTTATGGCAAAAACAAATTCTGTTCTATGTGTTTTTGCTTCAAGGCACTTTGCATTTTTGTTGCATGGTATCAAAAAATGAATTTTGGCTGTGATGCAGGTATGGAGATGATGGAGGAGGAGTTGGAAGATTGCATGAGGACTTCTGAACCCTTGAGGAAGCTACCATGTTCGCCAAACCACTTTTTGAAATCCATGTCTAGTTTCCCACAATTTCTACAGGAAGTTCCTGTAGAAGCACAATGAGAAGCACAATGAGGTGGAAAAAATGATGGAGAAAGGCAAGGGATGGACACACAAGTGCTTGTAGGCCTAATCAACATATTCCCACCATCAGATTCCATTTTAGACTTGAATTTGGTTTGTCCAAAGGTTCTACAAGATGTTTCCTGTAGAAATACAGAGCTTCCTGTAGAAGGCACAAGAAAAATTCCTTTAACCTTGATTTGAGTGCTCCTCCTGTCATGAAACGTCCTTCTTGCAACCTGCAATTAGCCAATGGAATTAGTTTTATTTTTCTTTTTCTTTTTCTCTTTTCTTTTTTTTTTTTTTTTGCAAAACAACTAGGGCGCCTCATGGAGGTTTTCACCCTAATTGCCTGCCTTGGGCGCCTCCAAGGGAGGTTTTCACCCAAAGATCTTATTGCCTTTTTATTTTCTCTTCTTTCCAACCCATTGACCGCCTCATGGAGGTTTTCAATCAATGAGCCAATCTAAGGCGCCTCCGAGGAGGTTTTCACCTTAGATTTTTATTTTTTTCATCTTATTTTCATTTTTTTTTTTTTTTTTTTCCTACCCTACCCTACTTGAAAAACAAAATCATTTTCAAGTATAAGAATACTTCCAATGGAGCCATGTGCACATCGAGATTAAAGAAAAAATGATGTGAAGGCTCAAAATGCATGCTTTGATAGGTATCCAGATCTCAGAGACCAAATGATCTGACCTTGAAGGGATCAAACATAGCTGAGGAAGAGAGTACTGCTGCAACTTAGTGACCGTCTGAAACCATATCTCAATATAGCTCTGATATCCTTGGTTCTTTTGCGGATCTGGATCATGTTTCATGTCACCTTCGAACATGACTTTCTCATCTTCCTCTTTTTGCTGATCTTTCTCTTGAATACATGGAGGATTTGATGGTAACCATGAGGGATCTCTCTCGAGCTCTGATTTTGATGCCTTCTCTTCATCAAGTGCAGCCCATGGTTCTATGATCTTTTCTTTTGAATCTTCTTTTTCCTTTCGTCCTTCCATGTTGTCAATATAATCTCTGTTTTGCAACACTCTTCCTGAGCTATGGTGAAGATCATTGAGCTCAAGAGGAGGTGTTTGGACATGTTGTGCCTCAGCATTACAATTGTGTTGAGCTGCTCCAATGTATGGCTTTGGAAATGGTATGGGTAGTTGAGTGGAGGTGTGAAATTGAGATGGAGATGGATGGCATTGTGGTTGGGTAGGCATTTGGGGTTGCCTTGGTGGAGGAGGAGGCGATGGTTGTGGATGAACAGGTAGTGGAGGAAAAGAAGCAGGAGGAGTGTTGTATTGGGGCCTCCACCCCTGATGAGGTGCATTCCATTGAGGCTGTGGCTGAGCATAAGAGTGAAATGAATGAGCAACTGGTTGGGCATAATATGGATCTGGGAAGGAACAAGGAGGAGGTGTGAACCAAGAAGGATGAGCAGGGGGACCCCAAGAAGGCATGAAAGTGGCTTGATAGGGGTCATAATAGGTCTCGGATGTCCCTTGCAGTTCCTGTTGGTAAGATCTAGGTCCATGCGGCCTCCTTTGGTTCATATAATGGAGTGGTTCAGTGGCTCCTTTGGCTCTTTGATATGCAACTTTAAGTTCAGGCAAGGAAGGGCACTGATTTGTAGGATGGTATTCTTCACAGATGAAACACACTTCTAGGGAGTGCATTGGACATTCGTTCCTAGGATGCTTTCTAGTGCACCTAGGACAAAAGATGACCAAAGCGCTCTTGGCTCCCTCTTGCTTCCTTTGGATCTGTAAGGTATCTAGTTGCATGGCAATTAGAAACTGCCTCATATCACTCTTGAAATCTTCCATTTGAGTTGCAAACTCATTCTTGGACAAGGTATTGCTCCCAACATTTCTACTTGTAGCCATTTGCTCCAGAGGAATGTTTTCTTCTTCTTCTCCCCTAGAGGTTCTTTAAATATGCCTTGATGTCCATCCAAGGGTTCTTCTTAGTCACAACCATCGAAGAAGAGAGAAGGTTGGCTGTGTGAAGCAATGGGGGGTGTTGTGAAATCATTTTTCTAAATTAACTCTACTCCTACAAGGCATGAAAGGAAATCTTTTTGATTGATTTTTGCTTTTTTCTACTTCTACCTGAAAAACTGAAATAGATTGAACTGCAACTAACTATCTTGCTAAAATGAAAATGCGGAATTGAAACGAAAGCAGGAAAGGACTAATCTATTTTGCTCAAATGAGATTGCAGGAATGAAATGCTAGTCTACGCTTGCGGAATTGAAATGCTAATCTACGCTTGCAGAAATGAAATTGCGGAATTGAAATGCTAATCTATGAAAGCGGGAAATACTAATCTACTTTTGCAAAAACGAAATTGCATAATGGAAATGAAATAAACTACTTAGCAGAAGATTGTAGTGGAAAATAGAAGAAAAGCGACAATCACCAATACTCTGACGCTTCCCCGGCAACGGCGCCAAAAAGATGGTGGGCTCCAGTATTGTAGCAATAATGCTACAACTCCTGGAACTCCCTTCTTTAATTTTATCAACCCGGTAGTTCGTAACAAACTTAGAAGCGACGGTGCTGTATGCACAAGTACTAGCTCTTGCCGCAGCTGTCATTTGGTCAGCTGGCACAAGTCCAGTAGGAGCTTAAGCCAACTTCTATGAGCTCTTAGAAGAAGCTTTTTAATTTATGGATGAAAGTTAACTAGAAGGAAGCTAATCTAATTGCAAAAAGAAACTGAAAGCCAAAAAAGAAACGCAAACCCTAGCAAACCCTAATTCTACCAGCTAGTCCTACTGACGCAAAGGAGAGCATGCAAACTACTGAAAGAGATGCCATTACTTCTATGAAGGTAAAATACATGTATCTATACTACCTCTATCTGAAGAAAACATCTTTTTGTATTTTTGATTAAGTTGTTGGAATTATCATGCATGTGCTTTTAACTATCTTTGACTATGCAGAGGTGGATCAAGGAGGAGAAATGCTTGGGAAAGGTTGGGAAGGTTCAGAGAGGGTCTAAGGGGTCCCTAACACCCTTCCAGAGAGTCTCACAAAGTTTGGCTGCCAAGAAACCGTGTTTATGAGCTTCTACAGGAAGTCTGCAGGGGTTCTACAGGATGTTCAGGATTTCTACAGGATGTTCTGTAATTCTTCTACAGGATGTTTCGAAATGGGATTTTGGAGTATGGATGGAGGGAAAAAGATGGAGGAATGAGTATGGAGGTGAAATAGGGGTGTGAAGAGGTCTAGGAATTGGTGGATGAGGCTAAGGAGCGATTGGATTTGTTCAAGGATGGATGAAGCGATGTTGCACAAGAAGATGAGAATCATGGCAAAGTAAGCGGATGAGGCAAATGTAAGGTAAGGTTTATAAGTGAAGGATGAAGCAGGTAGGTTGGATGGAGTATGGGCAGGTAAGGAAGGATAACAGGTACTCTGCAAGTGGTTTTTCAAACTGAACAAACAAAGACATGCAAGAAAACAAAGATCTAGTTATGCTACCCTAATATGATCTAGCTAACAGTAACAAGAATGGACAACAGCTTTATTTGCAAGGAAACCATGTACAACACGTGAGCAAGAACAGTCCAAAAGATCTGAATGCATGACTAAATCCTACCACTCTATTCCAAACATAAAAAGCTACTTTAACCATCAAAATAAATCTAAATAACAAAGAAAGATCTAAATCTAGATAGCAGATTTTATTTTAAGAACGCAGCAAAACACATAAAGATAAACAAAGGAGGTACTGGGCGCTTGAGATGGGCCCAACCCCAAGAGCTACAGCCTCCAAAGAGAGATTTAGAGCTGGTGCAAAGCTGGATTCATCTTTATTGATCAAGAAATGAAGAGTTACATCAAAACCGTCCACAAGAAGGACTTGAAAATGAGCTGAAAGCAAAGCTAATCTATTGCATAAAAATCGAACTACAAACTAGCTAACTATTGGCTACAAAATGACTAACCACTAGCTACTATCTACTGGCTAACTAGCTAACCAAAATGAGGCCCTAAGCCTTCTTATTTATACAATTTGAGGACCCAACAGTCCTCCTAAAATTTAGGGACTCGGCTGCCCAAGACTTGTAGTTAACAACAGTCCTACTTGACTTGCTTGGCTACCCTTGTGTTGATTGATTTGGTGGCCCTTGAACTCCGAGCTGATGGTGGAGAATTCGAGGTAAGGGCCCATAAATGAAGGGGACACCTTCCTACAAATCCTCTCCCTTGTTCTCCCACGAATTTGGCTGCCAAGTGCTCATTAAGACCTTCAATTTTGTCTCCAAATTGACCAAAAAGGCTACACAAAGCACCCATTAGACTTGTTGGCATAATGACTAACCAAATTCACTCTATTAGCATAAATATAATAAAAAACATGCAATAAACTAATGAGAATGGTAGATTAAGTCAAATTAGGAGGTTGAATGAGCCCAAATAATTATCCATTTTTGGGGCTCATCACTAGATACCGTACATAAAAATGGAGGATTGAGACCTGGGGGACCACGCGAAGTTCCCGCAGTTAAAGCCAAGAAAGTATCTGAAGAAGGTATATTATGAAGAATCAGAGGTCATGTGGATTGAGCCGATGAAATGGGTGGTCAGAGTTGGGTGCATGGGGCTATTAAACATGTTCTGGGTGCCACATTTTAGCCGCAACGCCATTAAGACAGTCTGCATTCGTTAATTATTGATGCTGGTGCATGATGGGTTCCAATGGTTGGGAGGGCCCATCCCAATTACTAACATGTTGATTCACAAAATCACATTGCTGCCTTACTAAGGAGTGGACCCTACCAGTTCATTTGTGGGAAAATCACAGGAGAAAAATTTGGCGGAACAAATGAAGAGCGATTTCGGCCCAGTAAAGAAGTTGCGCGGTTATTCATTCGATATCCGATGGCATGGTGTAGTTCGCAGCACAAATTTTGGCTAGGAAAATCATGTGGAACTGTCGCACTGATGAAGTATTGGCACTAGTAGTATCTTTGGCTGCATAGTGTGCCAAAGGAGTCTAATACAATTGGGCTCAATACTTATGTCACAAGTTTTTGGAGGATTGGAGAGAGGCCCAAGATGAGGGCAAGGTGTTCCACTATGCGTGGCTACAATTGTTGATCACGTTGGTGGCATGGGGGATGCCCGAAGAAAGTCAGTTCCCTTAGCATGATCTAGATCTACCCAAGGCCGCGAAGTTCACCTCGCTCTGGGCGATCAAGGACCTTGAGCGTGTTATGGAGATGAAGATCTTTTGGGTCTTGTTTGAATCAGAGCTGAGGATTGTGATTAACCAACGGTCAAAGCTATCACCAAGTTTTCATGTGCAGTACGTCAATGTTGTTGATTTCAAAGCAGATTTTCATAATCTGCACATCTGCGTGAAGAAAGATGCCATGGGCACATGACACAAGTTGTCGTACTTAGTCATTGAGGACAATATTCTGGGGGTCGTGAGTAAATGGACGAGTGACTGGCTCACCCCCTCTGATGCCAATGCAGGAACTAGTAAGATTGCTTAAGGTGCAGTAGTGCAGATGACAAAAACGACAACAATAATAAAGGAGAAGAAGAAGGAAGCACAAAAGGCTGCACAATAGAAAGAAGCTATTCCAAAGGAGAGGGAAGCGCCCAAAGAGAAGGTCTCTACCAAAGAGATAGAAGTGCCAAAGGAGAGAGCTGCCACCACATCGCAAGCCACTATTGACCTCGGTGAGTTAGACACAAAGCTTACCAATGTCGAGCGCATGGTAGAGAGTGAAGAGGAAGGGGGCGTAGGCTTCGAGTCCCCCTTCATCATAAAAAATAGGCAGAAGAGTATTTCTACAGGGCCGTGCAAGAAGCTGAAGTCAGATAAATCAGCGAGGGCGACGCCTTTGGTCCTCACAAAGGGGGACCTAGACGAGATTGGTGGTGTGGTCCTTGACGCGACGGAGAATATCTAGAACCACATTGAGGACCAGTATCATCAAACACTGGATAAGGTGCAGTAGGGCCTAAGGGAATTGCAGGTCCAGAGCGGTATTATTCAATCGAGCGTGGGATAGGCAAGGCTGAAACAAGTGAGCAGGTCAGCCTTAGTAGCATAGCTCACCACAAATCTCCACATAGTGCAGTTACCAGAGGGGTCCCTGCATGTCGAGGCATCAAAAGACAGGGCACGCCTCCTACACATGAAGGATTTTATTTTGAACCTGGCGATGCTTCATATTCAGATACTACACGAGCTGCATCAAGGGGTATCATATGAGCTCAGAGTTCGGGAACAACTCGCACTATTGATCATCAATGAAGTCAAAACCAACAATTAGTACATCTTCGAGGAAAAGGGGCAGGTCCTCAAGGAAAGGGAGGAATTGATGGCGCGTTGTCATCAGCTAGAAGCAGCAATAGCACATGCCTGTAGTGAGCTTCCCGAGCTCCAGATTCTAGCAGAGGTGGCCTCTACATAGAAGATTCAAAAGCTAGCTGCTGCAATAAAGGAGTCGAAGGAGGAAATTGGCAAAGTTCGATTTGAGCTACAGCTGCAGATCTCTGAGCTCCAACTTAAGCTGCAGCCAACCACTCCTCCAGAAGTCAGAGAGCAAAGCGAGGCTTCTATTAAAGAAAAGAAGGATACATTAGAAGGTGCAGTCAAGCGCTACACCCAATTGTTTGAACAAGCCATGGAAATGTGGACCTTGCTGCAGGAGGATCTAACTTTGCAGAAGATTGAAGCAGATATCCGAGAAAAGTAGAGACAGTTCAACGAGATAAGGTCGACAACGCAAACCTTAGCACCAATGCAAAGGTTCACCAGATTACAGGAGGACAAGCTCATCTAGAGTGAGATTGATGAGGTGCATCGAAAGGAAGCTTTCATCTCTTCAAGGATGCAACCTTGGGCGGATAAAGCAAGTCAGTTGACACTGTCAGTATAGAGCAAGCTGAAGGCAATGCAACAAACACATAAAACCATGGCCCTTGCAGTCGAAGGTCCAACGATAAAAAAATTGGTTGAGGAAGTTCGTCAGGCTGCTACGCATGGAACAACAGATTTGCAAGTATTGAAGATAGAATTCAGTGAGCTATGGGTGAAGATCAAGGTGCCACCAGTAGAGTGACTCGAGGACAAGTCATGACTTTGTGTTGGGGTCCTATTGGGTCAAGGTCCCCTGGGGTCAATTTGCAAATAATTTTTGTTATTATTGTAAAGTCTCAACATTTTGAGGAGTAGAGGGAGAAGGTCTTTATGAGTCAAAGGGGCTTTAGGAAGGTCAAAGCCCCTTATTTTGTTATAAGTTAAGTTGTTTTATGACTCGCCCATGGTTTTCAGACCATGGTATTGTAAAAGAAGATGATATAAAAAAGAGTCATCAAGAATCATAGGAGATATCTAAGAATATATGGGTATTTGATCTAAGTCATAGAAGTCTATCTTCTGTGCTTAGGCGAAGGGGAAGGATCATGCAGCTATGTGCGCGAAGACCTTGGTAAGTCCACAACTGAGTGCACAGGCCCTTGTAGTTGTGTGCGTAGTGTAGAAAGAGTCTGTAATAGAAGATCTGAACATAATAAAGATTATTTTGGAGAAATATCTGTGTATTTGCGTGTTAATATTTACTTCTGCATTTACTATGTAGTCACTCTGTTTACTGTATTTATTATAAAAAACACTTAATAGATGCACGAAAGTGCTAGATCAGCTAAGTTACATGATGTTATGAATGTTTAGAACTATTAGCATAGAGTTAGAATCTGATATTTGTAAGTTACTATGAACGTTTCAACGGTTAGGGCTCGTGAAGGTAGAGTAAAACCCTATAAGTAACAAAAACACATCACATAGACCTCTAGATGCAGAAACCTGGTTCGGTCATCCCCCAATACTGCCTTAGGTGAGATTGTAGCCTACGATACTCGGGTTGATGCTCAAAAGGTCAGTAGTATAGGGTTTTTTTGGTTAGCGTAGCTAACTCTGAACCTGCATCCGAGCCCTCTTAAGTGGCCAAAAGGTGCCCCCAAGTTGCAGAATAAAGGAAAAAGCCAAGGTAGGGAGACCCAAGAAAACCCACTGAATACACAAGAAAATTACAACACCATGAAGACAAAGAAGGACACAAGGTAAATGGTGTGAGTTCCATAAGATCCCCACTCACAACACAAGTGAGTGTTGAGCCAAGCATTCACTGGTGAGCTAAAGCCTTCCAAATCAAATTCAAGTTCCAACTCTGAGTCAGAAACCGACAAGGGGAATGAAAAAGGGAAGCAGCTTATCGATGCAGAGCCTAGTGCCACCATTACAACTGCCAAGATCCAGAAGGATGACCCCAAAGATCTAGAGGTGGGGGAGCGACTCTTCTGCTGCTAGATGTGGGTGAAGGGTTCTCCACTGCAGTTCATTGTTGAGAGCGGGAGCCAAGAGAACCTCACTTAAGCAGAGGTCGTGACGCGGTTGCGACTACCGACCGCACCACACCTTTTGCCATACACCATGGGGTGGCTTCACCAAGGGCAAGATCTCTACGTAAGCCAACAATGTCGTCTACCCTACAACATCAAGTCCTTCACATATAAGGTATTGTGTGATGTTCCTCCTCTTGAAGTTTGTGATTTTTTATTAGGCCAACCATACTTGTGGAAGCGACATGTTGTGTATTAGTCTAGGCCTCACACTGTTATTACTACTTTGGGCAATAAGTTTTCAAGGATACCAAAGGAAGCACCGCCTATCATTGTTTCTTTTATTATTGCGAAGCAATGTAGTAAGATCATCTCCAAGACAGAGAAATTTGTTTTTCTTATGATTTTCCCTAAGGGCAAGAAGAAGATTGTGGCCGTGACCTCAAAACAGTGCTCCTCCGCACAAAAGTAGTAGATGGACAAGGTTGTAGAGGAGTACAAGGACATCTTCACCTCACCCATAAGTGTACCTCTACACTGTCAGGTCAAGCACTCCATAGACCTGAACCCGGGCATGCTGCTACCCAATGGACTAATCTACCAACACTCTATTTTGGAGAACAATTAAATCAAGAGGCAAATTCAAGAGTTGTTGTAGAAAGGGCACATCAAACCAAGTTTATCACACTATGGGAGCCATATCTTGTTGGTACAGAAGAAGGACGAGACCTCAAGACTCTATATTGACTATCGGGCACTCAACAAGATCACTATTTGGAATAAGTATCCAATCCCATAGATTGATGACCTTCTAGACCAGCTCAAGGGGGCCAAATATTTCAGAATTATTGACTTGAAGTCATGTGATCACCAGGTATCAATTGAACCCTCCAATGTGTGGAAGACTTCTTTGAAATCCAATGAGGGCCTTTTTGAATGGCTAGTCATGCCTTTCGGTTTAACGAATGCCCTCGCGACCTTTATGAGGCAAATGGAAAACATATTACGACCCTTCACCAACTCATTCATGGTAGTGTATTTGGATGACATTGTGATCTTCATCTAGAGTTTGGAAGAGCACCTCCACCATATTCGACAGGTCCTCCAAACCCCGTGGAAACACAAGTTGTGTGAAAATTTGGAGAAATGCACTTTTGGTATGACCTAGGTTCAATATTTGGGGTACATCATTGATGAGTGGGGTGTGCATGTGGACCCAACCAACATACAAGTTATTTAGGATTGGCCATCCCCAACCACTCTAGCAAAGCTCCGCAACTTTATCGGTCTTGCCAACTTCAACCATAGGTTTGTATTGGGGTTCTCTCATATCAATTGGCCTTTGAGTCAAGTCACCAAGGGAGGAGCGAAATCAAAGTTCTTTTGGTATGAATCCCAATAGAAGATGTTCGCTGAGTTGAAGCATCATCTCTGCTCTGCACCAGTGCTCACATTACCATACCTACAACTACAATTTGATATCAAGACAATGCCTATAACTATGTTATTGGTATAGTTCTTACTCAGTGGGGGCATCCAATGGCATATCACAGTGAGACACTTTCAGACATAGTTTGCAAGTATCCCACCTATGGAAAAGAGATGTATTCCATTGTGCAGGTCTGCTGACAATGGAATCATTACATTATGGGGAAGGAAATGATCATCCACACAGACCACCAACCCCTGCAGTTCATACAGACACAAGGGAAGTTGCAGAATGATCGCCATAAAAAATGGTCCACATACCTACAACAGTTCCATTTGACCATTACGTACAATAAGGATAGCACCAAAAATGTTGCACACTACCTTGGCCGACCACTAGTCATGGCGCTGACCATTGTGCTCAACTCTTGCCAGCACGAAAATACGGGGTGGCTGTATCTTTACAAGAGCGATCCAGAATTTGACAACACATACCAGACACTGCTCGAAGGCAAGCAAGTTCATAATTTTAACCTCCAAGATGCACTGTTATGCCACCAAGGACACCTATCTGTTCCTTCAAGCGAGCGTTCCAAGATGATTTGGGAGGCACACTATAGTAGGGTGTCTAGATATATTGGGTACAGAAAATAGTGGTAGTACTCCATAAGTATTGTTATTGGTTGAACCTTCGATAGGATGTTGGGAAGTACATCATATCATGCACTGCCTACACCATTGCCAAACTAGACATCAAGAAGCAACGCCTCTATACTCCTAGTCGACCTTGAGAATCTATATCCATGGATTACATGTCAGGCCTTCCTTCTACTAAGCATGGCAACGAATGTGTTTTCGTGGTCGTTGACAGATTCTCTAAGATGGCCATTCTAGTGGCCTACAAGAAGAGTATCACAACAGAGGCCACTACTGAGCTTTCTTTGAACGAATGCACGTACATTTTACGATACAAAATCTCATTATATTAAATCGGTACAAAAAGTACCTAAGTCCATTTTGGTCAAGTCTATGGTCGATGTTGGATACAAATCTCACTAAGTCCACAACTTTCGACCCCACAAATGATGGCCAAATAGAGGTCATCAATAAGATGATCGTACACATTTTGCATATGTACAAATCGAACCATCCACACACATCGGATGAAATCCTCCCCTATGTCAAACACAAATAAAATAGATCTCTCCATATCTAAACTGAGCATGGTCCCTTTCAGGTGGAGTTGGTATTCGAGCCATTATGTCCCATTGATGTGGACTTACCATTTGCAGCTGCTTAGGTAGATCCAACTCATGTCTAGTCTGAAGTTGACAGCGCTAACATCTTGATTGAGTTCATTCAGTACATTCGCCAGATGGTCCATGACATATTGGACAGATCCAATGCTAAGTACAAGTAGCTTCATGATCAACATCGGGTGCCACACAAGTTCCAGGTGAGTGACAAAGTCTGGTTACGTTTGCAAAAGCAGCGCCTCGCCAGGCCACACCGCAAGCTTTGTCAGCTCCAATATGGGCCTTACACCATCACTATGGCTATAGGGGATAACCCTTTCAAGTTCAACGTTCCACCATTCCTTGGCCTTCACCCAATGTTCACTATAGATTGCCTTCGACCAAAATTTCCACCATTACATTACACATTAGACATTGTATAACAACTCACACCAACAGATTTAAACCCAGACTACATGGAACAGGCGACAAATGATCCGATCATGGACATGCAGATAGAGAACACTCGTCAACAGAAGATCCAAATGTATTGGGTCATCAAAGTTGGCCAAATCCTCCACCAAGACAAGTGGCTCACTAGGGACCAAGTTCAATAGAAGTTTCCCCATCTCATGGAGGCACTCAATGCAATGGGAACCATTGTTTCCTAAGGGGGGATGAATGATCTAGGTGGATATTGGTGGCCACCCACCTATTTCACTTGGACTCCCACTGTTGTTTCTTTTTAGTTTCCTTAATTGTAGCACAACTTACCATTTTTGGTAGTTTTTCAGGTCCTAAACTTCTAGAGCCATTTTGAGGGACTAAAAAGGGTTTTTAGGGAAAACAGAAAGGCTATAAAAGTATCAAATTTATTCACCTATTTGCTTCCTACCTCCTCTTCGATATATAAAAAAGGAGTTATTATGATATCCAAACAAAGATCGTATACCAAAGTTATGACCCCGGGAAATTGATGTATGAATTTACCCAAACGAGGCCCACAGTTTTGGCGCTTCATCTCCTAGGGTTAGGTTTTTGGATGTTTAGGGTTTTCCATTGCTTCTCAATAATAAATACACCTTTGAGACTCATTGTAAAATAGTTCAGAGGCATGTAGCCATGACATCTCTTCTCAAAGATAAGCTACCATCGCTTGAGCTAGTTTATTTTCATTTCTGTATGTAAACATCTTTCAGTTCTTTGACATTAATGAAATGAAGATTTATTTTTGTTGCATCTCTGTGCTTATGTATATATCCGTATTTTGTAGCATTCTTGGATAAGTATGAATCAATGGTATCAGAGCGATATTATCTTTCTCTGTTTTTCTTTGCATGTCCCCAATGAGGTCATGGTACAAGGAGTTAGGGCTTGAAATGGTTTAACCTTTGCAAGACCAACCTCACAAGCCCAACGACCTCCCATAGTGGAAGAAAAGGAAGATGAGGGGGCAAGAGATCCTTTCAAAATATTGCTCAAGGAAGCCCTCGAGTGAAAAAGTAAGGTGATGATTGATAATTTCTCCCAAATCCTTCAGTGACTACGCACAAGCGACACATCTTCATCCAATAGCTACTCTGGAGGCATCACTCCTTTTAAGGTACAATTTAACTTTGACATTCCCATATTTGAAGGACAAATTGATGCGGACGCCGTAGATAGATGGTTAAATCTGTTGGAATGATATTTTTCAGTTCATGACTTTTCCAATCAGGAAAAGATTACTTTTTCACTCCTCAAAGTTGCCCCAAATGTCAAGGACTGGTGGGAAACCTACTATGAAAAAAAGGACGAGAGGGAATCCTCACTGTTTGTAGCCACACCCACTTGGAATTCTTTGTGAGACGCCATCAAGGAACAATATTACCCTATCAGGAGCTATGAAGATAAATTCATAAAGTGGACAACGCTGCAGTAGGGAAGGGACCAAGATGTGTCGGAGTTCACAATTGTTTTCCATACCCTTCGCACGAAGCTAGGTATAAACGATTATGAGTGGGATTTGGTATTCAAGTACTGCAGTTGTCTACACAAGTACATTCAAATGAGATGGAGTTCTTGGACATCTCCTCCGTTTTCACTGCCTATCGATACACTTTCAAGATCGAGCAGAAATTTAAATAGAAGAAGCAAGACTTTGGATCGATGAATATGAAGCAAGGGAAAGCCGCCTCGAAACCGCAGAACAAAGGGAAGAGTCAACGTGGGCCGAGCTAGGCTAACTCGAAGAAGTTGCAAGAAAATAAAAACACAAAAAAGACAAAGAAGGACACATGGAAATGGTGTGAGTTCCATAATAGCCCTACTCACAACACAAGTGAGTGTCGAACCAAGCAATCACCAGTGGCCAAATTAAAGACTTCTGAGTCATATGTATGTTTTGACTCTCAGTCATAAATCGGCGAGGGGAATGAAAAAGGGAAGTAGTTCATGAATGTGGAGCCTAGTGCTATTGTAGCCACCACCAAGATCCATAAGGATGAGCCCGAATATCTAGAGGAGGGATAGAAATGCTTCCACTCACAGATGCGGGTGAAGGTTTCTCCATTGCAGTTCATTGTTCACAACGAGAGCTGAAAGAGCCTCATTTCAACAGAGGCCATGAAGTAGTTTGGCCTACCGACCACACCACACACACAACCGTACAACATCGGGTGGCTTCACCAAGGGCGGTATCTCCATGTTAGCCAATAGTGTCATCTTCCCTACAACATCAAGCCCTTGATAGATGAGTTATTATGTGATGTTTATCTTGAATTTTGTGATGTTTTATTAGGCCAACCATACTTTTGGAAGCAACATGATGTGTATGAGTTTAGGCCTTGCACTGTTATTATTACTTTGGGTAATAAGTTGTACATCATGCCAGAGGTAGCATCGCCTACCATCGTTTCTTTGATCACTGCGCAATGTAGTAAGATCATTTCCTAAATCGGGAAATTTGTTTTCCTTATGATTCACCCTCAGGGTAAGAAGAAGATTATGGCCACGTCCTCCAAACAAGGCTCCTCCACATGGCATCAACAAATGGAGAAGGTTGTAGAGGAGTACAGGGACATCTTCACCTCACCCACAAGGGTAACTCTACACTATCAGGTCAAACACTCCATCGATCTAACCATGGGTGCATTGCTACCCAATGGACGGATCTATTGAAGATATGTTATGGAGAACAATGAAATTAAGAGGCAGATTAAGGAGCTATTGTAGAAAGTGCACACTAGGCCAAGTTCATCACCTCATGGGAGCTCAAACGTGTTGGTAGAGAAGAAGGACGAGACCTCGAGACTCTATATTGACTAGAAAACGCTAAACGAGATCATTGTCCAGAATAGGTATCCAATCCCACAAATTGATGACCTTCTGGACCAGCTCAAAGGGATCAAATATTTTAGAAAGATTGACTTGAAGTCTGGTTTTCACCAGGTACCGATCGAACTCTCCGATGTGTGGAACACTACCTTCAAATCCAAAGAGGGATTTTTTGAATCGCTGGTCATGCATTTCTTGTTGATGATTTCCCCCGCAACCTTCATGAGGCTCATGCACGAAACCTTGTGACCCTTCACCATCTCATTCGTGGTGGTGTATTTGTTGGCATTATGGTACAGGTGTTGTCCTTAATGGCAACCCACTTACAAGTAAATTCACAATTGATAAAGGGAAACTCACATTGTAATAGGAAAATTCAGAGGTAACAGAGTAATGGCACAGTAGAACAGGAGGATGGAACAAAGGACTACAGATCAAAATCAAGCAATTGAAGAAAAATAATGTTTTTATTTGTGTTAAGTTGTATACGCTGGTTCACCTAGTCCAAGCAGTGTATACAAGCGGGTTCATAGAACAAAACGTGCATATACATATGCACGTACTTTCACAAGAGGAAAAACGTATATGGGATGGAAAATTAAGGAAAATTAAGGTTAAAGAATACCAATGGTCCATACCATGGTATTAGCCCACAATATTGAGCGGAATAACGGTTACTTGATCCCATCTAAGAATACCATAGGTTCTAAGTGTTATTTTGGTCCGAGGTATTGGGAAAGGATAAAACTATATAAGGAGGAGAAGATCAAAGGACTAAATGTGCAAGTGAAAGGGTTTTTCATGAATAATTCTATTTGAATTATATTTTATGTTGTAAGCGCTATGGTCATGATATGATCTAAAATATCTTGTGCACCATTGGATACAATGTTGGATCAGGATCATGAGACCTGAAATGACTTATCAGTGTAGGATCTGATAATGGATGGGCTAGATCTAAATGCTAACACATGTTTTATTCTTTAAATGTTATGATCTGGGCATGTTTGAAGTCTGGAATAGCTGTGAAGTTATAAGTTATTATTTGCAGATCTATACGGTGTTTCGCCTTGGTGAAGGCATGTATACACGCAGGTTCGGCTTTTCCAAGTAGCGTATGTAGAAGAAAATCCTATTGTTCAGAGATGGCTGATCTATCTAATCAGTGTTAATGTTTTACTGTTGTTTGTCAATGATGTCTTCATTATATTTGAAAGTAGAACTGACTATATAAGGAGATTGAATTTGATTGATTGATTCATTGAGTGAGAAGGGTGATCTTTGCTGCTATCTTTTTAGAACTCTGTATTCTGAAAATATATCTTTAAAATGTCACTGATTGGTAAAGTTTGTGGTTCAAAGGTTTTATGATTCAATATCTTTAGAGGTATACGCAAGTTGGGTTAAAAGAAGTAGCGTATACATGCATGTTGGCTTCATTAAAGTAGTGTATACAGTCTTACATATGATTTTTGAGGTTGCAGTTGATTATGATTGTTGATGCAGTGTTCTGGGTTCAGTTCTGTGTTTTACAGTGATCTAACTATTCATATCAATTGATTGTTTGTAGATGAAATTTTTGCAGTGGTGATTGATTTTGAGATTCAATGTTACTTATGGGTCCAGTATGAAAATTTGATGAAACGTGGCCAACATATTGTGTTGTTGTGTACTAGGAGTATCTAGTCTGAAAATTTATGAAACGTGGTCCCTGGAGGAAGAGTGAAGGTAGTAGCCTTCTGTAGGCTGGAGCCTACGTACTGGTAAACATATCAGCCAACATAAGATCTAGGGGGTTAGAGCTCCCTTCCAGTAGAACCTAGAAAACGAGTGAAGGTTGTAGCCTTCAACAGGTAGATGCCTGCGTATTGGAAAAGTTTGCACCAATACAAAACTTGTAAACACTTTTTATTATAAGAATATTGAAGACTGAGATGACAACAACGGTGGTTTTTTCCCACATTGGGTTTCCACCTAAAAAATCATGGTGTTGATGTGTGTTTCTTATGTGTGTTGATTTATTCTGTTCTTACTCCATCTGTTTATTAGTTATTGCATCATATTCTGATTTAAGACAATGAATTAACTATTTATTATATATATGCTGGTTTCAATCTTTATAGTCGTGGACATACGCTAGTTGGTTTCAGTAAAATAACGTATACTTTTTGAAAAGGAAAATTATTATTGTGAAAATTAAAATGCTGATTCACCCCCCCAGCATTTTTCCAAACAATTGGTATCAGAGCAGGTCCTTCAGAAGAAGCTTGATTGCTTGAAGGGAGATCTCTCAAGATGAACAATCACGAAGGAATGGGATCTATCAGGCCACCAATCTTCAACGAAAATAACTTATCATATTGGAAGATAAGAACCAGAGCTTATCTTCAGTTACTTGGATCTGATGTTTGGGTAATTGTGGAAGGAGGATACCAATATCCAACAATAGTCCCCACAGATCCAGTAGAAAAGAAAGCATATGAAAACAATGCCAAAGTTGTTAATGCATTATTGGAAAGTATATCAGAATCTTAATTCGTCAAAGTCATGAAGATCAACACAGCCAAAGCAATATGGAACAAAATCATTCAGAGCTATGAAGGAGACTCCCAGGTAAAACATGTTAAGCTTTAAACTCTCAGAATTCAATATGAAACTCTCAAGATGCATAGTGATGAAAGTATTTCTAGTTACTTTTTACGAGTAAATGAGATTGTAAATTGTATGAAGAATATGGGTGAAGAAATTAAGGAGGCTATTTTAGTAGAGAAAATTTTGAGATCTCTTTCTTCTAAATTTGAGTCAAAACTATCTGCCATATAAGAGAAGCAGGATCTCCAATCTACTACTGTTGTTCAACTTCATGGAATTTTAACTGCCTTTGAAATGAGAAAAGGAGGTCCATCAAATATCAAAGAAGCTACTTTCAAAGCCTCGACAAAGGAAAAAGAAAAGGAATGTATCAAGGAATCAAGATATATATTAGAAGAAGATGAGGTAAACTTTGTGAAGAAACTTCAACGGGGGTCCGTAAGATTCAGAGGTAAGCTTCCCTTCAAATGTTTTTCTTATGGTAGAGTTGGTCATTATGCTGCTAAATGTCCTCATAAAGATAATCATGACAAAGGAAAGGAGTCTGCAAAAGGTAATAGAAAACAATTTGTTAATAGAAGAAGTTATTATACTCTTGAAGATAGTGATGGCTTGTCTAATAGTGATGAAGATGAATCCAGATAAGATATTAAACTACTCATGGCTTATGACAATGATGATTTTATGGATGCCTTAGAAGAGGAAGATTTTCTTGAAGAAACTACTCAACTTAAAATTTGTTTGGAATAAAAGAATATGGTCATAGACACTTTGACACATCAACTCACTAAAAGATAAAAACACAATGAAAAATTAGATTGTGAAGTAGTGGGTCTAAGAAAATAACTTGAGAAGACAAAATCTATGAATCTTAGATTTGCTAAAGGATTAGAAAACTTAGATGAAATCATCAAGGTTTAGCATTCTCCTCTTATAAAGACTGGTCTTGGATACACTAGAGAAACATCCCAACCAGAAAAGCCTTCAACCATCACCAGAAGCTATCTTGATGTAGCAAAAACCAGTGAACAATGCGTCAATCCTCAACAAAAGCCTAAAGGTACTCCCCAGGTAAATCATGCTCATTTTACTCCAAGGGTGAACATCAATAGAAGCACCAACCAAAAGGTGAACAATACCAAAATATTTTATGATCACAAAAACTTCTTCTTTAATGGACAATGTTTTTCATGCCATAACTTTGGTCATAAGGCTACTCAATGTGTTGCTTACAAAACTATCATGACTAGAGAAGCAAGAAAACAAAGGAGCGTGACAGGAATCAAGAAAATCTCTTATAATAACTTTTCTCCTCTTGAAGATGAAATTGAATGTTCATTTTTCAATAACTTTGGTCATGAAGAATCTGAATGTAGGAGCAAATTTTGGTCAACGCTTCAAAAGCAACAAACATAATCAAATTCCAAGGTATGGAAAAGGAAGGAATTTCAGTCAGAAAGATGTGGCATAACTCTGTTTACAGAAGGACAAGAAAATCAGTGGTACGTTGATAGCAAATGCTTTAAACACATGACAGGTGATAAAGATAAACTCCTTTCATAAGCTTTAGGAAAGGAAAATAATGTCTCTTTTGGGAATGAGACACCAGCTATCATTAAGGGTAAATATTATGTTTATTTAAAAGAAAAGGTTAAAGCTGGAAATGTTATGTATGTTGATGGTTTAAAGCATAACTTGTTGATTGTTAGTCAAATGTGTGATCAAGGAAATGAAGTTGTGTTTTGATCAAAAGAATGTGTGGGCCAACAAGGAAAAAGTCACCTCGTGGAGAAGAATACTACATTTTATTCATTGATGATTTTTCTAGAATGTGTTGGATTAGTTTACTAAAGCATAAAGATGAAGCATTTGAAAAGATTAAAGTCTTCAAAGCTTTAATTGAAAGTGAATTAGATCTAAAAATCAAATGTCTCAGATCTGATCGGGGAGGATAATTCATATCAGATGATTTTTTTGAATTTTGTGAACAACATGGAATAAAGAGATAGTTATATGTTGCCAGAACTCCTTAAAAAATGGCGTGGTGGAAAGAATGAATAAAATAGTTCAATAAATGGTTCGAGCTATGCTTGATGAATCTAGAACTCCTGACACCTTCTGGGGTGAAGCTGCACATACTACAATAAATATTCTAAAAAATCCCATGTTGGTGTAAATAGTGATCAAACTCCATATGAACTTTGATGTGGTAAGCCTCCTATTGTAAAACACTTCAAAGTTTTGGAAGCAAATGTTTCATCAAAAAGATTGATGAAAAACTTGGTAAGTTTGAACCCAGAGTAGACGAAGGAATATTTCTTAGTTATTCATCTATAGGTAAAGGATACAAATGTTATAATAAGACACTTCAAAAAATTGTTGAATGCATTGATGTTGTAATCGATGAAACATGCAGAAATCTGGAACATGCGACATCAACAAAGGAAGATGATAACAATGAATATGGTTAATGATTTCCCGTATCAAATCGAAATGATATAGAGGAAGAAACCAATGAAGCATCAGAAGAAGATACATATGATAAGGAAAAGGCTCCATCTAGGTATGGTCAAAAGGATCATCCAGAATCTCAAATTCTAGGAGAAAAAGGGTCTGGAGTATAGACAAGAAGAACTCTTGCAGGAGATTCTAATTATCTAGCATTATTATCCTCCATAGAACTACAAAATGTCAATGACGCTGGTAGAGATGAATGTTGGGTTAAGGCCATGGATGAAGAACTAGACCAAATTGAAAAGAATGATACTTGGGAATTAGTTCCTAGACCTCATGATAAAAATGTTATAGGAACAAAATGGATATTCAAGAATAAGTTGAATGAAAATGGAGAGGTTATTAGAAATAAAGCAAGGCTTCTTTATAAAGGGTATGCTCAACAAGAAGGAAGAATTTGAAGAAACTTTTGCACCTATTTCTAGACTTGAAGCCACAAGAATGTTTCTTGCTCTTTTAAGTTTTCGAAAATTCAAAGTGTATCAAATGGATGTAAAATCTACATTTCTTAATGGATATTTAGAAGAAGAAGTATATGTTGAACAACCAGAAGGATTCATTCTAGGAAATGATGCAAAGCTTGTATGCAAACTCAAAAAGGCTCTATATGGACTGAAACAAGCTCCAAGGGCATGGTATTATCGTCTTGACAAATATCTTCAACAACAAGGTTTCACAAAAGGATCTACAGACAACAACTTATATACAAAAATTGAGAATGATAAACTACTAATTATTGTTGTTTATGTTGATGATATCATCTTTGGCAGTAATGAAGAATCTATGAGTCAAAACTTTGCTTCTGTTATGTAGCAAGAATTTGAAATGTCTTTACTTGGAGAACTAACTTATTTTCTTGGTCTACAAGTACAACAAACAAAAGATGGCATCTTTCTTTCACAAACTAAATATCTCAAGCAGATTCTAAAGAAGTACGGAATGGAAGATTCTAAACCAGTATGTACTCCAATGGTAACATGATGTAGTCTTAGTTCTAATGATGAACCTCCTACAGTGAATCAAGTCTAGTTTATCTAACAGGTGCAAGACTAGATATCATACATGCAGTAGGAATTGTTGGAAGGTTCCAAGCCAATCCAAAGGAATCACATCTTCAGGTTGTAAAAAAAATATTCAAATATCTCCAAGGAACTCAAGACTTTGGTCTATGGTATCCTAAAGATACATATCTCACTCTTCATGCATATACAAATGCGGATTGGGATGGAAATGTTGATGACCGAAAAAGCACTAGTGGAGGTGCATTCTATATGGGATCACGATTAGTATCTTGGTTCAGCAAGAAACAAAGTTTGATTGCCTTATCTACAACTGAAGCAGAATATGTGGCTGTTGCATCTTGCTACACACAACTACTATGGATGATGCAAACATTACAAGATATTCAAATCACATCTTCTCCACCAATCTCCATTCTATGTGATAATACAAGTGCTATTAGTATTTTGAAAATCCTAGTCATGCACTCCAAGACCAAGCACATACCCATTAAGTACCACTTTCTATGAGAATAAGTGCTTGAACAAAAGGTTAAATTGGAGTATGTTCCCTCCAAAGAACATGTTGTTGATATATTTACCAAACCTCTTCCCAAATAAGAATTTGAATAACTCAGACAAAAGCTAGGAGTTGTTTCTTGCTCATCCTGCTATTAAAATAAGTTTTCAGAGGAATGTTTTATATACACGGATTTAATGAAGCAAAGTCACATATATACGCGAGTTTTTGTGCCTACAATAGCGTATGTGTTTTTTTGATAGAAAAACAGTGGGTCAGACTCAAAATCAGTTTTTGACATGGGTGTTCAGTCTGATATTGATGGTTATAGTCTGCTGATATGCTTTGTTCATTGTTGTTTATTTGATTGATGAAGATGCCTTGATGAATGAATTGTTGAAAATGCACAGGTAGCACAGGTTCAGGGGGAGCATTAGCCTTCAAAAACATTATGCATTGTTGGCATCATGGTTGCTGAATTCAACTATGGTCTCAGATATTCATATCATTTGTTGTAAAGGTCATGTAAATACCTATGGTGTAATAATATGACTCTTTCTATCATTGTCTATTAATGATTCCTTTTGGACATATGATGTAATTTGTACCCCCACTATGCATGGGAAGGATAATGTAATAATTTCCATTTTTTAGTCATGTATGAAAATTTGGTATATCCCCACTTGGTTGGGTGGTTGATGTATGTATGAGTCATTGGTGATAGGAAGGTCATACTCACATAGTTGAGTTATAGAGTCATGTTATTCTTTTTTTTAAATATCTCTACAGACTTTGCATGTACTCAGGGGGAGCATGGACAACATAGTGCATCTCAAAGGGGGAGAATATCTTGGTTCGCCCTTTTCCCTTGATGTCAAAGGGGGAGAGTATCTTGGTGTTTCTTGATATATCTAACAGGTTCTACAACTTGAAGTAATCAACACCAATATGGTTGCCATCAAGTACAAAGGGGGAGATTGTTGGCATTATGGTACAGGTGTTGTCCTTGATGGCCACCCACTCACAGGTCAGCTCAGAATTGATAAAGAGAAACTCACATTGTAACAGGTAAATTCATAGGTAACAAAGTAATGGCATAGAAGAATAGGAGGATGGAACAAAGGACTATAGATTAGAATCAAGCAATGAAGAAAAATAATGTTTTCAGTTGTGTTAAGTTGTATACACTGGTTCACCTAGTCCAAGTAGTGTATACAAGCGGGTTCACAGAACAAAAGGTGCATATACGTATGCACACACTTTCACAAGAGGAAAAGTGTGTATGGGATGGAAAATTAAGGTTAAAGAATACCAAGGGTCCATACCATGGTATTAGCCCACAATATTGAGCGGAATAATGGTTACTTGATCCCGTCTAAGAATACCACAGGTTCTAAGTGTTGTTTTGGTCTGAGGTATTAAGAAAGGCTAAAACTATATAAGGAGGAGAAGATCAAAGGAGTAAATGTGAAAGTAAAAGGGTTTTTCATGAATACATGTATCTGAAGTATATTTTATGTTGTAAAGGATATGGTCATGATATGATCTGAAATATCTTGTGCACTATTGGATACAATGTTGGATCAGGATCATGAGACCTGAAATGGCTTATCATTGTATGATCTGATAATGGATGGGCTAGATCTGAATGCTAACACATGTTTTATTCTTTAAATGTTATGATCTAGGCATGTCTGAAGTCTGGATAACTACGAAGTTATAAGTTATTATTTTCATATATATATCCTGGTTCGCCTTGGTGAAGGCACATATACATGCAGGTTCAGCTATTCTAAGTAGCGTATGTAGAAGAAAAGCTTGTTGTTCAAATATGATTGATCTATTTGATTAGTGTTGTTGTTTTACTGCAGTTTGCCAATGATGTCTTCATTAGATCTAAAAGTAGAACTGACTATATAAGGAGATTGAATTTGATTGATTGATTCATTGAGTGAGAAGGGTGATCTTTGCTACTATCTGTTTAGAACTTTGTATTCAGACAATAGATCTTCAGAATGTCCATGATTGGTAAAGTTTGTAGTTCAGAGGTTATATGATTCAGTATATTTAGAGTTATACACAGGTCGGGTTAAAGTAAGTAGCGTATACATGCAGGTTGGCTTCACTAAAGTAGCGTTTACATTCTGACATATGATTTTTGAGGTTGCAGTAGGTTCTAATTGTTGATGCAGTGTTCTGGGTTCAACTCTATTTTCTAGTGATAATGATCTGACTGTTCAGATTGACTGATTGTTGGTAGATGCAATTATTGCAGTGGTGGTTGACTTTGAGCTTCAATGTTATTGATGGGCCCAGTATGAAAATTTGATGAAACGTGGCCTACATATTGCGTTGTTGTGTACTAGGAGTATTCTGTCTGAAAATTTATGAAACGTTGTCCCTAGAGGAAGAGTGAAGGTAGTAGCCTTCTGTAGGTTGGCGCCTACGTGCTGGTAAACATATCAGCCAATACAAGAGCTAGGGGGTTGGAGCTCCCTTCCACTAGAAGCTGGAAAATGAGTGAAGGTTGTCGCCTTTAGTAGGTAGATGCATGTGTACTGGAAAATTCTACACAAGTACAAATATTGTAAACACCTTTTATTATAAGAATATTGAAGGCTAAGACGACAACAACTGTGGTTTTTTCCCACAATGGGTTTCCACTTGAAAAATTCTGGTGTTCATGTGTGTTGATTTATTATGTTCTTACTGCATATGTTTACTAATTAATGCATCACAATCTGATTTAAGACAATGAATTAAATGTTTACTATATATACGTTGGTTTCATTCTTTATAGACGCGAACATATGCTGGTTGGTTTCAGTAAAATAGCGTATACTGTTTGAAAAGGAAAATCATTATTGTGAAAGTTAACATACTGATTCCCCCCCCCCCCGTTTCATCATTTTCCCAATAATATTTAGATGAAATTCTAATCTTCAGCCACAGTTCGAAAGAACACTTCCACCATATTTGGCAGGTCCTCCAAACCCCGCGAGAACCATTAGAGGAATTTTGAGGTGTAAAATGGGCCTCCTAAGAAAAATGTACAACCAAAATAAACTTTATAAGAAACATTAGGATTCAATATGATGATGTCAACCATGGGGGATGATGCACCATTTTTGGAGTAAAAAAGTAAAAAGATTACAAAATTATAAAATAATAAAATTACTTTTTCAACTCATATTTCCAACTTATCTCCCTAATGTTTTACTCAAATTTCAAGCGAGAGTACTCGTTAGATGCAAAATTTAATTCCTCATCCAAAGAGTACCCATATTGCACACTTTAGATGGATCGTGCTACACGAAGAATGAGAAATACATGAAAAAACATGATAGCAATCATGTTTTTCATGTATTTCTCATTTTTTGTGTAGTAGGGTCCATCAAAAGTATGCAACATGGGTGTTCCTTGGATGAGGAATCAGATTCTGCATCCAACGAGTGTTCTCACTTGAAATTTGAGTAAACCCATAGGGATATAAGTTGAAAAAATATTTTCTTTTTTCGTTTTTCCCCCTAAAATTTGATGATGTAAGCTAATCTTATTTTATTATTTCCAATATTATTTTATAATTTCCTTAGGAAGCCCATTTTAGACCTCAAAATTTCCCTAATGATAAGTTGTGTTCCAATTTGGAGAAATGCACTTTTGGTATGACCCAGGTTCAATATCTGGGGTATATCATTGATGAGAAGGGTGTGCATGTGGACCCAACCAAGATACAATTCATTTGGGATCTACAAGCCCCAACCACTCTAACAGAGCTCCGCAACTTTCTGGGTCTTGTCAAGTTCTACTGCAGGTTCATATTAGGGTTCTCTTGTATCACTTGGACTGAGTTAAGTCACCAAGGGAGGAGCGAAAACAAAGTTCCTTTTGTCTGAATCCCAAAATAAGGCATTTGTTGAGTTGACACATCGCCACTGCTCTATACGATTTCTAAAATTAATAGAAATGCAACAACCATTTGAGAACGAGATAGATGCCTCTGACTATGTTATTGGTGCAATTCTTACTTATGAGGGGCATTCGGTGGCATATCATAGTGAGACACTTTCAGACACAGTTCAAAAGTATCCCACATATGATAAAGAGATGTATTCCATTGTGCAGGGCTACCAAAAATGGAATAATTATATTCCAGGGAAGGAAACAATCATCCACATAGCCCACCAACCCCTGCAGTTCATACAGACATAAGGGAAGTTGCAAAATGATCGACATCAGAAATGGTCCACATATCTACAATAGTTCCATTTAAACATTAAGTACAAGTAGGAAAACACCAACAATGTTGCAGACTACCTTGGCCGACCACCGGTCATGGAGCTGATCATTGTGCACCACTCTTATGGGCACGAGACTGTGAGGTGGCCACATCTTTACAAGAGCGATTGAGAATTCAACAACACATATTAGATGCTTTTGGAAGGAAAGCAAGTTCCAAATTTTCACCTCTAGGATGCATTGTTATTCCACATGGCACAACTTTGTGTTCCTTCAAGAGAGCATGCCGAGATGATTTGGGACGCGCACTACAGTCGAGTCGTTGGACATTTTGGGGTAGAGAAAATAGTGGGAGTGTTACAAAAGTATTTTTAATGGTCGAACCTTCGACAGGATGTTGGGAAGTATATCAGATCCCACATTGCCTGTGCCATTGCCAAACCGACCATCAAGAAGCAAGGCCTATATACTCCTCTGCCTACTCCTATTTTACCTTGGGAATCCATATCCATGGATTACATGTTGGGCCTTCCTTTTGCTAAGCATGGAAACAACTATGTTTTTGTGGTCGTCAACAAATTCAAATTAAAGATCTATCAAGTCTTTATAGTATCTTAAATTGGAGCATATGTAGAACCTCTCGTTGATTCCCACGACTCCCTTAAGGTCGAGCAACTAAAGTTTCAATTTACTTATTGGGTGGGGGGGCTTAAGGTCAAGCCCCGTTGCCAGTCCTCTCCCTTGTGGTCGAGCAACTATAGTTCCTCTCCTCTCCTCTCCTTATCAGTCGAGCCCTGTTGCCGGTCCTTATCAGTCGAGCCCCGCTGTCGGTCCTTATCAGTCGAGCCCCGTTGCCGATCCTTATCAGTGGAGCCCCGTTTCCAGTCCTTAACAGTCGAGCCGATGGCGGCCTTATTAGTAAGATGCCCATTCTAGTGGCATGAAATAAGAGTATCACAACAAAAGCCACTGCTAAGCTCTTCTTTGAATGAATGTGGGTACATTTTTGGATCCAACAATCCATTATCTCAGATCAGGACAACATGTTCCTTTGTATATTTTGGTCAATTCTTTGGTCGATGTTGGATACCAAGCTCACTAATTCCATGACTTTCCAACCCCAAATTGATGGCCAAACAGAGGTCGTCAACATGATGATCGTACACATTCTGCATATGTACAACTTGAAGCATCCATGCACATGGGATGAAAGCCTCCCCTATGTTCAACACAACTAAAACAATTCTCTTCATAGCTCAAATGGCCACAACCCATTTCATGTGGGGTTGGGATTCTAGCCACTATGTCCAATTGATGTGGCCATACCATTTGCAGTTAAGCAAATTTGGCTCACGTCTACTTCGCACCTAACAAGGCTAACAACTTCATTAAGTGCATTTAACATATCCACCAACATGTTCATGACATATTAAACAAAATCGATGCTAAGTACAAGCATCATCATGATCAATGTCAAGTTCCACACAAGTTCCAGGGGAGCGACATATTTTGGTTACTTTTACAGAAGGGGTGCTTCGCTGGCCCCACCGCAAGCTTCGCCCGCTTTGATATGGGCCTTACACCATCAGTAAGGTTGTAGGAGACAATGATTTCAAGCTCATCATTCCACAATTCCTTGACCTACACCTCATTTTGAATGTGGACCACCTTTGACCATACTTTCCACCATTACTGGACATAAGATGTTGCAAAACAATTCACACCAAAAGAGTTAAACCCGAACTGCATGGAATAGGACACAACTGATCGGATCATGGACACGTAGATCAAGAACCATCACCAGCAAAATATCCAAATGTATCGGGTCATCAAATTCGGCCAACTCCTGCACCATGGCAAGTGGCTCACTAGGGACCAAGTTCAACAAGAGTTTCCCCATCTCATGGAGGCACTCAACGTAATGGGGACCATTAATTCTTAAGAGGGGAGGACTGATGTAGGTGGATATTGGATACAACCTACCTATTCCACTTGGACCCCCACCATTTTTTCTTTTCATTTTCCTTAGTTGTAGCGCAACTTACCATTTTTGGTAGTTTTTCAAGTCTTAAACTTCCAGAGTGGTTTTGAGGGACTAAAAGATGTTTTTAGGGAAAATGGAGAGACTAGAAAAGTCCTAAAGTAATTAATCTATTTTTTTTTGGCCTCCTCTTTGATATTTTTGAAATGAGGTATTATGATAGCCAAACGAAATCGTATGCCAAAGTTACGACCCCTAAAAGTTGATATACCAATTTACCCAAATGTGGCCCACAATTTTGGTGCTTCATCTCCTAGGGTTAGGTTTTTGGATGTTTAGGGTTTTCCATCATTTCTAAATAATAAATAGGCCTTTGAACCTCATTATAACACAATTTAGAGGCATGTAGCTGCCACATCTCTTTTCAAAGATAAGCTACCATCGCCCGCGCTAGTTTATTTGCATTTCTATATGTAAGCATATTTAGGTTCCTTGACAGTAACGAAATAAAGTTTTATTTCTGCTGCATCTATGTGTTTATGTGTATATATATATTTTGTTGCATTCTTTCATAAGTCTGGATCAGTGGTATCAGAGCGGTCTGCTCTTTCTCTATATTTCTTTGCATGTCCCCATCAAGGTTAGAGTATAAGAAGTTAGGGCTCAAACTGGTTGAACCTTTGCAAGACTAGCCTTGCAAACGCTGACGAACTCCCATGGCGGAGTAAAATAAAGAAGAGGGGGTAGGAGATCCTTTCAAAATATTTCTTGGGGAGGCCCTCGAGTAACAAAGGAACGCAATGATGGATAATTTTTCCTAGATCCTTCGGTGACTACCCATAGACGACACATATTCATCTAGTAGCCACGTTGGAGGCGCCACTCCTTTTAATGTACAAGTTAACTTTGACATTCCCATATTTTAAGGATAGATAGATGCAGACGTCATAGATAGATGGTTCAATATGTTGGAAGGATATTTTTCAGTTCATGAATTTTCCACTAGGGAAAAGATTACTTTTTCACTCCTCAAAGCAACCCGACATGTCAAGTACCGGTGGGAAACCTATTGTGAACTAAAGGACAAGAGCGATTCCTCACTATTTTCAGCCGCACCCACTTGGAATTCTTTCCGAGAGGCTATCAAGGAACAATATTACCATGTCGGGAGGTATGAAGATAAATACATGAAGTGGACCATGTTGCGGTAGGGAAGGGACCAAGATGTACCAGAGTTCACAAATGTTTTCTATACCCTTCACAAGAAACTAGGTATCAAGTATTCTAAGTGCATGTGGTACTCAAGTACTATGATTGTCTACACCAGTACATCTGAGATGAGATGGAGTTCTTGGACATCTCCTCACTTGGTGCTGCCTATAGATACAATGTCAATATCGAGCACAAATTTAAGCAAAAAAAGAGAGACTTTGGATCTGCAAATTTGAAGAAAGGGAAAGGCGCCCCTAAATTGTAGGACAAAGGACAAATCCAAGGTGGGGTGACCCAGGACAACCCACCAAATCTACAAGCAAAGAACAACACCATGAACACAAAGAAAGGCACAGAGAAATGATGTGAGTTCCATAAGAGCCCCACTCAACACACAAGTGAGCGTCGAGCCAAGGAATCAATGGTGGCCGAGCTAAAGAATTCTGAATCAGATGCATGTTCTAGCTAAGAGTTAGAAACTAACAAGGAGAATGAAAAATGGAAGCGGATTATCGATGTCTAGCCTAGTGCCACCATTGATACCATGAAGATTCAGAAGGATGAGCCTAAAGATCCAAAGGATTGGGAGCAACTCTTCCACTCACATATGTGGGTGAAGGGTTCTCTGTTGCAGTTCATTGTCGACAATGAGAGCCAAAAGAACCTCATTTCAACATAGGTTGTGAAGTGGTTAGGCCTACAAACCACACCACATCCTCTTAGTCGTACACCATTGGGTGTCTTCACCAAGGACGAGATCTCTGTGTCATCCAAAAGTGCCACCTTCCCTACAACATCAAGCCCTTCATAAATGAGGTATTGTGTGATGTTGCTCCTCTTGAAGTTTGTGATGTTTCATTAGGCCAACCATACTTGTGGAAGCGACATGTTGTGTATGAGTCTAGGCCTCGCACTATTATTATTACTTTGGGCAATAAGTTGTACATGATAGCAGAGGTAGCACTCCCTACAACCGTTTCTGTGATCACTATGAAGCAATGTAGTAAGATAATTTCCTAGACTAGGAAATTTGTTTTCCTTATGATTTACCCTTAGGAAAGAAGCAAATTGTGGCCACAACCTCCAGACAAGGCTCCTCTGCATGGCAGAATCAGATGGACAAGGTTGTAGAGGAGTACAAGGACATCTTCACCTCACTCATAGGGGTACCTCTCACTGACAGGTAAATCACTGCATCAAACTGACCCTGGGCGTGCCACTACCCAATGGAATGATCTATCAGTGCTCTGTTCTCAAGAATGATGAAATCCAGAGGAAGATTAAGGAGTTGTTGCAGAAAGGGCACATTAGGCCAAGTTCATCATCCTCTGGGAGCTTGCTTGTGTTGGAATAGAAGAAGGAAGGGACCTAGAGACTCTATATTAACTATCGAGCACTGAGCAAGATCACTATTTGAAATAGGTACCCAATCCCACAGATTGATGACCTTCTGGACCAACTCAAGGGGGGAAAATATTTCAGCAAGATTGTCTTGAAGTCTAGTTATCACCAGGTACTAAACGAACCTTCGATGTGTGGAAGATTTCCTTCAAATCCAAGGAGGGCCTTTTCAAATGGCTAGTCATGCCTTTCGTGTTGACAAATGCCCCCGCAACCTTAATGAGGTTGATAGCTGACATATTTTGACCCTTCACCAACCCATTCGTGGCAGTTTATTTGAATCACATTTTGATCTTCCGCTAGAGTTGGGAAGAACACCTCCACCATATTCAACATGTACTCCAAACCATGTGACAACACAAGTTGTGCGCCATTTTGGAGAAATTCACTTTTAGTATGACCCAGGTTCAATATCTGGGGTACATCATTGATGAGAGGGGTGTGCATGTGGACCCAACATAGATACAATTCATTTGGGATAATCCAGCCCCAACCACTCTAAGAGAACTCTGCAACTTTCTGGGTCTTTCCAACTTCTACCACTGATTAGTGTTGGGGTTCTCCCATATTGATCAGGGATCAGTATTTTAGCTAAAAACTGAAAGTGCTTAGAATTGCTTTAGACCTGAATTAATGGATATGGTTCGTTTCCAGATTTCCAACGCCAAAATTAGTTTGAAAAACAAACATCGTATGCAAAATTTAGAGCTTCTGCAAGTTTGGTAAAAGGAAAGCCCCCGAGGCCAGCCCCCACCCCAAGTGACCAAGCGCCCGAACCAGGAGCTAGGGACCCACTATTAAGCGGGACTAGTGTGCCAATAATCATTTTATCATTTCATTAATCTGTAATTAAGTTGGAGTAATTTATGGCGGAGCCACTAAATCTAGAACTGCCACCAAACTTGGTGGACTTAACTAGCAGTTCTCCATATTTAGACGAGGTTTTCTAGGAAAACCTGTTTGAGCCATAAATTACTCAATTCTCAGCCAAATTTAAAAAATTAATAGTCATTTTTAGCTAATTGGCATGTTGGGAATTCATTGGAGCAGGTATCAGAGGCAGAAGAGGTCATCTACAGGTTTTTTTGTTCACTTGAAGATTTTTGAAGCCTAGGGCCACCAGGTGTTGGAGGCCATTCCTAGAGTAGTTGGTAACCAAATTGAGTAAAAAAATAGTCATTTCTGATAGATTTGAATGTTTTAAACTCATTGGAGTAGGTTTCAGAGGCATAAGAGGTCATATACATGTGTTTTTGTTCACTTGAATATTTTTGAAGCCTAGGGCCACCAGGTGTTGGAGGCCATTCCTAGAGCCACTAGTAACCAAATTGAGTAAAAAAAAAGTCATTTATGATAGATTTGAATGTTTTAAAATCATTGGAATAGGTTCCATAATCATTGGATGCATGCAACATCAATTTGAGCACTATTGAAGCTAATACAAAGGCCCACACTATGAAGCTGGACCAAGGAGATGTAGCCCAGGAGGGGTGAACTCCTTCAACAAAAAATTGTGTATTGAGCTCTGTTATTTGTGCTTGTTGTGATTTTATATGATGATGTTCAACCATTTAAATTCATGCTTTTAAGTTCATGTAAAACATTAAATTTCACCAAGTTAGATGAATTGACAATCACATGCTCATGGATAAACTCTCTATTGACAAGCAAACCAAAGCAAAGAAAATTTTATATCTGGAAATGATACTAGCATAGCATTAACTGGATATAAATTTCAGATCACATATCACTTGGCCTTTGAGTCAAGTCACTGAGGAGCGAAAGAAAAGTTATTTTGGTCCAAATCCCAACAGAAGGCATTTTCCAAGTTGAAGCATCACCTTTGTTCTGCACCAATGCTGACATTACCAAACTTGCACTAACCATTTGAGATCGAGAAAAATGCCTCCAACTATGCTATTGGTGGAGTTCTTACTCAACAGGGGCATCCAGTGGCATATCACAGTGAGACACTTTCAGGCACAGCCTGAAAGTATCCCACCTATGGCAAAGAGTTATATTCCATTGTGCAGGCCTTTAAACAATGTAATCATTATATTGGGGAAGGAAATGGTCATCTACACAGACCACGGCCCTTGCAGTTTATACAAACACAAGGGAAGTTATAGAATGAACATCATTAGAAACGTTTCACATACCTGCAACATTCCATTTGAACATTAAGTACAAGAAGGGAAACACCGACAATGTTGCAGACTGCCTCGGAAAAGCACTACTGATGGCGCTGATCACTGTGCTCAACTCTTGTGGGAATGAGACTATGGGGTGGCCGCATCTTTACAAGAGTGATCCAAAATTTGACAACACATACCATACGTCCTGGAAGGAAAACAAGTTCCAAATTTTCGCCTCCAGGATGCACTGTTATGCCACTTGGGATACCTATATGTTTCTTGAAGCGAGCGTGCCAATATTATTTGGGAGGCACACTGCAGTCGGGTCACTAGACATTTTTGGGTAAAAAAACATTGGCAGTGATGCAAAAGTATTTTTATTGGTCGAACCTTCGATAGGATGTTGGGAAGTACATCAAATAATGCACTGCCTATGCCATTGCTAAACTGACCATGAAGAAGCAAGGCCTATATACTCCTTTTCCTACTCCTAATTGACCTTGGGAATCTATCTCCATGGATTACATGTTGGATGTTCCTTCTACTAAGCATGGAACCGACTATGTTTTCGTAGTTGTCGACAATTGTCTAAGATGGCCATCCTCGCGGCCTAGAAGAAGAGTATCACAACAGAAGCCACTGCTAAGTTCTTTTTTAAATGAATGTGGGTACATTTTGGGATCCCACAGTCCATTATCTCAGATCAGGACAACAAGTTCCTAAGTAAAATTTGGTCAACTCTCTGGTCGATGTTGGATACCAAGCTCACTAAGTCCACAACTTTCCACCCCCAAACTAATGGCCAAATAGAGGTCGTCAACAGGATGATCATACACATTATGTGTATGTATAACTCGAAGCATCCATGCACATGGGATGAAAGCCTCCCCTATATTCAACATAGCTACAACAAAGCTCTCCATAGCTCAACTAGCCACAACCCCCTCCAGGTGGGATTGAGATTCTAGCCACAATGTCCCATTGATGTGGCCATACCATTTGTAGCTACTTTGATAGATTCATCTCATGTCCAGTCTAAAGCTAGGGCTAACAACATCATTGAGCGCATTCAACACATCCTCTAGCAGGTCCATGACATATTGAACAAAGGCAATGTTAAGTACAAGCAATGTCATTATTAGCATTGGGTGCCACACAAGTTCCAGGTCGGTGACAAAGTTTGGTTAAGTTTGTAGAAGGAGTGCCTCACTAAGCCCCACCACAAGCTTCGCCCGCTTCGATATAGGCCTTACACCATCACTAAGGCTATAGGGGACTTTCGAGCACAACATTCCAACATTCCTTGGCCTTCACTTAGTGTTCAATGTGGACCACCTTCGACCATACTTTCCACTATTACTGGACACCTCATACATTGTAGAACAACTAACACCAACAAAGATAAACCTAGAATTCATGGAACAAGCCACAACTAATCAGATCATGGACACACAGATCAAGAACACTTGTCAGTAGAAGATCCAACTATGTCGGGTCGTCAAAGTTAGCCAACTCCTACACCAAGGCAAGCGGCTCACGAGGGACCAAATTCAGCAGAAGTTTCCCCATCTCATGGAGGCACTCAATGCAATGGGGGAGGATTGATCCAAGTGTATATTGGTGGCCACCCACCTATTCCACTTGGACCCCCACCATTGTTTCTTTTCAGTTTCCTTAATTGTAGCACAACATACCATTTTTGGCAGTTTTTTTGGGTCCTAAACTTCTAGAGCCATTTTGAGGGACTAAAATACTTTTATAGAGAAAACAGGGAGACCAAAAAAGTCCCAAACTAATTAACTCGTTTTTTTTACCTCCTCTTTGAGATATTCGAAATGAGGTATTATGATAGTCAAATGAAGATCGTATGCTAAAGTTACAACCCCAGGAATTTGATGTACAAATTTGCCCAAACGGGGCCCACAGTTTTGGTGCTTCATCTCCAAGGGTTAGGTTTTTGGATGTTTAGGGTTTCCCATTGTTTCTCAATAATAAATAGGTCTTTGAGCCTCATTGTCACACATTTTAGAGGCATGTAGTTGCCACATCCCTTCTTAGAGATAAGATACCATCCCCCGATCTATTTTATTTGCATTTCCCTATGTAAGCATATTTCAATTCTTTAACATTAATGAAATGAAGTTTTATTTCTGCCGCATCTCTGTGTTTATGTGTATATCTGTATTTTTTTGCGTGCCTGCATAAGTCCAGATTAGTGGTATTAGAGCGGTATTCTCTTTCTTTGTTTTTCTTTGCATGTCCCAAATGAAGCCAGGGTATAATGAGTTAGGGCTCGAACTGGTTGATCCTTTGGAGGACTAGCCTCGCAAACCCCGACGACCTCCCAAGGCAGAAGAAAAGAAAGATGAGGGTGCAGTCAATCCTTTCAAAAACTAGTCAAGGAAGCCCTCGAATGAAAAAGGAACACGATGATAGATAACTCTTCCAACATCCTTCGACGGCTACCCTTAGGTGACACATCTTCATCTAGAAGCCACTCTGAAGGCTTCACTCCCTTTAAGGTACAAGTTAACTTTGACATTCCCATATTTGAAGGACAGATAGATGTAGACGCCATAGATAGATGGATAAATTTGTTGGAAGGATATTTCTCATTTCATGACTTTTCCACTTGGGAAAAGATTAATTTTGCACTCCTCAGAGCCACCCGACATGTCATGGACTGGTGGAAAACCTACTGTGAAGAAAAGGATGAGAGGGAATCGCCACTGTTTTAAGCCACACCCACTAGGAATTCTTTCTAAGACGTCATCAAGGAACAATATTATCCTGTCGGGAGGTATGAAGATAAATACATAAAGTGGACCATGCTGCGGTAGGGAAGATGCTAAGATGTGCGACAGTTCACAAATTTTTTCCATACCCTTTGCACGAAGCTAGGTATCAAGGATTCTGAGTGAAATTTAGTACTCAAGTACCGCGACTATCTACACAAGTACATCTAGGACGAGATGTATTTCTTGGACATCTAATCGCTTGGCATCACCTATCGATACACTATCAATACTGAGAAGAAAATTAAACATAAGAATCGAGACTTTGGATTTGTGAATCTGAAGCAAGAGACAGACGCCTCCAAACCGTAGAAGGAAAGGACAAAGATAAGGTGGGGTGACCCATGACAACCCGTAGAAGCTATAAGCTAAGAATAACACCATGAAAATAAAGGACACATAGAAATGGTCTGAGTTCCATAAGATCCCCAATCACAACACAAGTGAGTGTTGATCCAAGAAGTCACTGGTGGCCGAGCTAAAAGCTTCCGAATCAGATGCATGTTCCAACTCTGAGTCAGAGGGGAATGAAAAAGAGAAGCATATTATTGATGCAGAGCCTAGTGCCATTGTTACCACCACCAATATCCAGAATGATGAGCCCGAAGATCCAGAGGAGGGGGAGAGGCTCTTCCACTCACATATGTGGGTGAAGGGTTCTCCGTTGCAGTTAATTATCAACAATGAGAGCCAAAATGACCTCATTTCAATAGAGTTCATGAAGCGGTTGGACCTATCGACCACACCACACCCACATTCGTACATCATCGAGTGGCTTCACCAAGGGAGAGACCTCCACATCATCCAACAGTGCCACCTTCCCTAAAAAGTCAAGCCCTTAATAGATGAGGTATTGTGTGACGTTGATCCTTTTGAAGTTTGTGATGTTTTATTAGACCAACCATACTTGTCGAAGCAACATGCTATGTATGATTCTAGGCCTTGCACTGTTATTATTACTTTAGGAAATAAGTTGTACAAGATACCTGAGGTAGCCCTGCCTACCACCATTTCTTTGATCATTGTGAAGCAATTCAGTAAGATCATTTCCCAGGACAGGAAACTTGTTTTCCTTATGATTCGCCCTTAGGGTAAGAGGAAGATTGTGGCCATGACCTCCAGAAAGGGCTCCTCTGCATGAAAATAATAGATGGAGAAGGTTGTAGAGGAGTACAGGGACATCTTCACCTCACCTGCAAGGATGCCTCTACACTGTCAAGTCATGATCAGAATCTGGATTAGGGGAAAAAATTGCTCAAAAAAAAAGTGCTTGGAATCGCTCAAAACCTGAACAACCGCGTCTGTCCCAGCGATACAATCCCAATGCAACTCGTTTAACTCAAAACATAATTCGTATGAGAAACATAGAGCTTGCTGTCTGTTTTGTCAAACATGCAAATTTTGGTTACAGGTTGATTCAGATGCTGTCTGGGATGATAACTAGGCATCCGTACAACCCAGTCAGCAAAAAGAATATTCCCACAGGTGGCTCAATTGGGTCGTGACAAGTGTCGGCATCGGATTGGTCAAGGGAATTTTTGGTGGACGAATGAGATGCTAACACGTGGCAAGCCTGGAGGCCGCCACGTTCCCTCTAAAAGGTCGAGTAAAAGTTTATTGAGAGGTCGGCATAGTTGAACCCACGACCTCACCCGCACAAGCACCACACACCACCATCATACCACAACCATTGTGTTATGAAACCAACTCACAAAAAGATAGAAAAGATAGATGAACACCTTAGAAACAAGCCTATTCGAGGGGGAAACCTCCTTTACATTACACAAATGAGCAATTCTTGGATGATACAAATGACAAGACCTCCTTTTATATATAGGAGTCTAAGGGGTCATAATACAATCAGAGTCGACATAACAATAATAATGTAAGGGCACAATAATAATAATAATGGGCTTCTATGGGGTACAATAATAACAATATGGGGACTACATGGGCACAAAAATATAGTAAGGGGGTTGTACTAATAACAATAAGGGGTTACAATAGTAGTATAGGGGCCTAACATGCCCCTCTCTTTCAAAAAGTGTTGTCCTCAATGCTTGAGTAGTTTTTGATGCTTCTATATAAAATTCTTGTCCTCCCATGTGGAATCTTCAGCAGGTAAGTTCTTCCACTTGATGAGATACTCTGAAATTGATCGATTTCATAGCTGTCGAGTCTTGTTTCTGTGACTGCTCCAGGTTCCAATATGATTTTTCCTTCCTCTTTAAGTTGTGGCAATATTGTTTGAATTGGGATATTCTGCAACTTTTGAATGAGTGGCCACACTTCTTTGTCCTTCATCCATTCATCCCTTGCTTCGTTTATCCAATCTGGTTTGATAATAGAAATAGCACAAAACAATGCTTCCACATCCTCATCCTTTCTTGGGAGTGCAACAAAAATTTTCTTCCCTTTTCTGTAGATGATGTCAAAGTCATAACCCAACATATTTGTGACCCATTTTTTCTATTCTTCTAAAGATAATATTTGTTTTAAAAAGTATTTAAGACTATCATGATCCATTTTGCCTTGAAGTGTTTTCCCATTAGATAAGGTCGCCATTTATTAAGTGCATGTAGTATTGCCAACATTTCCTTATCATAAATAGCTTGCTTGAGATGTAGCCGTAAAAATACCCAATCACCTACATTAAAAAAATTTCACTGCGATGTTGATCTACCCGTTGTTTCATTCGATTTTGCACCAAAGTGGCGTTATCCTTTAAAAGTTGGAGAACTTGTTGTTGATGCTCGATGTGATCTTTCATTGCTTGAACCTTTTTCTTCTTGATATGTCCTTCTATCTTGAGAGTTTAGGAGTGGTAATTTCTTCCAATTCTTTACAAGATATGGTCGGATTCATTTCTTGATGCTCGATGTGATCTTTCACTTCTTGAACATTTTTCTTCTTGATATGTCCTTCTATCTTGATAGTTTGAGGAGTGGTAATTCTGGCCAATGCATTACAAGATATGGTTGGATTCATTTCTTCTTTCTCAATGTGATCTTTCACTTCTTGAACCTTTTTCTTCTTGATATGTCCTTCTATATTGAGAGTTTGAGGAGTGGTAATTCTTGCCAATTCTTTACAAGATATGGTCGGATTCATTTCTTCTTTCTCTGGGGTTGGGTCCAAGCATATATCCTCTTATTTTGATGTTTCTTGATCCTTTTCTTCCTCCTCTTCATACTCTATGTAAAATAATTTTTTCTCAGCTCACTTATGACCTTTAGTGCATTTGTTATCACAATTGTAACAAAGCCCTTTTTCTCTTTTTTCTTCCAATTGTTGTGGTGCAACCCTTGTAGGTTGTGGAAGGATAGGAGAAACAACACTTCCATCTTTATAGTTGTGAGGGGTAGAATTCCTTGTTCCCATAATTTTGCTTTCCACTTTGTAACAAAGCCCTTTTTCTCTTTTTTTCTTCCAATTGTTGTGGTGTTGCTATAAAGAAGGTGTTGCTCTTTGTATCCTCATAATGTGTTATAATTTCCTTCGTGAAAATTGACCATGTAACAAGTTGTTTACGAGAACAAAGCCCTTTATACCATAAAAATTGATCCGGTTCTAAATATGAAGATGAAATACATACCTTTTGTAACAGTGGTACACCATGTAGATAAAAATATTGCTCCATCTATAGTATCCAATTTAATGGATCCTTTCCATTAAACTTCCTCATAATTCCTTTTCTTGATTTTAGGAGCCCAATCTTGAAATCACTGTAACTTTGTACTTTCAAATCTCAAAGTTATGAAATTGTCTCCTGCAGTAGCCCTCTGAGTCCTCTTTCTAACCCCACAAGTCTGATCAGAATTTGATTCTCCAAGAAAGAGTTATGCCAAATCTCCTAAGGTGACTTGGTTGTATAATGTTTCAGTAGAGCGAACTTGTACGATGTGCACTTGTTACTGTTTTGACCTTCAGATATGAAAACTATGCACAGAAAACTACAATGTGTCCTCTTTCTATAACTTCTTATGAAATTTCAATTTGTTACTGAGAGAGAAAGTTATGATGATTTTCCCCTGGTCACCTGTTTGGAATGTAATTCAGGAGTCTACAAAAACCCTAACTTCCTCAGATCATATCTCCAAAATTATAGTGAGACAAGCTCTGAAATTCGGACGCGAGCTTCAGTGCGATTTCAGCTCAAATGGGTTTTTTTGTAGCTTCTGAAACATCGCAGACAAAAAGATATAGCGAAAATGCCACGATGACCTGTTTGGAGCAGCGAAAACCCTAGAATCCAAATCTCTGATACCAAATGTTATGAAACCAGCTCACAAAAAGATAGAAAAGATAGATGGACACCTTAGAAATAAGCCTCTTCGAGGGGGCAACCTCCTTTACATTACACAAATGAACAATTTTTAGATGATACAAATGACAAGACATCCTTTCTATATATAGGAGTCTAAGGGGTCATAATATAATTAGAGCCGACATAACAATAATAATGTAAGGGCACAATAATAACAATAATGGGCTTTTATGGGGTACAATAATAACAATATGGGACTACATGGGCACAACAATATAATAAGGGGGTTGTACTAATAACAATAAGGGGTTACAATAGTACTATAGTGGCCTAACACATTGGACTTAACCTATTTGCATTTAATTTTTTATTTAAATGTTAAAGCGCCGAAGGTTGGAGGTAAGGGGCTAGTCCAAGGGAACCAACCCCGGTTCCATGAGCGACCATATGACCAGCACTGAATAGGAGGGTGCTTAGCACTAACCACAAGGTTAACGCACTAAATGCAAATTAACATTAATTAAACCATGCTTATCCCTAATTAAACTATGGATTAACTTGGCGGCGGTTTTGGCAGGTCTGCTAAATCGGACACTACTCCAAATTTGGCGGGGTTAACTGAAGTTTCTCTAGTTTTAGTAGAGTTTTCTTAGGGAAAATTGAAGAGGCTATAACTTTGGCATATTTTGACCAATTTTGGCTCAAAAGGGGTCATTCCTAGGTGATTTGGATGCTCTGAACACAATGGAACAATTTGCAGAGGCAAAAAGGCACTTATGTACATGATTTTGCTATGTTGAAGTTTAAAGAAGCCTAGGGCCACTAGGAGAGGAGGTCAAGCCTATATTAGCTAAAGTCCAATTGCAGAGCTTGGAGAGTCATTTTCAGGGTTTTTGGGTCTTATGAACCCAATGGTGTAGGTTGCAAATCCATTGGAGCAATGTAGGTGCATGTAATCAGAGAATTGACCATTAATCCAAAGAGGGCCTAGCCATTGAAGCAAATCCAAGGAGATGTAGCCTAGGAGGGGTGAACTCCTTTCTCATCTTTGTGTTATGAGTTTGTTGTGTTTTACTTCTCTGAAATTTACTTGTTGTATATGTGTTTTAAACAAATAATTAACCTCATAAATTGCGCATAAAAGACACTCAATACTTGACACAGAATTCCTCACATTTTGGTTAATTTGAGATGATCCTAAACACATTTTTTTAATACTAATGAGGGAGCTTGCATAGAATTAAAAAGTTTTCCCAACATTCAAATAAAGTTGGTATCAGAGCAGTTTAACTCATTTTAACCCTGAGATGGTTTGCCAAGGTTAGCTAGAAAAATAGCTATTGGTTTTGTATTTGTGCAAGGAGAATTTAACTGTGTGCAAGTTTATGTGTATAAGATGAAGAAGGAAGATGGTCTAAGATTCATATTTGTTGAGAAACTTTTTGAATCTTTGTGAAGCTTTTTGATGCATTACAAATGTGATCGCAACTTAAACAAGAGATGTTTCTAATCCATCTTTCTTAGCAAGACTCTTTGATTTAGATATGTTGCAAGAGCTTATCATCATGAGAGATATGGTGCAATAGATGAATGAAGATAGGAAGGAGAACATTATACTTCAAGAGAAGTTTATGAACATGAAGGAGAAGAAGAAAGAGCTTCTTGAAAAGATGGATGAGATGGAGATTCAACTCCATGATGCCAAGGAAACCCTATCCAAGTATGTGCATGAAAATGAGGTATGCAATTCAAGTTTATCTTCAATTTCCTCTTAAAATGAATGTTTTGGTGCTTTCGAAAGATACAATAGAGGAATCGGGTCCAAATCATTGATGAATATGGGATATGAAGGTAAAGGGTTAGGAAAACATGCACAAGGCATAGTTGAGCCAATTGTTGTTGAGGAAAGGCCTAGGTATTTGGGTCTTGGTTATGGAAAATATGATGGAGAATTCACCAAAGCCAAGGAAACACCAGAAGGTGTTCCAAGAAGTACTTTCATTACATGTTAATTACCTCAAGCTTGTGAAGTTTGTGTTCATGAGGAATGCAAAAGTTTTATACCCACTTTGCAAGAAGATGCTCATAAGCATGCAACTAGTGGAAATGAAAAACAAGAGGATGTTGAAAGCTCTAAGGTCATTGAAACCATTGTTGGTATTCCGAAGAGAGATACTACCTCATCAAATTCACCTCTTCAAGAAGGCGACAAAGGTCAATGTTCAAGGTATAAATATTCCTTTAATCAAGTTTCTTTTGATTATGATAAACATGGTAAATATTCACATAAGATTTTGAGAAAATTAGCATGTTCCTTTTGTGGTTTGAATAACCATACTATTTCAAGGTGTTGGAAGAGGATAGCCATACACAGGAAACTTTCAAAACAAAAGAGACAGAAAGTCAAAAGGTCCATTGGATAATGGAAACCATGTTGAAAAGAAGATGCAATTATTTTTCACTCATTGCCATAAGCAGGGTCACCTTGTAGACAAGTGTTGGACTTTGCATCCAACAAGTCTTCCACGACATTTGAAGAAGGTGGAGAGAAATTTTGGCAAGAATGGAAAAGAGGATTCCATAATTGATGTGGGTCAGGATGATACACATGATGAAGTGCAGCTGAAAGAAGTGCCATTGAATTGGTTTGTAAAGAGATGGTTAGATTTCTTAACCAATTAAGGCCTTGCATTTCTTTTGATTATTGATGCAAAATCTTGCCTTATTGATGCATTTCCTTGTTATTTGGATGCATTTATTTTCTCATGTAAGTATGCTGCATATTGCATGAAGAAAGATGTTGGAAAAATAGAGTTACGTTGACTCACTTAGATGCAGTAAAGATGGAAATTTGCAACTACAAATTTGCATTCATGTTGCATTCTTGAACTTGAATTTTTATGCCAGGAAGGTGTTCGAAAGTGGAGTATGTTGACTCACTTTATTGCAACAAATTTGGTCATTCAGCTCTTCAAGTACTCACAGATACCAATGGGATTCTTGTACTTGTGAGAGAGTTGAGAATTTTTATACATCCATGAGAGTCTGTGTGTGTGAACAGTGGAATTTTTAATAGTTTCATTGTGCTTGAACATGCATGAGTGATTTACTTGTGTTGGTTGATTGCTTTGTTAACATGTATGTTGTCAACTTGAGAATATTGATCATTTTCACATACATCAGTGTCGACTTGTGTGGTCAATTGATTATTAAATGTATGTTATATCGACTTGGAAGAGTTTATTTTGTCTCCAAAGATGAAAGGGATATGTGACAAATTGTTTCATGAGAATGTGAAATTCTTGTTGTAAATGCTTTTGCTTGACTTGAAAGTCAGTTGTTTGAAGAAGCATGTTTTGTCAACTTGTGTTTAGTCGATAGTTTATACACCAAGATGTAAGAGTACATGGCGATGTTCACATGAAATAACATTTGTTGCTTTGAAGAAGCAAACGGAAGAGGTCATCAAGTTATATTCTTGCATGAGTGCTTTTCAATGTTAATGGTGTTTCTTGTGACAAGATGTTGCAGGATTTTGGAAGGTCCACGCTTGAGCAAAAGGCTCATGATTAGCCTTCATTCTCAAATCATGACATGAGCAACATGTTAATACTATAGGATGATGGAATCAAGAAGCGAAAGTGGACAAAAATTCCAAAACAAAAATTGCGGCCATTGTAGACCATTTGATGTGTTGACACCAAGAAGCGAAAGAGATGGTGAATGCATTCTTCCAGATGTGGAATTTGGAACCATGAAGGTAAAAGAATGTTCATTTCTTTTATTTTTATTAGTAATATTGTAACTTAGTGTTTAGTTCACTCAGATGGGTTTAAATTCAAAAAGTGGTTTCCAAGGAGAAACTTGCATCAAATGCATGTGTTGCAAACGAGGAACATCATTCTCAATGGGAAGGCCATCAGTCGGCTTTCGAAGCACTGAGGGATCGCTTTGGTACAAAAGGGTGTTTAATCAACAAGAATCCAACAAGTGTTGGATTGGGTCAACATGATCCAGGTGGATGTTGGTGGCCACCCACCTATCCCACTTGGACCCCCACAACTGTCTCTTTCAGTTTTTCATTTTCCGTAATTGTAGCACAATTTACTATTTTTAGCAGTTTTTCGGGTCCTGAACTTTCGGAGCCGTTTTGAGGTCCTAAACAACGTTTTTTGGGAAATCTGGGAGCAACATGGGTCCATGGACTGATGTTTCTCTTCCCAAAGTTATAGTTCTTGGATAGATCTTTCTAACAAGCTATTGTACGCATCAAACTTAGATTGAGTGCCAAAGTTATGACCCTGGGAAATTGATGTACCAATTTACCCAAACGGGGCCCACAATTTGGCTTTTCATCTTCTAGGTTTAGGTTTTGGGATGTTAAGGGTTTCCATTGTTTCTCAACAATAAATAGGCCTTCGAGCCTCATTGTAACACCGTTCAGAGGAATGTAGCCGCCACATCTCTTCTCAGAGATAAGCTACCATAGCCCTATCTGGTTTATTTCCGTTTCTGTTTGTAAGCATATTTCAGTATTTTACATTAATGAAATGAAGTATTATTTCTGCTGCATCTTTGTGTATATGGTTATCTCTGTATTTTTTTGCGTTCCTATTTAAATCTGGATTAGTGGTATCGGAGCGGTTTGCTTTTTCTATGTTTTTCTTTGCATGTCCCCAACGAGGTCGGGATATAAGGAGTTATGGCTTGAATTGGTCGAACCTTTGCAATACTAGCCTTGCAAATCCCGACAGCCTCCCATGGCGGATGAGAAGAAATACAAGGGGGCAGGAGATCCTATCAAAATCTTGCTCGAATAAGCCCTCGAGCGGCAAAGGAACACGATGATGGATAGCTTTGCGTAGATCCTTCAGCGGCTACCTAGAGGCGACGCATCAACTTCCAACAGCTACTCTGGAAACGCCACACCGTTTAAGGTACAAGTTAATTTTGAAATGGCCATCTTGGAGGGACAAATAGATGCAGATGTCGTAGATAAATGGTTAAATATGCTAGATGGGAATTTTTCTGTTCATGAATTTTCGAGTCGGGAAAAGATTGTTTTCGCTCTTCTCAAAGTAGCCCCCCACGTCAAGGACTGGTGGGAAACCTACTACGAGCAGAAGGATGAAGATACCGGCTCACTATTTTTAGCCGCACCCACTAAGGATTCATTCCGAGATGCCATCAAGGAGTAGTACTACCCTGTCAAAGGCTATGAGGACAAATACATCAAATGGACCACACTGCGGCAGGGAAGGGACCAAGATGTGCCGGAGTTCACAAACATTTTTCATACCCTTTGCAAACAGTTGGGTATCAAGGACTCTGAGCTGCATTTGGTACTCAAATATCGTGGCTGCCTACACAGATACATCCAGGAAGAGATGGAGTTCCTGAACATCTCCTTGCTCGGCATGACGTATTGATACGCTGTCAAAATCGAGTAAAAGTTCAAACAGAAGAAGCGAGAATTTGGATCTGCAAATCCAAAGACCAAAGGACAAAGCCAAGGCGGGGTGACCCAAGACAACCCGTCGAAGCCACAAGAAAAGAACAACACCACAAAGTCAAAGAAGGACACAGGAAAGTGGTGTGAGTTCCACAAGAGTCCCACTCATAACACAAGTGAGTGTCAGACCAAGCAGTCGTTGGTGGCCGAATTGAAGGCTTCAGAATCAGATGCATGATCCGACCCTAAGTCAGAACGCAACAAAAGGAATGGCAAAGGGAAGAAAATCATTGATGCAGAGCCCAACATCACTTTTGCCACCACCAAGATCCAGAAGAATGAGCCGGAAGACCCAGAGGAGGGGGAGCGTCTTTTCCACTCACAGATGTGGGTGAAGGGTTCGCCATTGCAATTCATTGTCGACAACGACAGCCAAAAGAACCTCATTTCAGCAAAGGTCATGAAGCGGTTGGGCCTACAGACTACACCACACCCGCGGTCGTACAGTATCGGGTGGCTTCATGAAGGACGAAATCTCAAAGTTTGCCAGCAGTTCCGCCTTCCCTATAGCATCAAGCCCTTCACAGACGAGGTATTGTGTGATGTTACACCTCTAGATGTTTGTGATGTATTATTAGGCTAGCCATACTTGTGGAGGCAACATGTTGTGTATGAGTCAAGGCCTCGTGGTGTCATTATTTCTTTAGATAATTCATTATACAGGACACCGGAGGTAGCCCCACTCACTGCCACCTCTTTGATCTCTACTAAGAAAGGCAACAAGCTCATCTCCCAGACTAGGAAATTCATCTGTCTGGTTCGCTCCCAAAGTAAGGGGAAGGTCATCACAACATCCATGACCCCAGCGAAGGGTTCCTCCATGCAGCAGTAGAAGTAGCAAAGGAACATGGTCATAATAGAACACAAGAACAACTTCTCCTCACCCACAGGGGTACCATACAAGCTTCAGGTGGGCAACAAAGTCTGGTTGGATCTGCAGAAAGAACGCCTTAGAAGAGCCCATCAGAAGCTCCGACCATGCCGACATGGTCCTTACACCATTACTGAGGCTGTGGGAAATAATGCTTTGGAGCACAACATTCCTCCATTCCTTCACCTGCACCAAGTGTTCAATGTGTACCACCCTTGACCATGCTTCCAACCATTACTGGACACATCCGAGATTGCAGAGCAACTCACCAGGGACCAAGTTTAACAGATGGAGGAATTCAATGAATGGGGACCATTGCTTCCTCAAGGGGGAGGAATGATCCAGGTGGATGTTGGTGGCCACCCACCTATCCCACTTGGACCCCCACAACTGTCTCTTTCAGTTTTTCAGTTTCCGTCATTGTAACACAATTTACTATTTTTAGTAGTTTTTCGGGCCTTGAACTTCCAAATCCATTTTGAGGCCCTAAACAACATTTTTTCGGAAATATGGGAGCAACATGGGTCCATGGACCGATGTTTCTCTTCCCAAAGTTATAGTTCTCATATAGATCTTTCTAACGAGCTATTGTACGCATCAAACGAAGATTGGGGCCCACAATTTGGTGTTTCATCTTCGAGGGTTAGGTTTTGGGATGTTAAGGGTTTTCCATTGTTTCTCAACAATAAATAGGCCTTAAAGCCTCATTGTAACACAGTTCAGAGGCATGTAGCCGCCACATCTCTTCTCAGAGATAAGCTACCATCGCCCTAGCTGGTTTATTTCCATTTCTGTTTGTAAGCATATTTCAGTATTTTACATTAATGAAATGAAGTATTATTTCCATTTCATATTTGTGTATATGTTTATCTATGTATTTTGTTGCATTCCTGTTTAAATCCGGATCACAAAAACAAAAGGAGAACATTGGTTGAAGTACCAAGCCATTTGCAAGGCAAGGCATGTCAGTGAACCCAAGTGGTTGTCATGGAGATTTTTCCAAGAAGAATTAATTGATAGAACTTGGGAAGGAGAAGAGTATTCAACTCTCATCAAATAACTAGATTTTGTGGGTCCAAAAGCCTGTCAATGGGAAGGAGTGATCGGAATTTGGATTAGGGGCAAAAAATTGCTCAAAAATCAAAGTGCTCGAAATCGTTCAAAACCTGAACGACCGTTTCCATATCGGCGGTACGATCCTAACAAAACTCGTTTCACTCAAAATGGAGTTCGTATGAGAAAGATAGAGCATGTTGTTTGTTTTGTCAAACAGGCAAATTTTGGGTACAGGCTGACTGACAACCTAGTTTGCAAAAAGAATATTCTTTAGAATATTCCTAAAATATTCCCACAAGTGGCTCAATTGGGTCGTGACAAGTGTTGGGATCAGATTGGTCAAGGGAATTTTTGGTGGACCAATGAGAGGCTGACACGTGGCAAGCCCAGAGGCTACGACATGCCCTCTCAAAGGTCGGTTAAAAGTTTATTGGGAGGTCGACAGAGTTGAACCCAAGACCTCACTTGCAGAAGCACCATGCACCACCATTATACCACAACCATTGGACTTAGCCTACATGCATTTGAATTTTTATTTAAATGTTAAAGCGCCGAAGGTTGGAGGTAAGTGGACTAGCCCTGGTTCCATGAGCGACCATACGACTAGAACTGAACAGCAGGGTGCTTAGCACTAACCATGTAGTTAATGCGCTAAATGCATATTAGCATTAATTAAACCATGCTTATCCCTAATTAAACTGCAATATTAACTTGCCGGTGGTTTTGGCAGGTTTGTTAAATCCAACACTACTCCAAATTTGGCGGGTTAACTGGAGTTTCTCCAATTTTAGTGGAGTTTTCTTAGGGAAAATTGAAGAGGCCATAACTTTTGCATATTTCGACCAATTTTGTCTCAAAAAGAGTCATTCGTAGATGATTTGGATGCTCTGAACACAACGGAATAGGTTGCAGAGGCAAAAAAGCACTTTTTGTACGTGATTTTGTTATGTTGAAGTTTAAGGAAGCCTAGGGCCACTAGGAGAGGAGGTCAAGCCTAAATCAGCTGAAGTCTAATTACAGAGCTTGGAGAGTCATTTTTGGGGTTTTTGGGTCTTATAAATCCAATGGAGTAGGTTTCAAAGCCATTCGAGCATTGTAGGTGCATGTAATCAGAGAATTGACCATTAATCCAAAGAGGGCTTAGCCATTGAAGCAAGTCCAAGGAGACGTAGCTTAGGAGGGGTGAACTCCTTTATCAACTTTGTGTTATGATTTTGCTATGTTTTACTTCTTTGTAATTTACTTGTTGTATATGTGTTTTAAATAGCTAATTAACCTCATAAATTGCTCATAAAAGACACTCAATACTTGACACATAATTCCTCACATTTTGGTTAATTTGAGACGATCCTAAACACATTTTTTTAATACTGATGAGGGATATTGCATAGCATTAACAAGTTTTCCTAGCATTCAGATCAGGTCAACACTCCATCGACTTGACCCCATGCACACCATTACCCAATGGACTAATCTATAAACGATATGTTCTAAAAAACAATGAAATTAAGAGGGAGATTCAGGAGTTTTTGCAAAAAGGGAACATCAGTGATCCAGGTGGATTTTGGTGGCCACCCACCTATTCAACTTAGACCCCCACTATTGTTTCTTTTAGTTTTTCAATTTCCTTATTTGTAGCACAATTTACTATTTTTGGCAGTTTTTCGGGTCCTGAACTTTCAGATCCGTTTTGAGACCCATAAACAACATTTTTTGGGGGAAAATGGGACCAATATGGGTCATGGACCAATGTTGGTCATTAAAAAGTTGTAGTATTTAGATAGATCTTTCTAATGAGGTATTTTGCGTGTCAAACGAAGATCGCATCCAAAGTTACGCCCCTGGGAAGTTGATGTACCAATTTACCCAAATGGGGCCCATAGTTTAGCGCTTCAACTCCTAGGGTTAGGTTTTTGGATGTTTAGGGTTTTCCATTGTTTCTCAATAATAAATAGGCCTTTGAGTCTCATTGTAACACAATTCAGAGGCATGTAGCCGCCACATCTCTTCTCAGAGATAAGCTACCATCGCCTGAGCTAGTCTTATTTCCATTCTATTTGTAAGCATATTTCAGTATTTGATACTAATGAAATGAAGTGTTATTTCTACTGCATCTTTGTATTTATGGTTATATCTGTAATTTGTTGTGTTCCTGTTTAAATACGGATCAGTGGCATCAAAGCGACTTTCTCTTTCTCTATTTTTCTTTGCATGTCCCCAATGAGGTCGGGATATAAGGAGTTAGGGATCGATCTAGTTGAAACTTTGAAAGATCAGCCTCACAAGCCCCAATGACCGCCCATGGGGGGAGAAAAGAAAGACAATGGGGCAGGAGATCCTATCAAAAGATTGCTCAAGGAGGCCCTTGAGAAATAAAGGAACGCGATAATGGATAACTTTGCCTAGATCCTTCAACGATTGCCCACCAACGATGCATCCACATCCAAAAACCACTCTGGAGGCTCCACTCCTTTTAAGGTACAATTAAACTTTGACATTCCCATATTTGAGGGCCAAATAGATGCAGATGCTATAGATAAATGGTTAAATATGCTAGAAGGATATTTTTCTGTTCATGATTTTTCCAACCGAGAAAAGATTACTTTTTCTCTTCTCAAAGCCGCCCCTCATGTCAAGGATTGGTGGGAAACCTATTGTGAGCAGAAGGATAAAATTACAAGCTAATTATTTTCAGCTGTACCCACTTGGAATTCCTTCCAAGATGCCATCAAGGAGCAGTACTACCCTGTCGGGAGCTATGAGGATAAATACATAAAGTGGACAATGCTACGGCAGGGAAGGGACCAAGATGTGCCGGAGTTTACCAATGTTTTTCATCCCCTTCGCACGAAGTTGGGTATCAAGGATTATGAGACACATTTGGTACTCAAGTACCGCAGTTTCCCACAGAGGTACATCCTGGACGAAATGGAGTTTCTGAACATCTCCTCATTCTATACGACGTACCAATACATCGTCAATATCGAGTAGAAGTTTAAACAAAAGAAGAAAGACTTTGGATATGCGAATTTGAAGCAAGGGAAAGGTGCCCCCAAACAGTAAAACAAAGGACAAGCCAAGGTGGGGCAGCCCAAGACAACTTGCCAAAACCACAAGAAAAGAACAACACTGTGAATCCGAAGAAGGACACGGGAAAGTGGTGTGAGTTCCATAGGAGCTCCACTCACAACACAAGTGAGTTTCCGGCCAAGCAGTCACTGGTGGCCGCGCTGAAGGCTTTGGAATCATATGCATGTTCCAAATCTAAGTTAGAATTTGACAAGGGGAATGAAAAAGGGAATTAGATTATTGATGCGGAGCCCAATGCCACCATTGTGACCACGAAGATCCAGAAGGAGGAACCCGAAGATCCAAAGGAGGAGGAGCGCCTCTTCCACTCCCAAATGTGGGTAAAGGGTTCCCTACTACAGTTAATTGTTGACAGTGGGAGCCAAAAGAACCTCATTTCGGTAGAGGTCATGAAGCGGCTAGGATTACCGGCCACAACACACCCATAACCATACACCATCGGGTGGCTTCACCAAGGATAGGATCTTCGCATGAGCCAACAGTTCCGCCTTTCATATAACATCAAGCTCTTCACGGATGAGGTATTATGTGACGTTGCTCCCCTTGATGTTTGTGATGTATTATTAGGCCAACCATACTTGTGGAAGCGACATGCTACACATGAATCAAGGCCTCGCGCTGTTATTTTTAATTTGGGAAATAAGTCGTATAGGATATTGGAGGTAGCACCACCTACCACCATCTCTTTGGTTACTGCAAAACAATGCAGTAGCTCATTTCCAAAACCCGGAAATTTGTTTTCCTAATGATATGCCCTTAGGAATTAAGGGAATTTTGAGGTCTAAAATGGGCCTCCTAAGAAAAATGTACAACCAAAATAAACTTTATAAGAACCAATAGGATTCAAGATGATGATGTCAACCATGGGGGATGATTCGCCATTTTTGGAGTAAAAAAGTAAAAAGATTAAGAAATAATAAAATAATATAACTACTTTTTTCAACTCATATTTTCAACTTATCTCCCTAAGGATTTACTCAAATTTCGAGAGGGATTATTCGTTGGATGCAAAATTTAATTCCTCATCCAAGGAGTACCCATGTTGCATACTTTCGATGGACCCTCCTACAAGAAAAATGAAAAATACATGACAACATGTGGTTGCAATCACGTTTTTCATGTATTTCTCATTTTTTGTGTAGTAGGGTCCATTGACAATATGCAACATGGGTACTCCTAGGATGATGAATCAATTTATGCATCCAATGCGTGCTTCCACTCGAAATTTGACTAAACCCATAGGGAGATAAGTTGAAAATACGATTGAAAAATAGTTTTTCTTTTTTCCCTCTAAAATTTGATGATGTAATCAAATATTATTTTATTATTTCCACTATTATTTTATAATTTCCTTAGGAGGCCCATTTTAGACCTCAAAACTCCCCTAAAGGAAAGAAGAAGACGGTAGCCACGACCTCCATACATGGCCCCTCCGTACGACAACAATAGATGGACAAGGTCGTGGAGGAGTACAAGGACATCTTCACCTCCCCCGCAGGGGTGCCTCTGCACTGTCAAGTCAAGCACTCCATCAATCTGACCCCAGGTGCACCATTTCCCAATGGACCAATCTATCGATGCTCCGTTCTGGAGAATGACAAAATCAAGAGGCAGATTCAGGAGCTGTTTTAGAAAGGTCACATCCGGCCGAGTTCACCGCCTTGTGGGATATCGATCGTGTTGGTACATAAGAAGGATGTCACTTGGAGACTCTGTATTGACTATTGGGCACTGAACAAGATCACTGTCCGGAATAGGTACCCGATCCCACAAATTGATGACATTCTGGACCAACTCAAGGGGAAAAATATTTCAGCAAGATCGACTTGAAGTCTGGATATCACCAAGTACCAATCAAACCATCCGATGTGTGGAAGATTGCCTTCAAAGCCAAGGAGGGCCTTTTTGAATGGTTGGTTATGCCTTTCGGGTTGACAAATGCTCCTGCAACCTTCATGAGGTTGATGGATGACATCTTGCAGGCATTAAGCAACCATAATTGGAACTCCCAAAGAAGATGGAAAAACAACATCCATCCCATAAACCAATTGGTAAGGTGACATGCCAATAGATTTCTTTGTTATAAGTCTATAAGCCCAAAGTGCATTTATCAACTTGTTGTGCCATGCCTTTTTGTTCTCTTCTAACATCTTTTTAACAATGTTTACCAGACTCTTATTTGAAGATTCAACCAACCCATTACCCTGTGGGTAATAAGTAGTTGAATGTCCCAAATTATATGATACTTATTGCAGAATTCTATCATTTTCTTGGATTTAAAAAGCTACAACATTATCTGTAATGATCTTATTGGGATAGCCAAATCTAGACAAAATATTGGTTTCCAGAATTTGATAATAACAACATCAGTAGCCAATATGGAAGGTGTAGTCTCAATTCATTTTGGGAAGTAATCAGTAGTTGTGAGGATCCATATGTGTTGGGCAGAGGATGGTGGATGGATTTCTCTAATGAAATCCAATCCCCCTTCTTGGAAAGGACTTTCAATAGATATTGATTTTAAAGGAAGAGGCAATAGTTTTCTTTTTCCATCAAATATTTGGCATTTGTGGCAAGAGGTTACCTTCTTATAAACATTAGGGAAAAGAGTAGGCCAGTAGAAGTCAGCTCTAAGTATCTTGTTAGTAGTGGTTTTCCAGTATATATGTCCACCGCAATCACCTTCATGGAATTCCTACACTATTCTTTCTGCATCATCTTTCAATAGACACTATAGTAAAATACCACCAACATCTTTCCAATATAAAACATTATCTATGATGCAAAATTTCACTGCTTTCAAGTTTAGAAATCTAGCCTTTGTCTCAGTTAAACCAGGAGGAGCATTTAAATTGAATAAAACAAAATTGAGGTCTGCATACCAGGGTGAGGTCATAGAAGCCTCATCTAATTGTGGAGTCACCGGATCCTCTTGATCATCTAAGCAGCTACAAAGTTGATATCCAATGCATTAAAGTTAGATTCAGCCATCAATTTGGCTAACCCTTGTCCTTTGATAAGCTTGGTGGGCTTGATTTCCATTTCATACTCAAGAATGATGGCAATCCATTTGCCTCTTTTACCATTTGGTCCGTTTTGGGTTAAAATATCCTTAACCACATCATTTGGTACATAAGCAATTATGTGAGAATGGAGGATATACACCATCAAATCTTTGATTGTTTTTATTAATGCGAAGGCTTGTTTTTCCATTATGTTATATTTTACTGCAACATCCCTTAATTCCTTGCTAAAGTAAGTAATGGGTTGTTCAAATCCATCATTGTTTTTCTGTAAAAGGACAGTTACAACAGTGTGTTCAGATGCAAATGAAAAGATTATAAAACCCTTAGTGAAATCTGGACTGATTAGGACTTGTGCTTTGTCAATGCTGGTTTAACTTGATCAAATGATTGCCTAGCCTCAATGTTCCATCTTATTTATGAGTCTCTTTTCAACATATTTGTTATGTTTCTAAGGAGTTTTGCAAGGTTTGGTATGAATATCCTTAGGAAGTTTATTCTGCCAATAAATTATTGAAGTTCCTTAATTTTTATAGGATGGTTGATTTTCAAAATAGCTTCAATCTGTTTGGGATCAATTTTAATACCTTCCTTAGAAATGATATGACCGAGAAGTTTTCCCTCTTCAAGGCTAAAAAGTGTTTTCTTAGGATTTAGTGAAATTCCAAACCTTCTGCATTTCTCAAATACTCTTCTCAGATGTAACAAATGTTCTTCATTAGTTTTAGAATAAACAGTAATGTCATCTAGATAGATCACAATAAACCTACCAATTTCATCAGCAAAGGAAATATCCATTTCTCTTTGAAATGTGGCTCCAACATTCATTAACCCAAAAGGAATCTTCACATACATGAAGGTACCCCATGGAGTAGTAAAAGTTGTTTTATCTTGATCATCAGGGTGAACTAAAACCTTATTATAGCTTGAGAAACCATCTAATAAATAAATCCTAGAAGATCCAACTACCTTTTGTAAGATGTGATCCATTTTTGGTAAAGGGTAGTTGTCCTTTAGGGAAACTTTATTAAGGTTTCTAAAATCTATACAACATTTCACCTATTTTCTTCCTAGTTGGTACTATATTGGAAACCCATTTAGAGTACCTAAGAGGGATTATGATTTTAGAATCATAAATTCTTTTAATTTTTTTCTCAGTTAGAGGCATCAGTACCGGATTTATTCTCCGAAGTTTTTTGTTTAAATGGTTTATGATCCTCTTTAATTGGAATTTTATGTTGTATAATTGTATCATAAGTTTTTAAATCTTCATAGCTCCAGGGAAAAACATCACTAAATTACTTGAATAAAGCAATGTATTTTTGTTTTTCAACAATTGGGAGTGATTTGGACAGTTTTATGATTTTAAGATCTTTTTCACTGCCTATGTTACATTCTTCCACTGCTGCCCATGTGGGCTAAATCTTAGGATTTTAGCCACATCATTGAAATCAAATAATTATTCTAGTGGAACTAGACCTCTCGGTAAAACGTTATCCTTTAGCTGAAGTGTTTCAAACTCTTCTTTCTCTGGATCTATCTCAAGCAATTCTAATTTATTTACAACTTTATTTATGTGTGTATTTACATCTAAGTTTTATAACCGCCTTTCTATATCATAATGTACAACTATTGGATTTTCTAATTTAGACTCTAAATATATACTATCATCTTCATATTCATCCTTGGATTGTAGAAAACTTTGAATTTTTTTATCACTACCAAACACCTGCCAATACTTTATATTATCTGGTACAACTAGTCAATTTTTCACTTCCACTGAATATTGTCGATTAGGGTAAGTCATTTTACAAGAGCAGGTTGAAAAAACCAAACTATTAGCCAGGATATTTGTATTTCTAGGAATTGCAGAAAGGTCGTATTCCACAGAAATATTTATAAAGTCAAGCACTACATTTATGTTTGCTCTCAATCTAGGGTGTTTGGTTGAATACTCTCCTTTAATTTGTTTTATAATTAACTCGACATCCCCTTGAATGGAGATTCTCTTGGCACCCAATTTTTTCAACAATTGCAATCCTAATATAAGGGCTTCATACTCGGCTATGTTGTTTGTACATTAAAAGTTTAGTTTGTATGAATGACCTTCAGCATGATTGTTTCCTGTGTTTGCAACCCACACTCCTACTCCAGAAGCATATTTGCTACAAGAGCCATCAAAGATCATGTTCCAAAGAGGTTTAGGAAGAGTATTTTGTTCTACTTCTTGTGTTTGGTTTGGATTTATTTTAGAAATTTCAGTTTCTGCTTTGATCACCTGAGTGTTGATGTCTCCATCATTATAAAGAATGAAAGAGTCTAAATCTGAGTAGACAGAGTAAAGAGGATAGTTGTGAGGCTTCTATTGACTGATCACCATGAATTTCATCAAGGTTTCCCTATATAATCTTCTTTGCTGACCAAAAACTGGTATGGTGGCAAAGTTCATATCCATCTGTAGGGTCCCTTGTAATTTTGTTCCCCATGAGCAAGACAACAACATGCCATATTTAGGGGGAATATCTGCAACCACTATGTCCATTACCAGACTTTTGGCCGAGATTTGAGCTAAATTAACACACAAGCCTTTGATGAGACCTAAACATCTTACTTTGCTGGAATCAAAGGAATACAAATCTTTATAAGGCCTGGTAATGTCAAGTCCTAGTTTTTCCATAACAGCTTTAGGCATTAAATTGTGGGAGGCCCCTAAATCTAACATAACATTATGGAGGATCTCATCATGAATATTCGGGCTAACATAGAATGGAGGAACACCCCCTTCCTGTGGTTTTCCCTCAACTTCTAGCCCAAATAAGAGTTCAGGTTGGTCATCATTCAAATTAACAGAGTCTGTGTTTTCCCCTATGTTTAGAGCTTTCATCACTTGAGGTATGTACATATTTTTTTTCATTAACTATGTTAGGGGAATAGGAATTTTCAATTTTTCTAATTCATTCTCAATGTTGGACGATGTTGAAATCTTAATCAGGTTGGGAAGATCATATTGATCTGTAATTTCTTTTGATATAGGCTCTTTTTGTTGACTTGTGGTTGGGATATCAGTTTGAGTAGTTTTGGAAACACTATCAACTATCTTTTTGACAGGAGTTTCTACTTTCTTTTTGCCAGAATTATCAACAGTCTTCTTAGGAGAATTATCTGTGGTTTTCCTAACATCAGTGTCAGAGGATTTCTTAGCAGGATTCTTAGAGTTCTTACTGTTGAGAGTGTCTGAATTATTTTTTCTCCTAAGGTTATACTGCCTATGGACTTCCATAATGGCATTCTCAAAACCTTGTTTATATTCATCTGATTCCTCAGAGTCAAGTTCGGTTTGAGTTAGGAGGAAAAGTTCTTGCTCCTCTTGAGTGAGAAAAACAGTTTCATCATCATTTATTCCCATTAGATTTATTTGATTGTCATCTAAATCTTCAATTATATTACCCTCATCATCAGTATAGTTTTCCTAAAAAGGAGGTTGGACTTGCTGGTCTGGCCCCTTTTGTTCTTGTTGTTTGATTTGGGGAACATTCCTTCTGAAGTTTTGGTTCCTATTTTGAGGACTAGTTTTATTTTCTCTCATTTCAGCTTGATCATTTATGTTTACTCTTTGCATCATTTTTTATACTACCCTCACTAGGTTATCAATTTTGTGATCATAAGTAGAAGTGGAAGGCTCTTCTTTAATGGTAACCCTACGTTCAGATTTTAGTTTGGCCTTCTTGGCTAAGATGTTAGCTTCAACCTTTATAGCATTGGATTGCATCTCTTCTAAAGTAGCAGGGTCTCTCTCTCTCTAAGTTGATACTCCATGTCTACATCAAAACCATCAGGAAAGTCAATTAAAGCTAGGCCAAGGGAGGGTTTGATGTTTGTGTGAATTGCATTGTAAACAGTGTTAAACCGTTCACAGTATTCCTCCACAGTTTCATTTGGTTTTATTTTAAGTCTTTTGTATTCATTTAGGAGTTGAAGTGGATTTTTCTTGATTTCCCATCTAGCTAAGAAAGTTTGATGGAATGCATCAAGGTTGGCTATACTTCCTGCAGGTAAACTCCTAAACCATTTTTTGACATCACCTCTTAGACTTTGAACAAACAATCTCATCTTTACATCAGCCTCATCTACTTCTTGAAGGTCAAAAACATCATTCATTCTATCCATGTGTTGTTGAGCAGTATGAGAACCAATGTTATCAAATGTTAGAATTTTAGATTGATAATATCCAGGCATAGCATTTAGCTGGCCTGGTAACACCAAAGGTGCATACCTACCTGCCATAGTTGGGTTGAGAAATTGACTGGAATATGGACCTGTGGAAGGTGTAGTTGTGATAACTACAGGGATAGTAGGAACAATAATTTGAGATATTATAGGTGAAAAAGTAGAGACTACAAAATGAGTAGGAATAGGGGGTTGTAGATTAACAGAATGGGAATATTGAGAGGAAAAATAAGAGGTTGTGATTGTTAAAGCTAAAAATTCAACAAATTGTTGAATATAAGCTTCTTCAATGGCTTGGTCCAAAACTGAGACTAGACCCTGTAATTTATCAAATTTTTGTAGGTATTCTAGATCAGGATCTAATTCAAGAGGTTGAATTTGGGGTCTATATGGTCACAACAAAGCTTGATCAATGACAACCTGATCTACAAAGCTCTCAGATTTTGTCGTAGACAAGTTGTGCTAGAAAGGCAAATCAAACTCTATGCCTTGAATAGTGATGCGGGAGCATCTAGCCAAAGGGAAATTATTGTAAATAATAGACATAGGGTCATGCATTAGTTTCCTAAATTCCAAATTAATTAGATATTCTCAAATAAAACTAGGAGAGATTTTAGGCATAAAGGAGTGGATATGGACTTTAAGAGATAAGGATAGCTTTTCTATTTTAGAATAGGAAAAAGAGAAAATAAAGCTAAAAAGATGTTTTTGCCATATGTATGCATTGCATGAGCTTTAGTTGAGTGATTTTAGGATTTTTAGAGCATGCTAAGTTAATAAATTAAGAAGCCTCAAAGGCATTGAGCAGAGAAGTGTGAGGAGTGAGTGTGAGAAGTGAGCAAGGTTCTCCTTGGGAGCCTTCGGGCAGTTGGTAAAAGGGCCATAGATTTGCATATCTGGACATAAATGTAAACCTCTTGTGAATATTTGTTTTATGTGAATATAAGTATGATTTGCATGGACATGATAGTGGTTAGTTGGAATAATGAATTCGTGTGAATTCTGAGATGGTTCTGTACATGATGGCAGAAATCGATGTGGTATATGGTTCTTATTTGTTTTCTCATGCGCTCTCTGCTGTGTAATAATGATGAATCGGTTTCTTTTTCGTTTGATATATAAACAGGCTTGGGTTTATATGACGCACATATATGGGTGTTATATAGTGTTGAAATTGTGAGCTGCGGGTGGTTCTAGTTATTCATCATACAACTGCCGTATATTAATCTGTCGGTGGTGTTTTCCGATGTGAAATGGGTATATGTATTGACTGCTGATGTATTAAATGGTTTTCAGTGCGAATTTGTTATGCGCCTCTGCAGATATAGCCGAGAGCGACCTTATGCATCCCATATATTGGAGCTGTTCCATATACGTATATACGCTTCCACACCCACGCATATTATTCAACCCTTCCAAGCGGAACCTAGACCGAGAGCAGCTGGATGCGAACAGTATAACCGTGTATCTGTCGGCGTCGAAGAACTCTGGAGCTCGGACATTGAGCGATAAAGGGTTGACTGAATATGTGTAAAGTTACATAATTTCAGTTATATATATTTACAAGGAAAGTTCTGAGTGTAGCTGGCGGATCAATTGCGTTGATAAAGGGTGTTGAACAAAGTCGGAAGCCGTCCACGCCCACGGCATACAAGTGCCAAGGTTTGGTCGAACATATGGTGGTATATGTTTTATACATATGCAAACGAACAGAACGTGACTGCTATAAGTTATATAACTTCGGCTGCAGCGATATATTCAATTCCGGTGCGTATTACAATTATAATATTGTGTAAGGCGCACTCTTTAATTGTGCTCAGCTAATATATTTTGAGGTTATGGGAATATATGCTGTTGTATATAAGGTAGTATATACATATCTTGTGTAAACCGCCAGTCAGAAGAATTCTTTTAAGAAAACATGGAGCGCACCGTATTAAACAAGCATGGGTATTATGAATAACAAGATTACAGCGATTTGAATTACATGTTTTACATGCATGCTGAAAGAAAGATCCTGGTAGTTGTGGCCTGGGAGAGGCCTGGGCTGCATCAGGTGGTATCAGAGCAGGAATACTTTGTTGAAGATTGTTTGTTTCTTGAATGAGTACAGTCGAAAACTGAAGTATGTTTCTTTGAATGTGTGATGAATGATTTTTTTATCTGATATGCAAACTACACAAGTGAACAGGATTGTAGAAGAGGAAGGAGGACAAGATCATGTAAGATCTTAAGAGGTGAGATTATTTTTCTGACTTGAAATTTGTAATTGAAGTTTATGGTTGCAGAAAAGTGGCAGTGAACCTGAAGAATCCAATAAGGAATTGGATAAAGAGGACAACTGAAGTGTTCTCAGGAGAGAGAAGGAGATTGCAGAAGCCTAGAGGGAGAAAAGGTGTTGCTCAGAAGAAGGTTCCAGACAAAGGACCGTGCTTACCAAAAGACTAAGTAAGGAGAGCTTAGTGAGGTAAGATTGCAGCTAGGAGGACTAGCTGTTGCAGAGGCTTGTTGCAAAGGAGAATCAACAGAGGTTGAAAAGTTGCAGATGAGAGAAGCCTGAAAGAGCAGTGGAGAATGCTCGAAAGGTTCCAGCAGAGGACCAATGATTACCAAAAGACCAGATCCGGAGGGAAGGATTGGTGAGGTAAGTGGCAGCAAGAGAGTTTGCTGTGGTAGAGGCTTCATGCAACTCATAGGTGAGGAACTCATGGCGAAGGAGATGACTACTGATAGTCATAGCAGAGGTTCAGGAAAAAGCCACGGTAGAGGACATAAGAAAGAGGATGCCAAGGTAAATGGCAAGAAGATGAGTCCAGAGGAAGTGGAAATGGAAGAATACATCTGTGAACCAGAACAAGGAGAATTTCTGGGAGATAGTGAAGATGAAGGCTTGAAGACTGAAACTTCAAGTAAGACCAAAGGGTCATATGGTTTTAAATCTGACAATTTGTGGATGTTTGCAGGTGAAAGACAAAGAAATGAGATGACTACAGGAGTTCGAGAAAGAGAGATTGCAGTAATGAAGGTACAATTGCAGGTACTGGAAGAATGGCTGCAAGAGCAGAAAGATCAAAATGGAAAATGGATCTTTCCACTGAAGGGAAAGAGAGTGATTTGGCGACAGTTGCAGAGAAGGTTGAAGCAAATTATGATTGCCTTGTTGAAAAAGGGACTTAGAGTTCTTGCGCCAGAGTTGGAGTTTGAAATTCCCACATGCAGATATATTAAAAGGAAAATGTTGAAGGAAGCAGTCAAGACTGAAAGGTCTCATGATTTAAAAACTAATGAGTTGCGCATGTTTGCAGGTACATAACAGGAAGATAAACAAACTTTAGAGTTTGTGCAAGAAGAGTTGAACCTGAAGGCTATTCAGATCGATAATGAGTTAGCAAGATCTCAGAAGCAGATGGAGAAGAAGGAGTCTAATCAGGATGTTGAGGCAGAAAGAGAAGGACCAGCTGATGATTGGTCAAAAACTAGTGGAGGTATAGAAAATCATGTGAAATTTCCAAGGTCTACCCCTAATGAAGTTGTTGAATTGTATAGGAAACTAGATCTCCAAAGAAGAGAATTGGAGAGACAGAGGACTTATTGGATGGAGAAACAAGGGAAGAGACTCTTTATGAATGACAATCATAAAGCTGAAGATGGTAAGAAGGAAGGACTAGCTAACAGTCTCATGGTGAAGGCAAATCAGCATACTGATGTGCTGATTGGGATGAAACAACATACTGAGATACTGGCAGAGGGAAGTAAGGCACTGATGCCTTGTGATTTTTGTTTTAACATGTGTTTTGTGAATGCAGGTATGGTCGCCGGTGCTGAGAAACATTTGACTCAGCTGAACAGTCAATTAAAGGGAAAAGAAGTTCTCTTTTCCAGAAGACAAGAGGGGGTGGATGATCGGGTGGCAGTCAGAACAGAGACGAGCATAGAGGCAAGAAATCAGCAGCTTGAAGATTTATTGGACAAGGAAATTGAATTAATCAGAAGAATCATGCTGAAAGTTTCTCAGAAAAAGACATCAGCAAAAAAGAGAAGTAGCAGAAGCAACAAGGGGAAAACAGCAGAAGATTGCAAGAGTGCAGCTAGTGGAGCAAAGCAGCATAAAGTGTGGAGACCTGGAGAAGAACAACAGATAAAAGCAGCGGTAAATGGAAAGTTACAACACAAGATATGGGATCCAGGCAAACATGGAGCTAAACACATGATCGGGAGATCATGAAAAATTTCTACCTTGGGAGTATGATGCGGGAGCATCTAGCCAAAGGGAAATTATTGTAAATAATAGACATAGGGTCATGCATTAGTTTCCTAAATTCCAAATTAATTAGATATTCTCAAATAAAACTAGGAGAGCTTTTAGGCATAAAGGAGTGGATATGGACTTTAAGAGATAAGGATAGCTTTTCTATTTTAGAATAGGAAAAAGACAGAATAAAGCTAAAAAGATGCTTTTGCCATATGTATGCATTGCATGAGCTTTAGTTGAGTGATTTTAGGATTTTTAGAGCATGCTAAGTTAATAAATTAAGAAGCCTCAAAGGCATTGAGCAGAGAAGTGTGAGGAGTGAGTGTGAGAAGTGAGCAAGGTTCTCCTTGGGAGCCTTCGGGCAGTTGGTAAAAGGGCCATAGATTTGCATATCTGGCCATAAATGTAAACCTCTTGTGAATATTTGTCTTATGTGAATATAAGTATGATTTGCATGGACATGATAGTGGTTAGTTGGAATAATGAATTCGTGTGAATTCTGAGATGGTTCTGTACATGATGGCAGAAATCGATGTGGTATATGGTTCTTATTTGTTTTCTCATGCGCTCTCTGCTGTGTAATAATGATGAATCGGTTTCTTTTTCGTTTGATATATAAACAGGCTTGGGTTTATATGGCGCACATATATGGGTGTTATATAGTGTTGAAATTGTGAGCTGCGGGTGGTTCTAGTTATTCATCATACAACTGTTGTATATTAATCTGTTGGTGGTGTTTTCCGATGTGAAATGGGTATATGTATTGACTGCTGATGTATTGAATGGTTTTCAGTGCGAATTTGTTATGCGCCTCTGCAGATATAGCCGAGAGCGACCTTGTGCATCCCATATATTGGAGTTGTTCCATATACGCATATACGCTTCCACACCCACGCATATTATTCAACCCTTCCAAGCGGGACCTAGACTGAGAGCAGCTGGATGCGAACAGTATAAGTGTGTATCTGTCGGCGTCGAAGAACTCTGGAGCTCGGACATTGAGTGATAAAGGGTTGACTGAATATGTGTAAAGTTACATAATTTCAGTTATATATATTTACAAGGAAAGTTCTGAGTGTAGCTGGCGGATCAATTGCGTTGATAAAGGGTGTTGAACAAAGTCGGAAGCCATCCACGCCCACGACATACAAGTGCCAAGGTTTGGTCGAACATATGGTGGTATATGTTTTATACATATGCAAACGAACAGAACGTAACTGCTATAAGTTATATAACTTCGGCTGCAACGATATATTCAATTCCGGTGCATATTACAATTATAATATTGTGTAAGGCGCACTCTTTAATTGTGCTCAGCTAATATATTTTGAGGTTATGGGAATATATGCTGCTGTATATAAGGTAGTATATACATATCTTGTGTAAACCGCCAGTCAGAAGAATTCTTTTAAGAAAACATGGAGCGCACCGTATTAAACAAGCATGGGTATTATGAATAACAAGATTACAGCGGTTTGAATTACATGTTTTACATGCATGCTGAAAGAAAGATCCTGGTAGTTGTGGCCTGGGAGAGGCCTGGGCTGCATCAAATAGTTTCAAACTTCTTAGGAAGAGAATTAGACCTAGACAAAGGACTATTCTTAGGAAGAGAGTTGAACCTAGAAAAAGGACTATTACTACCCTAGCTCTCTGTAAGATCTCTTTCTCACTAATTTCTCTAGATTATCTAAAAATTCAGCAGGGTTGGGATCTGGGTGAGATCTAGTGAAAATTCTTTTAGGAGCTAGATCTATTGAAAAATTATTACAAAACTAAAATGTCTAACACACTCAAATATATACAAAGATTACAACCTCAGATCATTTATTTCATTGTAATATAAGAGTTTTGATTTATAGAAATACTTATTGCCTATCAAGGAATAATGATTTTTTAGTTTAAAAAGTATTTGTTCCCCAGTATGGTCGCCACTATGTTGTCGTTTTGTATTTTTGAGCTTGAGGGAGTAAACACATAGGACAACTTCAAAGCCACTTTGGAAGCTAGGATCTAGCCCTACCAGCTTCAGAGAGGGATCTCTCTGTAAAATTTAGTTATATTTAATGTAAAATTTAGGCTAGTTATTATTGTATTGATTGTTTTTTATTGGATTGCTTCGTTGATTAAATTGTTATAAGTCCATCAGGATATGGAATCTAAAGCTTAAATGGATCTGCTTCAAACCTTAAAGGAGTTTCACAGGGCAAGCTAGGTTTCACTATTTGGATATTTCAGAATATTAAATGGATTGTGAAATAGCAGAAATTTAAGATTCAGTAGAAACTAAGGAGCAATGAAGAATTCCTTAATTTGACCTTAGAAGAAAACATATAAATTACTAGCAGCCAGAATAAGGTGCTCTAAATAACATATCCTATTCATCATAGTTTCTGTTATGTAATTAAGATTTCTAGAAATAACAGAGAAAAGAGACAATGATTAAACACATAAACTGAAGAAAAACATCACCATTTTGTACACCACATGAATCCTATGAAAATGTCCCTGTATTATTGATGCTTCCAACAACTTTCAAATTACAATTGCAGAAGAAAATTATATTCAACAATCAACCCTTAATAATTCAAACAATGAAGTATTTATACAAATAATTACAAAATAATTACAAAATCATTGTCTCAACTGATAGTTTATTATTAGCATTATCCTAAATAATAAAATCGATCTTTTGCAAAATGATAGGTAAGGTGGACAACTGCGCGGAGAGGTGGCTCTATTTTGGAGGATTCGGTTGATGAATCAGCCTATAACTGTGTCGCGCTGGCTGACGTGCTGGTCGATGTGCTAGCTGTTAGTTCTTACTGCATCTGAGTTATTTTCAATCGAGTAAATCACATAGTTCCTCCCACCTTTTTTCATCTCAAATGGTTAATTTAATTACCCTTTGGTAAATTTCATCAACCTCAATATACTTTACAAATGTTGGTTTTACTGTGAAGATGTGTTTTACCTCATTCTGGATGAAGAAGTCATTTCCCATTGTCTCCAAGAATGCTCTGGTTGTCATGCTGCCTTTTACACCACTGAATTTAACACTGCTTTTGGCCACTTCCTTCATTTTTAAAACAAAATCTTCTTGGTAATGAGTTTATCATTAACGATATATAGGTTGGACAATCCTTTCTGAATTAAAGCTTCAATCCTATTGAAAAACCTGTTTACTCCTAGCTCTAGTGTTTCACACCTTTCCTCCAATTGATCAATGAGATTTCTTTTAGTAAAAAATTTCTTGACTTCCAAGATGGTGGCAGCCCTATCACTAATTTGGTGGTAGTGTTGTCACTAATTCCTAACTCTTCAAGTTCATATTTAGTCTTTGAATTCAGTTATTTGATGATATTGGAGGCTTCTGTAGGCATGTCTCCCATCTTTTCCCTTACTTGAACAATGGTTTCAGTGGCCTTTTGTATCAGTTCTTTGTGTTCAAAGATGATTTGGATGCATGGACAAATCTCATTCATGGAATCCAAAATACCCATCCAAATGGTTTCCTTGGCTTGGGCCAAGGTCTAACCAATTGATGTATCCTTCTCCACCTTTTGTAACCTCTCCAACAGTCTTTGTGACTTCTGCACTTCAACTAGACGAGAAGCTTCAATTCTAGCTTTTTGTTCTTCTAGAGCTTTGAGCTGCCCATGCAATGTCTTAATTTCTTCTGACTGGATTGACATATTTTCCAGTGTCTTTGTCACTTGTTTAGCACTTGTAGTTTGAGTTGAATAAGTTGTTGCGGTTCCTGTTCCTGTAGTTGGGAGCTAAGTGATGGGTATAACATCCAGGGGGACTATGGCCATCCTTTGACTCTGTTCTTTCTCTTTGATCATTTTCTCCATTTTTGCCTCCATCTATCTGATCCAAATATTATGTTCTATGATTAACTTCATCATGTCGGCCTTCTGTGTTTCATTTTCTTCAATGTCTTTAGTCAAGGGATCCTCTGTGGTTGGTAATTTCAATTGCTTTCTTAATGCTGCAATGTCCAGATTTTTCTTCTTGATGATCTCCTTTGTAGCATTTATATCTTTAGGATCATATCCTCTCTTGAATACCAAATCTTCCAAAGATTTGACCCTATTGTCCTTTGCTAAGGAGGATACCTTTTCCATTTTCAGCTGGGACTGAATGTTGGCATATGAAACCTGCAACTTAGGTAATGACATGGCAGTCATAGTTAATGTAGAAGAAATCATCTCACTAGTCTGTTTATGCATCTCCATTTGATTAATGGGATGGATATCTTTGGTGATAAATTTAAATGTAGTACTTTTGTAATCTGTTGATGTTTTGGGATGTGGAATTTGAGCATCAAGGAAGCCCATATGCATCTTTCCCTGCTCTGTATCAAAAAATGATAACAATATGCTCTGTGAATTAGAAGTTTGCTTCAAAAATTGATTGTAGGTGTTGTTATTAAGAATTTCATTCTTAAGTTTGATCTCCTGGTACCTGTCAAAATCACTCTTTTCCTTTTCTCCTTGGACATCTTAAGAAGATAGCTATGTTTCCTTTTGACCATGTGAAATCGAAGGTCCAGTATGGGATGAAACAAACTTTCTGCTTGTAGGTGGTGAGTCTCCAATTATGATAGCAACATGATCTTCTGTCTCTTTTTCTACATCTGTCCTAGGAGTCACTTTTTCCATTTTCCTATAACTAATCCTGAACTTTGTGGCCTCACTGCCTGTTGTTGATGATGATCCCTCCTCTCTCTTTCTTTTACTTATTTTCTCTTGAGGAATGAGAGTCTATAAATTTGAAGTAGAAAACAGTTGTTCTTCGGCTTCCTGCAATGTATTCTCTGCCCATTTTGACTGGTTTACATATTTTTCTATCTTAGGCCTTGAGGTATGGATATATGGAGTAGTTTTGTTTTCTACTCTCAGTTTGGAAATGATACCCAAAGGGTCATAAGACCATGTTAAACTCAAGCTGAATTTTATCTCCTTAAGAGTTTTGTCTGCTTCTTCTCCTGCTGACTTGGTGTTGCATATGAAAGGACCCACCTGTGTCTTTATTTGAAATTGGGACTTCTTCTTTGCCACCAAAAAGTGAATATCATCTGAATTTAGCATTTTTCTGATGTATTCTAGGGAAAAAATCCTCATGTGGAGGTGTTTTGGGAGCTTATATGGTGCTAATTCACATCCATAAACTCTAATTTCTGTATAGTTTTGGTATAAATACCAATCTGCAGTCTTGGCGTGATTTGTCAAATGTATAACCCTTTTGATGTTTTCACTAATTTTGGATTGTGTTGAGCTGTTTAAAACACTCATAGCTGGGTGAAGAAACTCTTCAATGAACTATTTATATGAGAATTCTTGCTGCTCTTTCGTTACTAAAGAGGTCCAAAATATCATAGGTTGTTGATTTCCCTCATCATCTAGTTTCTGCATAGCAAAACTGAACCTATTTGCTTGATAATATAGAAACATATAGATTAAAATTGAAGTGTAATTAAACATCTATTCTATTGGAAATTTCAGAAACTGTTCATGGATGTTGTCAGCCAAGAATTGACTGAGATTAAATAAAATGGATGGTTTGTTATCTGTGGAAAATATGGAAAGGAAACCTAGAATGGGCTCATCTACCCACTGATCAGAAAAATAACCCAAAATGTATGTAATTACAGATATAATCTGTTTAGCTTGATCATGGAAGATTGAGGAAGGGTATGGAGGGTTCTTCTTTAGTAATTGGGCATTTTCTAGTAAGAAGATATCAAATATTTTGGCTCTTGTAGTGAAATAAAGCTTTTGATAAAGCTGGGTGAGGGCTTCTAAGGAAAACAGGGCACTGTTTTCCACAGGGGGGCTAACATCATTTGGTTTTCAGATTGGGAAGTAATTGTAAATAGGATGGCACCAGATCGAGTCATAATGGTTCTTTGCCTAGGAACATAACAGACTTGGCACTTCCTGGTGAATTCAGGGGCATGGAAGGTCAGAGGGAAAATATAATGAGGAAGATTGGATTCCCAGAGTCCACTTTCATCTGTTTTGTCAGCATGTTTGTCCTCCAGCCAACAGTAGAGCTCTAAAAATTCATATTCGCACTATGTTTCACTGATCCAATAATCCCTATTGGCTAATGGAATATGATCTAAGCTTATGGGTGGAGGGATTAGTGGATTAACTAGGCTCTCCTAGTTCTTGCTCTTTGGAGGCATGTTTATATCAGTGAAAAAATACAGTGAGGGAAAGAAAATCTTATCGGGAATAATATTTGAGGTTATGAGCCACCAAGGGAAAAAGGACAGAGCCCTGAAAATTTCAATCTGGTTTGGTTGAGAAAATGCTTTGAAATGGTCGCTTTGCAGAAAACCTGGGAATTATGGAGAATAAGCAGTGAAAGAGACAAGTAAAGTCTGTTCAAGGATTTTAAGCAAAGATGGCAATTTCCGTTGGAGGCTAGCGCAAGACCGTTGGAGTCGAACAATTACCCAGGAAAGCAAATTGAATGCCCAACGGTAATTTTGTTGGGAAAGAATTTAATTCGGAAACGACTATGCAACGTGGCGCAACATGAGTGGCGTAGGTGTCGGGGTAGGGACATAGTAAAGCGGATGAGGGTAAGGTGGTTTTCAGAGGGGGTAAGAGTTGGTAAACGGTATCGTCCAGGGGGGGTGAAATGAGGGAAAGGTGCCACATAAGGATGGGGCTCGATGGAGAATACTGCCTTTTTAGACCCCCCGACGGTGAAGGTAGGATGGGGGGGGTGAAAACAAATGAGGATCGTGGATCATGAAGCGTGGAAAATCCCAATGTTCTAACTGCAGCCCGCTTTAACCATAAATGACAAAACCTCTTTTGTCCATATGCGGCTTTGATTTCTTGCTTTTGAACTTAGGATAAAGTTTGAAATATAAAACATGTAAGAAACACTTTATCCGCGTCGTGCCTTTCTTTTCCATAATCATTAAAAATTAGGGTAAAGGGCACATAAGTATATTTATAAAACGAACTATTTCTGCCTACCCTTTAACTAAACTAACATTTTTATTTTTCTAAAGGGGTTGCATTTAGACTAGCAAACCCACAATTATTTTATTTTACAAAAAATGGAAAACTATCTAAATCCTATCACTTATTTCTCCTATTGATTCAAATTAAGTAGTTGAATAAATGTCATTTTCTACCTAACTACTGATTTACCAAGATTAAACTATTTGGAAAATATTTATTCTTTAGTCTAATTTACAAAAATTTAAACATGTTTAACCATGATTATACTGTATGATTAAACATAACTAGTCATTGTGGCATTTTAAACAAGCTGCACACAACCTTTATTTATCAATGATAAGAGAACTATCTATCAGTAGTGGCATTTAGATTTGCAATACTTTCAATATTATTTTCTTTTTATTTTTTCTTTCTTTTGATGGGGTTCTATCTTTTATTATTCTTTTTCAGTGTTTTTTTTTTGTTTTCCTTCTTTTTTTATACCCTCTTTTCATTTTTATTCTATTTTTCTTTTATTTGGAAATCATATGCAGATTGACAATTATTTACAATATGAGATTTCTGAGATAAAATACTCAATCACCTTGAGATCCTATAAATTATAGGACCCTAACAACGAGCACGGTTGCAAAATGAAATTTTTTTATTTCTTTATCTTCACACGTTTCCACAGTTTGAAAGTTTGTTCTTACATGTCTTCAGGTCACAGTATGTCTAAACACCACAATGCACCCGCATAATGTTTTCCATGCATGTTTCATTCTTACTTTTTTGCATATACTTCCAAACTTCAAACGTTTTGGTTTGCATTGCCCTATCTTTTTTGTTTGTTGTTATGATTGTATATCTTTCTTGACATGCATTCCCTCACGTACATAGGCCAACCAATGCGTTGGTGGATACATTAGAAGTATCCTTTCACGTGAGTCTGGCCTATTCAATGTTAGGATAAGAGTAGGAGTAGTTTTTTTCTTTTCTTGTTTGTTTCTTTGATTTGCTTTCATTTACTTTCCACTCCGCATTTATCTTTTGTTTGTTTTCTTTCAGTCATAGGATAGCTTCCGCATGAGACCGTGTTTGGCTTCTCAAACAAGAAGGGTGAAGTTCAAGAGGAAGTTGTACTGCTATCAATGCTTGGTTATTTTCCTATTCCCTCTTTTTATGTGAATCTTGTATTTCTTTTATTTGATGATACTCTAATGGAAAATACGTTCCTTTTGGAGAAAGTCACAATGAAATCATGATGCTTGCACTTTTAACTAGTACTTCCCACTCTAATCGATCTTCTATTTTTCGGTTAATCCTTCTCAACTAAGTCGAGTCGAGTAAGGAGGGGAGGAAAACCTTAACAAGTATGTCAGAGGTGTATACAATTATCCTTCTCTGAAGGGAAAACCTCTTCTTCTCTCAATAAGTCAGGATCCCTCTTTCACCCCAATGAAATAAATAAGTGCATATGCACATTTCTTTGAACAAAATAAATGAAAAAAATGAAAAATGAAATAAAGAGGGAAATAAGAGAAAGGCTTCCTGCGTAGAGGGGTGAAGCAAGAAACTCCGCTAGGGTACTGCCCAGGCTCGCTAGCAGCGGAGTAGTGTTTGTGTTCCTGAAGTGACTTTATCAGGGTACTGTCTAATACTGCTAGCAGCGAATCAACACCAGAGATGAAAACTAAGAATTTCACAATCTCTTTTAATTATGAATTTATATACTCCTTATCTCCAATTGAAGCAACTCAATCTGACTTTGCTTGGTATGTGTGTTTCCGATAAATAGAATGGTAGGGGCTATATATTTAACCCAAGCTAAGTGGAGAAGATGCAACAATCAATGAAATGAAAAATTCTTTCGGAAGACTTAGAACAGTTTTGCATGGGACAAGATCCATACAGATAGTTGGAGTTCTACTAGTGTGTCACCACTGTTGTAGCAACTACAACCACCCTCCAAATTTTTTCTTATGATTTGATTTTGGATCCTTCCTTCGTATCCACAAGAGCTTATCTTGTACTATTGTCAAGTATTCATGTTTTGAGTGAGACACATATTTTCATTTGCTCTTGTATTTGCTTGATTCCACACTTAACTGATCTTTCTAAGTCACAAGCTAATCTCCCAACTTGGTCTTATAGCATTCATGCGCTTGCCTCCAAAAACTGTGCAATCCTTGAGGGCAAGCAACCTTGATGATTAGAATTATGCAGTTCAAACTGATATTTATCCTTGAGATTATAAATTGCACAGTTATGGAAGGCAGCCCAACACTGAGCCCAAAAACTGTGCAGTCCATCATTGAGCTCAGAAACTGTGCAATGCATTGAGCCAGAAAGTTGCCTAGTTCCCCAAAATTGCTCAATATTTCGAGGCAGTGTGAATGGAAAGTTTCCCTAAAAAAAGTAAAAAGCTAAATAAAAGCAAAAATCATCCCAAAAAAATGGGGATCTGTTATTAGTATCCCGAAAGAGGCAAACTTTCTATTTTTAGAAACTTCCTCCAAGTGTTGCTTTTTCCTTGATTTTAGGCATGCGCGTCATAAACCCTAATTCGATCAAATATATTTAATAGACGCCTCTAGAGCTCATTTTCACATTCGACCTTGGAGCTCTAGCATTCACGAGTAGATCAAGGAACATTTGGTGTGGTGATCGTCTCTTTTCTAGGTGAGTTTCACTTTTATCATATTTTGTCACTTTTTCTATCGCATTTTATCGTTTCGCTTGTGTGAGTGTTTTTTTTTCTTATTTCTCTTCATGGTTGCTGGTATTTCAACTTATTTTAGCTTGTAGAAGTGTTGTTCTAAGTTTTCGTTTGCCTTTCACAAGTGTCACATCGGTTTTATTGTTTTTGCACTGATGGTCATTGTTGCAACGACTCTCCTCGCATACATGATTTTCCTTCTGTTTGTATAGTTTCTACCCTTGATCTATATCGATTTACTCATACTTAGTCATTTTTTCACTAAAGTTCACATAATCAATTAATTCTGCTCATTTTTCACACTTCGACTAGGAAGATATGCACTTTCTTTGGCCATATTTTTCCTTACCCAGCTGGGCACTACACAATCCTAAAGCTCAAGTCGAGAGCTTGGTATTTGGAACTACGTAGTGCACAGTATAGGCTAGTCCAACTACGCATTACGCAGTTCCAGGGCTCAACCTGTCACCTTGGCCACTAAGACTGTGCAATGCACAGTCTCTGTCTAAGATGAACTGCACATTGCACAGTATCAAGCCTCAAGCTACACCCTTAGATGTTGGGACTGCATAATGCACAATTCCCAAAACTAGTTTCCCTTGCTTATTGATGAAATTTGTGCCATCCCTCTGATCAGTTACTTGGTTTGCTACTTTATCATGCTTTGAAGATAGATTTGCAAGAGCTAATGTTTGCTTGCCATGAGTGTCCTTTTTTTCCCATAGGTACCACACTTGTGAAGTACTTCTCTCCAACATTCATTGTTACTATGGCACCAAAGAGATCTACTTCAAAAGAGACCACTGAAAGTAGTACTGGGGAAGCAGTTGAGAAAACACCAGTAGACTTGCCAATGTATGTGGAAACTCAATTTTTTATAGAAAAGTGGTCAACACTAACATGGAAACAAGTTAATGAAGCTCTTTCATCAAAGAGACTTGAGGCAGATCTAGAGGACCGACAAGTTTCTCTCAGTATTTGGCAGTCAGGAATACACAAGGTTGCATGCAAGCATCCAACCTTCCCATGTGCATATGTCATCAACTAGATTGTTTCACACATTGATGAAAAGACCGTGACATTGAGCAATGCCAACACACAGAAGCTTGCTACCTTTTTGGAAGAATATTATCAGCGCATGTATCACTTGCTCGAGCCAGTGAGGCTCATGGAATCATTTTTCTATGCCACCAACAACTATGTGAACACAAGAGATATTGTTAAAGGCTAGGTGAAAGATCCATCGAATTTTCGATAGACACCCACCCATTCACACAAGACTAATTCTCTCACAAAGGCCTACCAGCTCTTGTATATCTTAGGTTGCAGGATCCATGGTCAACAGAGCACGAAAACCTTTCCTGAAGGGTGGGCAGTCTTACTGAAACAAGTTGTGAATGAGGGGAAGTCTTTCACCTCGTCAGATCTGTTGGCTCGATAGTTGAGAGCCCATGTAGCACAGGTCAGGAGTCCTGCCAAGGGTGAGCAAGCAAGGTTTTATATGTTTGCCTATTTACTGCATGAAATCTATGCACAATATCAATTTCCTAGCATGAACTGGACATGGACACCATGAGAAACTGTCATGCATATTTATTTCAAGCTGCTATCAGATTGTAGCCATCAACGATTAATGGAACAACTGATTGACCATTTCATCATACCGCTTTATAAACCCATCTTTGAAGAAGAACCACCTTGCATGTCATGAGGAAAAATGGAGGCAACAACAGAGATATTCGATTGGTATGCCTCACCGGGTGGCACCTTCCTTAGAGTGTTCGGTAGGGAGAAGCCACTGCATGTTTTACCAAGGTATGCCACCGGAAGTTTGTCATGTAAGAAGTGTCCTATTATTGCGCTACAGGGTTGTCAACGGATTTGCACAGGAAGAAGAAAGCACCATGTCACACTCTTCCTTTGCAAATTGGATTATATGAGATAAAGAGCTTGAAAGTTGCAGATAGAGAGGGAAAGGAGATAGTGAAGTTTGCATTCGGTACTCAAGAATTTAATATGTATGATCCCCATAGTACTTGCAAATACCATTATGCGAGAATTAAATTTCAGTGGATCAACGATGATTTTCATTGGCTAGAGGAGGATCCCTGGAGGAATTTCTAAAATGCCTCCAAAAGCCATGAGCAGGTTAGTTTAGGAGGGACTTAACGGGCTACTCTGCAGAGGGCAAAACTCCCATGCAGGACAAGGGAAAGAGAAAGGTTTCCAACATTCCAAGGAGAGAAGAAAGCTACAAGATGAAATCGAATCCTATTCTTATGAAAGCAACTTTAGCAGTTGAAGTGAATAGGAAGCATAGGATACAAAGAGCAGAGCAGAGGAAGAGAGAAAAGAAGAGGTTGCAGGAAACATAACTGAAGTTGCAAGAAGCAGAACAAAAACTGAAGGAAGAACGGGAGCAGAGGAGGATAGAACAAGAAGAGAAGCATAAGTAGGAAAAATAAGAAAGGAAAGGCACAATAGTAGGATAAATAACACCCATGCAGGTTGAAGAGCAGTAACAGAACCAACTAATAGTTGACGAACAGATGCAGGATTGGGAGATTTCTTAGCATATTGAGGACTTGATTTAAGTTATAAACATGGAGATGCAGTAGGAGCCGCATAATGAAGATGTTGATGTGATGCAAAGCGCACCATAGTTCACCGTTCAGTATCCACCACCTCCAACAACAAATCCAGCCCCGAGCAAGGAAGGGGATGTTGTTCATCTTGATTATGATCTGGTAATGTACATGTACAATATGTCATTTGATGAGTTCCACAAGTAGATTATACAAGCATGGAGAAAGAATTTCCCAGATGATCATGCATCACCTGCATTCATTAGAGAAAGGGTGATAGTGCTAGACACCAGGAATGCAACAACAACAACACCGAACACAGTTTCTGCACTGGTCTACTTGGAGGAGACGAGAGAAATGATACTTGATAAAGTATCAAAACTTGGAGAAACCATGAAGAACCTCTATTAGGAGTTTGTGACCATACATAAAGCAATTATATGTTTGCATGGTCTACAACGGCAGAGAAAATATTTTGTTAAAATTCTCAAGAACGTACAAGCTTCCATTACCTATGTGTAAGAATGGACAATGTGATACAAAGGGGTACCACTTGACTTAGGGAAGAAAATGAAGCCACTGGAAGAGATGGAGAGAACAAGATTCTAGGTGTTGATTCAGAACAACAAGCATCTCACCTCATTTATTGGTAGCATTCAGGCCATGTATGTACGGTTATTCAGTAGTTTGGATGTCTTGGTGAAAACACACAAGATTCTATCAATTGGCTCGTTCACCAAAGCCAAACCTAGGAACCAAGTCTGGTAAGAAATCGAAGAGTACTTCAAGAGGTCGAGATAGATCGCCACCAAGGAATATTTGGAGTTGAACAGAAATAACATGCAGAACTACATTGGTGTTCATGTCCAAAATAGAACAATGTTGCTCATGCTTCAGAGGGAAGTTGAAACCGGTTCCAAGTCATTGTACCCAGATGCCATGGAGGCTAGAGTCCAATTCTAGCCAAACATCATCACACAGTTTGGGGATGTCATCGCATAATACTAATATTGGCACCAATATGTGACCGAGAAGTATCAAGTGGAAGTTGTTGAACTAGAGTTTACCCAAACTCAAGCATCATAATATTTTGTTTTGTTAGGCTATCAAGTTGTCTCTACCCTATTTTGTCTTAAATGGGTATGATTGTAAGATGTAATATTATTTTGAATTATTTTGTAAAGTGAAATTCCAAGTCTCAATATTGGAATGTGAAGATTCATAATGTAATGTAATGAGTCATCTGAAAGAATTTGAAGAGACATGAGGGTATCCCAAAGGTCACAAAGGGGAGTTGAAGGTTCATCCACCCCCTTCTTATAAATAGAAATTCATAACTCGTATAATGGGCTTTTGGGATCCAGGCTTTTGCCTAGGCTTAGGCTTAGAAGGAGCTTGGGAGTATTGTGAAGAGCCTTGGCTTCTCCATAGTGTAGAGTGAGTATACTTCTTTGGAGGAGTAGGTGTTCTTGACTATAATGTTCCACTATTGGGGCTAATGGTTTGTTAATGGTGTATGTATGAATGGAAATTTCACTTATAATAAAACTTAGAGCCAACAAAATTTCATGCATGTGTTGTGAATATAGTAGGAATATTCGTATTTTATTTGCAATGAATGTTACTTAAATTATGCTTATGCTTATGAACTATTTCATTGCATTTGTATGAATCTTGTTGAATGTGTGTTGTTGTATTAATTCGTCACCTTAACTTGTGTACTATTCTGAATGTTAGCTCGTGATGTCATTATGCTCATGTGTTCCTTTTAAGTTGTGTACTATTACATTCCAAGGGGTGCACTTTCCTTTTCCCTTTGTGTGTTGGAACCTTCATGCATCACACTTGACTTTTCGTAGGGTCACACACTTGCTCTCACCAAAGTTAACGTAATTCACTCTGTGCATTTTCGCATTCAAGGCATAATATTACTACCCACTACTGGGAATCCTACTCCAAACAGTTTGAGGTCTAGTTGGGACTTAATATCAGGGATATCCCATGAACGTTGACAAGTCCAACACCATTAACACACTTGGGTAAGAAATGGGGATTTATAAGTAGTTGAGCATGGCCACATTTTGTAAATCACATGTTGCGGTTGTTTGTAAAAGCGGTGAAGTGTTTTCCATCACTTATGAATGCAACATGGTGATATTTTTGGCCTTTTAGTCAATAGTTTGGGTATTGGTTTCTGTTATAATTTTGATGTAAACTTGACCATGAGTATGTCATAAACTCTTGGAAAGTATGGGTTTTACTTGGGTCATGATTGGTCTTGTAATTGAACAAGTATTAGCAGTTACAAGTTTGCATATGATACAGGTGTCATATTCATCATTCCGAGTTCCAGAGGACAAAGGTGAAGGAAAGGGAACATGGCTTGACAGAGGCAGTTGTTATTCAGATTGAAATTGCAGTCATGTTTATGCTTTTGGAGGATCAAAAGCTCCTCAATGGGGAGGAATGATCAGATGACTCTGAGAGGTTAAAAAATCCGCTAAAATTAGCTGCAGCTAATTGAGTGACATTTTGGCACTTAGTGGTAGACGAAAATGACCAAATTAGCTCCTGATTAATTTTTCCAGTGACCTCAACAAAATTCGACGGGATAGTTTTATTTTGTTTATATATATATATATATATATATATATATATATATATATATGGGGGGAAGGCCCAACAAACGTGCCTAACTCTGACTGAAACATTGTTTAATACATATATAATTTTATGGGCCAACGCACAAACGTCCAAGCCATGATATGGAGGTCAGCGGCCCTAAATGAATCCCTGCCAATCGTTTTTAAAAACAAAACACCAACACAAATAACAAAGCACATCGAAAATTGACGTCGACGGGTATTGAACCCATTACCCACGAGAATAAAGTGCCCATATTTGGCACGTTAACCAACTCGCCAAGTAGCAGAACCTTGGTAAGTCTATCAATGACCCCTATTTAACCATTAGTCATTTATGCGATTAGGACATAGTGGAGACATGTGGAATCATGTAGCAGAACCAAGCTAGGAATAGGTGGGAACACAGAGTGAGGAGGGTATATTCTAGGGGAATATTCCCTAGAATATTCCACATAATATTCCTCATGTAGAATCTTTGAGGAATCTTTAGATCCGTCGGGGACATAAATTTGATGGTGTCAGAAATATGTTAATTTTATACTCATCTGAATCGAAAATTTTCCAGGAGTCTGATGATGTAGATGATTTTCTGATATGAGTAACCAATTTTCTAGAGGTTGAACGTTGAGTAGTGGAACCTTGATGCTGGAATCTATGAGGAATCTTTTAGATTCTGTGGAGGCCCAAATTTGATAGTTTCAGAACAGGGTCAAATTTATACTCAAATTTTACAATTTTTCACAAGGAATGTGATGGCATAGTTTGTTTCTTCATCTGAGAAGCCTATTTGTATGTCATCGTCAGAATGGGAGGTATATTGATGAATCCAAACACTTCGCTTGTTTTTTTCTAGAAAATAGTCATGTTTACAACCATTGGTCTCAAATTTTGAGATACATGTAATTATAATGAGTATGCATTCAATATTATCAACATATTCAAGAGGTCCATTTTATGCCACCTATGTGTGATTCCATTGATGCCACTATGTGAGAGATCATTCATTTGGCATACTGAAGGAGAACAACTTGTAAGTGAGAGTTCTTTGTAGAAGAACGTCTCTTGGGAGAGACATGCCACTCTAGATAAGTGATTCATCCTTTTGTTGACAAATATTGCATTATGTAGTCATATTCTTACATAGACTAATGAAGCGGCCTCCCCACTCTTGACCCAAGGCCCAGAGATGTAGTACACATTGGATGAACTCCATTATCATATCATGTGTTATGATTGCTTCTTATTTGCTTCTTGATTATGGTTAATGGATTGTTGAAGTGTTGTTTAGAATGTGCATTGCTTATGATTCATATAAAAATGTAAGTGTCAGTAAAAGGTCCTATATAATGGAGATTTTTGTTTAAAAGTATTCACAATTTTTTTGGATCATCTAAGAAACGAGGTAGAAGCTCCTTAATAATGCCTTAAGAAATGAGACAGATAACATAGTTGTACAATTAGATATTTCTCATGGATATAGGGATTATATCTTATGGAAATATAGGTTTCAAATGTAGATTTTCTCAAAAGACAAGGCATTTCAAGAGTTCTTAGCCACAATCTAAAGGCCTTTTAGGGTATGAAAGGAAAGAATCAAGTGGTTAAAACTACTATTAGATGAAACTCCATATGACAAATCTAGATAGGAACACATATCAATGAAATTTTTGAATATTTGTCAAGTTCCCAACCTATCCCTTCTAACATGGATTTGACCATGCTAAAAAAATAACCCCTCAAATGCTTAAGCTATGAAAAGATGACATAAATTAGATAATTCAAACCTATAAATTGGGAAAAAAAATTCCCTTCAATAAGATTATAAGAGTTGGGACAAAGAATAATTATAAGGGTTGGGAAAAAAAATTAATATTGGAACCTTATCTAACCTCAAACTACTTAATTTATTGAAATTTAATTTAAAAAAAATACAAACATCTAAATATTCAAAGTCCTCATATAAAACGATTACATTGAAATATAAAACCCAAGTAATCATTTTTACAACTAAATATTCAATTTTAATAATAATAAAAACATAAAATCTATATTTCACATTATTTTATTCCTATAAGTATAAAGATATTAAAATTAAATAATAATCATGTTAAAGAATAAAAATTAAAAAAAAAATCAATATTCTTATATTTTAAAATAAATGTCTAAAGCGTTGTTGCTTAGTACCTGCTTCTTATGCAAAAAGTAATTGATAATAGAAGATGAAAAGTAAGTGTATGGTTGTACATTTACAACCTCTTGGTAAGAGGTTAACCTTGGACCAAGTGTAATGTCTAGTTTCATGTATGGAATTAAGGCTAGATTTTATGAGAAAGCACATGACCCCATTTGAGGTAGTGTTGTTGATGACCACAAGAGTCATAAGCTTTATTGTATATATTATTTAGGTTGAAATAGCCTTTTGGTCACTAAGTAAGACCGAAAACTTCTTTAAGAACTTGTCTTTCTAAATGTAAGGAAACATGGTAATGACTAAAGACACTAACAACATAATTGTTTGCAAAATCAAAATTTTACAGTGTTTGAACTCCATTTTTGAATATAAAAATCATTGGAATGCCCTCAAAAACTATCTAAGGCATTCAAATTATGCGATCTTGCCAAATAAAATTTGTTATTCTAAATTATTTTTCTAAATTTGTAATTAAATATTAAGAAATTAAAAAAATTGCCAAAAAAATTGAAAAATTAAAATACATTAAATAAAAATCTACCATTTTATAAATCACCAACCAATCATTTCAAAAAATAAAAATGATAATACATTAATGAAGCATTTACCTTTATTAATTTATGTATAGAATATTGCATCTCACATTAAACATATTACATTAGTTATTTTTTATTTTTTAATATTATTATAACTCTAAATGATAAATCAAATTGTAGTGGATAAAGTTTTAAATTAATTATCACGGTTAAATTAACAATCTTAATAGTCAGGAGTTCATTTGAAACTACTCACTAAATGTAAATTCAACCATGAAATAAAATATTATAAATTGATTGATTCTGATCATTATGAAAAGTGTCTCATTAATGAGACCAATAAATTGGAATTTAAAAAACATTTCCCCTCATTTTCCGAGCTTTCAATGTGTAGTCAAAATTATTTGATAAATTGCTTTGAAAAATTATAAAAGAGTATTCCAAATGCAATCAAATTTTATGATTTTTAGATTTTAGTAAGTTAAAAATGCGAAGCCAGTACAACTTTTTCATCTTTTGATGATAAAAGAGTGTTCTATGATTTGGTGCCACTTCTGCACCTTATAGATGGGTTTGCCTTGTTTTCAGGGCATTATTGGCCTTTCGGGGCTTTATCTGGTGATCTGTTTATGCAGACTTGTATGTGGCTCGGTCCACGGTTTGGCTTATGCTTCTTGCATTTGCATTATGTAATCTCTTTCTTATATGAATATATATTGCTTTTTCTTCTGAAAAAAAAAAAAAAAAAAAAAAAAAAAAAAAAGAGTGTTCCAAATGCAATCGAATTTTAACAACCAATTCATAAAATATTTGGGCAATTATGATTTTTAGATTTAAGCGAGTTAAAAATGCGAAGCCACTTTTTCATCTTTCCCAAGAGATTAGCATAAATAATTTTTTTATAACCTATCACTAACATAGAAATATACTCACTTCAATGCGAAGGTTAATTTTAATTAAGAGGATTATTTTTTAATGTTCAAACTTTTAGTCAATTGAGATCCGTCACTCTGATGTGGATATAGCCGTGTTTCTAGGTCGCTCGCTAGGTCACATAGAAGCTCTGGTCAACTTGGAGTCTATTGCAGTCTAGTTGAACTACATTCAGTTCAACATTGATACACCAAGGGAGTAGAGATACAATGACATGAATGAATTGGATCCTTACATCAATGACCTCTAGCATATGCAGAATGAGACCCTGGACGCTGTAGAAAGTCTCTGACGTCAGCTCCGACGCACAAACGACCATTTCCACGCCTTGGAGACGCGGGTGGAACACATAGATTATCATACTCACAAACGTGTTGCTTTCTTTGTTACACCTCCTGCGTTTCCACCAACCCCCCTCCTTAATGTGTATTTCTGAGATACGTATTTTTTCTCTTTTTGTGACGGCAATAACCCATGGGGGATTCACTAGGGGAGCAATATGATATCACGTGCATTCATATTGAGGGATATATATTGAGGAAAAAATGACATAATATATTGACCATATAATAGGGGGTAAATGGTTTTTATATTCGCAGATATAAAAAATGGAGCTCAAAGTTAATAACAAAATATAAAGGGGTATAAAAAATGTTAATGTAAAGATGGATACCTACAATATCTAATGAAATACAGGTTTTTTAAATTGGGAAGATGTATTGGGTTTGTCTTGGTAGGGGGTTAAATAATGTGATTTTTAGAGGTATTTTCCAATATGTAGTCAAATTAAGGGTATTTTTTTGTATGCCATGAACGCATGTGCTATGTTAGAGGTTCATTGAATGAAGCCCCATGTAATAGCCAAAGACATTTGCTGTCTTGGCTCCTCTTCAGGATCCTTACCGTTTAGAGCAAGACTTGTGCTAGCTCTTAAGCCCCTGACACTATATTTTGGTACAGTAATAATGTATTTTGTTGACATTTCTGCTATGATAATATAATGCATTTTTTTTTACGGATAAAAAATAAATATTATTTTTAATAAACTTATTTCTAATGTTTACATGAGGTGCCCATTTTTTTAAATATTAAAATAGGTATATTGAGACGACCTTGAAATTTGGAGTTGAATTAATTAAATGCTAATTTAAAGGTAGTGAAACATAAACTTAGTAGCTTTGCATTTGACTCTAACTAAATTTTGATTGTAATAAGTAAACTATTATTACACAGTGAAGAATTTGTAGACGAGTGCAGCACGCATGCCATGAATTAACCAGCATTAATTGCACCTGTTTTTTTTATTTATTTATATAAAACATAAAAATATCAATGAAAGACATATGTTTTTTCCCGTAGAAAAAGTCGTAATTTCTATTTGAAAGATCGATAAAGAAAAACCTAAAAAACAAAGCTCCGAACAAATCTAAAAAATAGTGGATAATATATCATAAACCTCCAAGGTACTGCTTAAAATGGAGTAAACTCTAAGACAATTAAATATTTTACAGTAAAGAGCAAAAGATTTTATAAAGATTGGATTGTACACCTATATTATTAATTCAGATGAGGTATATTTATGAGATTTTTTTAAAATTTTGTTATTATTATTATTATTATTTTTGGGCAATTAAATTTTAAACCCTATAAAATTAGTAAAGTCACTATCCTCAATCAATCTTAAAATTAGAATATATTTTTTTATAAAAATAGAAATTATTTTTAAATTTTCAAAATATCAAATTTAATATTTAAAATTTTTAATAAACTTTATAAAATTTATTTAAAATTTCCAAAACTAATTATAAGTTAAATTTCTTTTTTCCGAAAAAAATAATAGAACCTACTTTTGCTTTCAGCAAGTATAAATATAATACCATGATGAGATCAAAAGGTTCCGATGAGACTCAAGTTGAATGAGCTTTTCAATATATTATATTGACTAAATCATTATTAAGATGGTTATTTTCAAAACACAGAAGAAGTTTTTGGTGAAAAGTAATTTTTAAATTTTAAAAATTTCCAAAGTTGAATCAATTTTCCAATATAATTTATTGATTGCATTTTATTATAAAATATTGATTGCATCTTATTATAAATCAATTTTTCAATATAATTTATTGATTACATTTTATTATAAAATATAAAATAAATTAAAAAAAAAAAAAAAGTGATTTTGAGATCCAAGGAGATTCCAAATTGAATTATTTTTTTCAATATATAATATATTGATTAAATCATTCCTTTCAAAAATCATTATCAAATATCTTTATTTTCAAAATACAGAGCAAGATTTCGATGACCCAAGGAGATTCCAAATTGAATCAATTTTTCAATATAATTTATTGTTGGAATTATATTATAAAATATTTATTCTCAAAATACATATACATTTTATGTATTTAGAAAATTTACATGTTTTACCCTTAAAAAAAAATGTTATACGTTTAAAAAGAGAAATAATTATGTTATACGTTCAAAAAGAGAGAATTGTAATTATTCTTTAAAGATAGTTTTAAAGTTAAAAGGAGAGAATTAAAATGATTTGTTAAAGATGGTTTAAAATGTAAAATAAAAATTATTTATATTATTTAATATAATTTATGTGAGTGAGTTTTATTTATGAAGTTTAATTTAGCTAGTTTAAGTGGGGTTTAGTTTTTATCAAGTTTTAAATTCAAATTTTATTGGAGGGTTTGAGGATAGAATCCACTTTGAGGGAATTAAACTATTGTTGGGGGTCCAAGCTTGATCGAGCTTTACACAACCCTAGTGATATCATCACACTATGGGTAGATCGTTCTTCCATCCAATAGAGTCGTTGGCCCTAGCCTAGGTTTAGCTTAGTTACAAAAAAAAGAAAAAAAATAGATATATTGAGCTCTTAATGCATATTATTATTATTATTATTATTTAATCAATGCAATAAAAATTAATATTTTTTTTCGTTTTGAATTTTAATGGAGTGAATAATAATTCCTCCCCAACCCCCATAGTGGATGATCAAAGACAATGGTGTAAATGGGCATGGAACATCACGAGGCTGAACACCTGCGAAAGCGAGATCCCATCACCTGGAAATCATTGTGGTTTATGCATGGTTCATGCATCACCATCATGGTCAGACGAATGCAAGTGGATAATCATCACATTAGCAAGGGGAGAATTATGAAGGAAAACTGGGAAGAAAGATTGCAAGTCTGATGAGTGAGAAACTACTCTCATATCATGTTGAGAGCTAGTTATATAATGAGGTTTACAAGGGTCTAGAGCATTAGTACTCCACTCTAGACAAGTGTAATTTTTAGTATTTTTTTGAGTCCTTCTCGTTAATTGTTTCCTTTCTTTTCTTATACTTAGCAATTGGTTGATGGAATTAAATGTGGTTGTTTCGATTTCAATGTAAGCCTCTCACTCATCCAAGGCTAGTCCATTCTTCAATAATTCTTCTCCATCTATATTTTTGTCTCTGGCCTCCTCCCTCAGGCTCAATCTTGTGATCTAGGTTGTATAAGGAATGAAATGAAAGGCATGAAAGGAAATGAAACACACAAATAAATATAACAAAAATCAAAGTAATATGATAAAAACTCAACTTCTATTGTAAATGAAATATCATAATACCATATAATACAATTTGGTTATAATGGTGGTAGCTATCTCTGAATAGAGAGACATGGTGTCTAGCACATTTGAAAAAGATATCATAAGAGGCCAAAATAACAACCTTTTAACATAAATAAAGAATCGTAAAGGTCTAAAACCTTAACCCTAGAAGATGAAATGCCAAAAGGTTTGCGGGCCCGAGATGGTTCGCTGGTACATCAACTTCATGGGGGGCACAACTTTTGCATACAATATCCATTTTTGACATAAGAAAGATCGTTGGAAAGAACTATCTGAGGACTACAACTTTTGACCAAGGCAATTCACCCCTTAAATTACCAAAAACATCATTTAGGGCCTCAAAAAACGCTAAAAGTTTGGGACCCAAAAATGATACAAAAACTACCAAGAAGATAGAGAAATGTTGAGACAGTGGAAGAGGTGGGTGGCCACTGATATCCACTTGGATCATCTTGGATACTCTCGCTTCAACCACTAGCTTATTCTTGGATTTATTTTGGCTCTATGTGTTTGCCTTTATAGTTGCTTTTGTAGGTGGAATCTAGCTCTACAACACAACTTCCTTGTTTATTGTATTATGGTTGTTAAGCTCAATTTGGAATTTAGTGGCTCCTAAATTTTTCCTTTATGGTTATCTCTCGAGTCCTCCTATGCTTTTGTCCAAGACTTCCTCTTAGCTTTGTTTGCAATGTTTACTAGGCTCACTAGGGTTCTTTTGAATCTTGGTTATATTACCCTCACTCTCTCCATCCCCCCGCCCCACTTCTTTGTAGTGCACTTCATGCATAGTGCTTTCTCTTTGCCTCCACTTGTAGGTACTATGTCATTGTTTTGATTATTGATATGGCTATAGGTAAGGGAGCTTGTAAGGTCCCACCTTACCAACCATCAGTATCATACTAAGGCTGAATCAAAATGCGATATTATTTTATTTTATTTTATGTTAAGTTTTTAAGACATAAAAGTTAATGCAAGGTCGTTTATCTCATCAAAGCTACAGGGTCATGGTTCATCAAGATCCAAACCTTACAACCATAAGTCTTAAAATCACATTTAAATGATAAAGTATTTAGTGGGATAAATAATATCAACCTTTACAAACCATAATTTCCAATAAGCTAATTGTTCATTCTATTGCAATTAAAAGTGTTTAAGAGTGACTAATTTGATTTTGTTCTAAATAATATGCCTATGAATTCTTTGGTAAAACAAAGGAAAGAAAAACAAGATAATTCAACTTCTAAAGGAGTGGTTTCCAATGATTATGAATTCATATGTGAGCTAACAATTACAACAATTCACCTACCCAATTTGACTTCCATGGATTTTTAATTCAATGGAATCATCATGCTTATTCTTTGAGATATTTCCAGAAACACCTTGGTTGCAAATCCTAAATTCACTTAGTCATATTTATAGACAATTCATAGATGTAATTAGCTACAACCATTGAAGCATTATGTCAAACAATTTGCAAGCATGAAATGTACAACCATTGAGGCATTTTGTCAAACACTTACAACCATAACCCTTAAGGCGATTTCACCACAATTAACTAACATGAATCTAAGATTACATAACTTCTTTTTCATTGTCAGTAATGCCAATAAGTGAACCTAATACATAAGTAGAACTATCATCCATCTTCATTGTTGCATATACAAAAATTTAGGCACATAAATGACTATAAACATTTAAATAATTTTACAAATAGTTGACAACAATGTAGCTACAATGATTGGAGAATTTTGAACAACGGTTAGCAGTCAAAAAACAAGCTGCTAACTATTAAACTATCAAACAAGCAGTCACAAGTTATTTAAACTATCAATGTATTAACCATTGAGACTTTAAAACAAGAATTCCAAGTTTAGATAAATGGTTGGTTTTATAAATAGAGATTATCAGGTAAATCAAAGCTAATAAAAACAGCAAAACAAACCACCAGGTAGCAGCAACAAATCTGTAAAATATACCAAACTAAAGAACCATATTTTGAAACCGTGTTTTTTGAAATCAAATTTGGGGTGAAATGGCCTTAAGGTACAAATACCCCTTGAGGTTAAAATGAATCGAAACATAAATTCCCAGAAACACGATTCTTTAAAACCAGAACCAAAAACAAATTCCTACTATCTCATTTATCACTTTTGTCAAACATATAATGTGCAAACTTATCTACAGCTGTGAAAAGAGAAGGAAAAACCAAATTTATGCTATTAATATGTTTTCATAAAACTTATGGCAGCTTGAATGCTTCAGCCATTACTACATGATGTCAATCAACTTGCAACGAAACTGTACAAGAAAAACTTACATAAAATAAACTAAAGTTATTGCAAAATTACTTCAACATTTAATGTGCAACATTTGATATACATCTAAGTTTCAGCCAACAACCAGATAAGAAAAAACCATGTAATGAACTACAAAAAAACACAATATAATGTTGTCAACATGCCTGGCAGTGAATTTATACAACTCAATAAAGATAGGAGTATGCTCTAGCTCCAATGAGAGTATGCTCCAACTCCAATATCCTTACCAACTCATTGTGAACCACCCGGTTTTCCTCCCAACCATATACAGGATGAACTTCTCCCCCTGGAACCCCCGAGCTGCAAAAGCTCACAAGCAGTACCAAAAGGAAATAATAGAGAGATTTGCAAGGCAAACTAAGGAAGACAATTTTCACTTCCTCTCAATAATACTCATGGCCAACCGCATTAGCTAGAGATCTTAGGATTTTAGTAAGAATTTCAGGATTTTCTTGGAAGCATTTGGCTACTCTCCATATCTCTCCCTTTCACCATTTTCCTCAAGTCTCTTCCACTCTTGGCATCATAATCCACACCCCCAAGTGAGAATACATGAGACTCATACATAGGAGGATCAACCAATTCTTGTCATAAAGGAGGAGTAATGTGCATGCATTTTATTCCATTTAGAGGAGTGTAACTTATGTCATTAAGGAGAGGCATGCATGTCTTAGTTAAGGAGACTATGACATATGCATGAAAGAGAGCGTAAGAGGAATATTTTATGACATATATATAATGAGTGAAAAGGAATATGAAATTCTTTGATGAGTGCATAAAATAGAGTGTAATGTATTATTTAAAAGAGAGAGAGAGAGTTACATAAAGCCATGAAAGTCATGAAGGAGAGGTGTGAATTGATTGAGGAGATGAAGTTGACTTGTAATTCCTTTTTAATAATAATATCATAGTCTCATAAAAGATAATAATAATATTAATAATATTGAGGATTTAGTCAATATTGAACTATTAGGATTGATTAATGATAAGTTAAGTGGTTTTTCTTCAACTACGCTTGATTACCAATTTATGCAAGGTGAGTTTCTATTTTTGGAAAGTCGTGCTTGAGATGTTGGACATGAGTTTCTATTTTTAGAAAGTCATTCTAGAATTGTGAGGATGAAATTTTATTTAAGGAAATTCATCCATGAGTGGTAATTTTCTTTTGGACAATAGGGATTCCACATCCCTATTTCATGCATCTTCATGCCTTAGTAGATTGAGGACTCCATGCCTTGATCTACTCCAAAGATCCAAGATTCAACAACTTGATATTTTTAAATATTCAGGACTCCGTGCCCTAAATATACAAGACTCCATGTCTTTATATTTCTTGGATTAGGACTCCACGCCCTAATTTCCATGCCCTCTCATCTACTGTGCTTTGAAACTCTGTGTTTCTCCTTATGGTACTGATTGTGAGCTTTTACCCATCTGATGGTTCGCTGGTAAGGCATTGTTCAAAGACTCACATGCATTACAATATCATAGATAAAAGGAATCAAATGAATTTCATAATGAAATTATCATAATCACATTTTATCGAGAATGGTGCATGACTTCCACAATCATTCATAATTGAACATCCTTGTTGGAAAATGACCAGGTACCCTACCACATCCTACTTAGTACAATATTAGACATATATAATCACACAGATCATGTATCATCCATAAATCATAATTAACCATCTATTCCACATAACCATGAGCATCCATGGTCTATGTGTCTTAATATTGGATCACCATCCATGTCATATACCTGCTTCATAAGTCAGATGCAAAAAGAGAAACATATGTATAACATTTACTTAACCAAAACCATCTAATATAGATAATCAAAGATACCATGCATAAAAGGAAATATAACCATATAAAACATTGTTCCCCAATCCAGTGATCGATCTGCCTTACATAAACATAAAAGGAAATATAACTATGTATATAAAACATTATTCCTCAATCAAGTGATCAATCTATCATATATATAACTCGTCAAAAATCACACTTGATGATCCAGGAGGATCTTGTCAATCCAGCATGAGCGGAGTCTTCAGTGGTTCAACATTGAAGTGATCATCAAATGATCATTGGTCGATGAGGTCTTGAACTTTATCAACTTCCCCAGTATTCATAGTCAACATTCAGTGTCCGTTACCTTCAACTTCAACAATGATGTTATGGTTGTTCAGTGATGTCAATAATTGATATGGTTTTCATGGTGTTCGAAGGATATGGTTTTTGGTACCTGGTTGTCGACAGGTGGTTATCGTCAGTTCTGTCGAGGTTTTGTTATAAAGATGGAACAATTATCGTTATGTGGGGTTTTATGTCACATTGTGACAATTGGTTTTTAAGATTAAAGTGATGTAAAAGTGTAAAGCTAACACTAAAAGGCATGACCTAAAGTCTTTATATAAACCTATGCTTAAAAACCTAAGTCCTAATTCCTAACCTATACCTAGAACCTCAACACATAAATCTAACACATTAAACCTAAATTCTAAACCTGCTTGGGCCATGCATAACAAAAACCATTGTAATAAACATTACAAAACTTTATAAATTAATCACATGACTCTAACTGCATGGGGAGAAGATGCAGCGGGCATGAGCACATGTGAGCGGACGAGAAGGTTATAGTTGACTGTTGGGCAGAGTTAGACCACAACGGTAAATGCCGGGCAGAGGTATGACATATGAACAGTCAGACTGATCAAAGCAGCAAACCACACGGGGAACAGAACAGTCGGCAGAAGTTGTCACATGTTGCGGGAAGATCACATCAATAGTCGTAACCGCCGAGGCTAAGGGTCATTGTGGCATTTTGTGGCTAGATCGCAACCTATTCACATGGGCGGTCAACCAACTCCGCGCAGTTAGCTGACCTCTAGCAGATTATGACAAACCTAAAGTTTATTTTGGGTTTTTTATTTGTTTTATGCAGTTTATTATTGCAACCACCATGTAATATTATCCCTAGGTGTCATCCAATGACAAGACCAAAGGATATGAACCCTAAATTCAGCCTATTCACTCCTAAACTCGGCATGAAGGAGTTAGAGTGTATTTGCAGGGCTATAAAGACAGTTTGGCTTGTTGAAGTGAGGGGGAGAGTGGTTTTAGAGTTTTGTATGCAGATTTTGGAGGTTATAGGAAGTTTTGTTTTCAGTGTAACAGGATATCGGGAGTCGAAATTGGGAACCGTGATAGGCGTTGGAAATCTAATTCAGAGAGCTTTCTTGCGACAGTGACCAGAAGTGCCTGCATGCATAATCAGTCTGGTTAATTTGATGTGTAATCGACCTCCTCGGATTCAATCTTAATAAAGCAGTCGCCCATCTTGAAAGCGGACCCGAAGACATAGTCCATCAGGGATGAACTTCGTAATCAATCTTGTTGTCTAGTATCGCTGTGCTTTTGTTGCTTTTCACTTCTGTTTACATCTTGCTTATGTTTCTCATCTGTCGTAAAGTCTTTCCTTTCAAACAGTTCTCACAGTTAAAGCACTTTAAGTTAACATTCAGTTCATTGTTGGCATTAATAAATTCTACTTTAGTTTAACATATGATCATTTCAGATCATATAATTTGGTATCAGAGCAGGTTGCATTTGTAGAATTTGTTAGTGAATGTTAACCAGGTCAAAGTCGCAACGTGGAGAAGGAATCCTCGAGGAGATTGATCCAGAGATTGGAAAGCGAAGAGTCACTCATAAGTCGACTATGACAGGATCTGATGTAGGTGAAACCCCTGAAACTAAGATGAGCGAGGAATAGTTTCAGTAAACATTTTTGAGTATGCAACAGTTGTTGGGAGAACTCTACGAAGATAAGAAGGTGATAGATGCAACTCTTTCTTGAAATACATCGAAGAAGGACAATGGAAAAGGCAATACTGATAAACCTCCTACACCTCCATCATCTCCATCATCATCTTCTACTTCTTCTTCTTCCAATTCATAATCTGAAACATAAAAGAAACTTAAGAAAACATCTCTTTTGAAAGTTGATGTAAAATTTGAGTTGCCTATTTATGATGACGAAAAGAATCCTGAAAAGTTAGATAGCTGAATTAAGAAGTTAGAAGTGTATTGTCGTATTCAGAACGTTTCTGACGATAAAACGAAAATTCAGTTAGCTACACTTAGAATGGGTGGAACAAATTTAATCTGGTGGGAAAGTAAAACTCAAATAGATGTAAATCGGAAAGGTAAAGTCATCTCTTCATGATCTAAGTTTTTAAAAGCTCTTAGGAAACAATTCTATCATTTAGTATACATGCAGCAAGCTGTTATTAATTGGCAGCATTTGAGGCAAGGTAAAGGGCATAGTGTTTAGGAGTTTACTCAGGAGTTCAGAGAAAGCATTGGCGCTTGGTATTTCATTGGATACACATGAAACTTTATTAAAATACATCGGTAGTTTACATTCATATTTGCAGCATACATTATTAATGTTTAATCCTGATGATTTTTATGAAGTGTGTGTTCAAGCCATACATATTGAATCAGGTGGCAGACCATTCAAATTTTCACCGCAATCATCTAAAGAGTTGGAGGTCAAGGATTCCAATAATAGTAAAGGGAACAACAATTCAAAGAGAAAGAAATTAGCGACAACTCAGAAGGAAAGACCTACTTGTTCTCATTTCCATAGAATCGGTCATGATGAATCCAGGTGTTGGAAACGTCATCCCGAACTTAAGCCCAATAAGTTCCTTAAAGAGAAGGATGAAAAGAAAGCAATTGTAGCAATCCAACAAGATCTGGGTTCTGATTTAGGTGATGAAAGGAGGATAACTGCCATAGTTTCGACAGGTAAAATGTCTGAGGTTGGTTCAAGTTCGAATACTATTGCATCTTCATCAAACATAAATCCTTCAAGTGAGGATAAAAGAGTTGAATTATTTAACATAAGGATAACTTCTGAGCACACAAAGATAGATATACTGTTTGACAGTGGATCAAAAGCAAATTTAATATTAGAATATTTAGTTAAGAACTTGGGTTTGGAGACACAGAATCATCCAAGACCATACCCATTAGGTTGGTTGAATAAATCAACTCAGATAAATTTCACAAAGCAGTGTTGGTTAAAATTTGCCATTATAGCTAATTACATTGATGAAGTGGAATTAGATGTGGTTCCAGTAGACATATGCGGAGTTATCTTAGGAAGTCCTTATTTTTATGATCGTGATGCAGTGTTTTATAAGAGAGAGCATAAATATCACCTTAAGAAAGATGGGGTTGAATGTATTGTCAGGGCACATAAAAGTAAAACTCACTTGAATTTAGTTGTTGCTAATCAGATGAAGCAATTAATAAGTTCAAATAAGAGATTTGTAATCATGTGTGTAAAGGAACAACATAAGAATCGACATGATGTTTGTTCAAGTTATGAGTCCCAGTTTAAAGATAGTTTGATCGAAGAGGTAGAAATTTTTTCAGTTCTATTTAAAGAAACCAAACATCTTACTCATAAGTAGGGAATACAGTTGATGTCCAAAGCTCCTCTTCATAATGTTAGAATGAATCAATTCAGTCCAAGTTTGGAAGTTATCAGTTAAAGGGATGCAGGTTAGTATTGGGGAAATTCTGTGTTACATTTCTCTTGTATTATGTCACCATTACATGTTTCAAATAGTTTTTAAGCCTCTTTTCAAGTGGAGAGGAAGCCTATTTGTTTTCATTTCAAATCCTTTTCTAAAGCAGTGTCAAAGTATGCAGTACATCTAAGGGAAACTTATGCATTAAGGGAACGAGTTAATCAATGGAAACATCATGTAATAGATGAGGAAATATTGATTCAAACAAATCAACAACCTCTTCAATACTTTCAAAGTCAAACTAAGTTGCAACAATTTTCACATTACAGTTTGATGGGTTTATTGCAGTAAGTTCACTTAGTAATCAGGAATGAGGAAAGTATATCAAGTCAAGTAGTTGATATGATGTTCAAAATGTCTCTGAATGTCTCTGTCATTCCACAATATATATTTTTAGTACATGTTAATAGTATTGAACAATATCCTGTAGATACTGTTTTCAAAGATGTTTATGAATCACTAACTCATGGTAATCTATGGAAAGAAGTCAATTGCCATGTTCATAACAGGTTGTTTAATCATCTTTGCAAGTTGTGCATATTGTAGATGGATGGAACATGTCACAAATTCAGAGGATGCATGATCAACATCATCAGGTCATCACTTTCAGGTGATTGATTGAATGTATTGGTAAATCTTCCGAACAAGGTGGAGAGTGAGGGAGCTCTACCTTCATCTGCTATCTGTCTAGTCAAACTTTTGTGGTCCAAAAGCTTTCAAGTGGAGAGGATTGATCCAGGAGGATCTTTTCAATCCAACATGAGCAGAGTCTTCAATGGTTCAACATCGAAGTGATTTTCAAATGATCATTGGTCGATGAGGTCTTGAACTTTATCAGCTTTGCCAGTATTCGTCATCAACATTCAGTGTCTGGTATCTTTAGCTTCAACAGTGAAGTTATGGTTGTCTGGTGATTTCAATGATTGATATGGTTTTCATGGTGTTCGAAGGATATGGTGTTTGGTACCTAGTTGTCGACGTGTGATTGTCGTCAGTTCCGTCGGGGTTTGGTTTTCAAAGATGGAACAGATATCATCATGTGGGGTTTTATGTCACATTGTGACAATTGGTTGTAAATGGGTTTTTAAGATCAAAGTGATGTAAAAGTGTAAAGCTAACACTAAAAGGCATGAACTAAAGTATTTATATAAACCTATGTTTAAAAACCTAAGTCCTAAATCCTAACCTATACCTAGAACCTCAACACATAAATCTAACACATTAAACCTAAAGTCTAAACCTATTCGGGCCATGCATAACAAAAACCATTGTAATAAACATTACAAAAATTTATAAATTAATCACAGGGCTCTAATCGCGCGGGGAGAAGACTGCAATAGGCACGAGCACATGTGAGCAGACGAGAAGGTTACAATTGACCATCGAGCGAAGTCAAACCATAGCAGTAACTGTTGAGCGGAGGTATGACATATGAACAGTCAGACTGACCGTAGTAGCTAACCAGGTGGGGAACAGAACGGTCGGTGAAAGTTGTCACATGTTGCGGGAATACTGCGCCAGTAGCCGAAATTGTTGGGGCTAAGGGTCATTGTGGCCTTTTGTGGCTAGACTGCAGCCTATTCACATAGGCGGTCAACCAACTCTGCATAGTCAGCTGACCTCTAACAGATTATGACAAACCTAAAGTTTATTTTAAATTTTTTATTTGTTTTATGTAGTTTATTATTGCAACCACCATGTAATATTATCCCTAGGTGTCATCCAATGACAAGACCGAAGGATATGAACCCTAAATTCAACTTATTCACTCCTAAACTCAGCATGAAGGAGTTAGAGTGTATTTGTAGGGCTATAAAGATAGTTTGGCTCGTTGAAGTGAGGGGGATAGTGGTTTTAGAGTTTTGTATGCAGATTTTGGAGGTTATAGACATTTTTTTTTTTCAGTGTAACATGAGCATTGGGAGTCGGAATTGGGAACCGTGACAGGCATTGGAAAGATAATTCAAATAGATTTATTGTGATAGTGACTAGAAGTGCTTGCATGCACAATCATTCTGGTTAATTTTCTGTGTAATTGACCTCCTCGGATTCAATCCTAATAAAGCGGTCACCCATCTTGAAAGCGGACCCGAAGACGTAGTCCATCAGGGACGAACTCCGTAATCAATCTTGTTGTCTGGTATCGCTGTGTTTTTGTTGCTTTTCACTTCTGTTTACATCTTGCTTATGTTTCTCATCTGTCGTAAAGTCTTTCCTTTCAAACAGTTCTCATGGTTAAAGCACTTTAAGTTAACATTCAGTTCACTGTTGGCATTAATAAATTCTACTTCAGTTTAACATATGATCATTTCAGATCACTTGATAGGAGTGATAAAACTATACTAGGAAAAAAAATAAGACACTACAGAGCTCACATAAGGGCTCATAGCAATGGAGTTGGCCCCTCCTCTTCTTGGGCACAAATGGTGGTAGAAAACATCACAAGGGTCCATCATACCTAGACTTCACCAACAATTTAATAAGAGATCAAGAATGTCGAAAAGGAGGCAAGAATATATGCAAATTGTAGATATTTACTAGCAACTTCAAACCATAATGGGTAGGGCGTTGGTTGAAAGATAAGAAGAAAAATAATAGATCTTGCTATGTCTAGATGAAATTCAAAAATTGGTTGGGAAGCTGGATGTAAGATTGACAAGGCTGACCAAAGCACTAGTAGACACGGAATTATCATCCTTTGATGAAGCAATAATTCACCTGTCACCATTAAGGTGTATAATCCTTTTGACTAGCTGTTAAAATGAAGAATTTTGTTTGTATACTTAGTAGTTTTTTGGTTTTATATTTACATAGAACAAACAATATAGTAGGTGGTCTAAGTGACAAACTTATCTATCACCAATATCTAGGCAATTTTTATTTTTCATTTAGACATTTTATATGGACCAAAATCATTTTAATATATGATTGGTTTGGTTTCCCTAACAATAAACTAGTTCACATAGTGGATATATTTTATGTAGCTATTTTATGATGTGATGCAATATAAATTTTCTGCGTAGCTTTAAAAAAATCATTCATCCCAACCGTCAAAACTAGACTAAATTAACATATTTTACATCAATATTAATTATTTTTCTTAAATATTAAAGAATTTGTACTTTATTTTATTTATCACATTTAAATTCAAAGCCTTTAAACTTTCATTATAATAATATTTTTGTCTCATAACATAAACTACTTAATAAAGAAAGGATATTTACCCTTAAATGGATGTAGAGTAATTGAATTACAACCAACATATATTATATCATAAATATTTATGTATAAATTAGTTTTTTTTGTTTGGCTAGATGGAAGGGAATATTGATGGGGATTTGAATCATTGACCTTCCCATAAAAAATGCTTTAACACCACACCCATAATTCTAAACCTCGTAACTCATACATACATTAATTATTATTCAAAAATATAGATTTTATTTTATTTTTTTGTTTAAATTATAATTCATTAAACTTTCCTTATGTAATAATTTTATTGTATATAAAAGTTATTATAAGTTAATAAAGTTTTATCATTGTATTTTTTTAATTAGCTAAAATATCACAACTAGAAAGTTTGTTAAATACATTATATTTTTGGTTGTTACACTCTAATAATAATTTAATTTTAAGGTTACATTTTCAAAAATCTAAATTTATATATGTATTTATAAGTTGAGGTGGTTTGCTTGAATAGTTGGGAGGTAGGTCTCACACTCTCCCTACCCAAATTTCAAATCTCTGTAACACTAATGCATTGTGACAAGGCTTCTAAGGCATATCCTCACCCTAAATAAAACTTGTAATAAGACTTAAAAAATAGATACTCCCATGAATAAGATCCCTTCACAAATATGTCTTTAAACTTTTTAAGTCTTACTAAGTGAAGTCTTTACAAAAACATTGATTTATAAATTTAAAACTTGACTAAATACTTTTATCTAATAAACAATAAAGGTTAATTTCAATATAAAAATATCATTTATAAATGTATATAAACACTTTTATTATTATTATTATTAAAAGGTTAATTTCATTATAAAAATATCATTTATAAATATATATAAACATTGTCATTATTATTATTATTAAAACTAATTTCATTATAAAAATATCATTTATAAATATATATAAACACTCTTATTATTATTATTATTATTGTGAAGAACTCTTTATAAATATATAACTAGCAATTGCCCCAAAAAAGTGCAAAGGTATGCCCATAGCGTTGTTAAATTGGAAGAAATTGTAATTTGGTTTCATAATCATGCAAATGATATTGATATATTAAATTGTAAATTTTAGTGTTTTATTTTATTGACATTTAGTGTTTATATGTATATTTCTTTCTTGATCAAAGGGAAAGAACTTTTAATGCAAATTCTTGCTAAACTTAACAATGTGGTTGTAACAACTAGGAGCATAAGGTGCCAAATATGTTATGATTCTTCGCTCATGATTTGTCAAGTTTGAACTTTTCGAACATTTTCTTTGGAACATTAAAGATATAAAGAAAATCTATAGTAAACTTTATTTGCAATGTGCATTGTTGGGTGAATTTTTTTGAGACATCCATGAATATCTAATTTAGAAGTGATAATTCTTGTAATGTAGGGGTTCTCTACTTGCATAATTCCTTACCGAGAATGATCCTTTTGGCATAATGAAGAAGTTTGTTCAATATTTAGAGAAACATTGTTCAGAATGTGTTTAATATTGTAGGGATGTTGCTATCCATCATTCAATGCAGATGTTTGAAATATACAGCAAGCATGGAGATCCACATTTTCCACAGGGATGAAAATCGATCAATTCTAAAACAATCAGAGATTTGGAGCAATTTCATTCCATTGTTAATGAACATTTTTCTTAAATTCAAATTACAGTTTTGAGCCTTCCAAAATTCTAAAGGAAAATTTGCATCATGGAGAGATTTTAGCAAGTAGAAGGACTTCTAAGAGGATAAACCACTTGAATGTATCTTTCACCAGGTTAAGCTTCTAGAATGTGTTATCCTTTGATGGTGTTGCAACATAAAATGACCAGTTCAATTTTCTTTTAACTTTTCCACAATACTTGCTCATAACTAGGGAAAATTTTAAGGATGGAAATTTATCTTAAAGATTAGAAACCTTGGCGAATCTTACTAATCCATAATATGAAAACTATAAAATTCTTGGTGATATTTTAGTAAAAATATTCAAACTTCTAATGATTTTATATAGTCTCTATAAAATTTTGGTGATTTTTAAGGTAAAATGATTTTTTCTTATAAAATTTGGGCGAATCATTTTTAGGAAAAAATGGGAATTGACGATTCTTTTTTTTGGAAAAGCATGGAAAATTAGCCCATCTGCGAATATTAACCCCTAAAATTTTCCACGCTCATAACCTGCCCATTTGTTGTCATCTTAGCACAAGAACTGACAATGTCGATCATTGTGAGATGTCTACGGGATTGCCCATTTTTTGTCGTTTTAACACATGAACTGGTAATGTTGATCATCGTGAGATGTTTATGGGATTGACCTTATATGCTACAGGAAGAGTGGATGACATATTTGATGAGGGTGATACTCAGGAAACCTACGTCATCCTTGGGATATTTTTTGTTTTATAAAATTAAAATCACCTAAAGTTCACCTTTAAAAAAACATTTCCCCCTTTCACAAGTTGTAAAACTAAAATCTCTCGACAACATAATGTCTTATGTCAAAGAGTATTCATGTAAACATGGAGGTATCTTAGTTTTATTGATCTCTTTTGTTTTTATCAATGCAACCACTGAAATCTTCTTTTATTGTATTCTCTATTCTTGATTACAATGTTACTAGGCGATGTTTTGGTTTAGTACACTCTCGTTAGCTAGGGTTATCTCATTGAGAAAAGCTAGTTGTACTCTACAGTTCAATCTAGTTCAAATTGATCCCTCCCCTTTATCATTATTACAAATATAATCCAATTTATATACTAATTCTGAAGATGAAAATGAAAATGACTTGAACAAAATAAAAAATGACATTGTGGCATGCTTGTTATGTTTAGAAGGGGATTAAACTTGTGACAACAATCAAAGTACTTATTTTCCGTTATGCATGAAATGCAAGATTACAAGGCAATACAATGCGTACAAGGTTCACATTTACTTTAAGTTTTTTTTCAAAGCATTTCACGATTTATTATTTACATTTTATGTTCCACTTTGATGACCATACCAATCTTAACTGTGAAAAGCTAACCTATTTGAATTATTCACACTAACACTAAAATTTACATCTTCATTTTCACATGTTTGTTTGTTATCATACCAAAACTACAAGACTTTCCACTTTGATGACCAAATCCAACCATTATAAAAGGCTAACCTATTTCAACTACTGAACAATAACACCAAGGTTCACAACTTCATATTCACATGTTTGTTTGTAAATCATATGATGAATGAATTGAAGTGTAATCAAAGCATACCAAAACTACATGACTGGGGATTAGGATCTGCATTCTAGATTTACTTTAATGGTCAATTTCCACAAGAATGAAGTGTTGCAAAACAAATTTTAAGTTCCAATTACAACTATAATTCATACATTTGACTTCCTCATGGTTTGAGCTCCCGAGATCCGTAACTAAAAAGACAAATAGATTAAAACGTTATACAACACCAATACTTTTCCAAATTTCTTCCATCCACTAGTATAACACAAACCTCATAATACCATTTTTCACCTTGACAATCCCTCCTAATTTATCTATTCTAGTCTAACGCTCTAATTTTTTAAAACGCATTGTAAGTAAAGTGCTGGTATTCTCTTGGGCTTGTGAATGCTGGTTCAAAGTTGCAATGCACATAAGTTATAACTCCACGGCACCAGAAACTTGTCATAAACTAAATTTTCAAAGGTGTCTAAAATCAAAGCCTATGAAAGCGATTTATAATATTAAGTCACTTTTGCCCAACGCTATATTCATAGCTTTAATGACAATATGGGAAATTAAAGTGAAAAACAAAAATGTAATCGAGGAAATTTTTAAAGCTTTTGATGACACTCGATGATGTTAAAAGAACAACATAATTTAAGACAAAATCAGAAATGTAATTAGGCTACAGACAAGAGTGGCTGGATTCCAGTCTACAAGGGAACATCTTGGAATCTTCCCTCGGCATGTGCGCAGATCGAAACTCAGCACCATAATCAATGAATGATATTTCAAAGTGTATGCCCAATAAACGTCCTCTTCCATGGCTGCTATCAACTGATTGGTGGATGAGGCTGACAATGGATACACATTATTTTAATCAGATGCATCTCTGTGCTTACGTCCAACATTTTCCTATTTTTCTTTCCGATTTGAAGGACTCGTCATGCCCTCGAAGACTATTTTTTAATCTATACCGCTAAATGAAACTCCTTTTAAGCTCTCCTAGCAGAAAAGAAAATGGTCATTACTACCATCAAATCATGGCCTCTCGTCTGGTTGCATCTTTGCAGGAATGATCAGATTGTTTGCTTGAATCTTAAGGGGGCATTTTATTTTGTCTGGTGCAATTACAAGAATTTCTACACTTTATTTGATTCTAGTTAAGTCTTGCTTGCAATTATTGCATTTGTTGTTTGTGAAGAGAGTTGTGTAGGGTTTGGCTACTCCACTGGTATCGCGCTCAACCAACGATGCATGGTACCCAATTCTTTATGTTTCTGCCTTTTCACTATCGCTGGAGTGAATTGTTCGTGTGGTGAGACCTACTCTAGATTTTATGTCCGATTCCCATGCCAGAAGGCCAATAGATTCCAAGAAATCATGGGATACCATGTTATGTTATAAAGGTAATTTAAAGCATAGAAAATATGTTTAACAATTAAGGGTTGTTAACAGTGATATTAGAACCACACAACTGCAATTATTTCCATCCTTATCAAATAGCGAATCCATAAATTCAAGCATAGGCAGTCAGATTTCACACTGCCAGTCAATTCTTACCTGAAATAGAAAACTAAACCCGAAAATGATAATCCCCAGTAGCGGAAAGGGACGCAGATATCTGTGTTTACAGAAGGCAGGACCGCGCGGGCAGGTGGGGAATTCGCATATAGAAAAGCGGGAAGGGATTACAGCGGGAAGGGATTACAGGACTCGATCGTGGGACGGCGCAGCGGCGATGAAAGGATGCTGAAGGCGTTGCTCCGGGTGTGCAATGACGTGTGTAAGGAAGTTGCACGTGTCAAATTCTCGGTGGACAGAGGAGGACGAAAATAGGCATCCCTGATTGGCTGGATCTGCCCAGAGAAAACGGCATAAAAATACTATTGTGAGACATTCTCATTATTATTATCGTGAAAAACTCCCATTATTATTATGAACAACTTTTCACACAAGATTTCATGTCCACCATAAAAGTCAATCAAACCTGGACAATAACAACTTCTTTTCACATAAAACCACATCTACACCATGAAAGTCCATCAAAGCTTGACAATGACAAGAATTTGATAACCAAAAGGAGGAAAGAAAAGTTAATACCCCATCTTGACCCGTGATCATTATTATAAGTCCCCATAGATGGTCCCTACCGTAGATAATGACAGATAACTAATGAGATGAATTTAAGAAATAAAGTTGATGTCATGTAGGTACAATTTCACGTAACATTTACTATACTTTCACAAACAAAGTAGCATGACATTTGGGAATAAGAATAATTACAATTTCACGTAACATTTACTATACTTTCACAAACAAAGTAGTATGACATTTAGGAATAAAAATAATTACATTGCAAGCATATTAGAAAGCAATAGGTTTTAATTAATTAATTTATTTATGAGTTTGTATTTTTTTGTTTTTTTGTTTTTTGGAATTCCATGAAAAAATTTATGGTGAAATTTTGATTTGTGTTGTTTAAATTTGTTTTTGATAAAATATATGGATTCAAGAGACTTAATTTTTTTTGAAAATTTTGATGTGAAAAATACACTTGTCAAATTTTAAACAAAATACTAAATTTATAATTTTTTTGAAAATTATAAGTTTTTCAAGAGACTTAATTTTTTTTGAAAATTTATAATTTTAAAATATTAAATTTTAAACAAATTAAATTAAAAAAACAAAACTTTCCAAAAAATTACACTTAAAACTGTCGGCATGGGGTAGCTTAAGTGGCAGTGGCCGTGGAAATGAAGTCTCAGTAGCTCAAGTGGCAGTGGCCGTGGAAATGAAGTCTCAGTAGCTCAAGTGGCAGTGGCCGTGGAAATGAAGTCTCACCGAACCAGAAGTCTTGGGTTCAAATCTTGGGCTACCCTTGCCCCATAGTGGGGTGTGTAATGGACATGAAAATAGGAGAGTCCTGCTTACAAAAAAAATTTACACTTAAAACTACTCTTATAAAAAATTATAATTATCTATATTAAATATTTAAAAATATACCATAAACATAATATTAATATTTTTTGAAATATTTAAAAATATATAATAAGCCTAATATTAATAATTTTTGAAATATAGTTTGAGTAAATCATATTAAAATTTAAAATTTTAATAAATATTAATCAACATTATAATATATAATAAAATATATAATTTAATTTTTTTATAAAATAATTTTTAATTCATATTTATAATAACTAGAATATATATTTTTAAATTATAATTAACTTAAAATAAATTTAATTTATCTTTTATTTTAAATAATTATCATTGTGTTTTAAAATTTCTATTAATATATTCTCTTCTCAAAGTCTAACACACTTATATATACGGAAGAGGAAGAGATTAAAGATCATAGTTTTATATACAGTTTGAGTGATTCTAATAGTTAAGAGCATGTGTTTCCTCCTAAAAAGCCACATATTCAAAACCAAAAGAGATAGAGTATGTATGCCTTCTTAAACTTAGCAGTGAAAGGGTCTCATCCACCAATTTATGTCTAACTTAACTCTAATCTTAAAATTAAATAATAATAATAAGTGGCAACTTAAAAGTAATAAATTTACATATAAAAGAGCTTAACTTTGCAATGTGTGAGTAACTTAAAAGTAATAAATTTACAAGTAATAAATTTACACACCATACATGTCAACAAATATCTAAGCATTAATTGCAGAATTTGTTGTTATCCTTACACGTGTATTTTAACGAATATTTATGGATTTCTCATCAATCATATTAATTAAAAAGAAAATGCTACATTTTTTTTTTTTCTCCGTAAAACTGATCTATTTATATTACAAAAAAGTCAAAAATGTTACAAAAATTACAGCTAGGCCAAAGCCCTGTTTCTTCAACGAAGATCATATACATTACTTCCATGCTGAGAGGAGCGACACATAACAAACTGAGACCGACACGTAACATGCTGTGACCGACACGAAGAGTTCCAGAGATGACACGGTGGATGATGGACAACATGGTGAACATGATGGACGACGCGTGGACTGAAACTATGGCGATATGGACAGAGATTACCGTCCTGAGCTAGATGACAGAAATGCAAAGAACTGAAAATGAAAAGGTCAGAGGAATTCATCCCTTGCTTCCCAGACTTGGCGAGTGCAGCGCTAATCTTCATCCGTGGAATGCGGCTCATCAGAAGCAGGTCCCTTGAGATTTTCCGCAGCTCCCTTGCCCTTGTCTGAGCTTCGTTGCACAGGCTCCCTACCCGGACTCGAGCTTCTGCGAACAGGTTCGCTGGGGCCAGCTTCATCCTTCTGGACCGGGCGCGTGAAATCCACAGTGGGAGTCTCCATTTCGACCCGCGGAACTGTCACCGTGTCCATGCGCCCCCGAACACTGCTGCAATGCTCCACAGTAACAGACACTATGAGAGTATTGTTAGCAAAGGCACAGGGAATTCTGTAGCGAATGGCCGGATGTTCCGCATGGCCACACTCCGGCATACCCCAACAATTGCCTCTGGCATTACGGCCTGGAGGCCTGTTTTGCTCAGAGGTGATTTCAAGTGAAGACGAAGGAGAGATTTCAGGCCTCTGGGAGCCTGAGCGCCCTCGAGACATGCCTCTGCGACTGCACATCCTAAGTCGCTCCCTCGGCATATGGCTATGGCCTGCCTCTCCAGCAATACCTCCAGAATCCCAAGCAATTACCCACTCCTCTGGATTGTCAGAATCCCAAGCAATTACCCACTCGACTGGTTTGTGATTCATCTGAGCGGTAAGGATGGCCTCCTTATTAACCGCCTTGCTCCTCGTATGTTGCAGCGCATTGAATGGCGCCTGCAACTCCCTGTACATTCCTCCAACGCTCCTCTGCTCCAGACGAGACAGCCAAACGACATTCCCATCCCCCCGAGACATTGCGAAAATACCAATTGCATCGCCTTCCGGCGAATTTAAGGTTCGAGCAGTTTGGCATGGCGTGGCTTGTCCGGGCTGCCAGAGGCCCATGTGACAAGCCACATGCCTCTTAACTGCCTCAACACGCGGCATAGGCGGTGATGTCACCCGCATCCGGGAGAAGGAGATCTTTCTGCACCAGAGAGATGCAATCTTTCTTAAGTTGATCATCTTCAATCAAGTCCAGTGCTCCTGAGAAATACAGGGTCGACTGAGTCGCTCCTTGATTGGCCAGCCGATCTGCTACCTGGTTCGCTGATCTCCTGACATGCTTGAAGGTTATGTTGCGGGGAGTGAGAAGCAGTTCCTCCAGGGATTCCAAGCGGCTTAGCAACCTCCAACTTTTTGCTATTTTGTCTGCTTTCGCACCTGCTTGTATCCTTTTGGCTGCCTCTATAAGAATGAGCGAGTCCCCTTCAACTTCAAGGGGAGAGAGGTTATGTTCCTCAGCCAAACATAGTCCTTTCCAGAGAGCTTCCATCTCAGCCACATTATTGGTGTTTTTGCCTAGAGAGCCATAGAATAAGAATTGCACAGCTCCTGAGTGATTTCTTATAACTCCTCCGTAACCTGCAGCTCCGGGATTGCCTTTGGCTGCCCCATCAAAGTTGATCTTGTAGGAATTTGAGGCAGGAGGGGACCAGGAAGATGGAGAGTCCGAGATAGAGTTGGGAGCCGATTTGGCTTTGACCAAGGGCTTGAGATCTAGATCCCAAGCTTTCAGTATTCGACATTCTAGAGGAAGATTAGGCCAGTCTGTATCATCCCAGATTCGAATGGCCAAGGTTTCTTGAATATTTTGCTTGAACATAAGCCAAAGATCATCCATGGATCGATAAGTGTTGTTGAAGATACGGTGGTTGCGCTCTTTCCACAGAGTCCAATACATGAAGCCAGGAATGATATCCCATAGGGCGTTTAGAATTTGACACTTGAATGGATTTTTAACCCAGTTTCTTATGTTTTCCGTAATGTCCATATGTCTAGGTATTGCTTTCATATTACAATATTCAACTTTCTCCCAGATTTTTTTTGCTAGTGGGCAATCTTCCATTAGATGACTTATTGTTTCATTATTGACATTGCAGTTTGGGCAGCGGGAGGGCCCAATGAATCCTCTTTTTAGAAGATTGTCCCAAGTAAGGATGCGCCTTTTGCTTAAAAGCCAGATGAAGGTGGAGATCTTGGGCCAGAGTCCTTTGTGCCAGACTTGTTTCCAAATTTGGTCTCTTTCCTCTTGAAGATTAGAATAACGCAGATGGTAAGCTTCTTTGGTAGTGAAGGTACCTCTGGTTGTATATCCCCAACGTAATTTATCCTGCTGGTTAGAGAGACGAATTCTCCTGTCTTTGAGTTCCTGTTCTATTTCTATGTATGTTTCTCCCTTCCAATCGGTTTGCCATTGTTGCGCTGGTTTCCATGTGTGAAGATCGTGATATGAGGAGGCCAGCCAGAACTGATTCACCTGGGTGTGACCTGTTTGCTTCATGTGTGCCTGCCAAAGTGGTTTGTGAAACAAGTTTGCAAGTTTTGGGAGCTGTTGCCAAGAGTCCTCCCAAAATCTAGCATCAGTTCCTGAGTGTATCTCCCAAAAGCTGTGTTCTTGTATGAAACGGCTTTGCTTTTTTGCATTATTCCAGATGAGTGAACCTTGCACCATTGGGTTGATTCTAATGAGATCACTCCAGCTGCTGCCTCTGGCATATTTTGCTTGCCATAGTTGAGCCCATGGGGAGTTTGGTTTGGAAACCCAGTTCCACCATACTTTGGCATTCATTGTATTATTGCTATGTAGCGGATCACGAAGTCCTAGCCCTCCTTCTGCCTTGGTTTTGCATACCTCTGTCCATTTGACAAGTGCCCATTTTCTGTTTAAAGCAGTTGAACCCCAGAGGAAGTTCCGTTGCAGAGTTCGGATGGCCTTTAATATCCCTTTTGGAGCTGCCAGAATGGAAAAGAGATAGAGCGGCATTGCTTGTAGAACAGATTTTATGAGGACAAGCCTACCAGCTAGATTAAGAGCCCTGTAGGTCCATGAGGAAAGCTTTGATTCAAGTTTGTCCAGAAGTGCTCTCCAGGACACTTGTTTGATCGTGGAATCGGATAAAGGGGCTCCTAGATATTTAGCGGGTAGATGAGAAATAGTGAATCCCAGAGATCTAGCTATGGACCGTTGCGTGGAGGGGGGGGTATTGAAGAAAAAGAGCTGCGATTTGGAGGCGTTAATAGAGGTACCAGAAGCTTCCGCAAAGATGTTTAGAAGGGATTTGAAAGTGGCTGCTTCTTTAACAGAGGGATGCCCGAAGAGCAGAGTGTCATCAACAAATTGTTGATGTGTCTGAGGAGGGCGGCCGTGGAGGGATAGACCTTTGAGCGCCTGGGTGGAAACAGCAGATTTGAGAAGCCTACTTAGACCTTCGGCCATCAGGACAAAGAGAAAAGGCGAGAGAGGATCCCCTTGCCTTATGCCCCGAGAGGAATAGAAGGGAGGAGAGGGAGATCCATTCAATAAGACTGAAAAATTTGGAGAAGAAATAAGGCTCATGATCCATCTGGTCCAAGTTGCATTAAAACCAAAAGCTAAGAGCATTTTATTTATATAATCCCAGCTCAGTTTGTCGAAGGCCTTTGAGAGATCAAGCTTGAGAAGCATACCTGGTTTTTTTAGGATCTTTAGAGAATGTATGACTTCATTTGAGAGTATTATACCATCTGTGATTTGTCTTCCTTCGACATATCCTGTTTGCTCTGGGGAGATTAGCATAGGTAGAAGAGGCTTAAGACGATTTGCAATGACCTTTGAAATGAGTTTGTAGATTACATTGCATAACGCTATTGGTCTGAAGTTCTCAGGTTTGTTGGAGGCTGCTTCTTTGGGCACCAGGGCTATAAAAGTGGAGTTGAGGGCAGGGAGGACCCAGTGCATACAACGGGATTCATCCACTAGATTCCATACTTCAACTTTGATGAGCTCCCAGAATTCATGAAAGAAGTTGGCTGTAAATCCGTCTGGCCCCGGTGCTTTGCCATCTTTGAGTTGAGCCATGGCTTCTTCAACTTCCTTCAGAGAGACAGGTTGGAGAAGCTGCTTGTTGTGTTCCTCATTGATAATTTTGGGGATGTGTTGAGTTATGGAGCTAATTGCTTCATCCCGATTGACTTCAGGTTCTTTTAAAATTTCTTTGAAGTAGCCGGTGAATTCTTTTTCCATTTCTTCATGAACTTCAATTCTCTCACCCTGTTGGTTATTGACGAAGGTTATTTTGTTGAACATTCGCCTTTGTATTGTTGTTCTGTGAAAGAACTTAGTGTTTTTTTCCCCTTCTTTCAGCCAGCTTATTCGAGATTTTTGTTTCCAGAATACTTCCTCTTGTTGTTGGCGCTCTTCTATCTGTCTCCATAGGCTCTGCTCTTGTTGAGTCTGTTCTTCAGTGCGTCCTGCCAAAATGAATTTTTGTTGAAGTTCTTTCATTTGCTGTTCTAACTTCTGTTTGCTTTCCTGTATGTTGCCAAAGTGAGTGCGATTCCACCTTTTTAATATCTGTTTCAGATGTTTTAACTTTTCTTGGAACTGATACATCTTGGCTCCCACAGGTGGAATGTATGCTGTCCAAGCTTGGGTTACTACATCCTTTAAATTGCTATGTTGCAGCCAGAAGGCTTCAAAGCGAAAGGGTCGGTTGCAGCCATGACCTGGTCTTGACCAATGAAGCATTATAGGCCAGTGATCCGAGCCACATTGTGGAATAATTGAAGTACTGAAATCTCCTCCTAGATGGATCGCATTGTCAGAGATAAGAAAACGATCCAGTTTTGAGGCTATATGGTGGACTCCTTTTCGCTTGTTGGACCAGGTAAAAATACCATTGGATGTAGGTATGTCCATGAGTCGATTATTCTGAATGAATTGCTTGAAGCCCGAACTATCGCTGTCGAGACGGACTCTGCCACCTTGTTTTTCCTCCATTGCCTTTATGATATTGAAATCTCCTCCTCCGATCCACAAAGGGAAGCGTCTGTTTGAGTTGAGGAAGGAGATCGTATCCAAGAGATCCAATTTTTGCTGAATGGATTGAGGGAAATATACATTGGTGAGATGCCCATGGATGTTGGTGCCTATAAGATGGAAAGTGGCTTGAATGAGATGGAGAGTGGCATGAAAGTTGTCCAACGTTACTATCTGTGGGTTCCATAGAATAGCCAAGCCGCCTGACGCCCCAGAAGCATCGACCGCAATTGACCTGCTGCCTGCCCACAATTTGTTGCCGAGTTTTTCTATCATTGAACTGCTACTTTTAGTTTCTTGGAGGAAAACTACTGCTGGTTGTTCTTGCATAATCAATTTTTTTATCATTCTGTGTTTTGAGGGACTGTTGAGTCCTCTAACATTCCAGGATGTGAGCTTCATGGAGATTTCGTTGAGGGTTTGAAGAACTGTGTCAGCTTGGGGAATAGCCCAGAATCCATTAGTATTTCCCCAACTTCTATTGTTCTTTGAAGGTCTGATTTCCGGCCTCTTTTCTTTGAGTCTTTTATGATTTTTTTTCCATCCCAATGGCTGCCACCTTGAATACCCAGACTCTTGTGGTGATGTACTCGTGACAGGACTCCTTCAATTTTATCAATTTGCCAGGGGGGAATTGATTCATATTCTTTTTGTTTGCATGCATTTTCCAATTTAGAGATATCCAGCTTGGAAATATCAAACTCTTTTAAATTTACATCTTCTCTGTTTTCCTCCATAATGACCGAGATGCTTTGCTCCATTTCCTCGACATTGTCATGAAGACTTAAGGCGAGAGCGGCGTCGAGATCCATATCTGAAGCAATTTGATTTTCATTCAATTTGGATTTCCCCTTAGAGGGGATAGGGGTTTCGAGACCAGAGACCAATTTGGTTAGCACCAAAGGGGAAGCTTCAGCGAGTTGGGAGAAGGAGGGAGCCGAGGTGGTCGGGGAGGTGGGGTGGATGGAGGGGACATCGTTGGGATTTTGATGAGTCAGGTTTTCAGTTTGGGATGAAATTGGTGAATCCTGAGAGGCTAGAACAGAGAATCGGTTCTGGATGTTCATCTTGGGTCCTAGATCAGGAATGGTTTGATTTTTCTTGGCATGCCTGCGTCTAGAGGGGACTTTGATGTAACCATCTTGATCCTTATTTGTCTCATGTAAAGGGATAGACGGCTGAACATTTAAGGGACAGTCACGGAAGAGATGACCGTGCTCATGACATTTTCTACAGCGGAAAGGGATGTGTTCATAATCTAAAGACTGATTCCATTCATAATCATCATGAAATAGACTTACCGTGTCTGCAAGCGTTTTGGTAAGGTGCATCTTGACGCAAATCCTGGCATAGGAGGTGTATTTGCGAGATTTTGTTTCGGATGCAACTTTGATGAATGTCCCCAGCTTGTTGCCGATATCAGCCAGAGTCTCTTCTTTCCAATACTCCACAGGAAGTGAGTACATTCTGATCCAAACAGGGGCCCAGCTAAAGTCTTCTTTATCTGGGTTGAATCTTGGCTTCCATTCAGTTAGATACAGCCCGGAGGAGTTGAAGAAGTACGGGCCGCCTTCAAATACTTTTGTTTTGTCTTCGAGACAGTTGAAGATAGCTGTGAAGAAACCCTTTGGGCCAAGCTGCAAAGTCACTTGTCCTTTGGGTTTCCATTTGGAAGCTATCCAGCCTTGTAAGGCTTTCTCTGTGGGCCAGAATCCCAGAAATTTTCCAATGAGAGCGTAGTCCTGCATGTATTGTATTTCGCTGTTGATACGGTGGCTGGGAAGTTCCACTTTGATTGATTCAGCCGCTTTGGGTATGCAAGTTCTGGAGGTCGCTTTGACCTTGGAGGATTGCGCATTGGTATCTTTGTCCTTGTTTTCTGTGTCTTTCGTAGTCTGGTCTGCATGCTGCTGTTCTATCTGCGTCCTTTGCTGTAAGTCCTCTGTATCTGAGCCTGTGCCTGCCGTGGTCTGGAGTACAGGCTTTTGCTTATTGTCAGTCGTATGAGTATCCTGAGGAGGGGAAGCAGAGCTTTCCCCTCCTACGTCTGGTGCCATGTGCGGCCTTCTATGGAAATACCTGCAGAAATAATGGCAGGTCAAAAATGGCGGCTAGGTTAAAAGTTGTTCTTCTAGCGATTCGCATCAGAGCGCGTAATTTTCTTCCCCATCCTCTCTAGCCTCACATGTTGATTGAATAAAAAAATGCTACATTTTAGTAAGTTAGAAAATTTTTAATTAATATTTAGAATAGTTCTACATTACATTATCGTCAAATTTGTCATGCAAATCATGATATTGATACCCATTGGATTCTAATTTTTCAAATTTGCCTTTGCTGGACATGCAAACCATGATGTTGATAGTCAGTGGATTTTTTGATTTTATTTTTATTTTTTGGGTTTCCTTTTAATTTTGGTGTACATGGCTACGTAATTCGCATGACCCCGGGAAGACTGGGAAGTTCTATTAATGTGGAAAGAAATCCTGAGAAGATAGTAGCTACCATGAGCATATTCTTTCAGAAATACGTCCCGAGGGATATTTCATTCAAGCATCAAATGATAAAAACACGTACAGAGCCTACACACTGAATTTCAGAGCTGTGGAGTGTTTTGTTTGGGCTTCAAAATGGAAGGAACAGCACCAAACAAAACGTTATTCTTGATGTTTGTATTGGTGGGTTTGTTGAATGCTTGTATGTCAGCTGAAGCAGGGATTACCAGTAGATATGTACGTAGGCTGGAGGCATCGGTGGATATGCCCATAGACAGCGATGCTTTCCAGGTACCCGCAGGTTACAATGCACCTCAACAGGTAATGCTGTTTTTTCTTCTTTACTTGCATGGTGGGTTAATTAGTAATTAGCTTTTTCTATGTATCCAATGTAAGAATCAGTTGCTCTTGGCATGCTGCATGGCTTTGATTTTGCCTGACATCATCTGTTTGTGGTTTTTCAGGTTCATATCACTCAAGGGGACCTTGTGGGTAGAGCTGTTATTGTGTCATGGGTCACGCCATCAGAGCCTGGATCCAGTACTGTTCTGTATGGCCCCAGAAAACATAAGTACAAGTACAAAGCAAATGGTCATGTGAAGACATATAAGTTCTATAATTATACATCGGGATATATTCATCACACCACGGTCAAGAGACTAGAGGTACGGATATATACTTCTATGTACGAAAAAATTCATTTGATTACACATTAAATCATGACGTCCCAGGAAGATATGCATGAACAGCTTTGGTGATTATGGTTTTCTTGTTTGGATTCTATGGCCCGCAGACTCTCATTGTGTCATCAATTGGATTTCATGTGCCTAGTTATGGTAGTATAGCAAGATGGGCATCAGAACAAACATAGTGGATTCCTGTGTTCTTGGCCATGTTTGCTTTGGTTCATTAACTTTGGATCTGGTTTAGCAGTATAGTTATTGAATGCATTGAGAGAAGAGAAGTGCACTCTACAAACAGGGTAGAGCTGGGCATGTTCCTGTTTTTGTGTATCTGTGTGTGGGATGGGAACAGGGTAGGACTGTGCCAGTCCCTGTTTTTGTGTGTCTGTGTTTGATGGTTATTTGAATATAGACAGTACATTAGGTACATTGAATATGGACACTGGCACAAACCCAATTCAACCATGGTGGCACAAACCCAATTCAACCATGGTTTGATATGTACCTTGAAGTTGTGAAGCTCTGCAACGCATATTTAGAGGTCATATAAATACTCGATGTATCAAATATTGGTACTTGAGAATCTGACATATAGAACCTAGAGCTTCACAACCAGGTACATATCCAACATGGTTTTAGATGGGTTTATGCCAGTGAGAAATTCCAAAAGCCAATCGCAAACCTATGAAGAACAGAGGCATTCACGATGTCATGGCTTAGCTGAGCAAATAAGGATGCCAGCTGTCCTTATTTTGTACCCTTCGCAGTGACTGGAATTTAAGGCAGATAATTCAGGGAAAGTATGAAGAATCTAACATTGATTTTTTTTTGGTCATAAGCTTGTAAGGATGCAAGACGATGCTATGGCTGAGAATTGCTGGCAAAATGCTTGAGCAAATTTCTCCACGAGAAAAATAGGAGTATGTCTAGTGACTAATCTGGGTGTGCTTTGTATGAGAAACAAGAGTGTTGATATTGATGTCAGTTGGAACGATCTTCTCAAGATGATTTTTGTGCCCTAAGATTTCTTCATGGTGGCCCAAGCAGACAACTGTAAAGAAATTTCTGTTGTAGAAAATCACATTATGTTTATTTTCAAATAAATGATATAATTAAATACTTGTCTGAAGTAAAATTGATTTGTTCTAGTTCAAAACAATGTGTTGCTTCTAATATTTGAAGTTTTCTTCCTTTCATTGCAGTTTAACACAAAATATTTCTATAAGATTGGAATTGGAAACACAACACGAGAGTTTTCATTCTCAACTCCTCCAAGACCTGGTCCTGACACGGCATACACTTTTGGAATTATTGGTATGGGCACTAAATTTATCAGCCAGTGCTGTCATGAGTTATTTGTGTTGCCAGTTATATTGGTCTAGTTAACTTTTTCTGCAAAGTATATTGTTCTCTTTAAATTGATACTTCCTTTATTTCTAAAATTAAAGTCCCTTATATATGGTGCAGTCATATTATATATAAGACCTGAGTGATTACAGGAAATAGCTTATACTTTCCTAATCCTAACAGATTTAAACAGCAGAGTTTGTCTGGTAACTAACCATCAAGGCATTCATACTAGCGTTGGGAATAAGCCTTTCCATATGCCTCACAATTGAGCATGTAAACAATCATCACATTTCGGGACTGTAGCATCTTGCAGAAATGCCAAAATAAACTTACACGGCATCTGCAATCAGTCTGCAAATTTGCAAAGATCAAAGTATCTTCTCGATTATCAGTTTGACCACTTTCATCTCCTTTCAGTGAGATATGTTCTATTTTCCAAGAGGTGAGGTATGTATATAAAGTTACCCCCAGATCAATTTCCTTAAGGTTGGCTCTGCATCACACACCATGATAAGCCGCACCCTGTACTGAATGTCACCCTAGTTAACAGATGCATTCAAAATATGTCACGACAGTTTCTATGCTTCTGCCTCCAAAGAGTAAAGTTTCCCATGTGTCATCCACAGAATAACCACTTGAACACTCTTATCACATGCCTCCAAATTGTTCTGGCAACTCCCAATTCCAGAATACATCTTTCAACACCTTCCTACGTCAAACTTGATACCAAAATGTCTCCAAACTCCTATCCCTGTGTTTGAAAGCTGATTCAAATAACAAAAATTAAAATCCTTTTGCTAGGGTTCAAAGGTGCAGGTGCAGTTGCAACTCTTGGTATGGGTTTGAGTACTATTCAACTTTAAATCGGGTTTGCTGGGAGTTGCTCGAGTAGAATTATGTTTACAAAAACGATACAAGTTTACCTCAGGATTTGGAATTTGCCTCCTGCAAACTGAAGACTGCCACTTGCGGCCCAGAATCTGCCTTATGGAAAGTTGAACGCCGGAGACAAGTCTTTGGATGTATATGAAAAGTACGGAGAGTGGAAAACAGCAACAGTAGAACCCAGCCCTTAGTTGGGTACCATCAAAAACCAGAAGCCAGGGATCTAAAACTTCACCTTAAATTCATGGAAACTCCATTGAAAATCAAGGCACTATTGGCAACATATTGGTGTTGTCTTCTTTCCCAAAAGAAACATCTCTTATCTTTTACTTTTGTTTCATTAGCATGATTATAAATTCTGAAAATTGATCATGTTCATATCCTTCACTCAAAAGATGGGCATCACGTTTTGACTTATGTATGTTATAACTTATCACATTACTTATTTGCAGTGGTTTCATAAGCAGATCTTTAGAGGCTTTTGGCCACTGTTGTTCAAAAAATTAAAGAGCACTCTGCATCATTCAGAGTATAAGCCTATCAACATTCCCAAAGGATTACCAAATCTGCACTCCTTTGTCATGTCACTAAATGAAGCACTAACTGCTCTCTCCTAAACATGTCAAATGTTAGACCTGTTAGGAGGGTTAGAAAGTATCTAGCCCTAATTAGGAAACATATCTAAGGTTTCTTAGACAACCTATCTAAGTGTTGTTAGACAACTAGACGGAGCTTATCGAGAAAAGTTAAAACAGTCAATCTTTGTTGAGATAGCCTATTGGACTCTAGGCATCACTTTCTGGACACCTTAAGAATCATCTTTTGAGCTGGTTGGGCATGTCAGTTTGGTTTGAAGTGGGGAACCCATATGCTAACTAGTGATGATGGGTACCAACTAAATCATATTTAAAAGGGAAACATCTACATAGCATGTAATCTCAAATAAATGAGAAGGGTTAGATATTTGCACTATGGAGAAGGATGAGGGTGGTGTTGGACTGATGGATGTTTGCACTCAAGTTCTGCTTCTTCATGCTAAATGGATTATAAAATTGCTTCAAGGCAATACCCATTGGCAGATCCTTATTTGGCATCAAATCAGTTCATATTGCCTTATGTTGGGCTTCAAGGGGAGATCTAGCTTCGTAGACATTGTAATATTTCAAACTTCTTCATTCAAGGACACCCTATGTTGAATAGGATTTGGAAATCATGGAAAGTGGACTCATAGATCACAAGACCTCCCTTAGAACATCAAAGGAATTTTTAATGGAAGAGATTTGGGCTCTATTAGGATCTGGTGCTACAGGTCTTCATTAGGTTCTCTTGGCTCTCTCTTTGGAACTAAAGGAAAGTTCCTACTTAAGAAGGGTTTGTCTTCATGGTTAGATCTCTATAACATTGGTACAGGGAATGGTACTTCTAAAGAGATATTTCTTGAGATTTATTTCTACATAAAAAATAAAAAACTCCTCTTGTGAGTGTTATTTCAGTATTAGACACAAGAGATAGATTTAAGGTGGCTGCAAATTTTAAGGAACTGAGCTAGAATGATATAGTACGACATAATGATACGCCCATTTACAATGGGCTCATAACTATAGATGATGCATTTTTATAATGTAACACTCAATTTTTGGCAAAAAACCAATGTGGGGCTTTATTGGAAAATGGAATGGAAAGCCGTTCATCATGAGTTGCAATTTTGCAGGAGTTTGGAGCAGAGGATAGCCATTGCAAAATTGGGGCAAGTGCAACACCGTCATTTCTAGTATAGTTTAGGTCTCATGCACTAGAAATTTTGGTGCGAGAGTATCTTGGCTTGAGAGCTGACTTGACATAATTTGTTGATGTGGATGTGTTTGCCATGAAAACTTTGACCTGGTTAAAAGTGATCATCGACCCATCCAACTTTGTTAACTGCTTAGTTCAACGCCCTGCTAAATTTCATGAAGAGTGCATGGAAGACTTTGAAAAATTTGGCCACTCATGGATCTATAACTATGTCAATGTGTCACTTATTGGTGTTTAGATAATTAAAATCTATATACATTGTTAGAATTATTGGGTGAACCCCATAAGCTAAGAGCTTTTGAGGGAACTGTTAATCTAGCAAGCCTAGTGCAAAGTCTCACTAGGCAACCTAGGTCTTATGGAAACAAGAGATCTGCCACCACTATCACCTTAGTGGCTTCTCTCCAACTATTTAGTGGTGGATATTAATATATTATCCCCACAAGGGAGGCTTCCCTACAAAAATCATCAACATGATATTAAAAAAATAGGGCTTGAAGTTGATGCAAGGTATCATAATTGAAGGAAAAGGTACCAGCCAAGCCTTGAAAATCTGAGCTAAGAGTTTCCTAGAGTTCAAGTACAATTTCCTAAGACCTTTATGACTTAGAATAAAGCTGCTATAAGTTAGGGTTTTTATGATATTCAGATTTAGGGTACACAATGGCATATAGCATCTTGAGAAAATAGCTTATGAGTGATAGGATTAACAAAGGAGAAAAGGCTATGAAAGAGGAAAACAAGGTTTAAGTAAACGATGATTTTTAATGGTTGAATATGCATATGACAACAATTAAATTAAAAAATTAGCCCTAATTTTGGGGTGAAAACATGCAATCAATGCTAGATTTTGCATTTTTATATTTATTAAATGCAATCGATTTCAATAAGGAAATGCCAAATAGACAATAATTGCTATAAAATGAAAATTTAAGCTAACCCTAACCCTAATTACCATAAAATGAAGAGAAAAAGAAGAAATTAAAATGACCACCACAAGCTAGTCTAGCGTCTTCTCTCAATTGGGGAATGACGTCAATAATGGTGAGGTTAATGGTAGAGGAACCTAGATGAAAAGGGTGGAGGGCTAAGAAGCCTCTCTTGGAAACCCTAGTGACTTTCTTTAAGTGGAGATTTAAGATCAAAAGAGGCATACACAAAGTTTCTTTGATGGATTCTTGAAAGACTAATTTTGCAAAGCATAAAGAAACAAGATTTCATAAAATATATTGCACTTTTTAATATGGCACAAACAAACCCTAATTTTAGAAATTTGCATGTAAAATGGAAGAAAATCAGCAATAAACTTACACCATTTATTCAAGAACCATTTCGTCAATCCAAGAAACTCTCCTCATGGAAAAATATCCCTTCCAAGACAATTCGCTTCACCAAGATCACATTGCATCCTAGAGAATAGAGCAAGAGAGCCAATGCGCACTTCTTAAAAGAGAGAATTGTTGTGAATTGTGATGATACAAATGAAAGTGACTCCCCTCTATTTATATGAGAGTAACCAAGTCACTTTTTACAAATTTACAAGTAAAAGCCCTAAAATTTTGCTTGAGCATACAACTAGGCCTAAAGTTCACAAGCCAACCTTAAGATAGCTTTAAAACATAATAGATACATTAGCCCACATGTGTGGGAATAAATGATCTCCACGATGATGCCATTCTCTCAAAATGGACAATCTCCATTAAGCAAGTGATAAAGAGGCTCATGAGTGATCCTCAGTCCAAGAAATCATTAAAGTGCATGGGTATATCTCTAAATAACTACTTCACCATGGTGTCATCTTCAAGAAGGCTCCTGTCACTCTTATAGGGCACATGGGGGTAATGTGGCATGCTCTAAGGCAAGCATAGGCACATGGGGATGATGTACTAGCCCTTCCAAGGCATCTTACTTATCATCAACCTCATCTGGGCTTTTGAGCAAGGTAGCATCCATCAAACAAATTCAAGGCTAGCCTGGGGGTATCCTTGATCCATCTGGGTACATCATCAACTAGCCAATGCGTTGGCTTCCTAGTACATCGTTTCATCATTTGGAGGTGTAGCAAAGGGCATACAACAATGTGGAGTCTCATCAAAGTCCAATGTCTATCTCATGAGGGAAACAATGGGGCTACGAGGTCATGTTTGCTCTCAATAATGGGAAATATCTCTTGAAAGGTGCTAGATAAGTGTCATGTCTTCCTTCGAAGGATCTATGCCTTTCCTTCCAATGTCTTTCTAGCTCAAGATTTGTGAGCAAGTTACCACACTTGTGTTAGGAATGATTATGCCTTCAACAGTTTTAGGTGCTTCCAACCTCCAAGGGGAAGGACCTGTCATAGGTAGAGCCATCAATCCAAATTTTATTATGATAATGATGTTGATGGAGTGGAAAATACTTAAAGGAATATGGCCATAGCCATGTTACTAGGTAGATGGGGCCCAACATCTCTGAGTACTATAATGAGAAGAGGGAGCAATTGTAGAGACATGAGTTACCTCTTTTGTCACTCTGCTTTTTCTATCCCTTTTGCACACCTTTTACTTTAATGATTTAACTTTTTTCATTGTGTAGCTTAAGATACCAAGCTTATTTTATGATTTTCAAATACTTCTTAAAGATGTTGCAGTTTCTCGCTCATCGGGTTTGGAACATTCAAGAGTTGCTTTTAGATATAGCATGAAATGTTGAGGAACTGGGTGATGGCTAGTGAGGGGGTTAGAGCTGTTAATTTTTTTCAATTTCTATGGTATTATAATTATTTAAAAGATGTAGCATTCAATTTCATTCACCCTAGAAATAGTTAAGCAATTATAGATAGAACAATAAATAGTAATGCACAATAGAAGTTAGCCTATCATAATGAAACACTAAGATTTTTGGTCAAAGACCAGAGAAAAACTCCATAAGTTGGAAAATCAAAATCAATCTTCTTCTTCTTAGATATTCAATCAATGTTTCGTTGAGATACAATCCAATTTGTACATCCATAAACCAGTGAAAGTCAATGTTTGACTTTCCCAAGTCAAATAAGTCAAATACAGTCAAATGAGAGAGAAATATCATTAGTCTGTTACTAGTCAACAATTTGGTCAAAGGGCTGAATTTTGGACTACAAATTCCACATAAAGTTCGATCAAAGTCAACAATCAACCCTGCGGTCAACGCCCATAAAACAGTGTGAAATTCGGTCAACTGCAGAGTCAAAGATTCAACCTCTTCCTTAGTGAAAGATTCAATCAAACATCAAAATATTCAACCTTCTTTCCATAGTCAAAACTTGGTCAAATAGTCCCTGTAATTTTCAGTCAAAGGAGAGAGAGTTGACCTTTGGTCAACCTAAGTCAACTGCCCATAACTGCAGTCAAATAGAGTCAAAGTCTCTTGCAATTTTCGGCCTTCCAAGATAGTCAAACCCTTAGTCAAACATATGACAAATAACCTGGGTCAATGCAAGTCAAACAGAGAGAAATATGCTAGTCAACGCAAAGAAAATATGCTCCTTTGAATCCTTCACAAATAATTTTATATTTTCACACTTCATGCCTCCACATTACTCCCTCCTTTACATTCATATACTTAGGATACCAACTAGTCCCTTTGACCATGGCACTTGGTCATGAAGCCTTTTCCCCTCCATTATCATACATTTACACTAACATCTATTGATTGAGGGGCGGACCTTGCAATTTTCACTTCCCTTGAGGGCTAGAAGCACCTAATAGGGTTGACCATTAGCCACCTCTACTAAGGTAGGGAACACCTTTACGGGAATCGTTTAGTTAGATATCAGAAAGTGATCCTTGTTTGAAGTATTAATATGCCGTAACAATCAAGTTTGGTCCACTTAAATGTATATATGATCTTAGTCCTTGATGAATGGTTGCTTTCACTTGAGTTCATATTTTTTTGTTAAGTGGTCCATTGCAGCCCAGGCCTTGAGGGCACCCACTCCACAAGTACCCATGCCATTTTAAAGAGGTATATGGCCTAATAGCTGTAGCATTGAGAGAGTTGAGCCCCCTGAAATCATGAGCATATGTTACAAGCCCAAAGTACCCTCAGGACCCAAGACATTGCTTGACTTTGACCTAGCATAGATGATTCTTCATGATGACGCTACTAGACCCAGTGTGAACCACAGGCTAGCCTTGACACAACCTGATGGGTGGGACATGATTTAGAGCCCTGATGAGGATGCTCTCCCACTTAGAGACTTGGGAGGGCTTGTTGCACTCGGAGAAGTCCTAATGCTGGAGAGAGAAGGCCTCATTTTGGCAGTGGGAGACCCATGCAGTAGATATGATGGCACCCAATTGGATTTGGGACACCAAAGGAGGATTTGAGGTGGATTTGAGGGACCTCAAATTTTGGATGATTTAGGCACTAGGAAACTTTTTACACCTCAACACATCTTGACATGGCATTTGGTACCCTAAAAGGGCATGATGCCAACGCTTTTGGAGGCTACGACTCACATGTGTGGGAATTTATGTCTTATTTGTTAATTTGGCAGCTTAGGGACAAATTCCCTCCTTTAGATAGTCTTCCTCATCAAGAAATACCTCTCCTAGCCCTTGGAAGAATTTAATTTGGTTAAGGAAAAGTATATTTTTAATATGAAAACCCACATGTTCCCAAAAGGTTAGGTTGACCCTAAAGAGAGATTGGACACCCTTGGATGGCTATAAATACAAGTCAAGGAAACTTCATTTGGACATCATCATCAAGCATCTTATTCTTCTCTCTTCTTTGATTTGGCTTGCACAAATCTGAAGTGGTTCATGGAAATTGGTTCGTACAGGTCTGAAATTGTCGGGTCGGAGCTTGCACGTGTGGATTAAGGTTTTTGGTTTGTAGTCGTAGGGTTGTTTTAGGAAAATCTCGGTTGGAGTCACTCGCATACAAGGTGCTCCATGTGGCTGGAGCATTTTAGCCGCTTGCATGATCTCTCATTCCGTGCGGCTGGGACGTAGGGTTTCTATTAACAGTTGACGCAGTTGATCGCACGCTGGGAATGTTAACTCTGATCAATATTGTTGTTGGGCTCATATCTTGGATATTGTTTGGTTGATTTTTGATGGATAGTTTTGGGATGAAGAATTGGAATAATGTACTCTCTCTTTGTTGAACATTTTATGACAATCTAATAAGAAGAAGAATTTGAAAGGGTTTTCCCCCTTGTGGGGTTTTTCCTTGGTCTTTGACCAAACCTGGTGTCTCTTATTGTTCATTGCATTTATTGTTCTATCTACAATTGCTATTGATCATTGGAAGATTAAATTATTTTGAAAGATTGCTAATTAAAGATAAGAATTGGGCTAAATTAATTGTAACGACATAGAAGAGTGGAAACTTAACATGGTTTCAAAGCTGAGGTGGAGATAAGCCTAAGGAGACAAGAAACAAGAACAATCATATTTGAAAGAAGTTGAAGAATCCTATCTGGTTTGGTCAAGATGTCTTCCTCCTACTTCAAGGATAATGAGAAGCTTGGTGATTCATCTAACTTTGTTGCTTGGAAAATTAGGTTGGAAGTCATATTGGATGACAACAATGTTTTGGAATATGTACAAGGAAAGGTACTTGAGCCTCCAATGAATTCTTCTGCTGCTATCAAGTCTAGGTATAAGAAAGGTGATCTCAAAGCTAAGAAGATTATTATTGATGGTTTACAAGATCATTTGCTTGTTTATGTTGGTAATTTAAAGGCATCTAAGAATATGTATGACAAGCTGGTTAGGATGTATGAGGTCAACAACTTGAATCACATTCTCTCTTTGAAGGATCAACTTAAATAGATAAAAATGAACAAGGGAGAATATGTGCAATCCTATATCATGAGGGTATCTCATTTAAGGGACCAATTGCAAGCTACAAGTGAGAAAGTATTTGAGAGGGAGTTGGTATTGGTCACTCTTCGAGGTCTTCCTCCTGTTTGAGAAACCTTCATTACTACTCTAAGAAAAAATAATGTATTCACGTTAGTTGATGAGCTCGTTGGTAAGTGAACTCAAGAAGAGATCAAGATGATTGATAGAGGAAAAATTCAAAAGCATGAAGAAGGAGAGCCCTTCACATTTTTTGCTCAAGGTAAGAAAAAGAAAGGTAAAGGGAGACCATCCAATCAAAGAAAATCTTCTCCCGAATCCAAGGAATCCATAAGAAGGTTGAGAAAAGATAGACCTCAAGTTGAATGCTACAGTTGCCACAAGTATGGTCACTATGTTTGAGACTGTCCAAGAAAGAGAGATGCTCCAAGATCCAACCAAGGCCACATCAATAACAGGTAAAATGATAGAAGAAGAAATAATGATAGAAGGGCGAAATGATAGAACAAGAAGAGATACACCTAATGATCGAGAAGGAAGCTATCATCCTCAAAAGAAAGCAAGAAATTCCAGGTATGAAAATAATGCAGTTGCTAGTCAATCTGAATATATTCTTATTTCCGCTCTTTTTAGTTCTTCTCTAGATTCACATGATAGTTGGTTGGTAGATAGTGGGGCTTCTAGACACTTCTCTAGATACAAGGAAGTCCTCTCCAATTTGGATGAGAGGGAGACAAGTTTGAAGATAATTCTTGGGGATAACTCTACATATCAAGTGAAAGGTTTTGGTTTTGTTAAATTTGATTTATATTTTGGGGAATCCATTCTTCTTCATGATGTGATGTATGTTTCAGAACTAAAGAAGAACTTGGTATCTATTTCTTCCTTGGAAGACAAAGGAATGAGAGTAGCTTTCATAAAAGGTAAAGTCCTCACATGGCCTGGGGAATCCCATATGAGGGATGCATTCACATTGGGATCTAGAGTTGAAGGACTCTATAGAGTTAATGGGAGACCTCTACTGGCAATGGTCCATGACACCAATCACTAGAGTGAGCTATGGCACCGCAGGTTGGCACATCTACATTATGAAGGCCTACTGAAGCTATTAATTGGTTAATTAATAACAATTGATTAAGGAAAGGCGAGAATGATCTAGAAACCCAAATTTAGTTGAGTTTGAGATGATCTTAACCGTTGATGGGGATCTAATCATGGTCATTGGTTTAACAACGATAGATTATAAGAGTAGGACGATGGGGATGGAGATAGACACATCAAGAGAGTGAGTTCCTTGGTAGATCGAGCTATCCAGCTGCAGAAGTGAAGCAAGGAAGTAGAGTTCAAGTCAGGAGGAAGTAGAAGTGAGAGGGAGCAACAAAAGAGATTTTGGTGGAGTTTTCCAGTGCCTGAGAGGCAACAACGAAGAGGTTGAGTTATTCAACTCAAAGGTTTCACAGGGGTTGCAGAAAAGCCTCAAGGAGGCAGTTCAATTCAGTCGAGGAGAAAGGTGATTTAGGTGCTAGAGGACGAGAATATTTCCATAAGGCCAAGCGAGTCACTTACAGAGGCAGAGTCAGCCAAGATGTCAGTTTCTAAGCAGTTCCAGGAGTGTGAGTAGGGCCTGTGTAAACACTGCGTAGAGGCTTACGTAGTGCTAGTTTGAGCAGCTAGATAGAGCCAGTTTGGAGCTAAGATCAGGTGTGGGGTGAGACAAATAGTCTTAGATATTTTGGCCAGATTATTTTGCTAGAGGATTGCCATTTTGGCATCCAAATTATTATACTCAGATTTTGCTACTACATATAATAAAATACACCCTCATCTGTTGCACCGGTTTTACCAGATGGTTTTTTTCCAGGGATTTTTATCCAAAAACATTGGTGTCATTTTTTATTGTGTGTGAGCTCTATTTTCTCAGTTTCCAGTTTATTTTCCACAATGTTTTTATTGTGAAGAAATTGCAGTGTGATTTATTTGTTATTTTGTTGTAAGAAAATAAATTGCATAATTAATCAGTTAGAAGAATAAATTCCAATTGTTGCATTTCAAGAGAATTTCCACATAGTATGAGAGCATGTTTGAGGACAGATCAATGGCTCAGTAATGAGGGAGAAATTTTGTAGCTTCAGAGGGAGTCTCTGGGAATTTCTTTGGATTTGTGTAGACCATCAACAAGAAGTGCGAATTAGTAGAGGCAGGGTTCGATTTTCAGTTTGTAGGCAGCAGAAAATTCAAAGAGACTCAGTTGTAGTGATTTGTAGGTAGTGGTGTTGTCGGGAAGCAATTCCGGTGAGCAGATCAGTTAGTTCGTTGAGAAAATCTGGGCACAATTGGTTTGCATCTAGTCCAACAGTAGCAGAACAACGTTGGGTGGAAGAGAAAAGCACACACAAAGGAATTTCTTAGAGGGTTTCCAAATCCAGTTGTTAGGAGGAAATCCGTCATTTTTAGTTGTAGTAGGTTGTAATAGTTTTTCCAATCAACCAATTTGAGCTTTAGGAGCAACAAATCATGTGCAAGATTCTGGAGAAGGACTTTTAGAAGGTTGAGCAAGTTTCCCAGTTGAGGGGTAGTAGTCAATGTGAGTACTAAAGAAGGACTTTCGGAGGCAAATAGTAGCAAATATTTTCATTCCAGCAGGGAGTGCGAGTAACAGAGAAAGAGGTCGAGCAAGAAAGGGAGGAGATTCTTGTTTATTTCCTAGGTTTTGAGTTTCCCATAGATGGCCGCAACAGGTCTCAGAGATAAAGATAGACTTGACGGAGCCTTGAACTTTGGTATATCGAAGGCTAGAATGTTATTCTTGTTGGATGAGCATGGCCTGAAAGAGTTTGTGACAACAGTCCTAGCTGTACCAGCAAATCTGATCCAGTTCCACAATTATAGGAAGGATTAGGCCAAAGATAAGTGGATGGCCTTGGATGGAGTCCTGAGATCGTATCATTCCACACATTGCAGAGAAGAATACAACAAATAAAATGTGGGATGTCATCGTGAAGTTATACCAAGATCCATAAAAGAACAGGAAAATGGTTGTCAAGGAGAGGCTAAGGACCATGAAGATGATGAAGGGTGAGGGCATAACCCCATATCTCACCAAGATTCGAGATGTCCAGGATGAGCTTGCAGCTGTACGTGAAAAACTCGAGGAAAGTGAGCTTGTGCGAATAACACTCAATGGGTTTACCCTAGAGTGGGCCACGCTTTTCCAAGGAATAATTGAACGTGACAACTTGCTTGATTAAGAACATCTATGGAGTGATTTCACACAAGAGGAGCTAAGGCTCAACCTTGTCAAGGGTAATGCTAGCAGCAACAACAACAAAGGGCCAAAGGTTGAGAAGGAGGATGAGAACGTAGCCCTTTCCAGTAAAGGGAAGGCGAAGAAAGGTCCTAGTTAGGGAAAAGGCTCAAAGGGAGGAGAGAAGAAGAAGAAAGATTTGTCGAAGATCAAATGCTTTAGGCATGGTGAGTTTGGTCACTACAACACTCAGTGTCCCAATAAAAAGAAGGAAAAGAAGGGGGAACAACAAATTGCAGTTTCGGCAGACATAGATGAGTTATCCTCTAGGATGGAGGAGTTTGCACTATATGCAGTTATACCTCAAGGAGAGAAGTGGGGAAATCTTGAACTCTAGTCCCCAGAGTTGTAGAGAGTTGGACAGGGTCGAAGGAGGATAGTATTGGACAGATGCTTCCTCATGGATCATTACCCTTACTACAGGGGCCCATAATATTTAGTGGTAGTACGACTAATGTCAATTGGCGTAGTCAGATCTTGAGAGACAGTTGTAGTCAGTTATTGACTGGCACAGAAAAATTCAGGGCACAAACAGTTAGTCAATAGACAATGTAGATGCTAGTTGCAGATAGATACTCAGGAGACAGTTGTAGAGCCAGTACAAAGACAAAATGGATCCACAGATTGTTTCTCAGTTGCAGTAGTTGCAGCAACAACAACAACATGAGATCAGTTGCAACGCAGAGCAGATTTGGCAGCAGTGCAGGGAGGCGCAATGTGGTGTTAGCAGCAGTGTATGGAGGCACAATGCAGTGTTAGCAGCAGTGCAAGTGTAGGGTGATTCAGATACAGAGTTCGTAGATGAATCAGAGTATGCGCAGTGGCTTGATGGACAGTGATAGGTTGTTACAAGTGTCAGACATCAATAGTGTGAGGGAAGATGTTATGGGTGAAGATAGTAGAACACCTTCCTTACTAAAAGGGAGTGTTAGTTTTTCTAGCATTGGATAGGTGTTCTAGTCTTGATTTTTGTTAGAGAGGCTAAGAACATGTGATCTTCAAAACCCGGAAATTTTTTTGCAAGATAAGCTTGCGAAATGCCTTAATAAAATTAATTAGCCATCATTTAAATTTTTCTTAAGTCTATCTTAGGAAAACTAGCTAATTAATAACAATTAATTAAGGAAAGGTGGGAATGCTCTAGAAACTTACACAGATTGAGTTTGAGATTATTTTCGCTGTTGATGGGGATCTAATCATGGTTGTTGGTTCATCAACGAGAGATTATAAGAGTAGGACGATGGGAATGGAGATAGACACATTAGGAGAGCGAGTTTCTTGGCAGATCGAGCTGTTCAACTGCAAAAGTCGAGCAGGGAAGTAGAGTTTGAGCTAGAAGGAAGCACAAGTGAGTGGGAGCAACAACAAAGATTCCAATGGAGTTTTCCAGTGCCAGAGAGGCAGCAACATTGAAGCCGAGATATTCCACTAAGAGGCTGCGTAGGGGTTACGCAGAAGCCTCAAGGAGGCAGTTCAATTCAACTGAGGAGAAGGGTGATTCAGGTGATGGAGGCCAGGAGTATTTCTAGAAGGTCAACGAATCACTTCCAAAGGCAAAGTCAGCCAGGACATCAGTTTTTGAGTAGTTCTAGGAGTACAAGTAAGGCCTGCGCAAGCACTGTGCAAAGGCTCATGCAAGGCCCGTTCGAGCAGCTAGACAGAGCCATTTCGGAGCTGAGATCAGGTGTGGGGTGAGACAAATTGTCTCATTGATATTTTGGCCAGATTATTTGTTGGAGGATTTCCAGTTTGGCATCCAGATTATTGTATTTAGATTTTGTTGCTGCATATAATAAAATAAACCCTCATTTGTTGTACTGGTTTTTCTAGTTGGTTTTTGTGGGGACTTTTGCCCAAAAACATTGGTGTCATTTTTATTGTGTGCACACTCTATTTTCTTAGTTTCCAGTCTATTTTTTGCAATGTTTTTATTGTGAAGAAATTGCAGTGTGATTTGTTCGTTATTTTGTCGTAACAAAATAAATTACATAATTAATTAGTTAGAAGAATAAATTCCAGTTGCTGCATTTCAAGGAAATTTTCACAACCACTTTTTTCTCAAAACTATATAGGGAAGTCAATGATAGAAGTCTCTACTATGCTCTCACAGGTTCAATTGAAGATGAAAACACATAGGTAATCGATAGTGGAGCTTCAAGGCATATTGCAATAGAATGTGGACATCTCAACACTCTATCAAGAGGAAGCTCCTCTGATGCAGGAGGTTGATCAAAGTAAGGTGGTCGTCTTGAAAATAGACTATTGGTTAATTTATAACCAATTAGATGTGTTCAAGTGGATTCTATACATGGCTTACTTTATCTTGAGGGTCCCATTTTTTCCCTAAACACGTCGGTCCCATGTTGACTTTCCCTTTTTAAACAGGTGCTTCACTCTACGCTGTTGATCTCCTCTCTCCAGATCTAACGGTCATCACTCACCTTGATCACTAACTAGCCCGTTGATTTTCTACCGTCGATCTGTCTGTCCGATCCAACGGTCGTTGCGTGATTTCGCGTGGATTCAAGCACGGTCTTTATCACTTCGGAGGCACGCGATAAAAGCGGTTTTCTCTCTCCTCTGGTTGTGACGTGTTGAGCGCTCAAGCTAATCGCACGGACTCGAAATATTACCGCTTACCACTTGAAAGGCACGCAATATACCGCTTCCCGCTTTTCCAATACAACCCATGTGCATTAAATCAAACTTTAATAAAGCGCTTAATAAATTTTTAGTGCTTAATTCCAAGATTACCCATTAACACTAAATGATCGCGATTAATGATAAACACATAAACGCTAAGATTTACAATTAAAGCGTGAAAACAGAGGAAATACCTGGTTAGGTTTCAAACCGCAGATACACAGATGTAAGCGAGATTCTGCACCAGGATTAACACATAGTTGCACACTGAATCAATTTATTCAATATAATAGAAGTTACAGAGTCTTGGCCCTCTCGGAAAATTATAGCAATTTATTTGACCCCTGTTTCAATCTCAAAACCCTATCTATCACTCAAACTCTTGCTTCTCACTCAATTCTCAATCATCTCAGCCAATCCCTCTCCATTACATTTTCTTCTCATTTATGAGTCAAATCCTATTATAACTGCACTAACAACTCGATCGCTATTTTAATCAATCTGACAATCAAATCTCTATTCTTAAGCTCTGTTACACACCCGTGCTAACAACTTATCCCTTAGTCTAAAATAATACAATTTTCTAATTATTACAATAATGAAGTAACGATCATTTTCGAGAGATCCAACCTTCTCTACCAATACTGACTTTCGACCACTCAGGTCAATGCAATTTAACTCATTTAGCCACAACATGTGAACAAACAATCACATTGTTGGATAAGTCCAGATGCTCCTGCATCAGACTCCCAGGGAAGAAAAGAATCATTCCTCAGACTTTTAGGGTTTACTCCATACTTCTGCAACTCTGCTATTGTCAACCAATTAGCATCCTCCACTGGTTGTCCCTTCCATTTGACTAGATATTGAAAATAAACATGTCCTCTAGTTCTTTTGGATACTCTTTTCTCCAAAATAGCTTCCACCTCTTTCTTAATTGTCTTTGGCATTTGTTCTTCCCAGTTCAAAGTCTAAACTTCATCTTCTATAGTTTTCTTATGTAGCTCTGTCTCTGTCTCTTTGTATGGATACAATTCTGCAACATTGAAGATAGGTGATATTCCAATTCCTTCTGGCAATTTAGTTTCATAAGCATTAGTTGAAAACTTTTTTACAATTCTACACGGTCCTATCTTTTTCATTTTTAGTTTATTGTAAGTCTTAGCAGGAAATCTTTCTTTTCTCAAATACACCAACACTAACTCTCCCACTTGGAGTTCTTTCTCTCTTCTTTTGATATCAGCTCTCTGTTTGTATTTGCCACTGCTTTCCTGCAATCTGCCTTTGACATCTTCTTGTAGTCCCTGCATCTACTTTGCAAACTCTTCAGCTTTTGCACTTCTTGTCTCCTGTTTACCCAAATTTCTGAGCTCATTCACACCTGTTGGATTCAGCCCAAAAACAATATGAAATGGACTCATTCCAGTACTTCGGTTTGGAGTGTCGTTATAAGCAAACTTAGCCTGAGCTAGTGCTAAATCCCACTGCTTAGGATTTTGATACACAAAACTTCTCAATATGTTCCCCAAGCTTCTGTTTACCACTTCGGTCTATCCATCTATTTGAGGATGGTATGTTGAACTGAAACTGAGGTTAGCACCTAGTTTTTTCCAAAGAGTTCTTCAGAATGCCATACAAACTTTGTATCTCTATCAGACACAATACTTACAGGAAATCCATGTAATCTTACAATTTCTGAAAAAATAGATTAGCAATATGTGTTGCATCACTAGTCTTCTTACATGCAAGGAAATGTGCCATCTTGGAAAATCTATCTACCACAACATAAATGAAACCATTCCCCCTTTGAGTTTTAGGTAACCCTGAAACAAAATCCATGCTAACTGTGTCACATGGTCGGTCTGGTATTGGCAATGGCTGGTACAATCCCGTATTCTGGCTTCTCCCTTTAGCATGCTGACATATCCTGCACTTCTCAATAAATCTCTTAACATTAGTCTGCATCTTTGGCCAATAGTAAAAAGCATTTACCTGAGCAAAGGTTTTGTCTTGTCCAAAGTGACCAAATAATCCTCCATTGTGTTTCTCCTTTATTATGTTTTCCCTCATAGAACATTTGGGAATGCACAACTTGTTTCCTTTAAACAATAAAACTCTTTGGATAATATAATCTAACCACTGATTGCTGTTATGAACTATTGGATTTTGTATTGTTGTATAAATATCTTTGAAATTTGCATCATCTTTATACATATCAACCATTTCTTCAAATCCTACAACACCAAATTTTAATTCCTGCACAATGAAATTTACCCTGCTTAAAGCATCAACAACTTTGTTCAACTTACCATTTGTGTGTTTTATCACAAAAGTAAAGCTCTGCAAAAACTCTACCCACTTGGCATGTTTCTGGTTCAATTTTGGCTGGTTCTTTATGGACTGTAATGCATGATTGTCAGAATACAATAGATACTCCTTTGGTAGCAAATAATGTCTCCATTTTTTTTAAGGCTTGTACAATATCATAAAATTCTTTATCATAAGAAGAATACTTCTTCTCAGCTTCATTTAATTTCTCACTAAAGTATGCTATTGGTCTCTGTTCCTGACTCAAAACTGCTCCAATTGCAACTCCACTAGAGTCTGTTTCAACTTGAAATACTTTTTCAAAATCAGCTAAAGCTAAAACTGGTTTCTTTGTGATTTTCCTCTTCAGCAACATAAAATTTTTGTCTGCTGCTGCTTCTGTCCACTTGAATGGTTGATTAGTCTCCTTGATTCTTTCAAGAATTGGTGCACAAAACTGACTAAAACCTCTGATAAATTTCCTGTAAAAACTTGCAAGACCATGAAAACTTCTTACCTCAAATATATTCCTTAGAATAGGCTAGTTCCAAATTTCTTGGACTTTCTCTGGATCCATTTTCAACCCTTCTTTAGAAACTACAAATCCCAAGTAAATTAATTCTTCTTTCATGAAACTACTTTTCTTCAGATTTATCAGTAGTTTCTCTTTCGGCAGAGTTCTTAAAACCAACTTAAGATGCTCTAGATGTTCTTCTTTACTTCTACTAAAAACTAGAATATCATCAAGATAAACAATAACAAACTTGCTTGCATATTCCTTCAAGACTTCATTCATCAATCTCATGAATGTGCTAGGTGCATTAGTGAGTCCAAAAGGCATCACTAACCACTCATACAACCCACTGTTTGTTTTAAATGCAATCTTCCATTCATCTCTTTCTCTAATTCTTATTTGATGATATCCACTCTTCAGATCTATTTTAGTAAAATACTTTGACCCACTCAAACAATCCATCAAATCATCCATGCGTGGTAAAGGAAACCTATACCTGATAGTGATCTTGTTTATGGCTCTGGAATCTATACACATATGCCATTCACCTCCTTTCTTTGGACTGAGTACTGTTGGTATAGCACATGGACTAAGACTCTCTCTGATTAGTCCCTTATCCATCAGTTCTTGCACTTGTTTTCCAACTTTTGCATTCTCTTGAGGAGTTAATCTGTATGCTGCTTTGTTTGGCAAACTTGCTCTTGGTATTAGATCAATATGATGACTAATACTCCTGATTGGTGGCAATGCATTTGGAAACTCATCCACAATAATATCAGCAAAATCATTCAACAAAGTTTTGATTTCTTCAGGTAAATCATCTAAGTTTGTGGAAGTCAAAATTACCTTAGGTCTCCTTATGACAGCAAAATGCATTTCTTCACCTTTTCCAACCTCTTGCAACAACTCCTTTCCACTCATCAGCATAACACTGTTTCCAGGTGCTCCTTTGTTAGCTTCATCCTTCAATGGCAACAGTGTATGTTTATTTCCATCCTTCTCCAGAGTATAAGTATTTTTCCTCCCATCATGAATAGCTTTCCGATCAAACTGCCAAGGTCTTCCCAGCAATACATGGCATACATCCATTGGCATTACATCACACAATATCACATCTTTATAAGTACCAATCTGTATCTCTACCTTGCATTGTTCTGTCACAATAATCTGATGTCCTTTCTGCAACCATGACACTTTGTAAGGAGTAGGGTGTACTGTCTTCACTAATCCTAGCTTGTCCACCATCTTTGTAGAAACAAGGTTATCAGTGCTTCCACTGTCAATTATCATTTTACAACATTTACCTTTGGATTTGCATGTAGTTTTGAATAAACTCTTCCTCTGAGTTGGTTCTCCAGTCCCTTTCTCTGCCTTAAGCAATACCCTTTTCAACAACAGGGATTCTCCTACTTCAGGGGATTCTTCCTTTTCTGTAATTTGAGGTGTTTCTTCCTTTGCCTCAGCCACATTCACATTCCTCTGACTTGTTGTTCTATTATGAGGGAATTCCCATGATCGAGTCCCCATTCTCCACATGTGTAACACCGAATATCTCTTCCTCGACCTCTTTCTTTGGGTGCAAATCTTCCTCTATTAAAATCTCCCCTCTGTGGTGGTCTACTACTTGAACTTCCTGCTCCACTCTGATGTTGTTGAAACCTTGGTCTAGTAGTTCCTCTACCTCTTGCTGAACTTTTCCCTCTATTCCTCTGATCTTGTTTCCTCAACATCTTCTCTTCTGCCTTCAAACCTGCTTGATAGGCATCTTCAATGGTCTTCAGACTCAACAAACTGATCTCATCCTGTATGTTATATCTGGCTACCTTTTCCATGTCATCCTCTGCATGTTTTGCTCTAATACTCAATCTATTAAACTCTTTTGTATATTTTTTAACATACATTCTTTTTTGCCTTCAATTCTGTAACTGTTTAAAAATATTTAACTCATAATCTTTTGGCATAAATTTAGCTTTCATTTTACTCACCATTTTGTCCCATTGCTTGATCTTGGACTTTCCTTTTCTTGTTCTGGATCTTTGTAGTTCATCCCACCAAATAGCTGCATGACCCTTCAATTTGGTAACTGCAAATTTCACCTTCTTTTTGTCATCAACCTCCTCATAGTCAAAATATTTGTCCAATGAACTGATTCAATCCATCAACTCTTCTGCATTGAGACTCCCTTCATACATAAGAATTTCCACCTTTGGTTTTCCATCTACTTTAGCCAACATCTTGATAACTTTGGTAGTTTCGTGTTCCTCCTCTTCTTCTTCCTCAGAAGATTCTTCTGCAGCACTGGCAACTCCTTCATCAAGTGTTCTCCTCTGAGCAGTCTCCATTGTGTCCATCCTTGTATGCAGACTCTGGATCTCCTCTAGTAGAACTGCATTTGCTTCAGGTCTTCCTCGACCTATGCCAACGCCCCTCCTAGGCGGCATGTTTACTGCAATCAAGCTCAATCTCTGTGCTTTGATACCAAAATGACGCATGAGGTTGATCAAAGTAAGGTGGTCGTCTTGAAAATAGACTATTGGTTAATTCATAACCAATCAGATGTGTTCAAGCGGATTTTATACGTGGCTTACTTTATCCTGAGGGTCTCGTTTTTTTCCTAAACACATTGGTCCCGCGTTGACTTTCCCTTTTTAAACAGGTGCTTTACTTTACGCCATTGATCTCCCCTCTCCAGATCTAACGATCATCACTGACCCCGATCACTAACTAGCTCGTTGATTTTCTACCATCGATCTGTCCGTCTGATCCAACGATTGTCGCATGATTTTGCGTCGATTCAAGCACTCTTTATCACTTCGGAGCCATGCAATAAAAGCGATTTTCTCTCTCCTCCAGTTGCGACGTGTCAAGCGCTCAAGCTAATCGCGCGGACTCGGAATATTACCACTTACCACTTGAAAGGCACGCGATATACCGCTTCCCGCTTTTCCAATACAACCCATGTGCATTAAATCAAACTTTAATAAAGTGCTTAATAAATGTTTAGCACTTAATTCCAAGATTACCCATTAACACTAAATGATCACGATTAATGATAAACACATAAACGATTACCCATTAACACTAAATGATCGCGATTAATGATAAACACATAAACGCTGAGATTTACAATTAAAGTGTGAAAACAGAGGAAATACCCAGTTAGGTTTCAGAATGCAGATACACAGATGTAAGCGAGATTCTGCACCAGGATTAACACACAGTTGCACACTGAATCAATTTATTCAATATAATAGAAGTTACAGAGTCTTGGCCCTCTCAGCTCAATTACAACAATTTATTTGACCTCTGTCTCAATCTCAAAACCCTATCTATCACTCAAACTCTCGCTTCTCACTCAATTCTCAATCATCCCAGCCAATCCCTCTCCATTACATTTTCTTCTCTTTTATGAGTCAAATCCTATTCTAACTGCACTAACAACTCGATCGCTATTTTAATCAATCTAACAATCAAATCTCTATTCTTAAGCTCTGTTACACACCTATGCTAACAACTTATCCCTTAGTCTAAAATAATACAATTTTCTAATTATTACAATAATGAAGTAAAGATCATTTTCGAGAGATCCAACCTTCTCTACCAAAACTGACTTTCGACCACTCAGGTCAATGAAATTTAACTCATTTAGCCACAACATGTGAACAAACAATCACATTGTTGGCTAAGTCCAGATGCTCCTGCATCACACAAGGTTGAACTTAGACAAAAATATCTATCCAGTTAAAGGAATTGGATCTACCTCCATCGAGTTGGAATCTGGTGGGAACATTCATCTCAACAACATCCTCTATGTGCTAGGTTTGAAAAAGAATTTACTTTCTATTTCTTGTTTAGAAGATAAAGACATTATAGCATTTATTGATGGCAAGGTGGTTGTTTGGGCTAAGGGATCTAGTATAGATAGTGCTAAAATTATTGGGATTCTTGAGGGGAGGTTGTATAGACTTATAACTCCTCCTCCTCAAGCTTTAGTACACATTGACATCAATCCATGTGAATTGTGGCATAGAATATATGGCCATCTCCATTACAAGATATTTCCATCGTTGAGTCAAATGGTTACAGGTATGCCCCAACTGAAAGAAGAATATAAAGAAGTTTGTAAAGGGTGTGCGCTTTGAAAAAATGTGAAAAATCCATTTCCTAGCAGTGACTCAAGATCCAAGGAAATCTTGGACCTAATCCACTCTGATATGTGTGGCCCAATGTCTGAAAAATGACTTGGTTGTCATCTACACTACATAACATTTATTGATGACTACTCTAGAAAGACCTGGATCTATTTCTTGAAGTCCAAAGATGAAGTGTTTGACAAGTTCCAAGAGTTCAAAGTTGCAGTTGAGAATAAGACAGAACAAAGGATGAAGACCTTAAGATCTAATAATGGAGGTGAATATACATCTAAAGAACTTGTAGCATTTTGCAAAGAAGCTAGGATTAAGAGGGTGCTGATAGTTCCCTATAAACCCCAACAAAATGGTGTAGCTGAAAGGAAGAACCGATCCATCGAAGAATGTGTAAGAGAAATGATACATGATCAAGGTCTTCCCAAATTCCTATGGGGAGAAACCTCTATGACCGCAATATACATTCAAAATAGAAGCCCTCACAAAATTCTTGGTGACATAACTCTAGAAGAAGCTTTTACTAGAAAGAAGCCTAATGTTGATCACCTCAGAATCTTTGGATGTCCAGTCTACATTCATATTCCCAAGGACAAGAGAAAGAAGTTGGATCCTTTAGGCATGAAAGGAACTTTCGTTGGCTATAACTGTGAAAATTCCTGAATCTAACACATTAGAAACCTCTACTGCAATATCTGGTTTACTATCTCCTACTTGTTCTTTACATTAACAAGTTATTTAATAATATAAACATCGAAGTAAACACAATTGCAGTCTTCACAAATATACAGATCAACAACTGAAAAAAACTGAGACAACACAAGGGACACCGTTATTTTTGGACATTCGTTGTCGGAAAAACCCAATGCGGGAAAACTGGTGCAACATATAGAGGGTTTGTATTATTAAGCAGATTTTTGAATACAACTAGGATGCCAGAAATGGCTCACCCTTCAGAGAATATCCTTGGCAGTAGTACATCTCTTCGGAGACGGATATTCCAGCAAATCAGCAACTGAATGATTAATCCTACAATGGCTCTGGTTGTTCCTTGTGCTAGACAAAGAAAGCTGCTCCAAGCACTCCTCTAGAACTGCGTCACCCTTCCTCAGCTCTGCGTCAGCTGATCAACTCCTAGTCTACCCCACAAACACTCACAATGCTGCCTCTGAAGCCCTCTTTGACTTCTGCGTCAGCTTCTATGCCCCTTTGCGTCCTCTGTGCTGGCCTCCATAGCCTCTGCGTTAGCTGATCAGCTCCCAGTCTGCCCCACAGACACTCCCAGTGTTGCCTCTAAAGCCCTCTTCGACTTCTGCGTCAGCTTCTACGACCCTCTGCGATCCGGACTTAAACAGGAACGCAACAAATTACAGAGATAACCATAAACACAGATATGCAACGGAAATAATACTTCATTTCATTAATGTAAAATACTGAAATATGCTTACAAACAGTAATGGAAATAAACTATCTAGGGCGATGGTAGCTTATCTCTGAGAAGAGATGTGGTGGCTACATGCCTCTGAACTGTGTTACAATGAGGCTCGAAGGCCTATTTATTGTTGAGAAACAATAGAAAACCCTTAACATTCCAAAACCTAACCCTAGAAGATGAAACGCCAAACTGTGGGCCCCGTTTGGGTAAATTGGTACACCAATTTCTCGGGGTCGTAACTTTGGCATACGATCTCCGTTTGACGCGTACAATAGCTTGTTAGAAAGATCTATCCGAGCACTACCACTTTGGGAGGCAACATAGGTGCATGTTGCCCCGGATTTCCCAAAAAATGTCGTTTAGGGCCTCAAAACGGCTCCGGAAGTTTAGGACTCGAAAAACTGCTAAAAGTAGTAAACTGTGCTACAATTTAGGAAACTGAAAATGCTGAGAGAAACAATGGTGGGGGTCCAGGTGGACTTGGCAGGTGGCCACCAATATCCACCTGGATCATTCCTCCCCCCTTAGGAAGCAATGGTCCCCATTGCGTTGAGTTCCTCCATGAGATGAGGAAACTTTTGCTGAACTTGTTCCCTGGTGAGCCACTTACCCTGGTGAAGGAGTTGGTCGGCTTTGGCAACTCGATATAGTTGGATATTTTGTTGGCGAGTGTTTTTGATCTGTGTGTCTATGATTCGATCAGTTGCAGCTTGTTCTATGCAATCTGGATTTAATTCTGTGGGTGTGAGCTGTTTCGCAATGTCGGATGTGTCTAGCAATGGTGGAAAGTATGGCCGAAGGCGGTCCACATTGAACTCTGGGTGCAGGCCAAGGAATGGGGGAATGCTGAGCTCAAATGCATTGTCTCCCATAGCCTTAGGTGTAAGGACCATATCGGAGTGGTCTCAGTTTCCGATAGGCTCCAGTAAGGGTTCCTTTTGCAAATGCAACCAGACTTTGTCGCCCACCTGAAACTTGTGTGGCACCCGATGTTGATCATGTCGCTGTTTGTACTTGGCATTTGATTTCTCCAGAATTTCATGGACCTGCTGGCGAATATGTTGGATGCGCTCAATGAAGCTGGTGGCCTTATCTGTTTCGGACTGGACATGAGCTGAATTTATGTGAGTAGCTGCGAGTGGCATGGCCACATCAATGGGACATAGTGGCTGGAATCCCAAACCGACCTGAAAAGGGCTATGGCCAGTGGAGCTGTGAAGAGCTCGGTTGTAGCTGTGCTGAACATAGGGGAGGCTCTTGTCCCATGTGCGTGGATGCTTTGAGTTATACATGCGTAGAATGTGCACAATCATCCTATTGACAACCTCTTTCTGACCATCAGTTTGAGGATGGAACGCTATGGACTTCGTGAGTTTGGTGTCCAGCATTGACCAGAGACTGGACCAAAATGTGCTGAGGAATCGACTGTCCCGATCTGAGATGATAGACTGTGGGATCCCAAAGTGCACCCACACTCGTTCAAAAAAGAGTTTAGCAGTGGCTTCTACTGTGATATTCTTCTTGCTGGCCGCCATAATGGCCATCTTCGAGAACCTGTCGACGACCACAAAAACACAGTCATTTCCATGCTTAGTGGAAGGAAGGCCTGACATGTAATCCATGGAGATGGATTCTCAAGGTCGACTAGGGGTAGGCAACGAGTATAGAGGCCGTGCTTCTTGATGGTCGGTTTGGCAATGGCATAGGAAGTACATGATCTGATGTATTTCCCAACATCCTGTTGAAGATTCGGCCAACAGAAATAATTTTGGAGTATTGCCACTGTTTTCTTGACCCCGAAATGCCCAGCAGCCCGACTGTAGTGTGCTTCCCAAATCATCTTGGCACGCTCGCTTGAAGGAACACAAAGGTGACCCAGGTGGCATAACAGGGCATCCTGGAGGTGAAAATCTGGAACAGGTCGACCCTCCAAGAGTGTTTGGTATGTGTGGCCAAATTCTGGGTCGCTTTTGTAGAGAAGTGGCCAATCAGAAATCTCGTGCCCACAAGAGTTGAGCACGGTGGTTAACGCCATGATCGGTGGTCTACTGAGGCAATTTGCAAAATTATTGGTGCTGCCTTTCTTATACTTGATATTCAAGTGGAACTATTGCAGGTATGTAGACCACTTCTGATGGCAATCATTCTGCAATTTCCCTTGGGTCTGTATGAACTGCAGGGGTCGGTGGTCTGTGTGGATGACCGTTTCCTTCCCCAAAATGTAATGCTTCCATTGTCGGCAGGCTTGCACAATGGAATACATCTCTTTATCATAAGTGGGGTACTTCCGGACTATGTGTGAAAGTGTTTCACTGTGATATGCCACTGGATGTCTATGTTGAGTAAGGACTGCCCCAATAGCATAGTCAGAGGCATCTGCCTTGACCTCAAATGGTTGTTGTAAATCTGGTAACGCGAGCACTGGTGCCGTGGAGAGGCGATCCTTCAACTCTATGAATGCCTTCTGTTGAGATTCAGACCAAAAGAATTTTGCTTTCGCCCCTCCCTTGGTGACTTGACTCAAGGGCCAAGTAATATGAGAAAACCCCAACACGAACCTGCGGTAGAAGTTGGCAAGACCTAGAAAGCTGCGGAGCTCTGTTAGAGTGGTTGGAGATGGCCAATCCCGAATGACTTGGATCTTGGCTGGATCCACATGCACCCCCTGTTCATCAATGATGTATCCCCAATACTGAACTTGGGTCATGCCAAAAGTACATTTCTCCAAATTGGCACATAGCTTGTGTTGCCGCAGTGTTTGGAGAACCTGTCGGATGTGGTGGAGGTGCTCTTCCCAACTCTGGCTAAAGATCAGAATGTCATCCAAGTATACTACTACAAATGAGTTGGCGAATGGCCGCAAGATGTCATCCATTAGCCTCATGAAGGTCGCAGGAGCATTCGTCAATCTGAAAGGCATAACCAACCATTCGAAAAGGCCCTCCTTGGATTTGAAGGCAGTGTTCCACACATCAGAGGGTTCGATTGGTACCTGGTGATATCCTGACTTCAAATCGATCTTGCTGAAATATTTCGCCCCCTTTAGTTGGTCCAGGAGGTCATCAATCTGCGGGATCGGGTACCTATTACAGACAATGATCTTGTTCAGCGCCCGATAGTCAATACAGAGTCTCCACGTCCCATCCTTCTTCTGTACCAACACGATCGGGCTCCCACAAGGCGATGAACTCGGACGGATGTGACCTTTCTGCAGGAGCTCCTGAATCTGCCTCTTGATTTCATTGTTCTCTAGAACGGAGCGTCGATAAATTGGTCCATTGGGTAGCGATGCACCTGGGGTCAGATCGATGCAGTGATTGACCTGACAGTGCAGAGGAACCCCTGCGGGGGAGGTGAAGATGTCCTCGTACTCCTCCACGACCTTGTCCATCTGTAGTTGTCGTGGAGAGGGGCCTTGTCTGGAGGTCGCGACCACCGTCTTCTTCTTTCCTTGAGGGCGTATCATCAGGAAAACAAATTTCCTGGTTTTGGAAATGAGCTTACTGCGTTGTTTTGCAGTAATCAAAGAGATGGCGGTAGGTGGTGCTACCTCTGGTATCCTATACAACTTATTTCCCAATGTAATAATAACAGCACGGGGCCTTGATTCATACACAGCATGTCGCTTCCACAAGTATGGCCATCCTAATAATACATCACAAACTTCAAGGGGAGAAATGTCACACAATACCTCATCCATGAAGGGCTTGATGTTGTATGGAAGACGACACTGCTGGCTCACGCGAAGATCTCGTCCTTGGTGAAGCCACCCAATGGTGTACGGTTGTGGATGTGCTGTGGTCAGTAAGCCCAACCGCTTCACGGCCTCTGCCGAAATGAGGTTCTTTTGGCTCCCGCTATCAACAATGAACTGTATCGGGGAGCCCTTTACCCACATCTGGGAGTGGAAGAGACGCTCCTCCTCCTCTGGATCTTGGGGTACATTTTTCTGGATCTTGGCGGTAGCAACAGTGGCGTTGGGATCCGCATCAATGATCTGCTTCCCTTTGTCATTCCCCTTATCGGGTTCTGAGTTAGAGTCGGAACATGCATCTGATTTTGAAACCTTTAGCTCAGTCACCAATGATTGCTTGGCCCGACACTCACTTGTGTTATGAGTGGAGCTCTTATGGAACTCACACCATTTTCCCGTGTCCTTTTTCAGCTTTGCGGCGCTATTCTTTGCTTGTAGCTTTGGCGGGTTGTCTTGGGCTACCCCGCCTTGGCTTTGTCCTTTGTTCTGTGGTTTAGCGACACCTTTCCCCTGCTTTGGATTCGCAGATCCAAAGTCTCGCTTCTTTTGTTTAAACTTCTGCTTGACCTTGACGGCATATCGGTATGCTGTGCTGAGCGAGGAGATGTTCAGGAATTGTATTTCTTCATGGATGTACTTGTGCATGCAGCCACGGTATTTGAGTATCAAATGCTGCTCTGAATCCTTGATACCCAACTTTGTGCGAAGGGTATGGAAAAGATTGGTGAACTCCGACACGTCTTGGTCCCTTCCCTGCCGCAGCGTGGTCCACTTTATGTATTCATCCTCATAGCCTCTGACAGGGTAGAGTACTGCTCCTTGATGGCATCCCGGAATGAGTTCCAGGTGGGTGCGGCTAAAAATAGTGAGCCCGTACTTTCATCCTTCTGCTCGCAGTAGGTTTCCCACCAGTCCTTGACGTGGGTGGCTGCTTTGAGAAGAGCGAAAACAGTCTTTTTCCCACTCGAAAATTCATGAACAGAAAAATAACCCTCTAGCAGATTTAACCATTTATCTACGGCATCTGCGTCTATCTGACCCTCGAATATGGGGGTTTCAAAATTAACTTGTACCTTAAAGGGCGTGGCGTTTCTAGAGTAGCCGCTGGAAGCCGATGCGTCGCTTCTAGGTAGCCGCTGAAGGATCTGGGCAAAGCTGTCCATCATCGCGTTCCGTTGTCGCTTGAGGGCTTCTTCGAGCAAGATTTTGATAGGATCACCTGCCCCCTCGTCTTTCTTCTCATTCGCCATGGAAGGCCGTCGAGATTTGCGAGACTGGTCTTGCAAAGGTTTGACCAGTTCAAGCCCTAACTCCTTATATCCCGACCTTGTTGGGGACATGCAAAGAAAAACAGAGAAAAAGCAGACCGCTCTGACACCACTGATTCGGACTTAAACAGGAACACAACAAATTACAGAGATAACCATAAACACAGATATCCAGCGGAAATAATACTTCATTTCATCAATGTAAAATACTGAAATATGCTTACAAACAGTAATGGAAATAAACTAGCTAGGGTGATGGTAGCTTATCTCTGAGAAGAGATGTGGTGGCTACATGCCTCTGAACTGTGTTACAATGAGGCTCGAAGGCCTATTTATTGTTGAGAAACAATAGAAAACCCTTAACATTCCAAAACCTAACCCTAGAAGATGAAACGCCAAACTGTGGGCCCCGTTTGGGTAAATTGGTACACCAACTTCCCGGGGTCGTAACTTTGGCATACGATCTCCGTTTGACGCGTACAATAGCTCGTTAGAAAGATCTATCCGAGCACTACCACTTCGGGAGGCAACATGGGTCCGGTCCATGGACCCATGTTGCCCCAGATTTCCCAAAAAACGTCGTTTAGGCCTCAAAATGGCTCCGGAAGTTCAGGACCCGAAAAACTGCTAAAAGTAGTAAACTGTGCTACAATTTAGGAAACTGAAAATGCTGAGAGAAACAATGGTGGGGGTCTAGGTGGACTTGGCAGGTGGCCACCAATATCCACCTGGATCACTCTGCGTCCTCTACGCTGGCCTCCTTAGCCTTTGTGTTAGCCCTCCTGGGCTCTGCATTGTCTCTTTCGGCACTTTGTTGCCTCTCTGATATGTATTCTTCAGCCTTGGATTGAAATCCCTTGCTAAACTGCCCCTCATTGCAACCTGATCCCTAACTCGATTTCCTCAAGAAACCCAGCCCTAGAAAATCGAATTCTTGATCTCTCTTGGTGTGTCTCCAACTGACCCTCAAGCCTTCTCTTATACTTTTCCTGTTGACAATTCAATGTTCGAGATTAAGCCCCTAATCAATGGATAAGATTAGATCTGGCTTGATCCTCATCTCTTAGAACTTTCTCACCCATTTTATATTAATACACATTAATATTTTAATTTTCCTAAGTTTAGACTTAGGAACCCCATTAAAAATATTAATTATTTTAATATCTCTTCATTCGGGTGGAATTTCTCCAAACGATTTCTGGGACTTGGAGATTTCATGTACCTTAGCCTCTGGCTAGACCACATATGATGCTACCAAAAATCAACACTCCCTCTTAGTGAGGAATGTGCTCTAGTAATGCTTCACCATAGAAACATCACATTGATCCTCCTCATCGGTACCTGTGTTGATGCTTGGCCTACTGCCTCACATCCCCTGCACTGCTGCTTTCTGTATTGTTGCCCATGACACTACCATTTCCACTGCCACATCTGTACTGCAACTCCCTCTCAATAAGCTGCATCATGCTGCCCATAGCACTGCCGCTGCTAACTGCTGCATTGCAACTTAGTTACTGAGAAGTAACTGACTTCACCCAAACACTGACATCCTAATCAGTTTGGAAGCCTCGTGATGCCGAAGCCACCTCTGCTGCTATCATGTGATCCCTTTGCTGCCACTATGTTGCTACAAACACCTCTGTGCCTCTTGCACTACTGCAACCTCTGTTGCATTGCTATAGAATTCTACACTCTAGCACTGCCTTGTCGCTCCATCACACCTTGCTCCACCCGACACCTGTCACCATGCTACTGTCATTAAGGGCTCCCGTAGCCGTATGTGATCGAAGAGTTTGGGCACCTCAAGGATTCTGCCCCTGCATGTAGTCCTCTCGATTACAACTCTATGTCTCCCCACCTCTTCTCTAGAGGCGCATGAGCACTCATGGCACAATCGTCATTAGTCTTCACATCCTTTTCCGCCTTTGCTGGAGCTGCCTTTGAGTCAAAAGCTTCTCCCTTGCCTTTCTTCCTGGGGCACTGAGAGGCATAATGTCCCAACTCCCCACAGTTGAAGCACTTGACCTTGGAGATGTCCTTCTTTTTCCTCTTCTGAACCCCCTGCTGTCTCGCAGATGCTAGAGCCACATTCTCCTCCTCCTCTTTCTTGATTCGAGCCCCCTTGCTGCTACTCCCTGTCTTGGTCAATCTCCTGAGCTCTTCCTGTTGAAGAGCTGCCCACATCTCCTCCCAACTGGGGAGAGTCGCTCTGCCCAAAATGCTTTGGACAATTGTCTCCCACTCCTCTGAGACTGCATTCAAGGCAGTCCTAACCATGAACTTTGGATCTGGTGTAGACCCCACGGAAGTAAGCTAGTCCCGAATCCCCTGTAACCTGAGAAGAAAGTGATCTATCTCCTCTCTTTTTTGCATCTGATATGACCTCAATTGATTTTCCAATAACATCTTCCACTGCACGGAAGAACCCTAGTATATGGTGGTCAAGGTCTGCCACATCTCTCTTGCTGTGTTCTTCCCAGCAATATGTGGTATGACATGATCCTTGACCCTGTCTAGGATCATGCATTTCGCCTTCGCTGGGGCCTCCTACTTCTCATTTGCATCAGGGTCAAGTGGGACAACTACGGTTCTCAAGGCATAGTCCTTGATGCGATGTTTATCCAGGATTTCCAGGATCCTAGCCTTCTAGATGACGAAATTGGAAACCTTGTCCAATTTGTCCTGATCCCTCAATCCTTTTACTGCCATATCTGCTCCTCTTCTAGACTCCCTCTGAGTCTCGACTTCCCTCTTGGAAATCCTCTCTCCAACTGTTGAATCACTCCTCTCCAATCCCACTTTTCTACTGCAAGTAGGATCTGGATTTCCTGGCTAGAAATACATCGAGGTAGTGCTTCCCTCTACCTTGGTTCTGTCTCCTTAGACACTGTTCTGTACTGATAGAGCCAGCGTCCCACTAGCTCCTCAAATCACAATCTGCACAACTCCCTTAGCCCCGGCAATTGAAGAATCTGATCCCTTCAGGGTCTGGCAATCACGGTGTAGGCTGAATCTGCTCCTCCCGGCTAACTGCATCAATCCTTCTTGGCTGAGAAGGATGACGTGGCTTTGCGTGAGCCTGTTCTGCCCCTCTTTTCCTCTGTGCTGGCCCTTCTCCTGGCTCAGAATGTTGACGCAGGCTCAGCGTGAGCCTCTGCGTCACCCTCTTTGCACTGCAACACTCTTCTTGTTGCCTCTTCAGCTCTGGAGCAGCGCTGTCTATTGGGATATCTACTTCTCTGCTGCAAATCCTTAGATTTCTTCGGCTGGTGTCTTCAGTCCTCCTTGATATGCAATCTCTCTGATACCATGTGACAATTCCTGAATCTAACACATCAGAAACCCCTATTGCAATATTTGGTTTACTATCTCCTACTTGTTCTTTACATTAGCAAGTTATTTAATAATATAAACATCAAAGTAAACACAATTGCAGCCTTCACAAATATACAGATCAACAACTGAAATAAACTGAGACAACACAAGGGACGCCGTTATTTTTGGACAATCGTTCCCGGAAAAACCCAATGTGGGAAAACCAGTGTAGCATATAGAGGATTTGTATTATTAAGTAGATTTCTGAAAACAACTAGGGTGTCAGAAATGGCTCACCCTTCAGAGAATATCCTTGGCAGTAGTACCTAGTGTTGAAAATATCGGTATCGGCAAAATATTGGCGAGGGTCCAGAATATATCTTATCGGTGATATCGGCAAATATCGGCAAGCATAAAAACTAAAATTTTTAAATTTTTAAACATAGATGATATTTTGCTGATATTTTGAAAATATCGCGATATTTTCTCGGCGATATATCGTTTTGCCAAAAATATCGCCGATATTATCAACAGTGGTAGTACCTCTCTCCGTAGACAGATATTTCGGCAAATCAGCAACCAGATGAACAATCCCACAGTGGCTCTGGTTGTTCCTTGTGCTGGACAATGAAAGCTGCTCCAAGCACTCCTCTAGAACTGTGTCACCCTTCAGGAACTGCATCACCCTTCAGGAACTGCGTCACCCTTCCTCGGCTCTGCGTCTGCTCCCAGTTTGCCCCACAAACACTCCCAGCACTGCCTCTGAAGCCCTCTTCGACTTCTACGTCAGCCTCTACGGCGTTTGCATCAGCTTCTACGGCCCTCGGCGTCCTCTGCGCTGGCCTCCTTAGCCTCTGCGTCAACCCTCCTAGGCTTTGCACTGCCTCTTTCGGCGCTTTGTTGCCTCTCTAATATGTATTCTTCAGCCTTGGATCGAAATCCCTTACTGAATTGCCCCTCACTGCAACTGATCTCTAACTCGATTTCCTCAGCAAACCCAGCCCCAGAAAATCGAATTCTTGATCTCTCTTAGTGTGTCTCCCACTGACCCTCAAGCCTCCTCTTATGCTTTTCCTGTTGACGATTCAACGACTGAGATTAAGTCCCTATTCTAAAACTAATATTAGATCTGGCTTGATCATCGTCTCTTAGAACTTTCTCACCCATTTTATATTTTTTTTTTCTTGGTAAAAACTAAATCTATTAAGAGAACGTATAGTACAGTAAGAAGTTACAGCCAAGAGAAGCAAGAACACAGGCAGCCGGAAAGGATAGGCTATCCACCTCGGCTCCTAGAAGAAAAGAGAAGAGAGTAGAGCTGAGCAGGAAGTAACTAGAAGAAACGGGGAGCAAGAACAGAGCATAGGATTCTACCCAACATGGGAAGAATCAACTATTCGACATTTTTTCCCTTTCTTTTTACCAACTTTGACCCATTCAGGAGGGCACTGCTGAGCTGGCATGAGTTGCAAACTGAGCTGGGCTGACTGAGAGGTTTCCTTATCTGAATCCGAGGTAGAGGATTCATGATTCCTTTTCTGAGAGTTTGGCTGGACAGACAAATCCTCAGGCTCAGCTGAGGGCGGATCCTGTGCCATCTTTGCTTCCACTCCTTCCTCACTCTCCTCCTCTTCATCCGAGCTGAAATCAAAATCGTCCATGGGGGGAGGGTCATGAGGCTTCCAGCTTTTGGATTTTTGCTTAGGATTGGCTTTCTTCTTTTGGGCAGGCATCGAGGGACAAGAGCTCTGAAGGTGCCCTGTGTAGCTCACCCATTGTAGCAGAGTTTTGCCAGAGATGAGCTTGATTTGGATCTGAAACGAGGCAAAAAGATCAGAGTTCCTCTTTCCTCTGCAGATCTGAGACGAGAGGAGGCAGGAGCTTTGCAGGGCTTTCTTTTTCTGAACTTGCCGCAGGGGCATGTGAGGAGATGATGGGAAAATCCCATCGATGTTGAGTCTGTCGTTGCATTCCGCCCCATAAGGCTTCCAGATGGACCATCCAGGCAGATCCAGGGATCTGAGGGAATTCTGAAGATTAAAAACAGAGTATTGGCTATTCTTGGGGGACAGAGGAGGTAGTAATAAGGTTGAGCAACCTTCCAGATCATAAAATGTCTTCCCAGTAGCCGCCACCTGAGGAGAAGCGTGAGTAAAATCTGCCTGTTCGTCCTTAACCATTGCGTTTGCAATCTGAAGGGGGCGGCGGGTGCGAGAAGCAGCAACAGAGGGCCGCAATCTGGCAACCCCAGAGACCCGAACGGAACAAAAAGGGGAGAGGGGGGCGCTCAGAAGAAATTGGAATACCTGCAGTTCACCGATGAAGGGGAAAGCCAGCGCTCCATGACTGTGCCGCGCGTCTCCGTCAACAGCAGGGCCGAGCAGAGGCCAGACGGCGGCCGAAGGAAGGGAGGCGGCATCAAGGAAGTTAGGGTTCATCGTTCAGTCTCTCGCCCAGAGTCCGTTGTAAGTCAAGCAGCTCACCCATTTTATATTAATACACATTAATATTTTAATTTTCCTAAGTTTAGACTTAGGAACCCCATTAAAAATATTAATTATTTTAATATCTCTTCATCTGGGTGGAATTTCTCCAAATGGTTTCTGGGTCTTGGATATCTCATGTGCCTTAGCCTCTCCACCTAATTTCATGGCTAGATCACATCTGATGCTACCAAAAATCAACAATAACAACTCATCTAAAGCATATAAAATCTCCATTAAAGAACAACGTTGTATTGAAGTAAGCAGAGATGTCACATTTAATGAAAGAATTGCATACACGAAGTCCAAAGATATCCCCTTTGAATCTGTTGAAGGACTTGACTTTCCTAATGAAGATATTCCAAAACAAATCAATTCTCCAAAACCCTCAGTTGATCATCATGAAGAACCAGAAGGACCAAGCAGACCTGTAGAGCTTGTCATCATTCTAGAAACCAGAAAGAGACCTTCTTGGGTTAGAACAAATTTGCAAGAAGATGAAGGACATGCAACCCCAAGAGAAACATTCAGAGAAAGCAAGAGACTCGAAGGTACTGTGGTTATGCAACAGTTATGACCAAACTCATTGAATTGAAAGAAAAGACTCAAAAGGTACTCTAGTTAGATAACACTTATGACCAAAATCATTGAATTAGAACCTTCTACTTATGAAAAGGCTATCGAATAACAAGTATGGAGGAATGCAATGATGGAAGAATATCAATCGATAATGAAGAATGATGTTTGGGAAATCATTATTAGACCAAAGGATAAATCTGTTGTGACTTCCAAGTGGGTTTATAAGGTTAAGCATGCAACTGATAGGAGCATCAACAAATGTAAGGCAATATTTGTGGCTAGAGGATTCTCTCAACAAGAGAGAGTTGATTATGATGAAACTTTTGCTCCTGCAACTAGATACACAACATTTAGAACTCTTATCTCTATTGCAGCTTCTATGGGATAAAATATACATGAAATGGATGTGAAGACTAATTTTCTCAATGACACAATTGATGAAGAAGTTTACATTGAATAATTGCAAGGATTTGAAGTCCATGGGAAGGAATCCCATGTTTGCAGATTAAAGAAATCTCTATATGGTTTAAAAAAAGCTCCTAGAGCATGGTATGCTCGTATGTATGCCTATTTAATAAGGCTTGGTTTCGTCAAAAGTACTACAGATCTAAATCTCTACATCAAGGTAGTAAATAATGAATCGGTGATCATATTTCTATATGTGGATGAATTATTAATAACAGATGTGTAGCATCTTATTTTCCAATGCAAGAAGGAACTAGCAGCTGAATTTGACATGAAGGAAATTGAATTAGATGCATTATTACTTGAGACTTCAGGTTTGGCAGAAACCCGGTGAAATCTTCCTTGGTCAAGGAAAATATGTGATCAAGATTCTACAAAAAATTGGGATGATGGATTGTAAACCAATGATCGCTAATTTGAAGAATCTAAGAAGTTCAGATTAAATCTTGTTGATTTATCGTCATACTAGTAGTTGATTGGTTCTCTGATCTATTCTGTGAACACTCGACCAAATATATGTTTTGTTGTAAATACTCTAACTCAGTTTCAGATGGAGTATAGACATGATCATTGGATAACAATGAAACATATATTGAGATATCTTCATGGAACCATACATCATTGTTTGAGATATGTTGCAGTAAATGAGATTCGATTATTAGGTTAACATTGTTTTTGATTGCGAAAGGAGTGTTGATGATGGGAGAAGTACTAAGTGGTTGTTTTTGTTTGGGATACACTATGGTTGCTTGGATGAGCAGGAAACAAAATTCGGTTGCACTATGTTAATTTTTGGTATGTTCTATGCTTAAGTGAAATTTACTTCAATTTATTAATTTGTCCAATATCAATATCCAGTTTAGCAATCACATCAGCGTGATAGTAAAATGAAGATAGAACATAAACATAAACAGTAGAAGACAAGCCAAGACAAGAGGACACAAGATGCGGCACCAGCCAGGGACAAACTGCAATATAGGGAAACCCTTAATCAATTCTCCTTATATTCTTCAATATTTCAGCGGAGAGAGAAAGTACAAATTTACAAATCTGATAATTTATGACAGCAATGGTAAATCCCTAACCAGAAAAGTCAACACTGGTCAAACATGGCAGAATTCTTCGTTCAAGCAACTTGATCAAACTCAGTCAACTTCGGTATCCAACAACAAACCCAAACAGTCCAAAGCAGCGCCGAAAAGTCCAGGCAAATGCTGGTCAATGAAAGTCAAACTACAGCTAGCAACTAGGGTAGTGAACGCTGGTCAAATCACCTCGGTTTCAGTGCCAAAATCTACGGCCTGCCAAGGAGAAGCAGCGACACCCAAAGCACAGTCAAAGAGAGATCAACGCTAGTCAACAAAGCGCAAAACAGTCTCCTTGCAGCTTGGTCAAACCTGGTCAACACAGTCAAATAGAAAAGTCCTCCTTCCTTCGCACGTGTGAGAGAAATCTACCAAATTTGCATACCCAATCAAGTGAGGAGAGAGAGATGAGTGAAGATGAGATGATCGAATAATTACTTGAGGTCTCCTTTTATATGCAACATTGAGGATGAATTGGGGGTAAAAAATCCCTGTTTTGATTGCTGGCCGACCTTGACAATTTGTCAATAATACAAATAAATTCATATTTTCATTTTTACATGTCGGAATTGGATGATCTTTAGATCAATCCTACACCTTTCGGAGAGATGAATCCAAGAAAAATATCAACTGTCATAAATAAGGTGGCCCATATGGAGTTTGGCCCTAATTGCCAATTTTAACACTTCCTCTCAACTAGGGAGAACTCCATTTGTTAATCCATCTGCTATTCTATATTATCTCTGCCATCAATGCACTACTCTTCTGAACTATGAAGAAGATGAAGTGATCGAGAATGTATCATACCATTCTCTACTAACCCAAAGTCAGTCACAGATAAAAGAGAGTGTCTCATACCACTCTTACTGACTTGAAGTCAGTTCCAATAAAGAGAGTGTGTCATATCACTCTTATTGAACCGATGTCAGTTCTAATAGATCCTAGACCAAGATCATCCTAACACACGGAGTACAGTAGTACATGATGTGTCTAGCGGTAGTACTATGGTCCCTATTCTCATTTCCCTACTCATTGGCCAGATGAGAGGTACCTCCCACGAGTCCCAGACTGCATGGGTAGGATGTCTCAGTAGGAGAAGGATGAACCACTCATCTTGCCTACATGTTGCCATGAGGTATCACAGGGTAAGGTTGAACCACTCACCTTGTACACAACAAATCACTAGGGGAAGGCTGAACCACTCACCCTATGGTTGCTCATCGCTCCAAGAAGTACCCCAAGACCCCTGGAGCTCATAGAGTTCAATGTCCATATCAGACAGGACCCTCATAAGAGGGTCTCTCCATGACTCCTTGTCATTCTCGGAAAGTCAATAATTTGACCTTTCCCAAGGGCTTTTTCACAATGTCGGTGACCTGCTCATCAGTCCCAATGTGATGGAGCCTTATTGCTCCTCGTTGTACCATATCTCGGATAAAGTGGTACCTAATATATATGTGCTTGGAGCGATCATGAAATATGGGATTCTCTGATAATCGGATCCCATTCTGGTTGTCATAGAGGATCACGGTGGTATCAAACACATGCCCAAACACTCACTGAAGAGCTTCCTCAGCCAGATAGTTTCACAAGAGGCCATATTCACAACTATGTATTTTTCCTCAGTAGTGCTCAAGGCAACTGATTTCTGCTTCCTGCTCATCCAGAATATCGAAGTAGAACATAAAGAAAAGCAGCACCCAAAAGTGCTCTTACGATCCACCACACTGTCAGCCCAATCGGCATCAGAATAACCATGCAGCCTCACATCTCCAGCAGTGTACCTCAGTCCATGAGTGATTGTGCCCCGAAGATATCTCAGAAGATTCTTGGCACCAATCTAATGTGTGCGATGAAGGTCAACCATATATTGGCTCAACGTATTAACTGCAAAACATATATCAGGATAGGAGTTCACCAAGAACATCAACGCACCTATGAGTTGATGATATTCAGAGGCATTTCCCAATACAGGTCCGACAACACTACCACATAACTTCTTGAAGTTAAGTTCCGTCGGGGTAGTCACTGGCTTGCAGTCCACCATCCCAAATCTTTCCAATATCTTCACAACATATTTTCCTCGAGATAGGAAAATTTCTCTTGGTTTTTGCCAAACCTCCAACCCTAGGAAGTAGTGCATTAGTCCTAGGTTCTTCATCTCAAATTCAGAAGCCAACTCCTCCTTACATTTGTGAATGAGAGGGTCTGCACCTGTCAGAAAGAGGTCGTCCACATAAAGTACGAGTATGAGAGGTTTATCATCTTCAATCTTAAAGTAAAGTTTCAAATCGACTTCACTTCTAGTGAATCTCAGCTTCATCAGATAGCTATCAATCCTCTCATACCAAGCCCAGGGTGTTTGCTTCAAACCATAGAGAGCCTTCTTGACCTTGCATACATGAGATTTCCGTTCATGAACCTTAAACCCCTCGGGTTGTTCCACATAGACTTCCTCTTTGATCGAACCATGCAAGAAAGCGGTCTTGTTATCCATTTGATGTAGATTCCACCCTTGCGAGACAGCAAGGGCTATGACCGAGCAGATGGTGGTGTATCGGGTAACATGTGCAAATATCTCATCATAATCTACACCTTCCTTTTGAGAGAAGCCTCGGGAAACAAAGCGAGCCTTGAACTTTTCTGCACTTCCATCAGCGCCATGCTTGATTTTGTAGAGCCACTTAGAGGTGACAACCGATTTTTCTTGGGGTCTAGGGACCACATCCCAGACATCATTCTTCATAATAGACTCGTACTCTTAATTCATAGCATCCTTCCAAACTTGTTGCTTCACGGCTTCTTCAAATGATGAAGGTTCATTTTGAATGATAGTGCTCATGGCGGTCAAATATCCTTGATACATTTCAACTTTTTGCTCTCATGGAAAATTCCTCTTGGTGCAATATGTCTCTCGGCGTCTTCGAGAGTCTCCCTAAGCCATGAGGGTCTCCTCTTGGAGGAGGAGGGCCTTTGGGGAGGAGGATCAATAGGATCCATATGTTCATCAATATCCGGCATCATCTCGTCCTCTTTTTCATCCTATCTTCCGGTGTTTGCTTCTTTGTCCTTCCTTGGGAAAGGAAGGTTGTTGATCTTGCTAAGAGCCATATCTTCGTCAAAGGTGACATCATGACTTATCTCAACTTCCCTTTGACCAGCCACATAAATTCCACAGACCTTAGAATTTTCGCTATAGCCCACAAATATTCCTTTCTTCCCAGATGCACCCAATTTGCTTCTTTTCTCTTTTGGCACATGAAAATATACGGGACTTCCGAAAATTCTAAAGTGAGAGACATCAGGTTTCTTACCAGTGGACATTTCTTTGGGAGTCTTGAAGTCCAATGCTTCAGGAGGGCATCGGTTTTGAAAATACACGATGATATTCGCAACTTCGGCCCATAGAAACTTCGGAAGCCCTTGATCATGAAGCATGGCACAAACAACTTCCACAATAGTACGATTCTTTCTTTCAGCCACACCATTCTGCTCCGGAGTGTATGGTGTTGTGTTCTCCCTCTTAATGCCAACTTCTCTGCAATAGTTGTGGAATTCATTTGATTCGTACTCAATCCCATTATCAGTCCTCAATATCTTGATTCTCTTCTCGGATTGTTTTTTGATCATGGCTTTGAAGTGACGGAACTAGGTGAACACTTCATCCTTCTTTTTCAAGAAGTAGATCCAAGTCTTGTGAGAATAGTCATCCTTAAAGGTGAGATAATATAAGTATCCTCCCAAAGGGTTTACGGGCATCATACCAGATATGTCGGAGTGGATCAACTGCAATATATCGGTGGTCTTGCTATTACTCAAGGGGAATGGTCACCTTGTAAGTTTTCTTTCGGCACATCCCGGACATATACCTTCATGCTCTACTTTGAACTCGGGCATACTTGTCACCATCTGCCTCACAACGGGTAGAGCCTTATAATGAAGATGGGAAAACCTCCGGTGCCATAGTTTGAATTGTAGAGATGTGTCGCAAGACATGGCTCCCAATGGTATTCCTCCAACTTGATAAAAAGTGTCAACCCGAAACCCAAGAGCAAAAGCATCTTTAAAATTTCTTTTCCAAACACGTACCTTTCCATCGATGAATGCCATCTTGTATCCTTTGTCTTCCATTGCTGAAATGGACACCGTGTTCTTCTTGAGATCAGGTACATATAAAACTTCTTGTAAATGAATCGTGTTACCTTGATTCAATTGAAGGGTAACATTTCCTACTCCCTTCACAGGATAGGTGGCATTGTCTCCAAGAATAATCTCCAAGTTTGTCTCCTTCTCTATCAGATTAGAGACAGCTTCCTTGTATACGGTGAAGTGCCTTGAGGCACCACTATTAATTAGCCAATTCCCAAAGAGTCCAGAGGAGAGGTAGTGAAGAGGGCCGATATAAGATAGTATTCCTTTTGCTTATTGTTAACTACATTTGATTCTTCATACCTTGAGTTCCTTGCTTTCTTGGAGGGTTGACCATTTTCTTAATGTCCCACATTCCTTTTTCCTTTGCCGTTGAACTTGCCATTCCTTTGACTGTTTTTGTTGAAGTTGCCCCTGGAGTGATTGTGATCATCATCATGTGATGTGTCCCTTCTATTTGGACACTCCCTTGCATAGTGGCCAAACTTGTTGCAAACAAAGCACCTTTCCTTCTTTCCACCCTTAGATCTGGGCTTTCCATTGAAATGACCTTTAGACCCTGCATTATTTCCCCTTTTGGCATGAGCGGAGAAAGAAGTGGGGTTGCCTCTATTAGAAGGCATTTATTGCTCCACCATTCTTGTCTCTTCTTGAATGCATCTCGACATCAATTCTTCAAATCCAAGAATTTGATCATTATTGAGAATAGTGGTTCTAAACATATACCACTCGAGTGGGAGTCCTCCAAGGGTAGTGATAGTGAGTTCCCTGTCAAGAATGACTTCTCCAATCGATAAAAGATGATTCTTGATCTTAGTGATCCTTAAGAATTAGGATTGAATATCCTCGTCCTTGCCCTTCTTAATATCCTTCAATTTATTTTTGAGAAACAAAATTTGATTTGCATCACTAACCTTGAACATGCTGACCAACTTGTCATAGATCTCCTTAGATGTGTTTAGATTGGAGATGTAGGCCACCAGATGCTTGTCAATGGAATCTCTGATAATCTTCTTCGTTTTAACTTCAACCTTGTTGTACTCGTTCTTTTTAGCAGCCAATGCATTTGAAGGAGGCTCGGGGATTTTATCCCTCACATAGTCCAACACTTCTTGTTCTTCCAATGTTAGATCAAGAGACATCTTCCATCCATGATAGTCAGACTTTTCATGGAGCTTGTCTTTAGCCGAGAAGTGAGATGAGGAACCCATTGAGCCTTTGTCCTTGTCCAACTGTCTTTGGTGATTGCTCTCTCACTCTTGCTTGGGCTTTGTCTTCACCTCAGCTTTGAAACCATGTTAATTTTTGGTATGTTCTATGCTTAAGTGCAATTTATTTCAATTTCTTAATTTACCCAATATCAATATTCAGTTTAGCAATCATATCAGCATGATAGTAAAATGCAGATAGAACATAAACATAAACAGTAGAAGACAAGCCAAGACAAGAGGAAACAAGATGTGGCACCAGCTAGGGACAAACCCCAATGTGGGGAAACCTTTGATCAATTCTTCTTATATTCTTCAATAGTTCAGCATAGAGAGTGTACAAATTTATAAATCTGATAATTTATGACAACAGCAGTAAAGTCCTAACCAAAAAAGTCAACACTGGTCAAACAGGGCAGAATTCTTCCTTCAAGCAGCTTGGTCAAACTCAGTCAACTTCGGCCTCCAACAACAAACCCAAACAGTCCAAAACAACCTCGAAAAGTGCAGTCAAATGTTGGTCAATGAAAGTCAAATTGCACCCAACAACTAGGGCAGTCAACGCTGGTCAAACAGAGGTCAGATCACCTCGGTTTCATTGCCAAAATCTGCGGTCTACCAAGGAGAAGCAGCCACACCCAAAGAACAATCAAAGAGAGGTCAACACTAGTCAACACAACCCAAAACAGTCTCCCTACAGCTTGGTCAAACCCGGTCAACCTAGTTAAACAGAAAAGTCCTCCTTCCTTCGCACCTGTGAGAGAAAGCTACTAGATTTGCGTACCCAATCAAGTGAGGAGAGAGAGATGAGTGAAGATGAGATGATGGAATAATGACTTAAGGTCTCCTCCTTTTATATGCAACATTGAGGATGAGTTGGGGGTAAAAACCCCTGTTTTGGTTGTTGGCCGACCTTGACAATTTGTTAATAATACAAATAAATTCATATCTTCATTTTTACATGTTGGAATCAGATGATCTTTAGATCAATCCTACACTTTTCATAGTGAGGAATCGAAGAAAAATATCAACTGTCATAAATAAGGTGACCCATATGGAGTTTGGCCCAAGTTGCCAATTTTAACACACTAGTACTATTGAAGCTGAGTATATGACAACCAGTGAAGCAGTTTGACAAACATCATATTGTGATCTTTGTGTTTAGAACAATTGTATAATTGCTTGATTAAGAAGACATAAAAACTAATAAGAATACATCTAATATTCACAAGTAATTATCAAGAAGAGGAATTAAGTGTTAAACTACATTGCACTTGGTTTCTCAACACCAAGGTTATTTTATGTCAAACTTGATTTAGGGGTTTTAGTAGTCATTAATTTGTTGAGGTAGACCTCATATAAATATAGGTCACTTCATTTTCATTTTCGTCATCACTTGTGAATCAATTCGCCCCCCCTAGATGATTTCAACATAATTGAAATCAACTTGTTTCTTGTCGAGATGTGACCTTTCGTGGAGTTTTTGCTTATAGAAACTTTCTCTTACTTTGGAGATGTCATTTTCGAACAATAAAGGATTGGTCCATGCATTTTCTTGTAAATATTCTATGCATTTGAATATCTATATGGCTATTGCATGGAATCGAGATTTTTAGGGTTTCTATGTGCGAGTTTTTATTGAAATTTTTTCTATGAAATCTTGGCAACAGTATTGTATGCATTATCCTTTTAAGACTTGTGTGACAATCCCTTGAGTGATCCTTCATGTTAAGCTCTCCTCAATGACTTTGTTCCCTCATAAAATGATAACTAGGGTATGAAACTACAGTTTTTCATATTCCCTTACTACATTTTAGGGTTTGATTTTTCATAGGTAGATCTCCCTTTAGACTCCATCATCGACACTCAAGCACTGGCCTTCCCACATTGATGATCACACCACAAATTTTCCATAAAACATAAAGTTCTCTCTCTTGCAAATTTTTGGCCCTTTAAGGCAAGCCCCTAGGCTAGGGTTAGGGTCAAAATTCAATTAGGGTGGATGTGTTGGCTTGTGGGAGGATTCAACACATGGTTGTTTAGACATTTCCTTAAAATCATCCTTTTCCCGTGGCTAATTCTTCCATTTTAGGGCTGACATCATAAGCCCTAGACAATTTTTGCCCTATGAAAACCGTAATCTAGCCCAAGGCTTCAACTTGGGGCTTGTTGTCCCAAAAAATTGATCATATTCATATATTCAAGCCTTTTCTTGGCCTTGTGTACCTAGATAAGCATGTTAACCTTGCCTATTCACAAATCCTATGTTGCTTGTGCCAATAGATAGGCCTTTTGGAGGGTATGTGTTGCCTTATCTAAGCCAGTTTGAGTTGTGTCCTTAAGTTGAGTACCTATCCTTGTCACCTCCAAGCCTTAGACTTGAATACTTGCTAGGTGACTTACTTAGGGAAGTCTCCCTTCTGGTGAGAATCCATTAAAAAGCAAGAGGTGGTGGCTATGGTGATAGTGGGCCACACCTCATAGTGTTGTCACTTGGTCTATCTCTTGCCTTGTGAGCTCCCCTCACAGGATCTGCTAGATTTTGAGACAACTTGTTGAAAATGATAGCGAGAAAGGGTTCCTTGATTTGTGCCTTAATCAAAGGGACCTCAATGAGTTCTTCCTTAGCATGCTTGTGTTCATATAAGTTAAGAACCAATTCCTATAAGTTAGGAATCAATTCGTATAAGTTAGGATCTAATTCCTATAAGTTAGGACAAATTCCTATGATATAGGATGAGTCCCTACAAATTAGGACAAGCTGCATGAGTCACTTCAACTTAGTTAACACTCAATCACCAGTTCGATTCCTAAAATATTGACTTGCTAGATTTAGCCATTTGAATTGCTTATAAGGAAAAGTGAAGGCACAATTGTAATCATTTCTCTTGAGCAAAAGTATTATGTGTGAGATTGTAAGAGTGACAAGAACAAGAAGGAGTTTGTGTGCAAGATTGGATAGAGGAAGAATTTCCTTGGGAATGCAGTCTAGGAAATAGGGACTAATTCCTAAGAAATAGGAGCAGCTCATGCGCTAGGAAATAGGGGCTTATTTCCTAGGATTTGTGCAAGAATTTTGGGGCTCATCCAGGCAAGGTAAGAAGGCATAAGGATCAGGGGTCTTGCAGATTGTTTCAAACTTAGTTCAAGCAGGAAGATCATTGTATTCTCTATTGAAACAAGCTGTATTATAATAGATCAATTGCTCATTCTTCCATCAATAATATTCTCAATCAAGTAGAGGGTTTTCTTAGTTGGGTTCCCTAGAAAAATTGTGTTGTTGAAATTGTGTGAACGTGTATTTATTTATGTTCCTATTCCGCCACAAAATAAGTAGAGAAATTTTGTGTCTATATGAAAAGAAACTAGCTTTTAGATTGTTCATATTAGCAGTTGTAGAATTTTGTGGATTTTCTACACAACACATCCCATCTTCATTTAGGGGTATTGTTGCTTTTGATGAAAGAATTGGATTTGCTCACTGTTAGCTCTGCTATAAGCTTTAGTGCTTAAAGGTCAAATTCAGGACTGATGGTTGGTTTGTGCCGAGAAGGGTGCTCGCAGCGGTCGTTCTCCTCTTTCTCCTTTGGTTTCCTCACACCCTCTTAACCTCCCGTTGTCCCTATTTTCATTCAAAATCCTTTGTAAACCTTAAATTCCCTCTCACCCTACTGTTTCTGTTTTATTCCCTAAAACCTGCGTAAGCCCATGTTTATTTAGCTCGGGTGCTTAACACAGAAACCTACGCCAATATAACCCTCTGTCGCTTCTGCAATCACAGTCGTTGACTGCCCTGATCTAACGGTCTCTGTTGGATTTCCTGCTCGCTAACCTTGTTTCTTTTCCCCACCGTTGATCGCGTCCATCGCGAGATCTAACGGTTGACGCTTCCCCCGATCGCGCGACTTGCGCACACGTTAACCCGCGGGGGAGGCGGTTTTCATCCGCCATGCGTCGTGTTTTAACAGGATCGCGCCATCGTATACAGAAACTGCCCGCCTCCAATAAGCGGTGCGGGGAATACCGCCCGCCCGCGAAAACCGCCTTTCCTCGCCCGATATCATCCGCCATCTTCCGCGTGCGACGACCGTTGGATCCGCTGCTCCTTGATCCGACGGCTCACGTTGCTTCGTCCACGTGTCCTCCTGATACTCCCTGTCAATTGATCGTGGCCGTCCGTATATGTGATCCAACGGCTCACACCGGTTTGACCCGCTTCCGCCAGATTTTCCCCTCTGATAGATCCTCGCCATTGATTCACGCAATCCAACGACCGAGCCTTTTCCCCGTCACAGTCATGTCTCTGCTATTCTGTCTCTATTCATAGCTTGTCTTGAGCTCCGGAAGGATGAAGCCACCAACTACCTGTACCCTGCATAATAAAGTTCCAACAACTACAATTAACCAGCAACATGGTCGAGAAGGAAACATGACAACCTTGAGCAGATAAACAAAGTTATTAGTTATGGAGCTCCTATCAGTCAGTACTCCATCTACCAGAGCAGGACTACAGAACCCCAGAGAAGGCCGATTTTGTTCATTAAACCAACAGATCATGGCAGAGGACCATTCCAAAGAATTAATATGGTTGTTGGCCCATTATTATTCTTCTTCGTATAACACAGCAGAGTGTTTTTGTAATCAACTTCTATATATATCCAGAAGACAGAATGTAATAGGTTGATGAATGTTAGCTTGATGTAAGGTTCAACTTCTGAAGACTGTAACTACTGTGATACCTGCAACATCTGGTCTTCATTTTTAGCTAATGCAAGCTTCTTTTGCTGTTAATTGCTCACTTTCCACTTCTCCTTCTTTGTTCGAGGCTGTGCCTGTTATGCATTTATTCATGTGTTGTTGATGTTTAGCATTAGAGGGGCTGTCATCCCACCTCTGTGTTAGAATCTAGCTGTATCATTGAATTTGTATGCAGGTTTCTGTTGTTTTAATGCCATAGAGTTGTCATCCTATGTATGCATTAGGAAATAGATTTACAGACCTTTAAACTAGTTGCAGCTGGCCATCACAGGGTCCTGTGCATCTGCTGGTGTGATCAGTATTCTCCATCATCACATTTTTCTTAAACTGTGAGTAATTGGTGGTCTAAAGCCTTGTAGTCTGGGGGTGTTCACCCATGTCTGGGGTTAAGCATAGTAGAAGTGGTTAGCTGGCTTGAATATGCAGCATTTCTTTCATTCAACCACCATTTATCCAACATTTTTTGTTGAGTTTGTAATGTTCCCGAGCATCTCTGATATACAACCTAGGAGAGTTTCTTGGGGTGATAACACTCACAAATTCTAAATTCATTTTTTTTTGTAAAGATGTTGAATCCCTACCTATTCATGCTCAAGCTTAGATGTTAGCATTGCTAACTTTATAGGAAGGAAGTTTCTTTGTAATCATGTTGTTAGATTGATGTAACTCTTTGCTCCATGATGTAATATATGGTGTCTCTGTCTTTTTCTCTCTCATATATATATGGATATATTCCAGTGAAGCCATGTCCTTGAGCCTACAGTAGGAACTTTACATGGTGGCAAATATATATATATATTTTTAATTATATTACATAATGGTACTTAAAATAAAATCCACATGACTTAGGCACCTTAGACCAATATTTTCACCATAGTTCATGTACCAAAATAGGCATACCAAAGTGGGATATTACATTCTCCTCCTACTTAAGAAAAACACTAGCCTCTATGTGGCAACCTTCTTCTTTGCCTGTGGTAGAATATCAAGACTTTGTTTTGTTAGTTTTTGTAGAATCAGTCAGGTGTTCTAGTCTTGATTTGTGTCACGGAGGCTAAGAACATGAGATCTTCAAAACCCAAAAAAGGTTTTGCAAGATAAGCTTGCGAAACACCTAAATTAAATTAATTAGCCATCATTTAAATTTTTCCTAAGTCTAACTTAGGAAAACTAGTTAATTAATAGTAATTATTAAGGAAAGGTGAGAATGCTCTAGAAACTCACATGGATTGAGTTTGAGATGATCTTAGTCATTGTTGGGATCTAATCATGGCCGTTGGTTTGCCAATGAGAGATTATAATAGAAAGATGATAGGGATGGAGATAGACACATCAGGAGAGAAAATTCCTTGGCAGATCGAGCTATCCAGTTGCAGAAGTCGAGCAGGGAAGTAGAGTTTGAGCTAGAGGGAAGCAAAAGTGAGAGGAAGCAACAATAGAGATTTCGGTGGAGTTTTCCAGTGCGGAGAGACAACAACAAAGAGGATGAGTTATTCCACTTAGATGTTGCATAGGGTTTACACAGAAACCTCAAGGAGGCAGTTCGATTCAGCTGAGGAGAAGGGTGATTCAGGTGCTGGAGGCCGAGAATATTCCAGAAGGCCAATTAAGTCACTTCTAGAGGTAGAGTCAGCTTGGACGTCAGTTTCCGAGCAGTTCTAGGAGGAGTGCCAGTAGGACATGCACAAGCGTAGAGGCTCACGCAGGGCCAGTTTGGGCAGCTAGATAGAGCCAGTTCAGAGTTGAGATCAGGTGTAGGGTGAGACAAATTGTCTCACAGATATTTTGGCCAGTTAATTTGCTAGAGGATTGCCAGTTTTGCATCCAGATTATTTATTAAGATTTTTTGGCTGCATATAATAAAATAAATCCTCATCGCCTGCACCGGTTTTCCTAGTTGGGGTTTTCCACGAGCTTTTGTCCAAAAACATTGGTGTCATTTTTATTGTGTGTGTTCTCTATTTCTTAGTTTCTAGTTTATTTTCTGCAACATTTTTATTGTGAAGAAATTGTGGTGTGATTTATTCATTATTTATCCGTAACAAAATAAACTGCATAATTAATCAGTTAGGAGAATAAATTATAGTTGTTGCATTTCAGGGGAATTTTCACAGGTTTACCCTTGAACTTTCTATAGCTAGATCACAAGCCATAAGTGTTAATGGCACTTCACTGTGTTGTTTCTAACCATCAACGAGGTCATCATCCTATGATCAATTCTTCTCCTTGTTAGCTCCAAGTGATCTCAAGGAATTGTCCCATGCATTATTTATTCTTCATTTTGCTGATTTCGACATGTACAAGGTCATGATTATGTTGGTTAAGCCCTTTCTTATCGATTCTAATGAATGTCAAAGACAATATCATGTTTTTTTTCCTTTGTAGCAACATTATGGTATTATTTTTATCTCATCGTGCTCATAAACAATCACATACAAAAGGTAACATAATACATGACAGTTAAAGGCTTTAACAATGCTTATCCTTTAATGTAGTGATTTTGTATGACTTCATGTCAAGGTGTAAGCACATGGTTAATACAATTGCATGGGTGGAGATTTTGCTCAAAATTAAACCTTAAGCGCACTAGCCACAAGCAAGTCAAGGGCTCCTTTCCAACCATTGAATAGTATGTGTAACCCTCCAATTCTTGACGTTGATTTGGTAAAACCCTTCGCCTCTAGAGGTATAAAACTCCATGTATTGGTTTCATATTGGAGCACCACAATCATCCTTTTTGGCTGCAACTACACTGGAAAATATGAGAAACCATGTATATATATATATATATATATATATATATATATATGCACACACACACATGTACAAGGATACTGATGATAAAAGTCCTTGAATAATGTCTAATTTGTTTGCATATAATCCAAAATTGTGACACATATGCCATGATTAGGCTCACATGAGTGTTAGCAAAAGTATCTGAGTCTCATGAGTAGTAGTGAACCTTCTCTCGTACCATATCATGAATATATATTCATAGAAACTCCAAGGATTCTTCGGTTCCGCATAAAATATACTAAGAGTAAGCATATATGTAGAATGCTTATAACACCTTGACGAGAAGTTATGTGACGAAATTCTATTAAAATTAATATAAACAATAATAATGTTGTCCTTATCGTAGGAATGCATAGGATTTCTAGACATTGATACCAAAATTTGGCCTTCCAACAAATCTTGTGCAAACATACACACACATATATTTCTTATATGTGTATGCTTCCACATCAATGTTGCACAAAGCGCTCCCCCAGTTCCAAGCCCGGAAGCGCGTCCCGTGCGGAAGCGCGCTTCCAAATTTTTTGCCACTTCCTGGAAATTCGGAAGTGTAGGTCGGAAGCGCTGCTTCCAGGCCTCTGAAGCGCGCTTCGTACGGCGCTTCGGAGGAGGAAGTGTACGCTTCCTGAAAGAGGCCACGCGCAAGGCAAAAAATCAAATTTTTTTTAATTTATGTTAACTTAGCATAAAGGGGGTGGGTTAGGGTGAGGTTAGAGTGAGGTTAAGGTGAGGAATGAAGGGAATAAAGCCCCCATTCATTCCTCATTTTCTCACTTTGAGTTTATGAGAGTTGGAGAAGAGAAGAGAGGAGAGGAGAAGAGAAGAGAGGAAAGGAGAGGAGAAGAGAGGAGAGCTTGGAGGAGTGAAGGAGGAGGAGCTAGGAGAAGGAGGAGGAGCTTGGAGGACTTCATCTGCAAGAGCTAAAGAGGTAAGTTCAAACCCCAAACTCCCTTATTTTTTTGACATTTTTTTTGTATTTTTCTCCTCCCTCTCCTACTCTTTCCTATTGTTTCTACTTGTTCCTTTACTTGCAGGTTGTCCACCACCTATATCCATATTCCAAGATGGTGTTCTTTTGGCTTCTATGTATCATTCCACTCTTGGTTTTAATGATGGAAAAGGGGAATAAGAATAGACAGGAAGAAACACAAGAGGACAGTGGTCCCAATATGAGTGACCCAATGTATGATGAGGAGGAAGGGTTTGAAGAGGAAGGGGATGAACCTGAAGGGGACACTGAAACACAAGATGGGAAAGCTGCATTAACACCCTTGTGGAACTATGTGACCAAACTTGATGGGGGAAAGGGTGGTGGAACTTACAAATTTGTGTGCCCTCATGGTTGTCATGGAGGAAAACCATATTGTGGTTCATATACCCGTGTGAGGAGGCATCTTTGTGGGGTGCTAGACAGTGATGAGAAAAAGGGTCTTGTGGGGGTACAAATTTGCCCAAACATTTCAACTGAAGAAAGAAGAAAATACATCCAAATGGAGGACGATGCACAACAAAAAAACAAGAAACAAGAAACTCATTCTGAATCAAGTGCAACCTCTAAATTTGGTAGCTGCTCATCTCCTCATGGTACTTCTGCAAGCTCCGGAGGTAGAAGAACAATAGGAGATTTCCTTAATGTTGCTGGGAGGGATGATGTGGATGGAAAGATAGTCCATTTTCTTTGTGCTTGCGGTGTACCATTCAATGTGCTTCGCTCTCCCTATTGGCATGAAATGGTAAAGGCCATCAATGAAGCCCCAAAAGGATACAAGGGCCCCAACTATGAGAAAGCTAGAACAATGTTATTAGAAAGAGAAAAAGATAAGGTTCAAAGAGCTTTGACACGTTTGACAAATGAGTGGGTAGATTCTAGGGTATCCATTGTATCAGATGGGTGGACAAATATTAGAAACCAACATTTGATAAATGTTCTTGGTGTTTCTTCTAGTGGTGTAGTATTTATTACATGTCATGACTCCTCCTCCATCACTGCATCTGCACAAAACATTGCAGATCTCCTATTGAAATCAATCAAAGATGTTGGTCCGAATAATGTGGTTCAAGTGATCACAGATAATGCAACAAATTGTAAGGCAACAAGAAAAATTATTGAGCGTACTTATCCACACATCTTTTGGTCTGGGTGCCTGGTTCACACATTGAACCTTTTGATGCATGATATTGTGAAGCACAAAGAATGTGGGTGGATTACTGAGCTTTACAGGAGAGGGAAGCAACTCATTAAATTCATCACAGGGCATACAAGGGTAAACTACTTCTATGGCACTTACTCCAAGTTGCAGTTGCTTAAAATTGCAAAGACAAGATTTGCTAGTTATTACCTCACCTTTAGGCGGCTAGTGAAGGTGAGACAAGCTTTAACTAATCTGGTGTATGCTGAATCATGGGATGAAATTAACACTGACATAAATGGTGCTAATGCAGTCAAGGACACTATTCTTGACAATTATTTTTGGGCACAATTTAAATATGTTTTGCAATTCACCAAACCAATTTATTACATGATCAAGTTTGCAGATTCAGATCGACCAGTAATTGGGGAGGTGTATGAGCAAATGGATAGCATGTTGGGGCAGATTAAAGACATTGTTGAGCCTAGAGATACCTCCTTGTACAATTATATTCGTGCAGAGGTGGAAAACCGATGGGAAATGCTAAATGTTCCATTGCATGCATTAGCATATGTTTTGACACCTAAATACTATCATCCATCATGGATTTCAACACCAGCACCTGGGGGGGGGGAAGCAGGAGAAAACCACACCAAGATCAAGAGGTTCACAGAAAATATATGGCTGCATTGGTACGGAGACAGGTGAGCAACTATACGCTTAACACCGGTCCATTTGGGAGCAACCATGCAATTAAAGATCGAGAGACTTTTTCTTCTCTTGAGTGGTGGAACATGCATGGAGGGGGTACTCCACTTCTACAAAGAGTTTGGCATTGCGGGTGCTATCACAGGTGGTAAACACTTCTTCTGCAGAGAGGTGTTGGAGCTCTTATTCTTTCATCCACAGTGTTAAAAGGAACAGGTTGAGTTTAGACCGGGCAGAGAGCTTGGTTTATGTTCATTACAACTTGCGATTGTTGTCCCATTACTGTGAAGTTGCAAAGTCTGATAAAGACCTGTTGATTTGGGACAAGAATCCAGAGGAGCCCAATTTGGAGGATGGAGTGTTGCGATTAGAGCAATTAGAGGATGCTCTTATCCAGGTATGTCCATTGTGGTATGAATTTTCCAATTTTTCCTTATAAAGCATTTCTCTAATTCATGTTTTTAATTTTTTTGTTAACTAGTGTTTTTTTTTTGCATGAATTTTTTGAGCGATTCCAGGGTGATGATGATCGTGTTGATATGCCACCCCCACCCCATCTGGTCCCTTGGTTCCTAGGTTCCATGGTTCAACACCAATAGTAGGGGGTTCTTCTTCATCAGTTTCAGTGCCACAACTTCCACAGGCACCATCTTCTTCATTGCCACCACGTGGAGGCCCGCCGCCACATTCTCTTCGTGGTGGAAGGAGGAGAGATTAGTAGATATATTCACAATCTACTACTTTTTGGCATAGATTACTCATTAGACTTGTAGGCTTGTGAATTTGAATTTTGAACCTTTTTTGTCTTGTCAGTGACCAAGTGACATATTTTGTAAACATTATTATTTGAATTTTGGACATGACAAATGTTGACAGTTGCTCACTTGCTAGATAAATCATAATATGCTCTATGTTTATGTTTTATAATATGCTTAAATGTTTTATGTTTTATAATATGTTTAAAAATTTGATGTATGTTTGTAATAACTAGAATATAGATGATTGTTGTACATACTAGTAACTACAATGTATGCAAAAATATGCATGTTTTCATGTCTTCTACAGTTAATTTGGTATTTGGGATGTTTGTTTTGAGTATAAATGCAAAATATATATATATATATATATATATATATATATATATATAGTAGACGCTTCCGCGGACACTTCGCTTCCTAGATTTTTGGAAAATGATGCTTCCGTGTCCCCCCTTGGAAAAAATGTCCCCGCTTTGTCCCCGCTTCGTGCAACATTGTTCCACATAATATGTCCATATCATACCATCAACTTGTGATAGCACCATCCCATGCTTATCATTCAAGTACCTTGCAAATGATCGTTTTCTCACTTGGTTAGCATGATCATTTCCTCATGATGGATCACAATTTCAATATAATATGACAAAAATCATCATAAATAATATGTTAAGCATAAGTTAATTTCAACAATAGGAAGAAACTAAAACAAGGAAATCATATCTTGTCATGGAGTGAGGAAACCTTGTTCTTTTTATATATTGCAATGGGTATCTGTAACAACCCCATTTTGACCCTTAGCATGTATTGATTCAAATTATGTAAATGTTGCAAAAATGCAAGTATGGATTCCTAGTGCACAAATCGAGGCCAAGACAAGCCTAATGAATGGCTAGTGTTAAGTTTAGGTATGTTCTATGCTAGAGCAATTTATTTAATTTTTCACAGTTAGCAATCACATCAACATTAACGTAAACTATAGATAAAACATAAATATAAATCGCAGAGGACAAGCCAAGACAAGAGGACACAAGATGTGGCGCCAGCCAGGGATAAACCCCAATGTGGGGAAACCCTTGATCAATTCTTCTTTTACGTTCTTCAAAGTTCAACAGAGAAAGTGAGAGAGATAGTACATTTACAACAGAAGTCAACACTTTGACTTATCTAGATCTGAGCATAGATCATCTCCTATAACGATGATACATGAGATCAGTTGAAGACATTCTGCTTCAACTGATTCTCCAAGGTGACGGCTTCACCTATCGTAGCATTGCATTTCGTCCATTTGCTGCACCTTACTATGTAGCACCATCATGCTGCTCATGATCACTATGCTGCCCATACATCATGCTGTCCATGATCTCATACATCATGCTGCTCATGATCTCATTATGCTGCTCATGCATATGCAGTCTCATAGATCATGTTGATATACATATATATGATGATTATCTATAATTAACGTGATCCTTGTCACTGTTCTTTGAAACATGATGAGACTGCTGTATGCCAAGGATCTCTTGACCGTCATTGAAATCTATTTCATTATCAGAGTTATGCCAGGACTGTAACTTCTAACATAGTCTTCATTGAGCCGAGAGAATAGATCCATCATGTTGATCATTGTGCTGCTACAGGTATGCCACCGAGGTTTATATACCAAGACAATATCACTGTTGTTCATTGTGTTAGGGTTGCGTAATAGTGACACCTTCATACTGCATAAGGTATTCCTTTTGGCAGCTACATGCCTCCCTTTTAACTGCGGCCAAATCTCTTTGACTTGTTGTGAATTTACCCTCATGTATTGTGACTAAGAGCAATCTTAAATGGTGCGGTTATGACCTGCATATGAATGATTCCATGGACTGCGTAGTGTCCCTCATACCAGCGTATTAGAGTTTCTATGACTGCGTTAAGGTGTCATCATTGACTGTGTATCTGCTCCTCTCATTGACTGCGTTAACCTCTGAGAACAACGTATATCATCCAGCGTATTTGTACAACATATTAAGGCATCCATTGACTGCGTTTTAATATTACAACGGCTACCTTCATATTACTGCGGCTACCTTCACATTACTGCGGTTACCCTTCATATTATCTATGCTGCCAGATCCACATACATCGGTTGCTGCGTGCCATGCTGCGTAGTTACCAAGAAATGCGTAGTTACCATGACTGCGTAGTTACCATATGTAACTGCGGGTTCCATATATGACTGCGTGTTTCATATATGATTGTGTTCCATATAGCTGCGGGTTCTATATATGACGGCGGCTGTTCCTTTTATGACAATGGATTAGGGTAGTAGATAGGGCATCACGTTGACTGTAATTCATCACAATGTTTAGGGCTTCACGTGCCTGGGATCTTCTCCCCTCATTTGCGTCTAGACTTCTTCATGATCGTTGCTCTTGCGTTTTAGATCTAGGGCATCATTTGTACATAGGCCAGCATATCCTCTATGTGTTTTTCCTTCTCCAAAAACCCAAGACGTGGAGAGGAGATCACACATGAAGAGGATGTGTCTAAAATGACTTCAAATCCTCTTCTATTTATACTAAAACGTGGATGATGAATAGACACATCTATTGGGCTTTTGAGCCTACTCAAGTTGCTGGTCGGCTTGATAATAATTTCATAATCAAAATAAATTCATATCTCCATAAATACTTATCGAAATCGGATGATCTTTAGATCAATCTTACACCTCTCGATGAGAGGGATCTAATAAAAATATCAGCTGCCATAAATACGCTGATCCATATGGAGTTTGGCCCTAGTTTCCAATTTTAACACTCCCTCTCAACTAGGGAGAACTCCATCCGTTGATCCATATGTCCGACTGTACTATCTCTGCCATCAGTGCCCTGCACTACTCTGCCCAGCTCTGCTGGCTCTGCTCTTCTCTGCTCAACTTAGCTCTGTTCTACTCTGCTCAGCTCTGTTGGCTCTGCTCTGCTCAACTTAGCTCTATTCTTCTCTGCTCAACTCTGTTGGCTCTGCTCTGCTCTACTCTGCTTAGCTCTGCTCTGCTTTGCTCAGCTCTGCTAGCTCTGCTTTGCTCAACTTAGCTCTGCTGAATTATGAAGAAGAAGAATTGATCGAGAATGTCTCATACCATTCTCTACTGACCCGAAGTCAGTCTCAGAGTGCATACCACTAGTCACAGACCATTCTCAACCGACCCAAAGTCAGCGTCATAATGGGTACCACTCCTACCACTGGTACCAAATTAGTCCTCCACTGATCCGAAGTCAGTCTCAGAGTATGTACCACTGGTTCCAGACCAGTATCATTGATCCCAGATCAATGAAGGTCATCCTAGAATAGGGAGTACGGTAGATACAACGATGTGTCCATCGGTGCTACTATGGTCCCTATCCTCATTTCCCTGCTTATTGATAAGATGAGAGGTACTTCCCATGAGTCCCAGATTGCATGGGTAGGATACCTCGACATGAGAAATTAATCAATCCTGTCCTCATAGGAGAACTAATCATCCTGCTACACAATCGCCATGGAGAACACATCATCCAGGCCTCACAGGAGAGCTAATCATCCTGCTACATAATCGTCATGGAGAACACATCATCCAAACCTCACAGGAGAACTAGTCATCCTGCTACACAAGAGAGCGAATCATCCTGTCCCACAAGAGAGCGAATCATCCTATCCACAAGAGAGCGAATCATCCTGTCCCACAAGAGAGCGAATCATCTTGTCCCAATGCGCACCACCAGGGGGGAGGGTGAGTCACCTTGTGGTCGTATGTTGCTCCAGTAAGAACCGCAAGCCCCCAGAGCTCCCAGAGCTTAATGTATGTAACATGCAGGACCCTTGTACAAGGGTCTCTTGACGACTTCAAATCGTTTAGGAAAATCACAGATTTGATCTTTCCCCTGGGGCTTAGACAAAGTGTAGCGACCTGTACATCATCTCATAGCGATGGAGCTTCCTTGCTCATAGACTTACCATATCCCAGATAAGGTAGTATCTGGTGTCTATTTGCTGGAGCAATCGTCGAATATGAGATTCCTCAATAATCCAATCCCACCTCTAGTTGTTAAAGAGAATCACAGTGGTATTCATCATGTGTACAAACAACTCACTGAAGAGCTTCCCCAACCGGGTAACTTCATACGAGATCATACTCGTAGTTATGTATCCGGTCTCGGTGGTGCTTATAACAACAAACTTTCGCTTCTTGCTCATCCATGATATCGAAGCAGAATCCAAAGAGAACCAACACTGAGAAGTGCTCTAGTGTTCCTCCACACTGCCTGCCCAATCAACATTTGAATAATCAAGCAGATTCATATTTCCAACAATGTATCTCAGTTCATGAGAGATTGTGCCCCGAAGATATCTCAGAAGATTCTTGGCACCAATCCAGTGAGGCTCAACCAAATATGAGCTCACCATGCTAACTGCAAAACATATGTCCGGACGGAAGTTCACCAAGAACATCAACGCGAATGAGTTTATGAGACCCAGAGGAATTTCCCAAATCTGGTCCGACATCACTACCATAAAACTTCTGAAAGTTAAGATCCTCGAGGTAGTCATAGGCTTGCAGTTTATCTTTCCACATTCGAAATCCAACTCCCTCTGTCCTCTACAAATGAGAGGGTCTGCACCTGTCAGACATAGGTGCCAGTATGAGAGGTCTATTATCCACAACCTTCGGGTAATGGTTTGGATCGGTTTCACTCCTAGTGAATCTCAGCTTCATCCGACAGCTATCGATCCTCTCATACTATGCGCGGGGTGTTTTGCTTCAAGCCATAGAAGGCTTTCTTCCACCTGCATATGCGAGATTCCTGATTATCAATGTCAAACCCCTCGGGTTGTTCGAGACCTGTGGAGCTGCTACATGAGGGGAATGGTCCCTTTGTAAGATTTTCCTTTGGTTCATCTCAGACATGTACTTTCATGCTCCTTTTGAATTTAGGCATCCCTATCACCATTTGACTTACAGACCTTCGGTGCTACGCGACAATGGACATGGTCCCCAGTGGACTTCCTTCAATTTGATACAACCCTGAACTCAAAAAAACATCTTTGAAAATTCTATTTCCAAACACGTACCTTTCCATCGATGAGTGCCACCTTTGACTTCCATTTTTGAGATGGACACCAGGTTCTTCTTGCGATTAGGTACATAAAAGTGATTTTGGGGTTCCTTACTTTCTTTGAAGAGTCGACCATTTCCTTGATGACTTGCATTACCAGTCATTCCTTTGATCATTGAAGATGTCCCTGGAATGATTGTTATCTTCTTCAAGAGATGTGTCTCTGCCATTCGGACACTCCTTTGCATAATGGTCGAACTTATTGTAACCAAGGCATCTGCCTTTCCTTCCACCCTTAGATCTGAACTTCCTAATGAAGTGATCTTCTGCTGTGCCATTCTAATAATATTCTCTGCTTCCACTTCACCCTTAGTGAATGAGAAGAGGGATAATGATCTCATTGATATCTGAACTTCCTAATGAAGTGATCTTCTGCTGTGCCATTCTAATAATATTCTCTGCTTCCACTTCACCCTTAGTGAATGAGAAGAGGGATAATGATCCCGTTGATCCTTTTGTCCTGTCTGAACTATCTTTGGTGATTGCTCTTTCACTCTTGCTTGGGCATCGTCTTCACCTCTGCTCCGATACCATGTTAAGTTTAGGTATGTTCTATGCTAGAGCAATTTTTTTAATTTTTCATAGTTAGCAATCACATCAGCATTAACATAAACTGCAGATAGAACATAAATATAAATCACAGAAGACAAGCCAAGACAAGAGGACACAAGATGTGGTGCTAGCCAGGGAAAAACCCCAATGTGGGGAAACCCTTGATCAATTCTTCTTTTATGTTCTTCAAAGTTTAGCAGAGAAAGTGAGAGAGATAGTACATTTACAACAGAAGTCAACACTTTGACTTATCTAGATCTGAGTATAGATCATCTCCTATAACGATGATACATGAGATCAGTTGAAGACATTCTGCTTCAACTGATTCTCCAAAGTGATGGCTTCACCTATCGTAGCGTTGCATTTCGTCCATTTGCTGCACCTTACCGTGTAGCATCATCATGCCGCTGATGATCACTGTGCTGCCCATACATCATGTTGTCCATGATCTCATACATCATGCGCCCATACATCATGCTGCTCATGATCTCATTATGCTGCTCATGTATATGCAGTCTCATAGATCATGCTGATATACATATATATGATGATTATCTATAATTAACGTGATCCTTGTCATTGTTCTTTGAAACATGATGAGACTGTTGTATGCCAAGGATCTCTTGACCGTCATTGAAATCTATTTCATTATCAGAGTTATGCCAGGACTGTAACTTCTAACATAGTCTTCATTGAGCCGAGAGAATAGATCCATCATGCTGATCATTGTTCTGCTACAGGTGTGCCACGAGTTTTATATACAAAGACAATATCACTATTGTTCATTGTGTTAGGGCTGCATAATAGTGACACCTTCATACTGCGTAAGGTATTCTTTTTGGCAGCTACATGCCTCCCTTTTAACTGCGGCCAGATCTCTTTGACTTGCTGCGAATTTACCCTCATGTATTGTGACTAAGAGAAATCTTAAATGCTACGGTTATGACCTGCATATAAATGATTCCATGGACTGCGTAGTGCCCCTCATACCAGTGTATTAGAGTTTCTATGACTGCGTTAAGGTGTCATCATTGACTACGTATCTGCTCCTCTCATTGACTGCGTTAACTTCTGAGAAAAATGTATATCATCCAACGTATTTGTACACCATGTTAAGGCATCCATTGACTGCGATTTAATATTACAATGGCTCACTTTATATTACTGCAGCTACCTTCACATTATTGCGGTTACCCTTCATATTATCTACGCTGCGAGATCCGCATACATCGATTATTGCGTGCCATGTTGCGTGCCATGACTGCGTAGTTACCAAGAACTGCGTAGTTACCATGACTACGTAGTTACCATATGTAATTGCGGGTTCCATATATGACTGCGTGTTTCATATATGGCTGCGTTCCATATAGTTGCGGGTTCTATGTATTACGACGACTGTTCCTTTTATGACAATGGATTAGGGTAGTAGATAGGGCATCACGTTGACTGTAATTCATCACAACGTTTAGGGCTTCACGTGCTTAGGATCTTCTCCCCTTATCTGCGTCTAGACTTCTTCATGACCGTTGCTCCTACATTTTAGATCTAAGGCATCATTTGTACATAGGCCAGCGTATCCTCTATGTGTTTTTCCTTCTCCAAAAACCCAAGACGTGGAGTGGAGATCACACATGAAGAGGATGTGTCTAAAATGACTTCAAATCATCTTCTATTTATACTAAAACGTGGATGATGAATAGACACATCTATTGGGCTTCTGAGCCTACTCAAGTCGCTGGTCGGCTTGATAATAATTTCATAATCAAAATAAATTCATATCTCCATAAATACTTATCGGAATCGGATGATCTTTAGATCAATCCTACACCTCTCGATGAGAGGGATCTAATAAAAATATCAGCTGCCATAAATAAGCTGACCCATATGGAGTTTGGCCCTAGTTGCCAATTTTAACAGCTAGGCATGTATGATGTAAATATACATGTACAGACTGTTACCCACCCCCTGTGGGTAGTATGCATAGGAGAATTTTTTTTCTCCTAGATGGTCCTCAACCAATAGCCAACAACTCCTTGCAGTCACTAGATAGCTTGACGTGCCACTTTCCCTGCCAGCTGAACCAACCACGTGGTCCCTCGCCCATTTGTTATGATCGTATGTTTGAAGGTGGGCCTCCTGACACTAAAGGTATGACTTTTTATTAGTGTAGTTGAGTAATTTTGTTTACTTTTCATGGACAATTTTGGGCATGGATTGGTGGGGGGATTTGGCAGAAAGAGTGGTATAGGTCTGTGCTCTTGTCTCCTCTGCCCAATTTGATGGTTAGCCTTGTATGCTAGTCCCATGGGATCTCCTTTGCTGGCCATTGGCTTTAGGGCTAGAACTACATAGGAAATCCCAATTTTGATTGTGTGGTCCCGCTTTCCGATACCACATATAATATCACTTCCCTATCTCACTATAACCTAATTCATCAAATTTCCCATTCGGGTCCACAAAGGGTCAACCTCCCCTTCCCCTTGTCCACACTTTGGGTCGGCCCTGGAACGATGCCTCGGAGGTTGATGCAGCTAAAAAGAAAAGAAAAAGCATAATTTGGCCACTCACAATAGGGAACGTACCATAAAATGCAAAAGATAGCGGGAACATACAAATTTAGCACGTGGGAAAAAGCCAAACATGAGCTCTGTTGTCGCGCAGATTGGCACGACGACGCTGGGACCGGGGGCTGTCACTCTGATCCCCGATCCCTCCGTTTAAGCCTGTCTCCCGCAGCTAAGGGGGGTAGACCCTGCGAGATGGTGGAGACCAACTGCCAAACAGTTGGGTGGGAGACACGATACACGATATGATAAGCACTAGATGGATTTAGAGATTTAATAGACCAGTGCCTTGTGGAGTTAATGTTTAAATGATTACTTTTTAAATGATATAGAAACATGGACCATGAACAACAATCATCTATCATCGAATAATGAGAACAATGCTCTTAGAATGACAAAAAAAAAAACGATATCCAGCAGCTAAAAATTTGAAAAGATGAATGCTTTAAATCACCCCAAGAATCATAAACCATCAACCAGATATCAATTTCGCATCTCGGCTTGAAAACTTCAGATCTCAGCATGAAAGATATATCGCGAAAGCAACTGAAACTTGCAAAAATAATTTCCCACAAAAATTTTATTTTTCAAAATTTCTTTAAATCTTTTTTCAATTTTTTATTTTTTTCAAATACAAACAAAAAGAAAATCTTAAATCTAAACTAAAAATCCCTTTAAGAAATATTTATTGGATTTTTATTTTATTTTAAAACCAAAATAAAACAAAATTTTAAAATCTATTTAAAATCTAGCTAAAAATTAATCTAGAACATAAAATGAAAAGCTATTCTAAAATCTAAAAAAAAACTTAACTATACCAAAAATGAAACTAAGTCTAAAACAACTAAATAAAATCTTTTTTATTTTTATTTCCCTTTATTTTTTTTTTTAAATCATAAAAATGAAATTTAAAAAAGAAGATTAATCTAAAACATAAAAAATAAAACTAAACTAAAAAAAATCAAATCAAAATCTAAATAGCTAAAATCGAAAACAAATCCTAAAAATCTATCTAACACTACTGATCCTTTTATAATTCAAAGTCTAAACTAAAATATGATTCGAATTCTAACATAAAATAAAAAAAGGTAAACTAAAATGATATGAGTGAAAACCCTAAACTAAAACCACGCTATCATAACGCGTCGAACAGCTGCAAAAATAACGATGTAAACCCAAAGATGCAATTACCTATCCGCACACGCAAATGAAGCCTCAGGCAGAAGAGGGACGCAACAGTCTCACGCAGATTTTACCGTCTACAATCCAAGGGAAAACGATGCAGCGGCTACCTGATAATCATTCACGATGGACGTTGTGATCTGGAGCTGTCTGCGGATATCCTGAGGCTGAACACGTGAAAGGAGAGAAACAAATCCTTTTTTTTTGAAAGCTTCTCAACGCTGCTACAGATCGCCACATGCATACGATCAAAAAAGTAACGCCGAGACAAGATCAACCCTCAGCAACGTGACCAAGAGAATCAAAAAAACGCTGGGAAGTGAAAATGCATTTTCCCTGGCTTGATGTGGGTATAAACGTGGATGAATGTTGAAGCCGCTGGTGTGATTTTGTCTTCAAGAATAAAAAATCTTCATTCTGTCACTGGGCTTGAGATATTTGATATCAGATGTCGGAAAATTTTATGGACAGTTTTCGTGGCTTTAGTTTGCTGACTAGATGTGTTCTCCTTCATCCAGCTGATGTATGAAATGATGCCCATCACAGCCTAGCATATTATTAACAGCCTCGGATCAGAAGTGCCTGAGCCATGCAAAACCCCAAAATGAACCTGAACAAAATTTTGGAACCCTAAAACAGAAAAAACTGATTAATGTACAACTTTGGCCCCTTAACAGCCAGATTTAGCTATAAATACAGAAATTATTTAAAATATCATGTAATCTTGAACTTCACTGTGAACAGAAAGAAAAACTCTCAATGTAAAACAGAAAAGAAACTTTGAATGATTAACCCAAGGAACAATCAGCTGGGCTCTGCATAGAAAAGCCAGTGGGAGTCGGCTGGTTCAGCCTAGAACTTCCCCAAACGCCCACAAATACCCTTTATCTAAAAATTTCCTGCACACCTCAAGCAAACATCAGTAAAGAGGGCAAGAAATGCTGCTAGATTTCAAGGAATAATGGAGATACCTGCCATTATTCCAGAAACCCTACAACATTCAAACCCTAGCACGTGAGCAAGATACCTGTACTCACAATACTCTGAAAACCAGCTACTATTTACTGCTGAAAACTGAAATATGCAGAAAAAAAAAACAAACATCTCACAGCAATTCCAGAGAGTAACACCAGCCAGTTTGAACCCCAAAGTCTTCTTTTATTAATCAGAAATCAGTTTACAAGAGAGCTTTCAGTACAGACTCACAGATCAGATGATTTGAAATGACCCCCTAAGACCCTATATAAAGGAAATGATCCTAACGGCTAGTTCGAGTGATCCATGTAGAAATGATCTCGACTGTTGATGAGGATCAAGACATCTCTTGATCTCATCCGTCGATTTATTCACTTAAAATATTATTATTTTATTAGTTAGGGTTTTTGCTTGATTTTTTAATTTTTTATTATTTTTCATTATTTTATTATTTTTATTCATTTTTTAATTTTTTAATTCATTTTAAAATGGATCACTAAACTAAACCTTCGGAAACATCACCTAGGACCTAGGACTTAGGACTCATGAGGGGATTTAAAACATTTCTCGACCCTCAGGACACATTACGTCATGACTTTTACAATTTACATCTCAAGGGGACAAGCCCACTTAATACAGACCCTCATAAATCACCCAGCTCTGCGACACCACGATAATCTAGCAGATCAACACACTAGGATTCTCCTAAAGTTCTAATGACAAAATCAATCCCGGCTTTGGGGTCAGGTTTGAAGGAAAACTCTGCCGATCCGTGGATCGGTGAGACGAAAAACCTTCCGGGACGTAGATTATCATCAGAAAGTTAGGTCCACCTAGGCAAAATACATACATGACTCATGTCTGCTAGGATTATTTACAATTAATACATGCAGACTGGGTTTATAATAAAAAAGATCAAGCTGCTGATGATGGCAGGATGGCACGGACATGCTGATCAGGTGCTGCTTCTTTCTGTCAAGAAAAACGGGGTGTACTGCATGGGTAGTTGACCAGTAGAGGTCAACATCTGGCTCTACTTGGGGACACGTTGCTGCTTGCAGGAATGTGAGAATCCAGAATCTGCATCCATACAACACAAAAATAAGTAGCTTCCATCCATAAATCAGCATATACATTAAGCACAGGAAAGGAAAAAGCTCTTCATTTATTAACTATCTAGAGCAGAAATGAAAATGCGGAAAAAACAAGGAGTAGGGTTAGAAATACGCTACAAAGGATGCCCTACGGCATCAGATGTGTTCAATATAGTGCATACTGAGCATTTGCCTGCTTTCAGGCAAATCTGTCGGCTGCTTGTCGGATGTGCCATGTCCAATTTTGCATATGGTAGGACTCTTTCCTATCCGAAAATCAAGCTGCTCGCGGCCGTCTGATGAGTCAAATCTTCTTCTTATTTTCTTTCTCTTGCGCTTTTTCTTTCTGGCTGGTTGAATTGCTGATGACCTGGTACTTTCTGTTTCGAAACTATCAGATGAAGTGTGTAAGATATGCATGCTAAGTCTTTTTGTGTCTTGCATATGATTTTTATTGTTTTTAAGCTTATCTGGTTCACCTTCAATTAACCACCTAATGACCTCCTCATAGTAAGATGGAACTTGTTGCGGCAAATGAGAAGGCTCCTGGTTTCTCTTATCATCTGACCATTGTTGAATCTTTTGAACTTGTATTCTAATGGCATCCATCTGTCTAGAGTGTTCAACCTTTATAGCACTAATTTGTCTGGCATGATGTTCTTCCATGTCTTTTATTACTTTAACATTTTCTTCCTTTATGTTCATCAAGCAATGCTGCATGGAATTTATTTCTTCTTCATGATTCGCTTGCATGTTTCCAATTTCCGTTTCATGTTTAGTTTTCATGGCCTCAATTTCCTTAGCATGCTGATTTTGCGTGTCCTCAATCTCCTTATTACGTTTTTCCAGATGGGTGCGTAAAGTTTTAACATCATTGATAAGATTAGTTTGGTTGCTTTCCAGATTTTTCACCAGCATCTTTAAATCTTGTATTATTTGCTTTTGCTCCTCCTTTTCATTGTCATTTATCCCTGATTTTTCACTATGATGATCTGCAATATTTCCGGTGGATGACACATTCTGACCTTGAAATCTTTCTTCAACAGCTGAATTACTTTCTTTCTGTTCAACAATTTTAGAAGTAGAAGGCAAGCTGTTTGGACTATCATATCTATCTTTAAAAGCATTGAGAATGTCTTGTAAAGAAGTGAAAAAATCATTAGGAAAGTTATTAAACCAATTCAAGGCATCACCCTCTAAAGAACGGACAAATAGACGCATCTTGAAATCTTCATTATTATATTGAGGAAATCTACAGTATAAGATCATTACACAAGTAAACATGTTTAAATGCCTTTTAACAGCGACCGAATCATCACCCGAGAACTTAAGTAATTTACCAATGGCCTCTTTCGGAAGATCATGGAGATTATCAGTAAAATGACATGGTTTAAATGAATAATCCATGATGAACAATAAGGGATCAGATGGATGATAGAACTAGCTCTTTGCTCAAGAAAATCAAAAGATGAAAGAAGTGGAGTCGCCACTTGAACAATAAAACTGATTCTAAGATCCAAGAAGTAACCAACAAACAGATATGCGGGAGGCTTCTTGTCTGGGAAAAAATAAAAAATGGAGTCGCCACCCAAACAAGAAACACACCGAAGAGATGATGCTGATATGTGATGAAAAGATGCCAAAATATTGAATCTGCCAGCTCAAATGAGAGATGAGAAGATGAGAAGATGAATGTCGATGAAACTCCAGGAACAGAAAAACTCTGTCCCCGGCAACGGCGCCAAAAATGTTGTCGCGCAGATTGGCACGACGACGCTGGGACCGGGGGGCTGTCACTCTGATCCCCGATCCCTCCGTTTAAGCCTGTCTCCCGCGGCTAAGGGGGGTAGACCCTGCGAGATGGTGGAGATCAACTGCCAAATAGTTGGGTGGGAGACACGATACACGATATGATAAGCACTAGATGGATTTAGAGATTTAATAGACCAGTGCCTTGTGGAGTTAATGTTTAAATGATTACTTTTTAAATGATATAGAAACATGGACCATGAACAGCAATCATCTATCATCGAATAATGAGAACAATGCTCTTAGAATGACAAAAAAAAAACGATATCCAGCAGCTAAAAATTTGAAAAGATGAATGCTTTAAATCACCCCGAGAATCATAAACCATCAACCAGATATCAATTTCGCATCTCGGCTTGAAAACTTCAGATCTCAGCATGAAAGATATATCGCGAAAGCAACTGAAACTTGCAAAAATAATTTCCCACAAAAATTTTATTTTTCAAAATTTCTTTAAATCTTTTTTCAATTTTTTATTTTTTTCAAATACAAACAAAAAGAAAATCTTAAATCTAAACTAAAAATCCCTTTAAGAAATATTTTTTGGATTTTTATTTTATTTTAAAACCAAAATAAAACAAAATTTTAAAATCTATTTAAAATCTAGCTAAAAATTAATCTAGAACATAAAATGAAAAGCTATTCTAAAATCTAAAAAAAAAACTTAACTATACCAAAAATGAAACTAAGTCTAAAACAACTAAATAAAATATTTTTTATTTTTATTTCCCTTTATTTTTTTTTAAAAATCATAAAAATGAAATTTAAAAAAAAAGATTAATCTAAAACATAAAAAATAAAACTAAACTAAAAAAAATCAAATCAAAATCTAAATAGCTAAAATCGAAAACAAATCCTAAAAATCTATCTAACACTACTGATCCTTTTATAATTCAAAGTCTAAACTAAAATATGATTCGAATTCTAACATAAAATAAAAAAAGGTAAACTAAAATGATATGAGTGAAAACCCTAAACTAAAACCACGCTATCATAACGCGTCGAACAGCTGCAAAAATAACGATGTAAACCCAAAGATGCATTTACCTGTCCGCACACGCAAATAAAATTTCAGGCAGAAGAAAGACGCAACAGTCTCACGCAAATTTACCGTGTACAATCCAAGGGAAAACGCTACGATACGCAGCGACTACCTGATAATCATTCACGATGGACGTTGTGATCTGGAGCTGTCTGCGGATACCCTGAAGCCGAACACGTGAAAGGAGAGAAACGAATCCCTTTTTTTTTTGAAAGTTTCTGGACGCATGCTACGGATTGCCACATGCATATGATCAAAAAAGGAACGCCGAGACAAGATCAACCCTCAGCAACGTGACCAAGAGAATCAAAAAACGCTGGGAAGTGAAAACGCATTTTCCCTGGCTTGATGTGGGTATAAACGTGGATGAATGTTGAAGCCGCTGGTGTGATTTTGTCTTCAGGAATAAGAAATCTTCATTCTGTCACTGGGCTTGAGATATCTGATATCAGATGTCGGAAAATTTTATTGACAGTTTTCGTAGCTTTAGTTTGCTGACTAGATGTGTTCTCCTTCATCCAGCTGATGTATGAAATGATGCCCATCACAGTTTTAGCATATTTTTAACAGCCTCGGATCAGAAGTGCCTAAGCCATGCAAAACCCAAAATGAACCTGAACAAAATTTTGGAACCCTAAAACAGAAAAACTGATTAATGTACAAACTTGGCCCCTTAACAGCCAGATTTAGCCATAAATACAGAAATTATTTAAAATATCATGTAATCTTGAACTTCACTGTGAACAGAAAGAAAAACTCTCAATGTAAAACAGAAAAGAAACTTTGAATGATTAACCCAAGGAACAATCAGCTGGGCTCTGCACAGAAAAGCCAGTGGGAGTCGGCTGGTTCAGCCTAGAACTTCCCCAAACGCCCACAAATACCCTTTATCTAAAAATTTCCTGCACACCTCAAGCAAACATCAGCAAAGAGGGCAAGAAATGCTGCTAGATTTCAAGAAATAATGGAGATACCTGCCATTATTCCAGAAACCCTACAACCTTCAAACCCTAGCACATGAGCAAGATACCTGTACTCACAATACTCTGAAAACCAGCTACTATTTACTGCTGAAAACTGAAATATGCAGAAAAAAAAAACAAACATCTCACAGCAATTCCCGAGAGTAACACCAGCCAGTTTGAAACCCAAAGTCTTCTTTTATTAATCAGAAATCAGTTTACAAGAGAGCTTTCAGTACAGACTCACAGATCAGATGATTTGAAATGACCCCCTAAGACCCTATATAAAGGAAATGATCCTAACGGCTAGTTCGAGTGATCCATGTAGAAATGATCTCGACCGTTGATGAGGATCAAGACATCTCTTGATCTCATCCGTCGATTTATTCACTTAAAATATTATTATTTTATTAGTTAGGGTTTTTGCTTGATTTTTTAATTTTTTATTATTTTTCATTATTTTATTATTTTTATTCATTTTTTAATTTTTTAATTCATTTTAAAATGGATCACTGAACTAAACCTTCGGAAACATCACCTAGGACCTAGGACTTAGGACTCATGAGGGGATTTAAAACATTTCTCGACCCTCAGGACACATTACATCATGACTTTTACAATTTACATCTCAAGGGGACAAGCCCACTTAATACAGACCCTCATAAATCACCCAGCTCTGCGACACCACGATAATCTAGCAGATCAACACACTAGGATTCTCCTAAAGTTCTAATGACAAAATCAATCCCGGCTTTGGGGTCAGGTTTGAAGGAAAACTCTGCCGATCCGTGGATCGGTGAGACGAAAAACCTTCCGGGACGTAGATTATCATCAGAAAGTTAGGTCCACCTAGGCAAAATACATACATGACTCATGTCTGCTAGGATTATTTACAATTAATACATGCAGTCTGGGTTTATAATCAAAAAGATCAAGCTGCTGATGATGGCAGGATGGCACGGAAATGCTGATCAGGTGCTGCTTCTTTCTGTCAAGAAAAACAGGGTGTACTGCATGGGTAGTTGACCAGTAGAGGTCAACAAGCTCTACCCCTTATCTATGGCCATCGCCCTGGTTCCTATGGGCCTTAGATGAGCCCCCTCCACATTAAGGAACTCATGATTGTCCCAACCCTTCGTGGGCAATGAAATGCCCCACCTTAAAAAGGGGTACCTACTGCTATATACCACACAACATGCTCTTGTTCCCTTGAGCCCCGAGTAGATATGAAGAAAAATCAATAAAAGGAAAAAGGCATATGAAGAAGGGTGGAAAAAAAAGGTCGGGGCAACTTTTGTACCACTATTTCTCCCTCCTACATTCATGCACCCAAGTGTGGGATTCCATTATTATAGCTACCCTTGTTCTTTAACATGTGGTTTGGAGTTTTTCCCTTGATCCCTACTCCATCTCATCATTATGTCACATGCCACCAACCTTTTGATGGACTACCATTGACATGTATATGAAAATTTCATCTATTGCAACAACTGGAAATTATTCTTCTAATTGTTAATTTAATTTAACAATTTATTTGCCCATACAAACAATGAATAATTCTCCACTACAATTTTTGCAAATGAACTGCAAAAGAAAATAAGGTTGGAAACTGAGAAAATTCTAGCACACACATAGACATAAAAATAAAACTGATATTTTTGGACAAATGTCCCCAGAAAAACCCAACTTGGGAAAACAGGGGCAACAATGAGGGTTTTATTATTATGCAACAGTGAAATCTGAGTAAAATCTATGGATGCCCAATTGGCAATCCAAACAACAAGAAAATCTAGCCAAAACTATCTAAGGGAATTATCCTTCTTCCACAAGCAACCTTGACACAACTTTGCTTCAGAAACTCGTCCTTCTGGAACCCTTACACTAGCCTCTGCACAGTGCTTGCGTAGGCCCTAAGACGTATGGCCTAGACCTGCCTCTGATGAAATCGTTTCGCTTGTCTCTGCAGAGGAAATCGCTTCTCCGACACTCTGGAACCTCTGCTTAGCCTCTGGAACTGAAAATGATTTTTCCTCCAACTAAATCGAGTTGCTCTTCTGAAGCAACTATGTATTCCTCTATGCTGCCCCACTCAGACTAACTAGGCCTCTTTCCACTGCCTCTCTGTAACTGGAAAAGTTCCTCCGGGATCACTGTCTCTGCCCCTCACTATCTTTGCGTCGATCTCTGCCTATTCGACAATTGTTGCTACTCTTTGGAAATTGATCTGCCAAGGAAATCGAACTGTTGAAGTGTGTTCTCCATCACCACATTGATCCCTTCTTATATCTTCCTCTTGGAACTCCAACGACCAAGATTAAATCTTAATCCATGGCACAGATCATTCTAGATTGATCCATGTGAGTTTCTAGAGAATTCTCACCTTAACTTAATTAATTAACCAATTTTCCTAAGTTTAGACTTAGGAAACATTAAAAAATAGGTTAATAATCTAATTAAGTCATTTCTAGGTGGAATTTCCAAAAACGATTTCTGGGTTTTGGAGATCTCATGTATTTTAGCCTCTACACCAAATTTCATGGCTAGAACACATCCAATGCTACATAATATAACAATGTCACCCCCTTTAAAGGCTGAAACCACCTAATAGGGTCCTTGGTTAACCCTCTTATTAAGCTTCGAGACACTTGTATATGCCAAAGGCTACTATGGAAGGGCATGCCACCATAAAGTTCCCCATTGATTCCATGATTTGTAAACTCTTTTACTTAATTATTCTAATGATTTTTTGTATTGGAGGGCAAGGGGATGCATTGGATCTTATGTAGGATCATTGGTGGGTTTCCATTTGGGGCTTGGTCTCCCTATATAGGGTCCTATCCCTCCAGAGGGCCACAAGGGCACTTGTAGGGTGAGTGTTGAGAGCCATGGGCCTCCACCATAACAAAGATTACTTCATGGATCCCCATCACTGCTTATTGATTGCTTGTGTCCCACCTTTTTGATGAGGATGATGCACTTGGTTCACCATGCCCAACCGGCTTCAAACTTGCACCATACACTTGGCAGATGTTCTGGGGTCCAGATGAAGATGTGTCTCACTGCAGGAGACAAAGGGAGGGATTATGTCATCATCTTAGCCCTTACAGATGGTTTACAGACATTTTCGATGCACTTGGAGACCCATGAGGATGCCTTTGTGCCCCCACACCCACTTTGGAGCACCACAGTGACCAACTTGGAAAACAAGGGGCCAACCCCTTGTCCACTATGTTTGGAGTCCATTTTCTCACCATGGCACACTTTGGACTTCATTAGACCTCCTCAAAGGCCCAACAAATCATTTTATTGATCATTCTCTCCTCTTGAGAGGCTTATTTTTATGTTATTGAGCTATCTTGCTGGGCTTGTCAGCAAGAGATGTTATTATTGCACATTATTTTATTATTTGGGGCTTAATTAGGCCAGTTAGGAAAATTGAAATCATTAGAGATGGTATAAATAGATGAGAGGTGATTCATTTCTCTCATCATCACCTGGATTTGTGACTAGTAGCTACTTGGAGAATTTTGCATTCCCTTTTGGAGGATGACTTGGGTTTCATGGATGAATTTTGATGTTTGGATTCTATCTTCTTGGTCTTGGAGCTTCAAAATTGGCATAATTTGATGATTGTATATACTCATTTGTACATGTAAGCAATATTTTTCATGTTTATTCTTGTTATTTACTTTGTCATATGAATGTTGTTGGGGTTTTCGCTCTCTAGGCTGAAATTTACTGCTATTCTATCCGAAATTGTGGAAATTTTGATCTTTTGAAGCATTGCATCATTACATGTGTCATGCGAATGGGTGAATGTTCCTAGAGATTATTTTTCTTGAATAAATCTTGATAAGTCATCAAACATTGCACATTGAAGTACAAAGTCCTTGGGTAGCTGCTCTCATGCCCTAATTGCCATGCGAAGTTGCCTAAAGGCCTCCTTGACTTCTTATAGTTTCTTCAAACCATAAGTTCACCTTGACTCCATCTCTCCCAAAGTCAAGGCACTAATCCATCCACTAGTGGTCACCTAAAAGCTTATTTTTCTTGCCTCCTCTTTCTCTTTCTAGGCCTAGCCTTAATAGGTCACCTAGGGCATCGCATAAATCCCATTGTAGCCATCAAAACACCTCGATTTTTGGTCCATAACTATGCTAGGGTTTTCTTTAGAAGCCATTCCGACGGTGGGATCCCGAGATATAACAAGCCCTAGATCTAGGACCATTTCTTGCCCTAGGTTTCCCTTGGCTAGTGTCCTCATTTGGATCATTATATTCAATCGTCAAAGAAAATTTTCCCTTTAATTCTCCTCTTCCATTATTAGGTCAAGCCCCTCCTTGGTTGATCAACTCCATACTCTTGACCTAATTCTGGGTCCACTTGGTCTTTTGTGGTCCCGCAACTTTACAACTCTAATTTCACAAAGATCACATAAAGGCCAATTATCCATTAGGATTCTCCGGTTTATGGACCCTCTTGACAAAATATATTCCCAGACCCTAGCCTCAAGAATCCTCTTAGCCCTTCCTAGAGAGCCTATCACCTTGCCTTTGAAGCAAACAACCTATCTAATTGAGCCTCTCTTGGGAATAGGCCTTAGGAATCACTCCCTTATCTTATCATTGACTACATATTCTTGTGATTCCTCTCATACCGGGACTCCACCCATCGGTGAAAGTCCGTAAAGAACAGGTTGCCTTAGCTAAGGTGATACTGGGCTATTGCTCATTGTTGCCCTCGACCTAGTAGTTGCTTTGTAGGATTCCCCCTAGGACCCTTGCTAGTTTGAGCGGTAACATGGACCATATGCTAGGCTTGTCATGGTGTAATTAAACTATGTAAATATTAATGTTAGAATATAATAAAATGGTTCAAGATGGCTATGTAAAGGATAAGAGGAGCTTTGATTCCACTAGAGAGGAAGAGGAAAGGGGGGCCTATAGGAAAGTAAACCCTCCTTTCCCAAGTGTCAGCCTTAGAACTCATCTCTTTTTCCACTATGTGCCTTAAATTAAACCATCCACCTTCTTTGACCTACTAAAATCAATCATTGAATGCATGTGAAAGGTTGGTGGAAAAGGCCTCTCTCACAGTTATGGAAGCATGGGGTTGAGCACCACCATAATTCCATATGTTTTTACAAGTCATTCCTTCAAATGACTAGGTAATTCATTCTAGCACTCTCCCACATCCATACTTTCCATACATCATACTTTTCATGTTGTGCATGCTATCCATGCTGAGTTGTTTGGTTATCCATCAGGAATATGGAAATTGATGGTAATCAACACAATTCAAAGAAAATTGCAGACTTTAGATGAAAGAGGGATGGTTTTAGGTGAGCATAGAGGCTAGGCAAGTGAGGAAAAGTTCACCCACTATATTTTTTTTCTCTTTGCATGCTTGAGAGCCAATAATTGTTTTGGTAATCTATTCCTTGAAAGCATACAGCAGATTGGGCTCTTTCTACTCACAATGAAGTTCATTGTAAGGGAAGGGTACTCTGAGAGACTATTAAGTAGAGAAAGGGTAGGTCTTCCTTGTGTTGTGTGGGGTGGTGGAAGAGAGTTCCTTGGTTGTTGATAGCTGGATGAGATGCTTGTAATGCTCTATGGTGAGTAGATTGGCTGAACATGAGAGTAAATGGGTTAGAGTGAGAGGGAGAGAAGCCTGTAATTGTTTTCTTTTTCCTTGGTGGCCTCATAGCATGGTTTGGGGGTGGTATCTATAGTAGATACCTGTGGTTGAGTGGAAAATTCGTCTTACATAACCAATCTCTTCAGCCTTCATTAGTAAAAGATAAGTGCCTTATGTTGTATATGAATATGCAAAATTTATGTTTGTTACTTGTTATAAGAATCATGTATCCTGTTTCGTGTGTGAATGTGCTTGTTGTTTCCGCAATGTATTAATTTTCACATGTGCACATGCATTTTATTGAATTTTGTTTCCTCCTAGGAGAGTCTTAATTTGTAGTGTATTTAAATCTAGAACTTTATAGTTCACATAAAATGTAGTGCAAAACTTAGAACACAAGAGAAATGAGAGATAAACCCTAAGAGAGATCTCTTTGATAATGAAAAATAGATAGCTATGTTTACTTTCCTCTTCAATGTGGAATCTCCAAGTGAAATACCAGTGTGGAAAAAGTCTGGAAAAAATCTCGATTTAATCCTAAAAACGCGATTTTTTGAACTAAACGATTTAATCCCCCGACTTTTTGGCGACTTTTTCACAAAGGAAAAAATCCCGATTTTTTCCTTATATTCCCGATTTAATCAGGAGTTGACCCAAAAAGTCTGCCTCCCTTCCCAGACCGCGGATAAAGAGGCCACAAAGGTGAAAAAACTGTAAATTGAAGCTTCCATCCATGCATTTTCAAGTTATTGCATTGTATTGTTTGTCATACTTCTTGCGAGCATAGCAGTCTCATTTGTAATCTGTTAGTTTTGAGGTTAAGATATGTTTTTGTTTTCCAAGGAAAAACAAATCTTTATACTTCATATTTCTAGTTAGAAAGCAAAGTATACATTGGCTAAGCCTCCAAGCTTTTAGTGATCCAGACTCTAACAACCACTGCCCCTTCAAAAGATTACAAAAGTACCAAAAGGACAGGCATACAACAGTCTTCCGTAGAAAGAACCCCACACCATCAAAAACATTGTTACAGTTGTTGAATGCTTCCAGAAGAAACAACAAAGAGGAAGTCATGAAGATCAAATAGCAACAACCTGTCCAAAAAAAACAAAACCAGTGCCCCAAAAAAGAACCCATTTTTCAGACAGGAACAAAGTACCTGTGAAATCTTGTGACAACAAAGATCCTTCCTGCAATGAGAGCACGTTTTGAAAGGGAATCTTCTTTAGTGGTGAACTCCTTGTAAATGTGGGCAAAGGTTATGTATCAGAAGTGGATTTTACCTCCAAGAGTTTTTGAATAATAGATGCCAAGGCTAGGTTAGTAATTTGACATCTACTGTTTTCTTAGAAAATAAGCAGCTTGGAGTCACCAAGCGTTGATTTTCACATCTACTATGATACTCACTGTTAATTTTCATTGGACCTACCACTTGACACCTTATTACCCAAGCAGATTACAATCTATTGAATAAATGCATGACTTATTTCTTAATACAATTAGCGAAAACAAAAATTAGAAGGGGAAGAGGATCTCAGTGACTGATTACTTGATGACTTTTAGATGACTCATGATATACATTTATTATATATTTTGTTGATATTTTGACTCTTGAGAGTTGAGACTCAGACAGGACCCAAAATTCAGGAGTTGATTCACTATTTTGATATGTGATGTAGCATTAGACTTCATATACATATTATATATTAGCTTTCTTTACATGTTTATGTGGAAATGCATTTATTTGATGTTGTGGATACTCTAGATGTTAAAAAAAATAAAATAAAAATGAATAAGTTTGTGTTTTTTTAATTTTGCCGACTTATTCAAAAAACTCCCGACTTTGACGAGTTTTTCAACTTTTGGACCCTTGCCGAATTAATCCCGACTTCGACTTTTTCCACATTGAGAAATACTCAGATGCAATAACAATTCTTGACAAAACATTACATAACATTCTCCTTTATATATAACTATTCATAGAGAATCTTAACTACCTATGAGCCCCTTATAATGAGAACCAATCAACTAATTTGGGCCTTGTTAATAAAAATGACCCTTTTTACAATGAATGAATATTAACTAAATATTTAATGGCCTCATACATTAATAAAGCATGTAAGAGGATAGGACCCTAACATGCCCTTTCTCTTTGAAAGCAGTGTTGTCCTCAAGGTTGAAGGTGAGGAAATTGTTGTATAATTGCTGCGGCTTCCCACATGGCATATTTTGGTTTCATACTTTCAAGTTTCAACTAGATCAATAATACCTTGATCATGGATCAATATATGTTTTTCCTCAGAATTTGTCTCGATTCAGTTGGCTATGAATTTCTGCTGCCATTCACATTGAATCTGTCTATCAAATAAAACTAACATCTACAGCCTAAAAAATGGAAAAAGAAAAAGGATTGTATTATTCCTTTTTTGCCACTTTTTATGAAATTTGGATCCACAGTTGTTCCTTCTAATCTACTGCATTTAAAATATCACAACTACCAGTAATGTCTTGTCCTTTTCTTTTGCAGTCTTGGAACTTTCCTAACGCAAATTCTTGTTTTGCTCCTATAAAATTGGGACTTGCTCAGTTATGGCATCTCTCAGGTCTTGAAGTATTTGAAATTCTGAAGAGTTTATTGTGAATAAGGCCTGGAAGAATTCAGATCAAAGATTACCTCTTTGTAGTCTTCTAAATAGAAATGTCCATCTATGAAATAGAAAGCAAGTTCAGTAATAATAGAACTAATATGTTTCTTCCAATGAGTTTTTTACCCCCCAGAAAATGTACTATTTTAATTTCTTATTTAATTTTTTCTGATTTTCTTTCTGGTTTGCAAGCTTTAAAATAACGAACAATATTTCTTTTGCAGGGGATCTTGGTCAGACCTTTGACTCAAATAATACCTTTCAACATTATTTGAAATCGAAAGGACAGGCTGTTCTGTATGTAGGAGACCTTTCTTATGCAGACAACTACCCCTTTCATGACAATAGGAGGTGGGATACGTGGGGAAGATTTACTGAGAAAAGCACAGCTTATCAACCTTGGATATGGACTGTAGGAAACCACGAGATTGATTTTGTTCCTGAAATTGTAAGTACATATTTCTTAACTTGGCATTGTTTTTGTGGCTTAGCTTTGTATCTAGGTTAGTTTTTTGGTACTTTTAAATGGGATTGGCATCGTAAACCATCAATATTTCCAAGGAATTGATGCCTTGCTTTTCTTGCATGTACCATCTAGAAGCTGAAGCATTTTGGATTCATCTTCTGTTTCCTAATTCTTTGGATTTCCTTTCAAATATCAGTTTCATTGACAATTTCTCTTTTTATGAAAATTTGTTACAAAGGACAAGCAGAGGAGGTTTATTAATCTCCACATAATAAATTCTGTTTAGGCAAACCATAGGCCTCTTTTCCTACTTGATGTTGTGAAGAACCATATCAGGTTTCGATTTGCATAGTAGGTTAATCCTTGACACAGTGATCTTTGAATTGGATCCTATGAAATGGCTGGGGAGACTGGCCAAGACTCCTTGTTTCTTAAAATTGACTTTGACAAGGCATATAATAGGGTTGATTGGTCCTTTATTATGCTGATGCATCAGTGCCATGGATTTCCAACTATGTATTTCAATCAGTTGTTGGAATGACAATGGAGTATTTTGGTCATCGTCGGGCATGATTTATGATGCTATCATTTGCGGGATATCATTTTGCTACTGAGACACATGTGAGCCTTGTTTGATGACTCCTAGGTATAGCAGGTTTCCATCGTTTTTCCGTTTCAAGGAAAGAGACCAGATGGTTAGGTGGTGTCAGAGGTTCAAGTGGGATAATTTGTCTCACCAAAGACCCTTCATGTTATGGTTTATGTGGCCACTTCAAATGAGTTTTCCAGGTTTATATGGTTTTGGATTAGTTGCTTAGCCCCTTTGCTAGAGACATCTATATTGTAGTTTTCTACTTTTATCGAATGTCATCTTAGTTTTCTATTCATAATGGTTCAGTTGGGATACCAACCTAGACTTGTATGATGACGTCATTCAATATTTAGTGGTTGAGGAGGTAATCTTCTAGATGAATTTAATGCTCACAGTAGAGCTCACTAGATTCTTCTCCATGACTATTGAAAGGATGTGTTTTAATTCAAGAGCTAGAGCTAGAGTTAGTGGGACTTCATTGGTTGTCGGATGATGCTTTTGGGCTTATTATATCTGATGAGATGCACCTTTTGTTGCTTGGAAAATCTATGAGATGTTGATCCTGAATGGCCTCTCCTACTTCCCAGATTCCCACAACTTCACATGCTTCCCCCATGGTGGGGGGAAGCTATTAGCAATTTCTTGGTAATCCACACCCCCTTATATGACCATGTTCTTATTTCCTTCTCCTTGTGGGAAAAAACCTTCCCTCCTCCCCTTACACCACCTTCTCTAGGCCCACCTTGAACTATCCTATTTAATGAGGGGGATCCTAACACCTCACCCCACCTCTCCTAGATGCTCTACTTTGAGTCCTAGTTTTTATCCCTAGAGTTTTACTGCCAAAAATGATATCCTTTCTTCCACCATTTAGGATGAAACACTTAAATCACGCCCCCACTCCACTCAGTCCATCTCCCGTTCCCTAAGATCCATCTCATACCATATGAATTGATGGGATGATGAGGATTGCAATACACTCCATAGCCAATTTCGGCTTGATTTCACCCACACTTTCCATTAGAAATGCCTCTTTATCTCACAAAACATATTTGATTTGAGCACTTTTCTCAACCATTGTCCTAAAAAATTATGGCATACAATCTTTCCCCATTACTTCCCCTCTTTCACCTAACATGGACACTAATTATGTGTTCTCCCACACCTTCATTCTCTAGATGTCCTTGGAAAACCCCTAATCCAAGTCACCTCTTCCTCATTGTTTGCTATTTATTCTCATCCGAGATATTCAAGATGCGGTTAAAGTAATAGGGATTGGTAAAGTAATAAATGAGGAGGGGTTACAAGTTGAGTTCTTTAAGCACAATCTTAATGCATTGGATGATCACTTAATTGACATCTTAAACAATGTTGTTTACACAAGTTCTCGTAGACTTGGTCGCAACACATTATTTAGCCGATCCACATATCGACTTCCAATGTAGATCCAAACAACTATAGAACTATCATGTTTGGTTACACATTCTAGAATATCTATGTTACTATTCTTAATTTGAAGCTTTATCAAGAGCTTGATTGGAGACATATACAAACGAGAGGATAGATTTATCCTCTCGTTTGTATATGTCTCCAATAAAGTTATTGATAAACCACATTAGACCATTAACCATACTCACACTTTGATCCATCAAAGAGGAGGTGAGAAGTTGCTCTTCAAAATTCTATTATTGTTTTCTATACTTCTAGGAACATTTTGATTCTGTCCCGTAGGAGGCCCCATTCTAGAGGTTTATATCCATTAGCATCTTTTAGACCTTACTGACAACCATCATGCACCTATACTAGTCAATCCTTTCCCCTCTATGTACCTCTTACATGGTTTAACTTTATGAAAAATATGAGTAGGGTCAAATAGGGGTTTCCTTTACCCCTCACCTTGTTCGGGATCTACATTGATGAGTTAGAGTCCTTCCTATATGAGCATATCCACAATGGAGATGGGTGCCTTTTTCATGAGATCTTGATATCTATTTTTCTTTTCGCCAATAATGTGATCCTCTTGGTCATATCTCCAAAGGGCTTTTGTAGAGACAACTAGATGCTTTGTTCCTGTTTGTTTACCTTTTGATAGTTGACAATCAACTTGGGTAAAACCAAGGTCATGATCTTCAATAGATCAAATAAGGTTCTTGGAGTTATCAATTCTTTTTCAAATAAGAGGAGTTCAAGATTACCAAAATTGATATTTACTTGGAGGTGCAATTCTTGGGGTCTCGTTTTAGTCTTAGGCATGCTCTTCAATCCTAGGTCAACAAGGGTTATTGATCCCTTGCCCTTCTTGAGAAACAATGCTTCCATCACCGTCTTTAGGAAATTCCATCCAAGATCTCTCTTATGGACACCCTCATTTGACCCATATCATTTTATGGTTTAGAGGCTCAGGGACCTTGCTTATTAGAGTTTGACTAGCCCTTGACTAAAACACTGCAAACCCTTCTCCTTTGTCACATTATCATATGCAAAAAGATATTTGTTAATTTCTCGTATGTTCTATCCTTAAGAGCGATTTACTTCAATTTTTCTTATTAGCCCAATATCATTTTCCAGATCAGCAATCACATCAACGTGAAAGTAAAATGCAGATAGAACATAAACATAAACAATAGAAGACAAGCCAAGACAAGAGGACACAAGATGTGGCACCAGCTAAGGACAAACCCCAATGTGGGGAAACCCTTGATCAAATCTTCTTATATTCTTCAATAGTTCAGCAGAGAGAGATAGTACAAATATACAAAACTGATATTTAATGACAGCAGCAGATAAGGCCTTGACCAGAGAAGTCAATGCTGGTCAAACAGGATAGAAATCTTCCACTAAGTGGCTTGGTCAAACCCAGCCAACATTGGCCTTCAACAGTAAGCTCAATGCATCCTTTCTGCTGCTTGGAAGATCCTCCACATGGCAGCAACAGGCTGCTGCAATCACGATTCAATCCGGTCAACACATTGACCCAACACTCCTCCACAAAATGCTGCTGTCCTCCACTGTTTGCTTGCTGCTCCTGCAAATTTGGTTAGGGCACAATATGCAGCCCTTAACCCTCTACGCTGTCAGCAAACTAAGCCCTCCTAGAGCTGTGGTCCACCTAGGAGAGTCTTCCCTTATGCCATGCTGCCTCTTGCAAGCATTGTACATCTCAACACTGCCTTGGAACAACCTTAGCTGCTTGCAACCTAGCAAAGCAGCTAGCTGTGACTGCGGTCTCCTACAACAGGCCCAAACAGTCACCTAAACAGCAATGTCTTGCCTTCTCCTAAACTCGGCCTACTACCCAGCAAACTCGGCTTCCAGTCTTACCCTAAGACAACCAATCTAAACAGATCTGTTATGACCTTTTCTTGCTGTGGCTGGGCTCTTCTTGATTGCGGTTAAGGGCCTCCTTATGACAGCGGATTAGGCCTCTCTTTTTCTGTGGCTAGGGCTCTTCTTTTGCTGTGTATTAGGGTCTCCTTGCTGCGGAATTAGGGCCTCCCTTAACTGCGGGTTAGAGCTCCTCTTGACAGCGTATTGGAGCCTTCCCTTTGACTGCGGCTAGGGCTTGCTTTTGCTGCGGATAGGTCTCTCTATACTGGCTAGGGCTTTCTTGAGACTGCGGCTAGATCTTCTTCTTGTTCTCTCTTGCCACCAAACCCAAACGAGTGGAGAGAGATCATGAGAGATGTGTGTTACAAATGACTTGAGTTCTCCTCTATTTAAATGCAATGTTGAGGTTGAGCTGGGGTTAATTTGCTTGCTGGCCGACCTTGACAAATTGTCAAATAATACAAATAAATTCATATTTCCATAAATATATGTTGGAATCGGATGATCTTTAGATCAATCCTATACCTCTCGGAGAGAGAAATCCAAGAATAATATTAGCTGCCATAAATAAGATGACCCACATGGAGTTTGGCCCTAGTTGCCAATTTTAACACTCCCTCTCAACTAGGGAGAACTCCATCTGTTAAGTCATCTACCAGTCTGTATTATCTCTGCCATCAATGCACTGCTTTTCTTTGCTCTACTGAACTATGAAGAAGAAGAAGTGATCGAGAATGTATCATACCATTCTCTACTAACCCGTAGTCAGTCCCAGATTAAAGAGATTGTTTCATACCACTCTTACTTATCCTAAATTAGTTCCAAATAGAGAGAGTGTCTCATACCACTGTTACTGACCCGAAGTCAGTTCCAATTTATCTTGGATCAATATAGGTCATCCTAGCATAGAGAGTACGACAGTACACGATGCGTCCATCAGTAGTACTATGGTCCCTATCCTCATTTCCCTACTCATTGGCCAAGGTACTTCCCATGATTCCCAGACTGCATGGGTAGGATGTCTCAGTAGGAGAAGGATGAACCACTCATCTTGCCTACATGTCGCCATGGGGTATCCCAGGGGAAGGATGAACCACTCACCCTGTACACAACAAATCACTAGGGGAAGGCTGAACCACTCACCCTATGATTGTCTCGCAGGAGAAGGATGAACCACTCATCCTGCCTACATAGGTAACCACTAGGGGAAGGTTGAATCACTCACCCTATGGTTGCTCATCGCTCCAAGAAGTACCCCAAGCCCCTCGGAGCTCCTATAGCTCAATATCCATATAAAATGGGACCTTCCGGAGAGGGTCTCTCCACGACTCCTCATTGTTCTCAGAAAGTCAAGAATTTGACCTTTCCCAGGGGCTTCGTCAGAATATCGGCGACTTGCACATCAGTCCCAATGTGATGGGGCCTTATTTCTCCTCGTTGTAACATATCCCGGATAAAGTGGTACCTGATGTGTATGTACTTGGAGCGATCATGAAATACGGGATTCTATGATAATCCAATCCCACTCTGGTTGTCACAAAGGATCATGGTAGTATCCAACACATGTCCAATCAACTTATTGAAGAGCTTCCTCAACTAGATAGCTTCACAGGAGGCCATACTTGCAGCTATGTATTTGGCCTTAGCGGTGCTCAAAGCAACCAGATTCTGCTTCCTGCTCATCGAAGCAGAACCCAAAGAGAAACAACACCTAGAAGTGCTCTTTCGATCCACCACACTGCCAGCCCAATCAACATCAGAATAACTATGCAACCTTACATCTCTGGCAGTGTATCTCAGTCCATGAGTGATTGTGCCCTGAAGATATCTCAGAAGATTCTTGGCACCAATCCAATGTGTGTGATGAGGCTCAACCACATATTGGCTCAACGTATTAACTGCAAAACATATATCCGGAAGGGAGTTCACCAAGAACATCAGTGCTCCTATGAGTTGACGATACTCAAAGGCATTTCCCAGTACGGGTCCGGTAGCACTACCACATAACTTCTTGAAGTTAATTTCCATCGGGGTAGTCAGAGGCTTGCAGTCCACCATCTCAAATTTGTCCAATATCTTCACAACATATTTTCCTTGAGATAGGAAAATTTCTCTTGGCTTTTGCCAGACCTCCAACCCTAAGAAGTAGCGCATCAGTCCTAGGTCCTTCATCTCAAATTCGGAATCCAACTCCCTCTTACATTTGTTAATGAGAGGGTTTGCACCTGTCAGAAAGAGGTCATCCATATAAAGCACACGTATGAGAGGTCTATCATCTTCAACGTTAAAGTAAAGGTTCGGATCAGCTTCACTCCTAGTGAATCCCAGCTTCATCAGATAGCTATCGATCCTCTTATACCAATCTCGGGGTGATTTCTTCAAACCATAGAGAGATTTCTTCAACCTGCATATATGAGATTCTTGGTTATGAACCTCAAACCCCTCGGGTTGTTCCACATCTGTGGTCTTGCTATTACTTGAGGGGAATGGTCCCCTTGTAAGATTTCCCTCGGTACATCTCGGATATATACCTTTATGCTTTTCTTTGAACTTGGACATCCCTGTCACCATCTGTCTCATATTGAGTAGGGCCTTGTAATGAATATGGGCAAACCTTCGATGACATTGCTCGGATTGTAGAGATGTGTCACAAGACATGGTCCCCAATGAACTTCCTGCAACTTGATACAAAGTGCCAACCCTGAACCCAAGAGTAAAAGCATATATAAAATTCCTTTTGCAAACACGTACCATTCCATCGATGAATTCCACCTTGTAACCTTTGTCTTCCATTGCCGAAATGGACACTGGGTTCTTCTTGAGATCAGGTACATATAGAACTTCTTGTAAATGAATCGTGTTATCCTGATTCAATTGAAGGGTAAAATTCCCTATACCCTTTACAGTATAGGTGGCATCGTCTCCAAGAATAATCTCCAAGTTTGTTTCCTTCTCTATTAGATTAGAGAGATATTCCTTGAATCTGGTGAAGTGCTGTGAACCACCATTATTAATAAGCCAATTCCCCAAAGTGTCTGGATGAGAGGTAGTGGAGAGGGTTGATATAAGATAATAGTCATTTTTTTATTGTTAACAACATTTGATTCTTCATACTTGGAGTTCCTTGCTTTCTTGGAGGATCAACCATTTCCTTGATGTCCTCCATTCCTTTTTCCTTTGCCATTATACCTTTCATTCCTTCGATCATTATTGTTGAAGTTTCCCCTGGAGTGATTGTGATCATCATCATGTGATATGTCCCTTCTATTTGGACACTCCCTTGCATAGTGGCCAAACTTATTGCAAGCAAAGCATCTGCCCTTCCCTCCACCCTTAGATCTGGGCTTTCCATTGAAGTGACCTTTAGACTCTGCATTATTTCTCCTTTTGGCATGAGTGGAGAAAGCAGCGGGGTTGCCTCTATTAGAAGGCATTTCTTGCTCCACCATTCTTGTTTCTTCCTGAATGCATCTTGACATCATTCTTCAAATCCCAGAATTCGATCATTATTGAGAATAGTGGTTCTAAATATATACCACTCGAGTGGGAGCCCTCCAAGAGTAGTGATAGTAAGTTCCCTGTCAGATATGATTTCTCCAATCGATAGAAGATCATTCTTGATCTCAGTGATCCTTAAGAAGTAGGATTGAATATCCTCGTCTTTGCCCTTCTTAATATCCTTTAGCTTATTTTTGAGAAATAAAATTTGATTTGCATCACTAACCTTGAACATGCTTACCAATTTGTCGTAGATCTCCTTGGAGGTGTTCAAATCGGAGATGTAGGCCACCAGACGCTTGTCAATGGAATCTCTGATAATATTCTTCACTTTGACTTCAGCCTTGGTGTACTTGTTCTTTGTAGTAGTTGGTGCATTTGATGGAGGCTCAGGGATTTTACCCTTCACATAATCCAACACTTCTTGTTCTTCCAATGTCAGATCAAGAGACATCTTCCATCCGTGATAGTCAGACTTTTCACGGAGCTTGTCTTCAGGTAGGAAGTGGGATGAGGAACCCATTGAGCCTTTGACCTTGTCCAACTGTCTTCAGTGATTTCTCTTTCACTCTTGCTTGGCCTTTGTCTTCACCTCAGCGCCAATACCATGTTAATTTTTGGTATGTTCTATTCTTAAGAGAAATTTACTTCAATTTTTCTTATTAGCCCAATATCAATTTCCAGATTAGTAATCACATCAGCATGATAGTAAAATGCAGATAGAACATAAACATAAAGAGTAGAAGACAAGCCAAGACAATAGGACAAAAGATGTGGCACCAGCCAGGGAAAAACCCCAATGTGGGGAAACCCTTGATCAAATCTTCTTATATTCTTCAATAGTTCAACAGAGAGAGATAATAGTATAATACAAATATACATAACTGATATTTAATGACATCAGCAGATAAGGCCTTGACCAGAGAAGTCAATGCTGGTCAAACAGGATAGAAATCTTCCGCTAAGTGGCTTGGTCAAACCCAGTCAACATTGGCCTTCAATAGTAAGCTCAATGCATCCTTCTTGCTGCTTGGAAGATCCTCCACATGGCAGCAATAGGTTGCTGCAATCACGATTCAATCCGGTCAACACATTGACCCAACACTCCTCCACAAAATGTTGTTGTCCTCCACTGTTTGCTTGCTGCTCCTACAAATCTGGTTAGGGCACAATATGCAACCCTTAACCCTCTATGTTGTCAACAAGCTAAGCCCTCCTAGAGCTACAATCCACTTAGGAGAGTCTTCCCTTATGCCATGCTGCCTCTTGCAAGCATTATACATCTCAACACTGCCTTGGAACAACCTTAACTACTTGCTATGGCTTGCAGCCTAGCAAAGCAGCTGGTTGTGACTGCGGTCTCCTACAACAGGCCGAAACAACCACCTAAACAAAAATGTCTTGCCTTCTCCTAAACTTGACCTACTGCCCAACAAACTCGGCTTCCAGTCTTACCCTAAGACAACCAATCTAAACAAATCTGTTATGACTTTTTCTCACTGCGGCTGGGCTCTTCTTGACTGCAGTTAAGGGCCTCCTTATGGCAGCAGATTATGCCTCTCTTTTTCTGCGGCTAGGGCTCTTCTTTTGCTGCGTATTAGGGTCTCCTTGCTGTGGAATTAGGGCCTCCCTTAACTGCGGGTTAGATCTCCTCTTGACAGTGCATTGGAGCCTTCCCTTTGAGTGCGGATAGGGCTTTCTTTTGTTGCGGATAGGTCTCTCTAGACTGCGGCTAGGGCTTTCTTAAGGCTGTGGTTATGGCTCCTTTTATATCTGCGGCTAGGGCTAGATCTTCTCACTAGGACTGTGGGTTAGATCTCGTCTCTAGGATTGCGGCTAGGGCTAAATCTTCTCACTAGGACTCTGGCTAGATCTTCTTCTTGACCTCCCTTGCCACCAAACCTAAACGAGTGGAGAGAGATCATGAGAGATGTGTGTTACAAATGAATTGAGGTCTCCTCTATTTAAATGCAACGTTGAGGTTGAGCTGGGGGTAATTTGCTTGATGGCCGACCTTGACAAATTGTTAAATAATACAAATAAATTCATATCTCCATAAATATAAGTCGGAATCGGATGATCTTTAAATCAATCCTACACCTCTCGGAGAGAGGAATCCAAGAAAAATATCAATTGCCATAAATAAGATGACCCACATGGAGTTTGGCCCTAGTTTCCAATTTTAACAATATTCCCTCCACCCATGTCCTTCTCGAGTTTGGGGCCCATCCCCTCTAATTGGACACTATGTTCAACTCAATTTCATTTTGCATTGGATCTAGAGCTTTGTTAGTCAGTTCAATTGCACTAGAATTCCGTTACATTTAATTCATCAATCCTGGTTGGTAAGCTTGTGAAGTGATATATGATAATCCGTGATTTGGCTACAGAAAGGAAGAGAAACTGTAGAATGTCACTTTCTATAGTCATAAAATTTTGAATTTCTTTTACAAATAAATGTATAGAAAGATGGACATTTTACCTTGAAATTCTTCACTTATTTGAAGCTATAACCTTATTGTTTTTATGCACAAATGACAGAACCAGATTGTGAAATGATGGTTGTGGTAGGCTTCTAGCTATAAAGATAGGCAAAAATAAGGACAAAAAAATGACAAAAAGAACTTATTTTTGAACCTCAACAAGCTTCATCAATTCGGTGAAGGGGTGTGACCAATATCCTTACCTAGCCTATTGTTCATCAGAGTCCATTGCTTCATCAAGCACCCTAGGCAATGCTTGGTGTTGGCTTGTGAGCAACGTTGCATGAAGCGGGGACGCTTTTTGTAAACGGGGACGCGGAAATGTCATTTCCCAAAAATCTAGGAAGCGAAGCGTCTACTATATATATATTTTTTTTTTGCATTTATATTAATAAAAACATCCCAAATACCAAATTAGTTGTAGAAGACATGAAAACATGCATATTTTTACATAAATCAAGATAGTTATGTCATCCATGATTCCATTTTACATCAATGACTAATTATTCAAGCATCAACCATCTAGATTCTACCAGTTACAAACATACATCAAATTTTTAGGCATATCATAAAACATAAAACATTTAGAAGACAAAATCATCAAACATTCTAGTAACTTATCTAGCAAGTGAGAAATTGGCAACATGAGTCATGTTCAAAATTCAAATAATAATGTTTACAAAATAGGCCACTTGGCCACCACCAAGACTCAAGTACAAACTGAACTAGGAAGAGTAAGACAAAAAATTTCAAATTCACAACAAGACTATAAGTCTAATCTATGAAAAAGTAGTAAACTGTGAATATATCTACTAATCTCTCCTCCTTCCACCACGAACAAGATGTGACCCTCCACATGGTGGAAATGAAGAAGATGGTGGCTCCAGAACTTGTGGCAGTGGATGAAGATGAAGCCCCTGCTATTGGTGTTGAAGCATGGAACCTGGGAACCAAGGGACCGGATGGGGGTGGCATCTCAACTCGATCATCATCATCCTGGATAAGAGCAGTCTCCAATTGCTCTAATCGCAACACTCCATCCTACAAATTGGTCTCCTTTGGATTTTTGTCCCAAAACTTAAGGTATTTATTAGTCTTTGCATCATCACAGTAATGGGAGAATAATCGCAAGTTGTAGTGAATATAAACCAAGCTCTTTGCGTGGTCTAAATTTAACCTGTTCCTTTTAACACTGTGGATGAAAGAATAAGAGCTCCAACACCTCTTTGTAGAAGAAGTGTTTACCACCTGTGATAGCATCCACAATGCCAAAGTTTGTAGAAGTGGAGTAGCACCTCCATGCATGTTCCACCACTCAAGAGAAGAAAAATTCTTTCGATCTCTAATTGGATGCATGCTCCAAAATGGACCAGTGCTAAGCGTATATTTGCTCAAAAGTTTTTGTACTATGGCAACCTCCTCCTCATTAGGGACTAATTTATCTAATTCTTTCATATAACTAGATAGAACCTCTGGATCTAGGTGTGTTTTTTTCCTGCTCCCCTCAGGTGTTATTGTTGAAAGCCATGATGGATGAGAGTATTTAGGTGTCAGAACATATGCTAAGGCATGCAACGGAATGTTTAGAATATCCCATCGTTTTTCCACCTTTGCACAAATATAATTGTACAAGGTGATATCTCTAGGCTCAACAATGTCTTTAATCTACCCCAACATGCTATTCATTTGCTCATACACCTCCCCAATTATTGGCCAATCTGAATTTGCAAACTTGATCATGCAATAAATTGGTTTGATGAATTGCAAAACATATTTAATCTGTGACCAAAAGTAACTGTCAAGAATAGTGTGTCCTTGGCTACATTAGCACCATCTGTATTAGTGTTATTTTCCTCCCATGATTCAGAGGTCACCATATTAGTTAAATCTTGTCTCACCTTCACTAGCCGCCTAAAAGTGAGGTAATAATTTGCAAATCTTGTTTTTGCAAGTTTAAGCAACTACAACTTGGAGTAAGTGCCATAAAAGTAGTTTACCCTTGTATGCCCCGTGATAAATTTAATGAGTTGCTTCCCTCTCTTGTAAAGCTCATTAATCCATTCACATTATTTATGCTTCAAAACATCATGCATCAAAAGGTTCAATGTGTGCACCAAGCACCGGGACCAAAAGATGTGTGGATGAGTATGCTCAATAATTTTTCTTGCTGCCTTACAATTTGTTGCATTATCAGTGATCACTTGAACCACATTATTAGGAACAACATATTTGATTGATTGCAATAGGAGGTCTGCAATGTTTTGGGAAGTTGCACTGATGAAAAAGGAGTCATGACCTGTAATAAATACTGCACCACTACCAGAAACACTAAGAACATTTATCAAATGTTGGTTTCTAACATTTGTCCACTCATCTGATACAATGGATACCCCACAATCCACCCACTCATTTGTAAAACGTGTTAAATCTCTTTGAACCTTTGCTTTTTATCTTTCTAATAACTTTTTTCTAGCTTTCTCATAATTGCGGCTCGTGTATCCTTTTGGAGCTTCATTGATGGCATTAACCATCACGCCAATAGGAAAAGCAAAGCACATTGAATGGTACACTGCAAACACAAAGAAATCGAACTATCTTTCCATCCACATCATCCCTCCCAACAAAATTTATGAAATCCCCTATTGTTCTTCTACTTCCAGAGGTTGAAAAGGTACCATGAGTAAATGAGCTACCAAATCTAGAGGTTGCACTTGGTTCAAAATGAGTTTTTTTGTTTCTTTTTTTTTTGTTGTGCAACTTCCTCTATTTGGATGTATTTGTTGGACATTGGATAAACCAATGCTCCCCATGTGTTTCGCTACATGGAATAACTGCCTCTCATGGATCCTTATCTGTAGTGATGCAATCGTTGACTAACACCTGCGAGTTTTGGTCTAATGACAATCGTGATTCCCAACAAGTGGTATCAGAGCGTAGGTCGCGAGTTCGATACACACTTGATTCGCGTTGGGGTGATATTGTTGGACATTGGATAAACCAATGCTCCCCGTGTGTTTCGCAACATGGACTAATTGCCTCTCGTGGATCCTTATCTCTGGCGATGTGATTGTTGACTAACACCTGCGGGTTTTGGTCTAACGGCAATTGTGATTCCCAACAGTGTTTTCTTCTTTGTTCAGTTGAAACCTTTGGGCAAATTATTATCCCCACAACACCCTTTTTTTCATCATTGTCCAACACCCCACAAAGATGCCTCCTCGCATGGGTATATGAACCACTATACTGTTTTCCTCCATGAAAACCATGAGGGCACAAAAACATGTAACTTCCAGCACCTTTTCCCCCTTCAAGTTTGGTCTCATAATTCCACAAGGGTGTCAATGCAGCTTTCCCCTCTAGCATTTCAGTGTACTCTTCATCCCCTTCTTCTTCAAACCCTTCCTCCTCATCATACATTGGGTCACTCATATGGGGACCACTATCCTCTTGTTCTTTTTCCCTTATATTCCTACTCCCCCTTGCCATCATGAAAACCAACAGTGAAATGATACATAGAAGCCAAAAGAACACCATTTTGGAATATGAATATAGATGGACAACTTGCAATGAAATGAGCAAGAAGAAATAATGGGAGAGAGTAGGAGAGGGAGGAGAAAAATACAAACACAATGACAGAAAAACGAGGGAGTTTAGGGTTTTCACTTGCCTCTTTAGCTCTTGTAGATGGAAGCCTTTCTTTATTCCTCCAAGCTATCTTTCTCCTCTCTTCTCCGAGCTCTCTTCTCCAAGCTCTCCAAAAATACAAGAGTGAGAAAATGAGCTTTATCCCCATCTATCATTTCCCTAACTCATCTTAAACCTACCCCCAACTCAAGTTAGACAAAAAAAATGATTTTTTTGGGTTAGTCGCGTGGAACCGCCCGTCAAGCATCGAATCCGCTTGAGATCCATCCCTGATCCAGTGCGGATCCAATGCTGAAGAGTTTTGCAAGAAAGAATTGGAAGAGTTCTGTAAGAAGTGTGGTATAGCACGACAAAAAACTACTCCATGCACATCTCAGCAAAATGGAGTTGCAGAAAGAATGAATAGGACATTGATGGAAAATGCAAGAAGCATGCTCAGTGGTGTCGGGTTAGGACATGAATTCTAGGCAGAGGCAATGCAGACTGCATGTTACTTGGTCAACAAATCACCTTCATCAACGTTGGAGGATAAGACTCCACAAGAGGTATGGACTGGTAATAAACCTTCTTTTTCACATCTGAGGGTATTTGGATGTGATGCATATGTACATGTTCCAAAGGAGAAAATAGAAAAGTTGGATAGTAAATCTGAAAGTTGCATATTTATTGGGTATAAGGATGGTTTAAAAGGTTATAAGATTTGGAACCCAGAAACAAGGAAGCTTGTGTACAGTTGAGATGTGGTGTTTAGAGAGGTGAAAGATGTTATTAAACATGAATTCCTACCAAAGGAACTTGAGCAAATAGAGTTTGAGCTAAAGGAGGAAGAATCAGACTCTACAATAGAAGAGGAATTAGAAGATGAAGAGCCACAAACTCCAGCTGTGAGAAGATCAGTTCGAGAAAGAACGCAGCCAGAAAGGTATAGTACATCTGCTTTTTGTTCAAATTTTGCTTTATCTATTACTGATGATGATCCCAAAACTGTGAGGGAAGCAGTAGATTCAGAGAATGTAAAACTTCGAAAAGAGGCCATGGTTGATGAAATGGCATATTTGCACAAAAATGAGGCTTGGGATCTGGTGGAGTTGCCCTTTGGAAGGAAACCCATTGGCAGCAAATGGGTGTTTAAGAAGAAGATGAATGCAGATGGAAAGACGGAGAAATACAAAGCTCGGTTGGTAGAAAAAGGTTATTCCCAGGTGTCAGGAATTGATTTTGGTGATATTTTTTCTCCTATTGCCAATGTAGCTTCTATTAGATTATTTTTATCTGTTGTTGCTGCTTTTGATTTTGAGGTAGAATAGATGGATGTGAAGACAACATTTCTTCGCGGGGATTTGGAAGAAGAGATTTATATGAAGCAACCAGAAGACTTTGCTGTGAAAGGTAAGAAAGCACTGGTATGCATGTTAAAAAAGTCTGTATGGGTTAAAACAGTCACCAAGGATGTGGTATCAGAAATTTGATACATATATACAGGGACTTGGCTTCACTAGAAGTAAAGAAGATCACTGTGTGCAGAGTTGCGGGGGAGCGCCCTTCCTCCCCCCTTCGAATCCTCTCCCAATCAGTGCTCCGGTTGGGAGTGGCTTGGGAGCGGGTCGGGAGCGTGCTCCCGATAAAAAAATTTGCACTCCCTGCCAAAACAGGGAGTGACCTCGGGAGCGTCGCTCCCGGAGCAAAAATTAAAGCCCGAGAGTGATTGCTCCCAAGCTTTTAATTTTCACTCCGGGAGTGACGCGAGTGCCGCTAGGAAAGAATCGTGCAAAAAAAATCGCGGACGCCAAAAAAATTTATTTAAAAAAAATTGTTTTAAAAGGGCTTGGGGGGCATTTTTTATTTCATTGTGACTTGAATGAGTTGAGGAGAGCCAAGGAGATTGTGCAAAGGAGCGAGGAGGAGCGAGGAGCGAGCGCCGAGGAGCAAGGAGCAAGCCTGCAAGGAGGTTAGTAACTTAGTCATTTAGTAGTTTAAACTTTAGTTACTTAGTAATTTAGTAATTTAGTTTAGTTTAGTTAGTAATTTAGTAAATATATAACTTATTTAGTAAATGAATCATGAATCTAAATAAATTAAATTAATTTTCTCATTCCATTCCCATTCCCATTAAATTTTGCAGATTCAAAAGCCTACAAATATCAAACATCATGGACCTGGTTATATTTCTTGGCATTTTCTTCTTCTTGGTCCCTTTTCTGGTTATTATGGTGCTGGAGAGTAGGAAATGGAGGGGCCAAAATGAAGAGGGGGATGAAGAAGCTGGAGAAAGTGGATTTGATGAAAACCCCGGTGAGGAGGAGCTGGAGGAGGGTGAACATGACTCTCAAAAAACTAAACAAGACCAAACCCCATTGTGGAAATATGTTAATAGGCCTGAAGTAGGGAAAGGGGGTGGAACCACTAAATTTCATTGCCCCCATTGCAACAATAATTACACAGGTTCATACACCCGTGCTAGAAAACACCTCTGCGGGAAAAGGCCATGGGATGGAGATAAACAAATAGGAATCAAAACTTGTGCAGTTGTGTTAGCAGCAAATAGAGCCAAATACATAAGGGAAGAGGAGGAAGCTCAATACAAATCTAAAAATCAAAGGGTTTCTTTGAACCAAGTTCACAATCACAAGCACAAAGAACTCCTTCAGCATCCTCCCAAGGCAGTGGATATGGAGACATAGGGTCACCAGCTTTAAGTCGTAGAACCATATCAGATTTCCTTGATGAGGGTGTAGGAATGATGTGGATTCAAAAGTTTACAAGTTTCTCTATGCATGTGGGATACCATTCAATGTTCTTCGCTCACCTTATTGGCACGAAATGGTTTTTGCCATAAATGATGCCCCTAAAGGATACAAGAGCCCTAGGTATGACAAGGCAAGAACCGTTGGACTTGATCATGAAAAAGCAAAAATATCACATTCTTTGAATAGAATGACAAGTTTTTGGACTAACCATGGGGTGTCCATTGTATCTGATGGATGGACAAATGTAAAAGGCAATCTATTGATAAGTGTTCTTGTTGTGTCTGTTAGTGGTGCCATCTTTCTAAATGCATATGATTACTCAGACAAGTTCAAGACCACCATCAACATTGCAGAAGCATTACTTGAAACAATTGACCGTATTGGGCCATACAATGTCATCCAAGTCATCACTGATAATGCTCCTAACTGTAAGGCAGTGGGAGCAATTATTGAGGATAAATACCCCAACATATTTTGGTCTGGGTGTTTGGTTCACACATTGAACCTTTTGATGCATGATGTTGTTAAGAACAAAAATGAACAATACAAATGGATTGGTGATTTGTACAAGAAAGGCAAACAAATGATAAAATTTATTACAACTCATAACAATACCCATGGCTTTTTCCACAGTCACTCAAGATTGGAGTTGTTGAAGATTGCGAATACTAGATTTGGTAGCTATTACCTCACCTTCAGGCGCCTTTTGAAGGTAAGAGAGTCATTGGCTAGCATGGTATCAAGTCCACACTGGCAGGTATTAAAGGAAAGGGCTACAAATGCAGCTGACAGGCGAGGTTTTGAACTGGTGGAGGAGGCTGCTCTTGATGGTATGTTTTGGTCAAGTGTGAGGCAAGTATTGGATTTCACCAAGCCCATTTATCACATGATTCGGTTTGCAGATACAGATAAACCAATGATTGGCGAGGTGTATGAGCAGATGGATACCATGTTGGGGCAAATAAAAGATATTGTTCATAACAAAGATCCCGTCTTGTACAAAATGATTCACGATTGTGTGTGTGTGCAGTGGAATAAACTTAATATTCCACTACATTTCTTGGCGTATATCCTTACGCCAAAATACTACTCTACATCTTGGTTGGGCCAACCTGCACCAGGGGGTGGGATTAGGACCAAACCCCATTTAGATGCAGAGGTAACTAGAGGATATTTGGATGCATTAGAAAAGTTGGTACCTGACAGGGAGGAATGTGCAGCTGTGCGCCTTGAAATAGGCAGATACTTCAGTGGCACTGGTTTGTTTGGTACCTTTCATGCAATGGAAGACAGACACAGATTTGATTCTCTTAATGGTGGGAAACATATGGCGGCCAGGGACTTTTGCCAAAATTGGCAAAAAAAAGTTCTATCACAGGTTGTAAATACTTCTTCTGTAGAGAGGTGTTGGAGCACCTACAGCATCATACATAATGTGAAAAGAAACATACTCAATGAAAACCAGGGAGAAAGCTTGGTTTATGTGCACTACAACTTGAGGTTGTTGAGTCATTACTGTGATCGGGCTTATGAGGATCCCACATATAAAATTTGGGATAGCCACCCAGAGGATTACAATTTGGAGGATGGCACTATACATCTTGAAGAACTGGAAGAGGAACTTATAAGGGATGAAGATGAAGTAGCTGCAGCAGCCATGTCACCTCCACCATCCAGTAGTAGTGCTCGAGTTCCGAGTCTTGTTCCTTTGCTGTTGCCACCTCCATCTACACCCTCACGTGGAGGGCATGTGCCTTCTAGTTCTGGTCGTTGGTCTGTGCAGGAGACTCCTAAAAGACCACCACGACCTGCTCATACAGGAGACTCTCGTGGCAAGGGCCACATGTAGATTTATAGTTTACTTGTCTTTTCTAGTTTCTATTAGTTTTCATAGCTGTTGAGTCTTGAGTCCTTGACTTTTGACTCTTGACTCTTTCATATCATAATGATATTTTTTGTAAACAATATATGAATGTGACAATGAAAGTTTGAAGTTTGAAGTTGGAAATTTTAACTCATTGGTAATGATTGTGAATTATGAATATGATGCTTCGTGAAAGACTAAAGTTGTTTCATTTCATTTTATTATTCATAATTCATTTTATAACATTTCATTTTATGTTAACAATGAGAACTTAGAAATATCTAAGATATTATTTCTTGTAATGGTTAAACTTAGCTTACAAGTACAACTTTGGTGATCAATGATGATAAATGTTATATATTGACTTTTCAATTTTGAAAGCTTGAAGTTGAAACTTTAAGATTGAATTTGATGAATCATGATTCATGAGACTCAATATGTTGTAGTTGTAATATGTATGTTACTAACTTGTGGACATGGTTGATGAAGATTATAACTTCTAGATGATTGATGTGATATGGTTCAATGATCAATCTATGTTTTTTTTTTTTATGTTTTTTATATCTAATTCATCATTCTACATGTTTTTGTTGACATATATGTATCAAAAATTAAAAAATATATATTTTTAAAAAATCGCTTTGGGATTCGCTCCCAAACCGAGAGTTTTTGAAAATGTCGCTCCCGCTCCCCACTTTCGCTCCCGCTCCTAAGTAACACTGACTGTGTATTTTAAATTAATTGGTGACCGTGTTATTTATCTAGTCTTGCATGTGGATGATATGTCGCTGGTTGGAAATGACAAATAAATTATCTAGGATTTGAAGACCTAATTGTCCTCCAAATTCGACATGAAAGATTTTGGTGCTGCAAACTATATTTTGGGCATGGAAAATAAACGAGATCAGGCAAAGAAGAAGCTCAAATTAAACCAGAGGAAGTATGTCGAGACAATACTGCAGAGGTGTAATATGCAGGATAGTAAAGCGGTGAAGGTTCCTATTCCTGTAGGTGTAAATTTATTTGCTGAACAATGTCCCAAGACACAAGAAGAGGAAGAGGACATGTCTCGTGTTCCATATGCAAGTGCAGCCAGTAGCCTGATGTATGCAATGGTCTGTACTAGACCATACATTGCACTTGCGATGGGAGTATTGAGCAGGTTTATGTCAAAACTAGGGAAGGAGCATTGGACAACAGTGAAGCAGGTTTTCAGGTATTTGCGTGGCATTAGTGATTATGGTTTGTGCTACCAAGGAAGACCAGGATTAGATAGAGTTTTGGACATTCGTGGCTTTCTTGATGCAGACTGGGCTGGGGATCTGGATTAGAGAAGATCTACAAGTGGGTATGTGTTTAACCTATTTGGAGGTGCAGTCAATTGGATGAGTAAGAGAATTTGTAGTGCCACTTTCAACTACAGAGGCAGAATACATGGCAGCCACTCATGCAAGCAAGGAAGCAGTTTGGTTGCAGAGATTTTGTTCAAGTATGGGGTTAATACAACAAGCTATAACTTATAAGGATAGATTGTGACAACCAAAGTGTAATTTTCTTGGCAAAGAACCCTGCTTATCATTCAAAGACAAAGCACATTGATGTTCAGTATCACTTTATGAGGGATATGGTTGAGGATAAAAATGTGTTTTTGGTAAAGGTGGACACTTTGAAGAATATTGCAAATGCATTGACAAAGTTTGTGAGCACTAAGAAGTTCTCTTGGTGTAGAGAAACAATGGGCGTTGCAAGGCTGGACCAATGACTAAGCTCTCCTATGGCCCCCTGTGGAAAGAAAACAACAAGTGGGAGAATGTTGAGTGTGTGTTATATTCTTTCCACGATTACCCCACGCGCAGAGGGGGGGGGGGTTGCGATGTGTCCCCTTGCACAAGGTCCAGGACAACGCCTTAGGAATTTTTTTTGGACCCTATATTAGGTGGGTGGACCTACCTATGGTTTTGTGCATGGATTTCGCACATGGTTTTGGGCATGATGGTTTTCTATCCATGGTATTTTGTAGATCCGGTCAAGGGAACTACGATTATGTTCTAATCCAAGGTTAATGGATTGGGGTTTATGGATGCTTCGACATGTATATATATGTATTGTAACATTGAAAGGAATATAATGAAAAATCAATCTGGTAGTCTCGGTTTTGGGATCCAGGGGAAAATATCTGTGTATATTTGTTTTATGTCTTATGCTCTTGCCATTGTTTATTTTTTTTAATTTTTAGAATTCGTATGTAGGAAAATTTTGTACGGGGTTAAAACCTACAGAAATGAGACCAGTGCTTTACGGAGTCAAAACTCTTTCTATTACAAATTAAGACCAAGTAACCGGATGGACAACCGCTGCTTAAATGATTAACTAACCTATATGCTATGCAAATCCTAAGTGTGATGCAATGCTCCTAGTTAATTTTAAATTAGATGCCTATTCTAAATGGAACCTCCCTCTTAACTGTTTTGAGAACAGTCTTTAGAGTAGGTTGTGGGATGGAAGCCGACGGGAAGCAAGAAGAGGCTTGATTAACGATACCTCCCCCTGTGTTCCAACCACCCAATGTCTCCAACGTTGTAGAGACCGTGGCTCTGACGATTGCAAGGTCACTGTGTTAACCACTAGAAAGGTGTTGACTCCCTCAAGCTAGGTGAGAAAAGGTGACCCTATGAGTTTATCCACCAAGCTTATGCTTGGAGGTAATTTATTATTGCACTTGGGCCTAGAATGCTTATGCAAGGAATGTCAGTGGGTCTTGAGTTAAGATTGTTTATTTTCTTTAGGTACTTGATGTTAATCACCTTATAGCAAGAGTACTTAATAATGAATTGAAAGACAATCTTAAAACAAAACAAGTGCTTGAAGTTGTAAGTGTCAATGTTAAACAATAGATTAATTCACAAAATGCTTAGAAATTTTGAACAATTATCGAATTTAACAATGATTATTTGAGACCATTTAAAATATGACAATTAGTTCTTAATACTAAAATAACTTAAACCATCAATGAGGTTAGAAGATTTAAAGCATAGATGTTTGAGTGATTTTAGTGCCAAGTTAACAAGATTTTGATCTAACACAAGACAAGTAAATGTTAGACTAAAATAGCATAAACCACAATGAGCCAACTTGATCATGAAAAACCACTTATAATGATGTATAGGACAGAAGCAAGTAAGTCACTTTAAACCAAGAAATTATGAAGCATATAAAACTGAAATTGACCAATGATTTGCCTAATGAGTTGCCAATCAAAATTATAAGTCTTTCGCCCAAGACACTTAGATGTTATGGCAATATGATAGACAGCACATCAATCAATTTTATGACCCTTAAAGTGTTATTTTCAGATTATATCAAAATCTGATCTTGATTATGCAGAGATATTCCAACAAACAAATGATTAGATCTAAGCTAGATATTCAATGCCCAAGTAGCCAAAACACTAGCAATTTTTTACTATGAAATTATTAGTGTATTTAGACTATTTAGAAGTGATTTTTAGGGCATTTATTCATGAATTTTACCACTGTTAGGAATGATTCAGAGAGTTGTAGCAAAACAATGACAAAGTAAGGGTTTAAACTTTAGAGAGAAAACCCTAGGCCCAAGACCTTGTAGATCACTTGCCCAAGTTGCCCAAATTTTTTCCAAAGCACTTGGCACCTGAAAAGACAAACTTTGAGAAAAAAATTTCCTTGCAAAACCCGCCAATCTTTAGTCTAGAAATCAAGAGGCCAACTAGAGATGAAGGAGAGGTAGAGTAGGGCTAAATAAGGCCAACACTAGGCCAAATAGGGCCAGCGTTGGGGAGAGAGAGGGTTGGAAAGGCCAAGGAAGAGACAAAGGCTAAGGTAAAAGGGTTAGAGAGGCCAACGCAGGCGGCTAAAAGGGAGGACAGAGGGGAGAGGAGGCCGAAAAGGCAGTGACAAGCTAGATAGAGGGAGGTCGGGGTTAGGAGAGGGGCTAAAAAGCCCACAACAAGCCTCAACAGATGTTGTCTAGGGTCTATGAGGGGGGCCGAGGGCCCTAGGCATCACGACCGAACCTAAAAGACCCTAAAAACTCAGATTCAGGGGAGAAAGAGGAGGCCAAGGAGGGCCAAGGCCCTCTGGGGTTGACGACTAGTCTCAGAGAGGATTGGAAGGCTAACGTTGGGCCAAAGAAGGCTGGCATTGGCCTTGGAGGAGGACGCTGGGCTAGGAGGGCCCTAAAAAAAGTGAAACCCCTGCTCCAAAAAATCAATTTGTTTCATATTTGCAATTTACTGCAAATTTTCTTCAATAACTGGCCCTGCAAAAATTTTGGAGACTAGATCTTACCCTCAAGGGCCTAGATCTAGCTCTAATCCAACTCTTCTCACTTGATTTCACCTGCACAAATAAATTTACAAATACCCAAAACCACAATATATACAAAAATCTCAAAACCACAAAAACCCCAGTTAGAAAAGATAATTTACAAAATATATTACACAAGTTTATTTACAAATGTACAAATATACAATGCTCTTAAAAGGAATTTAGAGAAATAAATTTTTAAAGATTTTTTGATAAATGGCTAAGTGTACTTTGAAGAATAAATGAAGCTACAACGTTAGTGAGTTAGATAAACCATAAAAGTAATTGAAGTCCAAACAGAGTCAGCCTATGTCCATATTTTGTGAACTTGGGGCCTAAGGACTAGGGAACTTGCAAACACTATATAATTCTTCACATAATAATGAATAGGATAATCTAATGTCGGCCCAAAACTTTTCAATAGAGTGTTCCTATCATCTACAATGAAATAACGTTTTAATTCAAATTTAAACTCAATATAGGAATGCTTGTACCCAACACGTACCACAAATTAGCCGGGAATAGACAACATGAACTATACCCCAAAGTCTTTATCATGATTCAAAAAACGTTCCCAGCGGGACAATAGCGTTACATCAACTTTTCTGCAGAATTACATTAGCCAAACATCAGATGGCTTTTGACACAAATCACCTCTGATTTATAGATAAATCCTCCAAGTGGAAAATAATGGCTTGTTGGCTTAATCTTTGTCAAAATAATCTCGGTTGTGAATAAATCCTTGATGATTTTTTAATCTCTGCCGCCGAAAATATTTTTTTGAAGAATTTTCAAATTTCTCATTAAATCCATTTTTTATTAGCTCAAAAATAATTATTTTAATCTAATTTCCTCAAAAATTGACTTTGACTTAATCACCAAGGACCAAGGGTCCAATTTTTCTTGAAATTTTGAATATTCCTTTGGTTAGGGACCTCCAAAAATTAATTCTTTTAAGACCCACGAATTTTTCCACTTGGAGAATTAAATTTCTCTAGGACTTTAATTTTGGATCTAATTAATTAATTTTCTTGGCTTAGGATTAATTTAAGTTTTGCTAGAAAAAATAATTAATTGACACTTGAGGGGATTAAATATTTTTTCCACCCTCCAATATTTTAGCCATGGTGTCTAAGTATGAGGGACCATGCACTAAAATATTTTTTACATAAAATAATTACATTTTTAACCCTCAAAGGGGGAATACCCGTTCGGTATAGACCCTCAAATTACACACCCAATTTTGCGACACAACATGATCTAGTAGACCAAGTGATTTGTAATAAAATAATTTAGCCAATTAGCTCAAATTATTCCCAAATCACTTTTACATAAGACTCGACTAAAACACTAGGACTCACTTAAGCCTATGACAAAAAATTTCATCGTAGCTTTGGGGTGAGGCTGGAGGGAAAAACTCTGTTGACCGTCCATATTTAGAAACACCAATGAATTAGTAAGATGAAAAACCCCCTAGGATGAAATTCTTGCCAAAATAATGGGCTTACCTAGGTTGTTACATACTTACATTGTCTTACTAGCATCATTTACATTATAAATTTGCAGAATGGGTTTACAAAGACTAAATAAATTGATGATTGATAATCTGATCCTTTAAAAAAAATATTGGCATATTTGCTTCCTTAGAACTTTGACAACAAGTGTGCAACATGCCCTAATTTGTGGAATATTGTTTTGGAAAGATATTTGGTTGGCAATTGCATATGTTACTCATTTCATGAAATTGATGAATGTTCCTAGTGGATGAGATTTCGTTTTTCTTCCATGAAACTCCAGAAATCTTGGCCAGGTAAATGTTATAGGTTGTTTTCTAGGGCATTAATCTTTAGCCTCCTTAAGGATGGTTTTGGCCAATTTTGAATCATCATAGACTCCATAGCCCAGGGAACTAGGCACTGGTCCAAGAACATTGATGATCAACCTCTCTTTTATCCTTCTTTTCTCTCCTTAAAATTTTCGGCCCCCTTTCCATAGGATGGCTACCTAGGAGCAAATCCTTTAGAGGAATTTTTGGATTATGTTTGGATAGAACTCTTTGTTGAGGTCTTGTCTAGAGGATCTTTAGTTTTGATTACTTTCTCATGGTATATTATCCATAAATCCTTCTGCCCTTGGTGTGCCCTAGAAGGGTAAACTATGTTAGTTTTTGTAGCATCGGATGATGTTCTAGTCTCAAACTTTGTGGGGATGCTAAAACATAGGAGATCTCCAAAACCTATAAATCGTTTGTGGAAATTCCACCTAGAGACAACTGAATTAAATTAATTGATCGATAATTAAAAGATGTCCAAGTCTGACTCAGTGTTGCGAACATCGCAATTTTTTGCCCGGACGATTTAATCGTCGATGTTTTCGGCGATTCTTTTATTTTCAAAAAATCGCCAAAAAATCACGATTTTTCGAACAAATCGCTATCCGACGCGGAAAAATCGTGGGTGCTCCGAACAACAGGGTTCTAAAGCGATTTTTGGGTTTTTGTTTGTCATTTTTTTCAGACCGCGAGCTTGTTTGAGAGCTGAGGAAGAGAGGAAGTCGAATACAAGGGTAGAGGAGGAGAAAAACGAAAGATTTTAGCATCCCAGGAAAGACAAATTCGAGTTTGGACCAAATTTCTTCAGCAAAGCGTGGTTTCTAGGTATGGGCACCAAATCTGGCCAATTTTTTTTGTTTTTGCTTGGGTTTTTATAACCCATTGATTATCAATGGCTTTTGAATGGATTTGATTGTGTTTTTTTTTTTTTTTTCATTTTTGTTGCATAGAGTGGAGAGGGTTCATTTTGGTCAAAAATTCAAAAACTTGATTCTTAGATTTATTAGTTTAATTCTGTGTTACACGGGTACCCGCACCCGGGGGTGGGCTTCTCGAACCCGTCCCGGGTTCCCGCACCCAAGTACCGGATTGGTGTACAGGTTCTTCCCAGACGAACCCAGAAGAACCGGGTTCTTCAAAAAAAAAATTTGGGTTCTTTTCCTTTAAGGGGTTCTTGGGTTCTTGGGTTCTTCGGGTGCTTGGGTTCTTCGGGTTCTTCGTGTGCTTGGGTTCTTGGGTTCTTCGGGTTCTTCGGGTTGGGTTCTTTGGGTTCTTCGGGTTCTTCATTAAAAAACTATATTAAAAATTTAATTTTCAAATAATTTTTTTTTATTGAAATTTAAAAAATGATATGCCATAGAATATAGAATATATGCCATAAACGAATGATATCATTTTTGGAGTCATTGATGGTCATTGGTCTGGATTGTCCTTCAGAGATGGTTGTAAGGTCTTCTGAATGTTTCTCAAGGAAATTTTCTGCCATCATTTCCAAAGATTACAGTTTCCAAATACTATCTTTGTTCACATGCCTTAGCATTGGTCTGTGGGCATGATGTGCTGCTCAAGGGTAACGAATCATTGTAAAAATTTATCAATAGTGATAAGTTTTTCAAAACTTATGAGTGACACAGTATTCTGAAATCATATATGATTATGATATCTCAATATTATAAAAGGAACATTATGGGTGTACAATCCCACAAGCAGAATATCATATCATATTGGCTGTAGCTTTGTGGAAATATTTAATAAGGTGATGACCATAGTTGGAAAAAAAAGGGTAGCTGTTTGCACATTCATGAGTCCCTTCCTACTGCAGGAGACTCTTATGGTCAGTCTCTCCATTAGTCTTATGCTATAAATTTATAAAAACAATTTCAAAACTTATGCCCAAGGTTTGTTAGAGTCTCAATGTAAATTATGAATCTCCTGTATTTTTGGATCTTCAATGACTTTAATATTATATGGCATCGAAACCAGAACTGGAAAAGAGACCTCTTACTCTGTAATTTGAGCCTGCAGATTCTTGTAAATCAATTTGGAATGAATTTATGAAACATTCATTCCCGAGCCAAATAAGTTAATAACCATCAAATTATAAACTGTAAATGCACACATACAGGTTCAGACATTTTCGGTCAAATAGAAAGTAGGATTGAGACTAGCCATAAGCTGTAATCAGCTGATGCTGTTAAATAGCGAAGGGATATTTTGGAAAATGGCTAAATTAAGTATCAAAATCTGCCAATTTCTCACAGCATTCTGATAACATCATGTTAAGATTAAAACTAGGAAAATATGCCTAAATGAATAAGCGTGTTTTGTGGAAGGGTAAGGCTGCCACTGTTTTAACTTTTTGGGATTGCTTTACCACAGAGCACACCATGCATGGGGCAGTTGGATGATTAGACATCAAGAAAAGTCTAGACCACTATCAGGTTGAGAAGAATCTCCTATGAAAAAATTGTGTTTTTATATGGGAGAGACTAAACATGTTTAAATGATTATCATTAAAGTTTTCTTGTTTAAAGTTGAAAAAATATACAAATTCAAATTTCATATATATTATTAATTATAAATTTATAATTTATAAAATATAATTATTAAAATTTAATATTATTATATTACCCGACGAACCCATGCACCCTGTTTCCAAAAATGCCGTTCCCGTCCCCGTCCCCGTCCCCGCACCCACGTTTCCTGGCAACATAGGTTTAATTTCTTCTTGTGCTCTATTTTTTTGCATCATTTTTGTTTGGGTTTGAATGTGCATTTTTCTATTATTGTTGCAGTGAGTTGAGGTTTTTTTTGTTGTTGTTGTAAAAAATTCAATGTGTTGTTTGTAAATTTTATTTTTATTTTTTTAGCTTGCAATTCTTCTTGTGCCCTAGGTTCAACTTCAAACTTTATCTTACATTAAAACTCAAGAGTTCAACCAAGTTACAAACATGCCAAGGAAATTGGACCCTCTATGGGAATTTGGTGAACCTGATGGAGGGTTTGACAGATCAAACTTGTCTTGCAAGCTGTGTGGGCATCATATGACGAGGGGGGGGGTGTATAGATTGAAGTATCACCTTACACAAATCCTTGGACATGAGGTAGGGCCTTGCACCAATACAAATATGGAAATCATCCGAAGAGCCCTCAGATCATTGGAAGAAATAGAGCAAACTAAAGAGTCCAAGTCAACTCTGAGGAGTCAACTAGCAGAGAATAGAGTGTTAGGAGGTGAATATGAGAGCGACATTGGTTCTACTTTAGCATCAATATCGACAAACAACCCTGTAGCTGCCTCATCATATTTTGTTGCTAGAACCACGATTGATTCACAACCATCTATCTCTTCAATACTTAAAAAAAAGGAGAAAGAAGAAGTTGACAAGTTGTTGGGCAAGTTTTTTCTTTGGAGTGATATTCCTTTTAGCATTGCAAGGAATAATCCATTTTTCCAGCCTACTATTGATGCTATTGCAATTGTTGGTCCAAGGTAAAAAGTCTTTTCTTATGACGGCTTTAGAGGCCGCATTCTTCAAGATGAAAAGGTTGACTGCACCAAAAGATTGGAGTTTAGGACATCATGGGCACACACAAGATGTACAGTGATGTCAGATGGTTGGATCGATCAAAATGGGAGAATCCTTATAAATTTCTTAGTTAATTGTCCCAAGGGGACAATGTTTATGAAATGTGTTGATGCATCTGCACATATCAAAGATGCAAAACTATTATGTGATTTTCTGGATGTGTTTATTTTGGAGGTGGGTCCAAAACATGTTGTCCAAGTCATAACAGACAATGCTGCAAATTATGTTGTTGCTGGCAAGATGCTTATGGAGAGGCATCCTACTTTATTTTGGACACCTTGTGCTGCACATTGCATTGATTTGATGTTGGAAAACATAGGAAAAATTCCTTTTGTCAAAGATATTGTTGACTCATTAAAAAATATTACAAAATTTATATATAATCATGCGTCTGTGCTTCATTTGATGAGAACATTCACCAACAACAAGGAGTTGGTGCACCTCGCCATTACATGATTTGCGACCAGTTTCATATCTCCTCAATCCCTCTTGAATTTTATGTGGGATTTGAAGAGAATGTTTCTTTCAGATCAATGACGTGCATTGGCATTTAGCCGCAAACCCGAGGGAGAGGCCATATGTAGACTAGTTTCATACGAAGAAAGCTTCTGGGCGGGAGTGCAGGAGGTGTGCAACATTACTGAACTTTGGTAAAGGTTCTTCGATTAGTTGATGGTGACAAACCCACAATGGGCTACTTGTATGAGGCCATGGATAGGGCCAAAGAATCCATTCGGATCTACCATGATGATAAGGGAGATGAGGGGTTTCAGAAACAACTCCTCTTATGGGCAGTGATTGATGAACGATAGAACAACACACTCCATCGTTCCATTCATGCTACAGGGATCTACCTAAACCCCACATTTTCTTACCCCTATGGGTTTTTATTTGATGTTGAAGTCATGGATGGATTCTTCACCTGTGCTCAGAGGATGGTGCCATCTCCAGCAGAACGTGCAGAAATCTCCAAAGAAATGGAGATATATAGAATGGCAAGTGGCATATTTAGCTTTGAAATGGTTGTGGTTGATAGGAAGACTAAAATGCCAGGTATTTTTTAGTTTGCTTCAAATTTCATTATCTCTTCAAGTTCATAACTTCATACTTTGCTTCAAGTTTCAAATTTCATTTTTTTTCTTATGTTTATTTTATTTATAATTTTGTTGTATATGCATGGTGGAGAAGCTATGGTGCCAGAGTACCCCATCTGCGAAAGTTTTTCATTCGAATCCTCAGCCAAACATGTATCTTCTCAGAATGCGAGCGCAACTGGAGTGTATTTGAAAAAATACACACCAAGAAGCGCAACAGGCTAAACTTAGAACTTAAAATATTCCAAATTTCCAAATAATTTTTTGAATTCATTAAATAATCTTTTTTTATAATTATTATTTTATGACCTTTGTATAGGCTGGAGTCCCAGCGACTTGGTGACATGGTATACGTCTACTACAATTACAATCTTCGATTGTGGGTGAGGCAATTTGAGAGGACCTGATATGGAGGCCATGTCATTGGATGGGATTGATACCATTGCTGCATGGAGGGTTGAGGTGGAGAGGCTTCTCATGGAGTCTACCGATGATTGGTTAGAGCAGGAGGTAGTGGAGGGGGTAGAGGGGGAGGAGGATGAGGAGGAGGAGGAGCAACAGGAGGAGGAGGTGGCACCACCTACCGAGGCTACCCCTGTCACCAGTAGAGGATGTGGTCCACCTCCTGTAGCTCCTAGTTCTTTAGCTTCTAGAGCACATCGGAGTCCACTGCCAACTCCATCGAAATCTACATCTAGAGGGAAAGATATTGCATTTTCTCGCAAGAGGGGCAGAGGAAATCAGTAGTATTAGTTATTTGGTTCATTTCATTATATATGACATTATGACTCATGATATGAGATACATTATTATATTTTTTGTTGATATTTTGAGGATGAGTTGGGACTCAAGATTCAGGACTTACTATTTAGGACATGATTCACTGTTATGTGTGTGATGTAGCACTAGAAATTATATTACACATCTTATATATTAGTACTTTTATCATATTTATGTGTCGATGCATTTATTTTCTATTGTAGATGCTTTAGATATTAAAGAATTGAAAAAAAAATGAATATTTTTGTATTTGGCAATTTTTTCCTGATTTTTACCGATTTTTCTGGTTTTTTCCACTCACCGATTTAATCTTGATCGCAATGTTCACAACATTGGTTTAACTTATGGAAATCGATTAATTAAAAGGAATTAATTGAAAAAGGTGAGAATTCTCTAGAAACTCACATGAATAAACTTGGAGATAATCTCAACCATTGATTAAGTTTTAATCGTGGCCATTGAAGACTCAACTGAAGATTATAAGAGGAGGTTGATGGGGTTGGAGAAGAACACACTTGGATATCGAATTCCTTGACAGAGGTCGTGTTTCCCAACTATAGTGATTCGACAGAGAGAAGTTCGAGCCAAAGAGGGGATGCAGAGAGAGTGGGACGGAGATAATGTGTTCGGAGGAAGTTTCCCAGTTCCGGAGAGTTATCTACAGGAGGGTCGAGTTTTCTTAGTGAGGTTGCTCAGGGCCCACGCAAAAGCTTCAGACATAGAGTTCGATTTGGCCAAAGAAAGGGTTGATTTATTTGTTGGAATTCGGGAAAATTTCCGGAAGGGCCAGTGAGTCATTCTCAAAGGCTAAGTTGGGTAGATGGCTTGATCAGTTGCAACTCCCAGGTAGAGCATTTGAGGGCCTGCGCAGGGGTGACTAAGAGGTTGATGCGGGGGCTTTCGTGTGGCCTATTTGAGCTAGTTCAGGAGCTAAGATTAGTGTCAGGTGAGACAAATTTTGTCTCACTAATTTTTTGGCTAGTTTATAGGGGATTGCCAATATTTCGGCATCCAATTGTATACAAAATTTGTCACTGTTGCATAATAATAAAACCCTTAGTTGCTGTACCAATTTTCCCACGTTGGGTTTTCCGAGGACAATTGTCCAAAAATAATTGTGTCATTTTTGTGTGTGCTAGCATTTCTTAGTTTCCAACATTTTATTTTCCGCAACGTTTTTATTGTGAAGAAATTACAGTGTGATTAATTCGATATTTTTCCGTAACAAAATAAACTGCATAATTTATTCAGTTAGAAGAATTAATTCTAGTTGTTACATTTCAAGGAATTTTCACATGGTATTAGAGCAAGTTTGACAGACAGGAGGCTCACAGATGAGGAGGGAAAATTTCGTGGCTCAAAGGGAGCAACAACTTCGATTTTCCAGGGGTTGCAAATTGCCTAGCCAAGGAGTTCGAATTGCTGGACAAGGTCCGATTTTCCAGTTGTAGGTGGCAGAAAGTTTGATTTGTCCGGGAAAGTGATTCCAGCAGGTAGAGGTGAGCAACACAGTATTTTTGCACAACAGAATTCTTGTCTGGAAGCAGAAGGTTTTGCAACATTTTACAGTAGTCGAATCAATGTCGGGTGGAAGAGAAATTGCACACATAGAGGGAGGTTCTCTCAGAGGGTTTCTAGTTTCAGAAATCCAATATTTCCAGTTGCAATAGGAAGCAGCAGCAGGCAGATTTTCTCACTCCAGGAAGGAGTGCGATTAATAGTGCTAACAGCCTAGCAGGTGAAAGATGAAGATTTTCGTCCTAGGTCAAGTTTTTGTAGTAATGGCTTCAGCAGGACTCCGAGATCAGGACATATTAGAGGGTGCCTCAAACTATTGTATCTGGAAGGCCAGGATGACATTCTTGCTAGATGAATATGGTCTGAGGATGTATGTAGAATGGTTTGTAGCCGTGCGTATAGATGCAGATCAGCTAGCTAATTACAATAAGGATATGGTTAGGGCAAAGCGTTGATTCTTGATGGAGTTCGAGATCATATAGTCTCACATGTTGTGGCCAAAAATATGACCAAAGAAATGTTGGATGTTATTGCCTCACTATATTATAATCCTTCCGAGCAATAGAAGATGTTCTTGAAGGATAAGATGTGGAATGTTCGTATGCAAAAGGGTGAAGGCATCAACCCCTTTCTCACTAGAATTCAGGATATCTGGCATGAGCTTGCAGTCGTAGGAGAGTTACCTCCAACTATAGAACTTTTGTGTTTGGCCCTCAACAGTGTCATCGAGGAATGGAAGAGTTTCGTCCAGAGCATTTTGGGACGAGATCAACTGCTTGGGTAGGATCGGATATGAGAATATCTCACACAAGAGGAGATGAGGCGAACTCTAGTAAAGAGATCCATTAACGTCTTTAGCAGCAAAGGGTCGAAGGGTGTGAAGGAGGAAGAAAATGTGGCCTTTGCATCGAAATGGAAAGCAAAAGGTCTTAGTCAGGGACAAGGCTTGCAGGGAGAGAAGAAGAAGAAGGATTTGTTTAAGATCAAGTGCTTCAAGTGTGGTGAGTTTGGCCACTATAGTACTCAGTATCCTCATAGGAAGAAGGACAAGAAGGACAAGCAGGATCAGGGGATACCATTCACAGAGATAGACCAATTGTCCTCCAAATTAGAGGAGCAATTCACTTTGTATGAAAATATACATCCAGGAGAGAGGTGTGGAGACATCGAGTTCTAGAATCCAGGGTTGTGCAGAGATGGGCAAGGTCGATAGAGGAGCAACAATTGCAGTTTACTCACATAGATCATTACCCTTGCTATGGGGGCCCACAGGATTTAGTACTAGGAGAACCAGTGTCAGTTAGTGTAGTCTGTTCTAAAGTTGCATAATAGATGTAGTCAGATGCTGAGGAGTGCAGAGAAGTGTTGATAGTAGTGCGGGAAGCACAACAGAGAATCAACAACAACACAGATTCCCTAGTAGACAATGCAAAGGCTAGTAGTAGTCAGAGACTCAGGAGACAGTTGCAGCATGTGATCACAATTGATTTAGTATTTTGGATACTTCTCAGTTGCAGTAGTTGCAACAACAACAACAATAGTGAGAGGGAGTGTTAGTTGGGTTGCAGTGCAAATGCAGAGTTGGCAGCAGTACATGTTGTGCAATGCAGTGTCACCAACATCATAGATGCAGCATGGTTACAGACAGTAGCAGATGAATCAGAGTTAGTGTAGTGTTTGATGGACAATGACTGAGGGAGAAATACAGTGACTGAGGGAGCAATAGAGTCATTTCTAGTAGAGTTTCTTGTTAGACATCAACGTGTATGGAGGATGTTATGGGAGAGAACACCTTCCTCGCTAAGAGGGAGTGTTAGTTTTTGTAGCATCAGATGGTGTTCTACTCTCAAACTTTGTGGAGAGCCTAAAACACAGAGATCTCCAAAACCAAAAAATCGTTTTTGGAAATTCCACCTATAGACAAAATTAAATTAATTGATTGATGAGAAAAATATGCCTAAGTCTAACTTAGGGAAATCGATTAATTAATGGAAATCTATTGAGCAAGGTGAGAATTCTCTAGAAACCCACACGGATCTACTTAGAGATGATCTCAACCATTGATTAAGTTTTAATCGTGTTTGTTGAAGACTGAACTGGAGATTATAAGAGGAGGTTGATGGGGTTGGAGAAGAACACAGTTGGATATCAAATTCCTTGGTAGAGGTCGAGTTTCCTAGCTGTGGTGATTCAATAGAGAGAAGTTCCAGCCAAAGAGGGGATGCAAAGACAATGAGGAGAAAAGACAGTGTGCTCGGAGGAAGTTTTCCAATTCCAGAGAGTTATCTACAGGAGGGTCGAGTTTCCTCAGTGGGCCTGCACAGGGCCTGCACAAAAGCTTCAGAGGCAGAGTTTGGTTTGACTAGACAGAGGGTCGATTCAATTGTTGGAGGCCGGGAGAATTTCCGGAAGGGCCAGCAAGTCATTCTCAAAGGATGAGTTGGGCAGATGACTTGATGAGTTGCAACTTCCAGGCAAAGCATTCGAGGACCTGTGCAAGGGTGGCACAAAGGCTAATGCAGGGGCTTTCATGTGGCCTGTTTGATCCAGTTCAGGAGCTAAGATTAGTGTCGGGTGTGACAAATTTTGTCTCACTAGTTTTGTGGCCAATTTATCTTGTAGAGGATTGCCAGTATTTTGGCATCCAGTTGTACTCAGAATTTCTCACTGCTACATAATAATAAAATCCTTAGCTGCTACATTGGTTTTCCCACATTGGGTTTTTCCGGGGACAATTGTCTAAAAATAACTATCATTTTTGTGTGTGCTAGCATTTCTCAATTTCCAACATTTTATTTTCCACAGTGTTTTTATTGTGAAGAAATTGCAGTGTGATTATTTCAATATTCTTCTGTAACAAAATAAACTGAATAATTTATTCAGTTAGAAGAATGAATCTGAGTTGCTGCATTTCGAAAGAATTTTCACAAACTAGCTTGTATTTCCTTGGATAGGTGGCTTTCTTTAGGGTTGTATGAGCTTTGTATTCGGTGCAATAAACCATAAGAGATCCTTTCTCCTTCGTTGCTTTGACCTAGTGAACACCTTGGAAGCATTTTTCCCATGTTTTTTTAGAAAACCCTAGGTCTAGTGCATTTCTAGGTCTTTCAAAGAGAGCAAAGAACCTTTGGGAAGTACCATATCACCACATAAAGATCCTTTGAGAGGCCCCAACCCATTTGAGAACTATACGTTAGGAAAACACATTACCCTTGCATGCCTCAAACCCTAGGTCTTGATCTTCTTACCCAAGTTATTTCTTGGAGAGCGAATTAGCTTCCTTGAAGCATTGAGCCTTTATTTTGTCTCTCCTTGAATGGGCTTTGTGAAATCACTTCATAGATTAGTCATTGACATATCCATTACAAGTGATTTCTTCCTACCAGGACCATCCCATTGTTGAAAGTCTATAGAGAGCAGGGGGACTTGACTGAGGAGATAGTGGGTCATTGTCCTATTGTTGTCACTTAGTCTAGTAGTTGTTCCTCAGGTTTCCCTTCCTTAGGGCCTTGCTAGATTGTGTTGTAACAGGGATCATGGCCCTTACAATCAACCCTGATACAAGACAAGCAGGGCTTGGTGTCAACAACTATGACCACCAATATTTCCCTAAAAAAAGTACACTTGATCTACTCGTTGATGGTGTGCATCTGTAGTCCTTTCAATCCACATACCTTGAGCACATCTGGCGGGTACTTTGCCTTCCCTTATACCAATCACTGCAACTTCTGCCACTTCAGAAGACTTGCATCTCTAGCTCAATAATTTGCCACTATCAACCCTCTTGTTGCTCCAAGAATCACTGGAATTTTGCCCACACAAATGTGACCACTAGCTACTCTCAATTAATTCCTCAAAGACACCAACACACAGGGTCTTCACAACTGCCCTCTTCTTGCCTCTCTGCTGCTCCAAAGAAAGAAAACGAGACTTAGGGCTTGTAGGTTGCCCGCTTATCACTGAAGTTTTCCTCCTGCAACTCACTGAACTAGGGTACAATAACCATTCCTTTTATCATCAATCCTCCATCCTTGAGATCTGTGAACTAGGGCCCAAACAAGCTGCCCTCTTAGCGGTAATAAGCTTTCCCTTGTTCACTGTACTAGGGCACTACAAATAGCCACTAACATCCCTCCAAGAAATGGTACAAAGGCTACTTCATAACTATCCAAAACTAGACCCTACATCACCTAGCATTCATCAACATAAGAGACAAATACATACCTTTTTGGACGTCCACATAGCTGTCCTAAAACCCACGTCTTTGTGCACCACTTGACTGAGATTTCAGCCTAGGTTATAGACCTTTGCGACTAGGGTTTCCTTAGTCATATATCAGACTTTATTTGTTGTGATTTTCCTCTCAACCCTAAAACTCCTACACTGTACCATTAGGTGACTCAGCCCTCTAGCATACGTCCTCGTCCACAAAATGGGATCTCTACCCACCTTTTTTGCACAAAATTTTGGCTCGGATGTCATAGAGATAACATAGAAAACAAATCAACCAAACCATGCCTAAAACTTCCCTCAAGAACTTGGCCAACCTTTTCCCTAACTCAGCCTAGTCCAACAACACAAGAGAGACAAAAACATTGATCTTCTTCTTCCACTTGGATGAGCTTCTTTAGGTCTGTGGCCAGATCAGATTTATCTCTTCACTTGATGAATTCACTTCGATGTGTGTTGAATGAGGTTTACTTGTCTTCTATCTATATAGGTCTTGGAGGGTTTCCCTTAGCCACCAAGGGTCATCGCATAACTCCAAGCCGACTTAAACAATTTGTTTAACCTCCATAAAATGTAAGACATAAAGTTATTTTCATCCAACCAATACCACTTCATTGATTCCTTTGGTGCCCCTTAGCTCCTTAAGGGTGCTCCACATGCCCTGAATGAACAAACCATCAAAATCTCCTCTTGGTTTCATGCCCACAACTTTGGGTACAAAATCCATTGCTTGGGTACACTTTCCCACAAAACCCATGCGAGTCAAACTTCTCCTAGGGTGTGGGAGTACCTCCTAAGTTACAAAAATCAACACTCCCTCTTAGCGAGGGAGGGACTTCCACCACCCAGAATTATCTCGTCATCATCATCACTGGCGACACTAGACCAAGTCCTTGCGTTCACCACTGCAACATACTGTGAAAGTTCCAAAATCCTGAATCCTACTGCAGCAACTGAGTTTCTTCTATTTGTTAAATAAACTGAACAAATTATTTACTGCATTTTGTGGTAAATATCGAAACTAATACACTACAACCTTCACAAATACAATACTGTAGAAGAAAAATAATGTTGGAAGAATATATGCACACACACACAAATACATAGTAATTTTTGGACCAATGTCCCCGAAAAACTCAACTTGGGACAACCGGTGCAGTAGTTGAGGGTTTTATTATTATGCAATAGTAAATCTTAGTACAAAACTTGGATGCTCAAATTTAGCAATCCATGCAAATAAATCACAGATAGAAAGTCTAGTGAGAAAAATCTCACTCCCATTGGTGATCTGACACTGACCTTGGCTCAAGATGAGCTATTCTCTGCTATCTCTGCGCAGTCTCTGTGTCAGCCTACGCAGTTCTGCGTCCCACAACTCGGACCAATGTATCTCTCGCTAATTGATCAGCTATTGTCTGGAAGATCGATTCCCCTGCCCTTCGGGCTCCCACTCTGGCTTCTGGCATTGAATCACTGCTTCTCCCTAGAAAAATACGGATTGCCCTCTCAAGCACTGCGCTGCCTCTCTATGGCACTCACTACATCTTTGTTATGCACTCATCAAACTGGAAAATCTCTCTCTGGACTTACTATCCCTGCCCCTCTCTCACTACTTCGATCTCACTAAATCACCTACAACAACTTAATGATGCTACTCTGGAGATCGATTTCCCAACAAAATCAAATTCCTGGTGTCTAAAGTGTGTTCTCCAACCTCCATCGAATTTCTTCTTATAATCTCTTGTTGAGGCTTCAATGGTCAAGATTTAAACATAATCGATGGCTAAGATTAACTAGAAATTGATCCAAGTCTTATTCTAGAAGATTCTCATCATGACTTAACTAATACCCTTTAATTAATCAGTTTTCCTAAGTTTAGACTTAGGTACCAGTGAAAAAAGATTAATTATTTTAATTAAGTTGTCTCTAGGTGGAATTTCTAGAAACGATTTCTGGGTTTTGGAGAATACATGTATTCTAGCCTCTCCACAAAGTTTCGTGGCTAGAACACATCTGATGCTACAAAACTAACACTCCCTCTTAGCGAGGAATGTGCTTTAGCACTGCAACCCACTGAAGCAACACCCTGTCTCTGCACCACCTCCTGTCACGATGTTGATGTTTGCTTGCTGCTACCCACCAACTACTGCGCAACTCTGATAAATGTTGCATCCATGCTGCTGTTGGCTCTGCTGAACTGCTGCCAACACTGCATCTGCACTGCAACTCCCTCTCCAGCTGCTACTGCTGCAACTGCAACCACTGCAACGGAAAAGCATCCAAAATACTGAACCAATTGTGTTCAGTATAATGCATTTGTTCGTTGAGTCCTGGATGCAACTAGACTCTGTACTGTCACTGACACCTCTACCTTGTTGTTGACTCTGCTCTATGCCAACTGCACTACTGCCAACTCCACACTGCGCTGCCTAGTATCTGACTCCTACTAGCTACTGTATCTGTCACTCTGCGACCTGACTGCACCAACTACCACTGATCCATCTTGCTACTGCATAATATGGACTTCTGTAGCAAGGTATTGATTCATGAGGTGGACCTCCTTAAGAATCCTGCCCATCGTGTAGCTCTCTGGGGCTGCAAAACCAAATCACCCCACCTCACTCCTGGAGGTATCTCGGTGATCAGGGAAAACTCTTTCTCCAATCTTGAGGACAACCTTTCGATCTCTACGGATGCAGCCCGTTGATCCTGCTTCTACTCCTTGCCCTTCTTTTTGAGAGGACATTGAGTACTGTAGTGGCCAAGCTCACACATCTGAAGCATTTCACCTTGGAAACGTCCTTCTTCCTCCTGCTACCCTTTGATGCGAGGGCCAAATTCTCCTCTTCCTTTACTTGCTTCGACCCACTATTGTTGTTGCTGCCACTGATGGTGCTCTTCAACAAATCTCACCTCATCTCCTACTGTTGTAGATCAAACCACATACGATCCCAACCTAACAACCTTTCTCTGCCTAGAATACCCTAAACGAAGACCTGCCATTCTTTAGAAACATTGTTTAGAGAACCGCATTAATTTTGTAGGCTGAGGCTCTAACCCTATTGCAGATAGTTGGTCTCAGATATCCTGAAGCCTAGTGAGGAAGGGGTCTATGCACTCCCCTTTGTGCATCTTTATGCATCTCAACTTCTCCTCAAGATACATCTTCTGCTTCTCAAAAGATCCCTTGTATAGCGTAGCAAGTGCCTCCCACATCTGATGGGTAGTATCTTTGCCAGCTATGTGAGACACCACGTGATCTCGAACCCCATCGAGAATCAACCTTGTTGCTTTCGCCATCTCCTTCTTGTAGGCCTTCAACGGATTTGCATCTGCAGGTATAGCTACCACACTATCGATGTAAGCTTTGAGATCATACTCATCGAGAAGACAAGAAATTCTTGCCTTCCAGATCACATAGTTGAAGGCTTCCTCTAATCGATCATGATCTTTCAGCCCTGTTGATGCCATTTCTACAAGAATGTCGAATTCCTCTTCTTCTCCTCTGCGCAACTGCTGACTAGATCTACGCACTCCCTGCTGGAGTGGGCAAATCTTCTCATAGTTGTTGTTGCTCTTCTAGGAAAAATCGAAATTCTAGGCTAGAAGTCCCCTGAGAAAAGAATTCGCTTTGTGTGTGCTCTTCCTTCCTCCTGATGGTATTTTGCACTAGCAAACTGCTGCAAAATAACCTAGATGAAGCTCTGCTATGCAAGGAAAATACTGCGTCTCCCTCTTGTAATCGTTGATATGGAAAATCTAATTTCTCTATCGACTCTCTCAGAGAAAAATTTTTCCTCAAAAACTAACCCTTCTAGCCCAAGGACTGTGCTGCCTCTTGAGGGTTTCAAATTGCTGCCTCTGTAGAGATTCAAAATTCCTCCTCCATTCTGCTACTGAGCTCTCTGGCTTACAGTTTGTCCTCTAATACCATGTGAAAATTACGAAATCTGGAGTCCTACAACAACTGATTAAGTTTCTTCTATTTGTTAAATAAACTTAACAAATTATTTAATGCATTCTATGGTAAATATCAAAACTAATACACTGTACCCTTCACAAATAAAATACTACAGAAGAAAAATAATGTTGGAAGAATAGATGCACACACACAAATACACATTTATTTTTGGACCAATGTCCCCGGAAAAATCCAACTTGGGAAAACCGGTGCAGCGGCTGAGGGTTTTATTATTATGCAGTAGTAAATTTGAGTACAAAACTATGGATGCTCAAATCTAGAAATCCATGCAGAGAAATGACTAACAGAAAGTCTAGTGAGAAAAATCTCACTCCCACCAGTGATCGAACACTGACCTTGGCTCAAGATGAGCTTTCCTCTCCTACCTCTGTCAGCCTACGCAGTTTTGCATCCCACAACTCGAACCAACGTCTCTCTTGCTAATTGATCAGCTATTGTTTGGAATATTATTCTCTTGGCCTCTGCGCTTCCACTCCAGCTTCTGGCACTGAATCACTTCTTCTCCCCTGCAAAATAAGGATTCCCCTTTGAAGCACTACACTGCCTCTCTGCTCTGCGTTGCCTCTCTGTGGCACTCACTGCCTCTCTGCTATGCACTCACCGAACTGGAAAATCTCCCTCTGGCCTTATTATCTCTGCCCCTCTCTCACTACTTCGATCTCATTGAATCACCTTCGACAATTGAATGTTGCTACTCTGGAGATCGGATACCCAGCAAAATCGAATTCCTGGTGTTTGAAGTGTGTTCTCCAACCTCCATCTAATTTCTTCTTATAATCTCTCATTGAGACTTCAATGACCAAGATTAAAACATAATCAATGGCTAAGATTAACTAGAAATTGATCCAATTCTTCTTCTAGAAGATTCTTGCCATGACTTAATTAATACCCTTTAATTAATCAGTTTTCCTAAGTTTAGACGTAGGTACCATTAACAAAAGATTAATTATTTTAATTAAGTCGTCTCTAGGTGGAATTTCTAGAAACGATTTCTGGGTTTTGGAGAATACATGTCTTCTAGCCTCTCCAAAAGGTTTCGTGGCTAGAACATATCTGATGCTACAAAAACTAACACATACCATGTAGAATGAACCATGCTCATGTTAGTAGTATCTTTGCCACCTGAATCCTCTGACTTCTTCTTCCTTTCCTGACAGGCCTTCATGCCATCCCACGTTTCTTCTAGTTGTAAAGGTCCCCTTACTCCCAATTGACCACGCGCTCTTCTTGGGTTGTGGATTCTCCCTCTAAACTTGCAAACTCCCACTCAAACTCGACTCCCTCTGAGTTTCTAGAACTTGGTTCTGCTCATGATCTATAGGCTTCCATGTCAGCCGATGTGCACCATGCTCCCTAACTCCAATGACTAATCTAGCAGAGTTATAGCCTTTGGGCCTAAGTCGTTCTTTCCCATCACAGAAAATCACCTCGAACTCTTTTCCCTCGATCACTAAGACAGACAACACGTTGTATCTTTCTGGTACAAACGATATATATTGAACTTGCAACAACCAATATGATTCCATCCTAAATTGCACAACACCCAATCCTCTAATCTCTTTCTGACTCTTGTCGCCAACCACCATGTGCAACTTCGAGGCCCATTCGTTTAGAGCCTTTAACATATCATGTGAACTTGTCATATGTTTCGATGCACCAATGTCCACGTACCATGCAGTCTCATCGATGGTACCCTCGACGAAATGAGAAACTAGGGAAAAGTCCTCATCCTCCAATCTCCTCGAAAGGTCATCCAACTAATAAGAAATAGCGACATCTACTATCTCTTTCCCCTTCTTCTTCTCATTGTCTCCCTTCTTCTTTGGACACTTGATCGAATAATGACCATATTCGCTACAATGATAACACTTTAGCTTACTCACGTCCTTATTTTGCTTACCCTTCATTCTTGCTACATGAGCCATGTTATCATCATAAGTCTTCTTCTTCTTATGAAGACCCTCGTCTCGCAGTTCCTCCTAAGTGAAGTCATCCCACAACTTGTTCTAGTCTGGCATCTTCTCTCATGCAACGATCCCTTTGATGAAGGGGGGCTTCCATTCCTCGATAAACCCTTTAAAGTTTAAAAACAATCCTCACCATTTCAAAATATGTAATAGTTTCACGGATGGCAACAAGCTCATCTCGAACATGAGAAAGTATCATCAGATACGGGGTCACTCCACCATTCGACATCTTGGTGCTCTTCAACTTATCTTTCAATACCAACAGTTGGTTCTCGTTCTTATTCTGGAATAGATTCTGAAGAGCTTTCCACATCTCATGGGAAGAGCTCTTCCCGGACAGATGAGGTATCAAATGATCTTTGACACCATCTAGGATGATCAACTTCACCTTCATATCCAACTCCTCATACGCTTCCAACTCCTTAGGGTCAGTTGGTTTCTTGATCTCCTTGTCAGCGAATTCCCAAATCTTGTTCACCATCAAGACCAACTTGATCCTTTCCTTCCAAGGACTATTATGGTTGGACAAGCCATCCAACCTATCCTCATATCGTAGACCAACTGAAAACTTCGCCATTGCTATTAGGGCTTCAATAACAATGGAACCAACTCCCCTTTGAGTTGTACATTGTGCACACTGCTTCACTTGCCCTTCAAATTAGTTCTGATACAATGTTGATTTTTCCACAGTACTCGAGAATCAAGTTTGAGTCTAAGATCACAATCACAAACACATTCAAATGCCACAACACTTCTACTTTGCACAATGGAAAATACACAGTAGTGAATCAACTAGTACACAATGTTGATTTCTGTAGCATCGGATGTGCTCTAACCTCGAGATTTTGCAGAGAGGCTAAGACGCATTCTCCAAGACCCATAAATCATTTGGGAAAATTCCACCTAGAGATGGTTTAATTAAAATAATTGATCATTTTTTTAAGTATTCCCAAGTCTAAACTTAGAAAACATGATTAATTAAGGGTATTAATTAAATTTGGTGTGAATATTCTAGATAAAGACGAGGATTAACTCCCAGTTAATCTTAACCTTTGATTATGTTTTAATCATGATTGTTGGTGCTCCAACGAGAGATTATAAGAAGGAGATTGATGGGCACTTGGAGAACACACCAAGATAGTGAGATCTAGAGATCAAATTTCTCAAGAGTAGCAATGCTAAGTTGTCAGAGAGAGCTCGAGTGATCTTCTTGCAGTGATGGGTAGGGATATTAGACCGGAGGGGATTTTTCCAGTTTCGGAGAGTGCAAGGTAGAGAAGGCATCAAGAGGTTCAGAGAGGCAATGTAGTGCTTCAGAGGGAGTTCATAATTCAGCTAGGAAAGTCAAGTTCCAGAGCCAAAAGCTGGGGTGTGAGTCCGGAGGGTCAGAGGATCGATTTCTAGTCAGCAGAAGGTCAGAGGAGAAGGGTGACGCAGTTCCTAGATGTTGTGATGCAAATTTGCGTAGGTTGACACAGAGACTGTGTAGAGGCAGCGCGGGGCTAGCCATCCAGAGCCTAGAGCAGATTTAGATTGCTAGTGATAGTGTGAGAATATTTCTCACTAAGTCTTTGCCAGTTTATTCATTGTATCAGATTGCCAGTTTGGGCATCTGAATATTTGTACTCAGAAACTTTTGCATAATAATTAAAACCCTCAGCTGTTGCACCAATTTTCCCACATTGGGTTTTTCCGGGGACGTTTGTCCAAAAACAATGGTGTATCTTTGTGTGTATTTATTTCTTTACTGCACAGTATTTTGTTTCAACTTTCCACAGTATTTTATGTTGTGAAAGATGCAATAGATTTTATTTCGATGTTTACTGTGTAACACTGTAAATAACTTGATTCAGAAATTAGTAAGTGGGAGAAATTTAATCAGTTGTTGCAGTAGGGAATCGGGTTACCGATTTTTCACATGGTATCAGAGCGGAGGTGAAGCAGAGAAGAGCTTAGTTGCAGGCGGAAGAGGGAGTTCGAAATTTCTGTGTAGGTATCAATTCGAAACCCCAGAGAGGCTGTGTAGTCCATTGGCCAAGAGGGCTAATTTTCGTGGAAAATTACTTGTTTGAGTGAGTCGATAGAGAGTAAAGTTTCTGGATCGAAGATTTGTAGAGGCAGAAGGGAGCAACGCAATAGTTTCCATGCAGAGCAAATCTTTAACTAAGACATAGTCATTTTGCAGTAGTTCTTGGCAAAGTATCGTTAGACGGAAAGAAGAGCACACACTGAGGGAATTCCTTCCTTGGGGGGTTTCTAGTCAAGAAGTTTAATTTTTTGCAGCAGAGTAGTAGTAATTGTGTGTGGGATTTCTCACTCCAGAAGGGAGTGCGAATAGCTGGGCGGCAGCTGTGCTGAGGAGAAGAGGAAGCAGTTCGACTTTTTTTAGAGATGGCATCACCTAGGTTGACAGATCAAGATTGGTTGGAGGGAGCCTCCAACTATGTGATTTGGAAGGCTAGAATCTCCTGCCTTCTAAATGAGCATGATCTCAAAACTTATATCGATAGTGTGGTAGTTGTACCCGCCGATGCATATCTGCTTAAGAAATACAAGAAGGAGATGGTGAAAGCTAAGAGGTTGATCCTTGATGGAGTTTGAGATCACATAGTTTCTCACATTGCTGGCAAAGATACTGCCCGACAGATGTGGGAGGCCCCAGCTATGCTGTACGAAGAATCTTTTGAGCAGCGGAAGATGTATCTTGAGGAGAAGCTGAGATGCATGAGGATGCAGAAAGGGGAGTGTATAGACCCCTTCCTTACTAGGCTTCAGGATGTCCGTGATCAACTAGCTTCAGTAGGTTCAACGCCCCAGCCTACATAGTTTGCATGATCGCGACCCCTTCCTTACTAGGCTTCAGGATGTCCGTGATCAACTAGCTTCAGTAGGTTCAACGCCCCAGCCTACATAGTTTGCATGATCGCCCACCTTCTGTACGAGGTGCTAGGGCTACCCATCTCTCCTGTCTAGGCTCCCTTGGACCAGCTAACCAACACTCATGCGAGGCCTCCTCACGGGCATCCTGTCTAGTATAAAGGATATGATCAATGTGGCGTACCTAAACTCTCTTTGGGCTCGACTCTTACACACTATCAACTCTGCTTTCACCTAACGGATGACTCCCTCACACCAGTTGAACACTTGTGGCTGCAAGCAATCCAATGTCAGTAGCAACTAGGCCTTTGTATTCACATGTTAACTCTTAGACCCTGCCAGGCGCATGATCATCCACAAAATAACCCTCATTGGTCTTGTTCTGATTTGCTTTATTGGAATTCTATTTCTCACTAACTAATTGCCTTCACTGCGATATGTTTGGATCAACTCCACAGTGGTCCTCAGATCTTCTTTTCCTCCTGTCACGTTTACTCGTGCACCTCTGCACGATAAACTAGTGAGGAAATATATGTCATCTCTCTCGATAGAGAGCTCATGGTCCCCAATTCTAAACAACCCTTGTTGTTCATCCCACCGTTGGATAATCGAACTCAAGAGATCCTCCTGACCCTTCATCAGGTCAAGTCTGGCATACTTTAGTAGCTCACATTATCTCAAAGCTGCAGAACATGTCAGGTCATTCAACATTTGTAGTTCCTCGGCATCATAGTCTCTTTCTCTCCAAAGACTCATATTGTAAGCCTGATCCTTGCATAACACAATGTTGAAATTCCTAAGTATTACCCATTAAAAATTTTATCTGTATTCTTCTGGTTTATTTCTCCTACTTCTTAATTAGGAACAAGTTATTTAAACATATAAACATAGAAATAAACACAATATATTTTCAACCATCTACAGATCAACAACTGAAAGAAATAGAAAACACACAAGTGACACCGTTATTTTTGGACAACTCGTCCCCAGAAAAACCCAATGTGGGAAAACCGATGCAGTAATTCTGAGGGTTATATTATTATGCAGTGTATCCTTGAGTACAACTGGGTGCCTAACTGGCTCACCCGACAGAGAAAAATAACTGGCAGTAATACCTCTCTATTTGGAAGCAGGTATTCATAAGACTTGCCCCACTAAACCCTCTCCAATAACACTAAGCATTGCGTTAGCCATCCTGGCCTTTGCATCAGCCTCAAAACCCTCTGCATTAGCGCTTTGGGGCACTATGCAGCCTCTGGGACCCTCTGCGTCACTCCTGCTGTCCTCTGCGTGGATGACGCAAGCCCTCTGGCCTCTGTGTTGTCTCTGCTGGGCTCTGCATGGCCTGCTCTGGTTTCTGCATCTCCCTCTCTGCCTCTGTGTTGGTCTCTCGACACTATCTCTGCCTCTCTGTCTAGTACTCACTCTCGTTGTTGATCACTGATTCAACCTTACTTGGCAAACCCCGCTCTCGTAAATCGAATGACTGATCACTCTGGTGCATTCTCCAATTGGCCCTCAAGCCTCCTCTTATACTTTTCTTGTTGGTCCTTCAACGGCCGAGATTACATCTCTAATCAATGGCTAAGATTAGATTTGGCTTGATCCATGACTTTTGGAACCTTCTAACCCAGTTTTATATTAATACCCATTAATATTTTATTTTCCTAAGTTTAGACTTAGGAACTCCATTAAAAATATTAATTATTGTAATATCTCCTAAACTGGGAAGAATCTGCCCAAACCATTTTTAGGTCTTGGATATCTCATGTGCTTTAGCCTCTCCACCAATTTTCATGGCTAGAGCACATCCGATCCGATGCTACCCCAAATCAACACTCCCTCTTAGCGAGGATTGTGCTCTAGTAATACTCCACATTGAGCATTACTCTGATTATACGACACTGTTACCTGTGCGGATTCTAGGCCTCCTCGACCAACATCCTCTGCACTGCTGCATCCTGTACTGCTGCCCATGGCCCTGCCACGGCCACTGCTTCATCCGTACAACAACTCCCTCTGCATCTGTGCTGCTACTGGTCCTTCCTCCCAAACTACATCTGCACTGCAACCCCATCTCATCATGCTGCATCGTGCTACTGCACTGCAGCTCAGTTATTGGGAAGTAAGTAAGTGATCCACCCAACTATTGACATCCTTGTCAGGCTAGAAACACTCCCGATGCTGAAGCTCTCTCTGCTGCTATCACGTGCTCCCTCTACCGCCTCTACGCTGCAACTCCTTGCATCTCACACCGTTGCAAACCTCTCTGTGTCATCCTGCACTGTTGCAACACTCTTCGTGCCTCTCGCATTGCTGCAGCCTGCTAGCCTTGCGTTGACCGGGGACTCTTGCACTGTAGCACTCTCTGCTGCTTCATCCACATATCTTTCTACTGACATTCGCCAGTCCTGCTACTTTCTCTTTGGGCTCCTGTAGCAAGGTATAATCTAAGAGGTTGGGTACCTCAAGGATCCTGCCCCTCATCACCTGTAGTCTTCCTGAATAGAGCTCGATGTCTCCCCACCTCTTCTCTAGAGGTACATGAGCACTTATGCTACAAAAAACAAACAGGATCCTAGGATTCCAGATGACAAAGTTGGATGCCCCGTCCAGCCTATCCTGATCCCTCAACCCATTCATGGCCATCTCTCTGCTCCTCCTGTCGACTCCTTCGAGTCTCTCTACTTCCCTCAGGAAATTCTCTCTTCGACTCCTGCTAAGTCTCTCTACTTCCTGCCTGGAAGTTCTCTGTTAGACTCCCTCTGAGTCACGATTTCCCTTCTGGAAATCCTCCTGCCAATCGTCAAGTCGCACCTCTCCGATCTTCTGTGCACCTGCAACACTGATCCAGATTCCTTGTCTAGGTAGCGACTCCCTCTACCTGGTTTTGCCAGTTAGGTACTGTTCTGCCCACAGTACCCCACCAGCTTCACTCCCGCAAACTGCCCGTAGCTTCCTATGCCCCAACAACTGAAGGAATGAGCTTCTAGGCTCTACGCAATCCCGACACTGGCAAAATTGCTTCCTCAGCCAATTGTGTCAACCCTCTTGGGTTCTGTGTGAGCCTTTTTCTGCCCTCCTTAGCCTTTGCGCTGGCCTCTCTCTGGCCTGGACTGATGATGCAACCCTTCGTCTGTCGCTTTCGGCAAGGAACAACTTCTGTCACTGGGGATCACTGTTTCTGTTGCAAATGCTATCCTCCAGTTGATGCCTTCATCTCTTCTGTGATTTGCAACCATGCTCTGATACCATGTTGAAATTCCTAAGTATTACTTGTTAGAAATTTTATTTGTATTCTTTTGGTTTATTTCTCCTACTTCTTAATTACAAACAAGTTATTTAAACATATAAACATCAAAATAGACACAATACAATCTCAACCATCTACAGATCAACAACTGAAGAAATAACAAACACACAAGTGACATTGTTATTTTTGGACAACTCGTCCCCAGAAAAACCCAATGCGGGAAAATCAGTGCAACAATTCTGAGGGTTTCTGAGGGTTATATTATTATGCAGTATATCCTTGAGTACAATTGGGTGCTAAACTGGCTCGTCCGATTGAGAAAAATAACTGGCAATAATACCTCTCTATTCAGAAGCAGGTATTCAGAAATCCTACCCCACGAAACCCTCTCTAGCAACATTGAAGCAGTGTGTAAGCCCTCTTGGCCTCTGCGTCAGCCTCAAAACCCTCTGCTTCATCCCTCTGAGGCACTGCGCAGCCTCTGGGACCCTCTACGTCACTCGTGTTGCCATTTGTGTCACTCGTGCTGCCCTCTACGAGGATGACGCAAGCCATCTCGCCTCTGCGTTGTCTCTGCTGGGCTCTCCGTGGCCCGCTCTGGCTTTTGTGTCTGCCTCTCCGCCTTTGCTCTAGTCTCTCGACACTATCTCTGCCTCTATGTCCAGTACTCACTGCCCCTCGCTGATGATCATTGATTCGACTTTACTTAGCAAACCCCGCTCTAGTAAATCGAATCACTGATCACTTTGATGTATTCTCCAACTGGCCCTCAAGCCTCCTCTTATACTTTTCCTATTGGTCCTTCAACGGTCGAGATTACATCTCTAATCAATGGCTAGGATTAGATTTGGTTTGATCCATGACTTTTGGAACCTATGAACTCAGTTTTATATTAATACTCATTAATATTTTATTTTCACTAAGCTTAGACTTAGGAACTCCATTAAAAATATTAATTATTTTAATATCTCCTAAGCCAGGAAGAATCTGCCCAAACCATTTTTGGGTCTTGGAGATCTCATGTCCTTTAGCCTCTCCACCAATTTTCATGGCTAGAGCACATCCGATGCTACCCCAAATCAACACACAACCCTTAAATAAATTTCTAGTTGGCAGAAAACTTTGGGAAATCAAGGAAACCAAGCTATCCTTGCGCTTGGCTTGCTAATGCAGCCCTCCTGTGATCACAGGATGTGCTAATGCCCTTCCCTTTCATAGGAAAGGCGTTTAAACGCACCCCATGGCCTGGGCGACCGCGTTAGCCGGCCAAGCCATCCAAGGGCTAGGCAGCAGCGCAGCTGGAGATGGTGCAGAGACAAAGTGATGCTTCAGTGGGTTGCAGCACTAGAGAACATTCTCGCTAAGAGGGAGTGTTGATTTCTGTAGCATCGGATGTGCTCTAGCGTCAACATTTTGCAAAGAGGCTAAGACACATACATTCTCCAAGACCCAGAATTCGTTTGGGAAAATTCCACCTAGAGATGGTTTAATTAAAATATTTATTTAAATTATTCCTAAGTCTAAACTTAGGAAATGTGATTAATTAAAGGGTATTAATTAAATCTAGTGTGAATCTTTTAGATAAAGATGAGGATCAACTCCCAGTTAATCTGAGCGTTTGATTATGTTTTAATCTTGGCCGTTGGTGCTCCAACGAGAGACTATAAGGACATTGATGGGCACTTGGAGAACACATCGAGATAGTGAGATCTAGAGATTGAATTTCTCAAGAGTAGCAGTGTTGAGTTGCTGGAGAGAGATTGAGTGATCTTCTTGCAGTGAGGGGCAGGGATAGTAGATAGAGGGGTTTTTTCCAGTTCCAAAGAGTGCAAGGCAGAGAAGGCATCAAGAGGTTTAGAGAGGCAGCGCAGTGCCACATAGAGGCAACGTAGTGCTTCAGAGGGAGTCTGTAATTTAGTTGGGAAAGTCGAGTTCCAAATCCAAAAGCCAGGGTGTGAGTCTGGAGTGTCAGAGGATCGATTTCTAGTCAGCAGAAGGTCAAAGGAGAAGGGTGACGTAGTTCCTAGAGGATGTGACACAGATATGTGTAGGCTGACGCAGAGACTGCGAAGGGGCAGCGTGGGGCTAGCCATCCAGAGCCCGGATCAGATTCAGATCGCCAGTGACAGTGCGAGAATATTTCTCACTACCTGTTTGCCAATTTATTCTTTGTATCAGATTGACAGTTTGGGCATTTGAAGAATTGTACTCAGAAACTTCTGCATAATAATTAAAACCCCCAACTGCTGCACTGGTTTTCTCACATTGGGTTTTTCCGGGAAAGTTTGTTCAAAAACATCGGTGTATTTGTGTGTGTGTTTATTTCTTTCCTGTGCAGTATTTTGTTTCCACAGTGTTTTATGTTGTGAAGGCTGCAGTAGATTTTATTTCGATGTTTACTGTGTAACACTGTAAATAACTTGATTAAAAAATTAACAAGTAGGAGAAATTTAGTCAGTTGTGAATTGGGTCACCGATTTTTCACACACAAGACAAATTCTAATCAAGCAGTTGTTACATTACAACTCTAATACAACGATCTTAGGGCTCCCGTACTAGGGATCATGGCCCTTAAAATCAACCCTAATACAAGACAACTAGGGCTTGGCTTCAACAAATATGACCACCAATCTTTCCTTGAACAAAGTACACTTTTTCTACTTGCTGATAGTGCACATTCACAGTCCTTTCAATCTGCGTACTGTAAACACATCTGTTGAGTACTTTACCTTCCCTTCTGCTGATCACTGTAACTTCTACCACTTCAGAAGACTTACATCTCCAGCTCAACAATTTGCCGCTATCAACCCTCCTACTGCTCCAAGAGTGACTGAACTTCGGCCCACACAAATTTACCCTCTAGCTGCTCTCCTTTTCTTCCTCAAAGACAGTAACACACAGGGTCTTCACAACTGCCTTCTTCTTGCCTCTCTGCTACTCCAAAGAAGACGAGACTTAGGGCTTCAAGGCTGCCCTCTTATTACTGAAGTTGCCCTCCTGCAACTCACTGCACTAGGGCACAATAACCAGCTCTCTTATCATCGATCCTCCACCCTTGAGATCTATGAACTAGGGCCCAAACAAGTCGCCCTCTTAACAGTAACAAGCTTGCCCTTGTTCACTTTACTGGGGCACTCCAAACAGCTAGTAACAACCCTCCAACACATTGTACAAATGCTGCTTCAGAACTGTCCAAAATCAGACCCTACATCACCTAGCATTCATTGACTTAAGAGACAAATACAAAACTTTCAGGACGTCCACACAGCTGTCCTAAAACCCATGGCTTTGTGCACCACTTGACTGCGATTTCAGCCCAGGTTACAGGCTTCTGCAGCTAGGGTTTCCTCAGTCATATCAGACTTTATTTGCTGAGTTTTACCTCACAACCCTAAAACTCTTGTCCTGTACCATTAGGTGACTCGACCCTCTCTAGGATATGCCCTCGTCCACAAACTGGGATCTTGGCCCACCTTTTTTGAACAGAAATTTGGTTCAGCTGTCACAGAGATAACACAAAAAACAAATCAACCAAACCATGCACAGAAGTGTCCTCAAGAACAAGGCCAGCCTTTGCCCTAACTCAGCCCTGTCCAAAAACACGAGATACAAAAACTTTCATCTTCTTCTTCACTTGGATAAGCTCCTTTAGGTCTGTGGCCAGATCAGATTTATTTCTTCAATCGATGAATGCAATTGGATGTGTGTTGAATGGGGTTTGCTTGTCTTCTATTTATAGAGGTCTTGGAGCCACCAAGGGTCATCACATAACTCCAAGCTGACCTAAACAATTTGTTTAACCTCCATAAAACATAAGACACAAAATTATTTTCATCTAACCAATGCCACCTCATTGATGCCTTTGGTGCCCCTTAGCTCCTTAAGGGTGCTCCACATGCCCTCAATGAACAAATCATCAAAATCTCCTCTTGGTTTTGCGCCCACAACTTTGGGTGCAAAACCCACTGCTTGGGTACACTTGCCAACAAAATCCATGTGGGTCAAACTTCTCCCAAACCCTGTACCCTGGGGTGTGGGAGTACCTTCCAGGTGACACAAATCAAAACTTATCACATTGTCCAAATTCTTTGGACAAAATGTTTTGTAAGAAGGAAACAATATACATATACTGAGGCTAAGACAGTAGAATAGAATCTAGAAAGCGATTTAGACAAGGAAAATGTTTCTGTGAAATGAACTTTTAATGATTACGACAATCTTGATATATAGAATTGCTACACATGATTCTCTGATGCTTGGAAATAGTGCTTGTGTTCTTCCAATCAAGGATTTGCCCTGCATAAGGAAAAATAGGTGTAGTGTTCCTACAAAACAATAGGAATTCTTTCATAAGTGATTTTAGACCAGCTTATGTATGGACACAGGCATGCAGGGAGTTTAAAATAGTAATGATTTGACCTTCTTCTCCCAAATCCATCACATTGAGACATTTTGTGCTGATGTTTCAAACCATCAAGTGTGGTTATCTTTAGGACAAATATTAAATTAACCATGCAATTTTATATCCTGAAGATGAACCACACTTGATTGTTTTAAATGTTGGCACAAAAAATCTCAATGTGATGGATCTGGAAGAAGAAGCTCAAATAAATTCAAATCATAGAAGCCTAAATTCTGTAGTAATGATTTTGTTTGCAAGTCCTGATGATGAGTCTTGCTCTAGACTCGAAACGTCGACAAGAAGAAAAATGAACACTGTGGATTATCCGAATTCAATCTCTCAAAAACCACTCCACAGAAACCTGCAATCCAAAATTCGCTAAGTTCTTTCTAATGCAAACTTATGAGGGTTTCATTAATATGAATCTAAACAAGAAATTAGTCAATTCAGAATGAAATTTAAGGGGAAGGGAATAAATGTATCCGAGGAAAGGGATGCAGGTATAAGGAAAACTGTTGACTCTTGAACTGTTTAATTGACTACTGAGTACAGTGCATTAACCAAACCAATAAAATGTTATTGGTCACAGTTAATTTAATTCCTGTATGTGTTATTATCAAAGCCTAGTACGATGGAAAAGAAAGATAAGGAACATAGTTTTGCATTTGCCATATTTTCCTTGTATTTTCTAATTTGATTATATGACTTGAGTGCCTTTATCCTTTCAATGAAGTGAGTGTGGTTGATAAAAATGTTTCAAACTCATGGGTTGATTGCTTGTCACCTTGTAAATATTGTTGTTCATCATTATCATGTCCTTTTGCAGGGAGAAAAACAACCGTTCAAACCATATACACATCGTTACCATGTTCCATATCGTTCCTCAAACAGCACAGCTCCCTTTTGGTATTCAATTAAGCGTGCATCAGCTTACATCATAGTTCTATCCTCATACTCAGCATATGGTGAGTTGGCAAGAAATTTCTTTTAAATTTTAATTATATCCCATGTGATAGATAACTTAACAATTCTGAAGCTGTGCAGATTCTGAGATAGTGACAGGTGCTGGATGTTTGTCATAGTTGTTATCCAGACATTGTTTCTTGTTGACATCATTATCTTGTCAAATCATTTCATTTTATTGATCCTATTCTTACTGAAAATCATGTCCATCTAAGCCAAATAGAAAACTACAATGTGATGAGCAATACAATCTAGTGAGGCTTTTGGACTAACCGATTTGGAAAACAGGTGACTCTGAAATAGACTAGGATAAAGATATTTTAGTTGAATAACAAAACTGGAATCATCTATTCTTTTTCTTGAGAATGTTCTCTATTCAAACTTGAGAGACATACTAGCTCACTTCTCTTCTACTGTCTTAGATGATGAATGTTTAATGCATCTTGTTATGTAATACTTTTCCATTTCTTTTTTCATTCAAAGAGCACAATCCTAGTATCTATTTTTGATCTTTACAAACCCAGGGCAGAGTAGGAAAACTGATGTCCTGGAAATTAAGAAAGTAGAGGTTCAATCTAAATTGCAGGATATAGGGAAGTGGTTACAAGTTTCCAAAATGGAAATGCACTAGAAACGTGACCCCTCACAAATTTGGAAACAGTGTGTGTACTTGTGTGTGTGTGTGTGTATAACACATTATATTAAAACCTTTTTTTTCCCTGGAGAAAAAAAAATGTAATTTTTATGAAAGAAATAAAAACTACATTCTATGGACACACCATGTGTGTATGCAATCCTGAGCAAATACATGATCGATATAATAAGCAAGAAACGGGGCACTTAGGCCCGCCGAATAGCCTTGAGGGGAGCACCATAAAAAGCCCAGCAATAGGCAGCAAAAAATACAAAAGCATGTCTGCAAACCTAGAAGAAATCATAGAACCCACAAATAAAACCCAAAAGGGTTGCATACAATCTGGGCCGAAACCCTAAGAGTAGAAAAAGAAAAAAAATGGCCCAAGGCCCCAAAATGTGATGGCAACAACCCCAAAGCCAAAGCATAAATCACTGTGAGGGGGCCACAAGGAGGCTATGCACACCAATGGAGAGAGAAGTGTGACTTTGGGAGGTAAGGTGGGGGCCACCAAGGAGGCAATACACACCAAGAGGGGGGAAATCGAACTCCTAGTGGAATGTGGGGGTCATGAAAGGAGGAAAATCAAACCTGAAGGAAGAGGGACAAGTTAGTGGATTGTGGGGGCCACCAAGGGGAGGCAAAGGGGTCCATGGCTATATAAGGCAGCAAGGAAGCATTTATCCTCATCATTTTGTCTATTACATTTCAGAAATTAACATTTCTTGGAGCTCCTCCGCTCAAGGGTTTGGAGAGCTATTGAGCACAAGAATTTCAAGCAAAATTCCACCCCGTCTTCAGAGAACTTTGAGTGTCTCCATAGTTGGAAATTTGGGAGTCCATTTCCGGGCTTTCGCAAAGCCATATTGTAGTAGGATTTCTTGTGGTGCGAATTACTAAGGCGCAGAGGCAGTTCGAGTAGCATAAATTAGGTCAGCCATAGGGATTTAGGAGAGTCGAGAAATTGTAGGAGAATTCCTCATCTTACAGTCGAAGTTTTAGTGACTATATGCAGGGTCGAAGTTGTGGCATTTCCATGGGTCGAATTCACTCAATTATGGCAGTGCGTGGAGGTCACTGCATAGTACCTGCACAGGAATAGGATCTAGAGGAGTGAGGGGCTTGGAGTTGAAGGATTTTGGGGCTCACAGAAGGAATTTAGTAGTGGATTTTGAGGGAAACTTCAAGAGATATTAGGGAGTAGCCATAGCAGGGATTCCTCTTCCAGTAGTACTCATTAGCAGCTAGTTTGGGCCACTCGCACTTGTGGGGGTTGAATTTCACTATCTGGAACCAACCCAAGCTATTTTTGGGTTTTTGTGGCTTTGGTGAGTGGAGTCCGGGGTTAATTTTACAAAATTTTGTGGGTAACATTTCAAGAAAAAATCTTTGATCCATTAGTCAGCTAGTAATAGTTTATTTCTAGGAAATTCACATTTCTTGTTCCCAACCATTTACCATCTAGGTTAGAGACTTCTCACCTAGGTTTTTCTCAACTTGCTTGGTAAGCCTAGGTTCTATCATTTTAGCTCATTTTATGTAGCCAAGTTCTAGTTATTAATAAAATGGCTCGAAATACTTTGATGGTGTCTATTGTGTACTGATCTATGACTGTGCTTTTATTTATTTTGTTGTTTCTTGTTCATTGTTTTTGGTACCTACGATTATTTTCCATTAGGAATAACACGGGGGTATCAGACATGATCTTGGCCAGTTGTGGGGAACCCAACAAGATCATGGAAGAATTGGGCATACATGCATATTGATTGGTGGGACTATGGGTATTCCAATGACTCAAGGAAGAAGAAGTACATAGAGAACCATGGACGAGATCCTCATGACCAATGAGAAGCTAATAGAAATGTTGGCCCCAGCTGAATAACAATAAGAGGATGAGCCAGAGCCATCCTCATTTTCATGATAGAGACCCTAGATTTGCACATGCCATAGGGGTAAAGCCATCCACATCGTATACGGGAGATTAGCCAAATCAGGGCATATAGAAGATGGTGCGAAAAATAACCCTCACCAACTTTGATGGGTCAGCTAGGAGCTATGCTAGAGAGTGGGTACAAAAACTGGATACATACTTTTAACAAAACCCCATGAGAGAGGTGGATGTTATTAAATATGCCACCTTGCATTTGGATGGAGATGAATAGGAATGGTGGTATTGAGGGCTTATAGTTGATTTGGGGTAGCATTGGATGTGCTCTAGCCATGAAAATTGGTGGAGAGGCTAAATCACAAGAGATCTCCAAGACCCAGAAATGGTTTGGACAGATTGTACCCGGTTTGGGAGATATTAAAATAATTAATATTTTTAGTGGAGTTCTTAAGTCTAAACTTAGGAAAAATAAAATATTAATGAGTATTAATATAAAACTGGCTTAGAAGGTTCCAAAAGTCATGGATCAAACCAAATCTAATCTTAGTTGTTGATTAGAGATTTAATCTTGGCCGTTGAAGGACCAATAAGAAAAGTATAAGAAGAGGCTTGAGGGTCAGTTGGAGAATACACTAGAGTGATAAGTCATTCATTTTGCTAGAGCGGGGTTGCTAAGAAAAAGTGAATCAGTGATCAACAACGAGGGGAAGTGAGTACTGGGCAGAGACAGTACTGAGAGACCAGCACAGAAGCAGGGAGAGCGAGAGCAGCAGCTAGTGCAGGCCACGCAGAGCTCAACAGGAGAGCGCAAAGGCTAGAGGGACTGCATCATCCATGCAGAGGGTCTTGGGGCTGACATAGGTTAGGAGGAGGCTGACGCAGAGGCTAGAAGGGCCAGCGCTGAGCTTTAGTTGTGCTAGAGAGGGTTTCGTGGGATAGGTTTTATGAATACCTGTTTCCGAATATAGAGGTATTACTACCATGTATTTTTCTCTGTTGGGTGAGCCGGTTAGGCACCCAGTTGTAGTCAGAAAGATTGCATAATAATATAACCCTCAGAATAGCTGCACCGGTTTTCCCACGTTGGTTTTTTTCGGGGACATTTGTCCAAAAATTAAGGTGTCACTTGTGTGCTTGTTTTCTTTCAGTTGATGATCTGTAGATGTTGTGACGGTATTGTGTTTATTTTGGTATTTAAATGTTTTAAATAACTTGTTCAGAATTTACAAGTAGAAGAAATAAACCAGCGAAATACAGATTAATTTTCTAACGGATAGACTTAGAAAATTCAACATGGTATCAGAGCATGGTTGCAGATCACAAGAGAGTTGAAGGCATCAGCTGAGCAGAGCATTTGCAGCAGAATCAGTTGTCCCGAGTGATAGTAGTTGATCCTTGCAGAAGTGACAGAGGAAGGGTTGACGCAGAGGGACTGTGTCATTAGTCTGGGCGAGAGAGAACTCAACACAGAGGCTGAGGAGGGCAGAGAGAGGCTCATGCGGAGCCATGCAGAGGCCAGGAGGGCTGACGCAGTTGGCTGAGGGAGCTGTTTTGTCAGTGTCGGGATTACACAGAGCCAAGAGGTTGAATCCTTCTGTTGCTAGGGCAAAGGAAGTTGTGGGCAGTTTGTGGGAGCCAAGCTGGTGGGGTATTGTGTTTAGAACAATACCTAACAGGGCAAGACCAAGGTAGAGGGAGTTGCTGCCAAGGCGGATTTCTAGCCAAGGAATCCGGATCAGTGTTGTAGTTACACAGACGATCGGAGAGGAGAAACTTGATAGTTGGTAGAAGGATTTCCAGGAGGGAAATCGTGACTCAGAGGGAGTCTAGAAGAGAACTTCTAGACGGGAAGTAGAGAGACTTGGAGGAGTCGAACTGAGAACTTCCAGAAGGGATGTAGAGAGACTTGGAGGAGTCGAACCGAGAACTTCTAGACGGGAAGTAGAGAGACTCAGCAGGAGTTGAACCGAGAACTTCCAGACGTGAAGTAGAGAGACTCAGTGGGAGTCGAACCGAGAACTTATAGGCGGGAAGTAGAGAGATTCGGAGGAGTCGACAGGAGAGAAGCGAGATGGCTGTGAATGGGTTGAGAGATCAGGACAGGCTGGACAGAGCGTCCAACTTTGTGGTCTAGAAGGTTGGGATCTTGTCCATTCTAGACAGGCATCGTATCAAGGGCTTCACCTTGAGAGTGATGGCTATCCCAGTTGACCCGGTAGCTAATGAAAGGTACGATGAGGCAATGGCTAAGGCAAAGTGTATCATCCTTGATGGGGTCAAGGATCATGTGCCCTACCTATTGTCGAGAAGGAAACGACAAAGGAGATGTGGGACACTTTGAAGACATTGTACGAGCAGACTTCCGTGAAGAGGAAGATTCTCTTGGAGATCAGCTAAGGTCATACTAGATGCAGAAGGGAGAGCAGATAGATGTATTCCTCGGTCGGTTGAAGGAGATCTGTGACCAACTGACTTCCATAAGGGCCACGTTGATTAGGAGTTGATGGTAAGGGCTTCACTTAACGCAGTCTTTGAGGATTGGGAGACATTTGTCTAGAGCATACTAGGCAAGGCGAGTCTTCCAGATTGGGAAGAACCGTGGGCGACTCTTTGTCAAGAAGAGATCAGACGGCTGACCAAGATGGGGAGTAGTAGCAAAGGGGTTAGGATCAAGAAGGAAGAGGAAGAGGATGCAGCTCTAGCATCTGCGGGAAAGCAAGAGAAGAGGAAGAAGAAGGACCTCTCCAAGGTCAAGTTCTTCCACTGTGGGGAACTTGGTCACTATACGAACCAATGTCCGAGGAAGAAGAGTAAGGGAGAGGCTTCTGACTTGAAGGCAGTGCCAGCGAAGGCGGAGAAAGAAGTTGAGGAGGATGACGATTTTGCCATGATTTCTCATGTGCCACTCGAGAAGAAGTGGGGAGACATCGAGCTGTAGTCAGGAGGACTATAGGCGATGAGTGGCAGGATCCTTGAGGTACCCAACCTCTTGGATTATACCTTGCTACGGCGACCCGAAGAGGAGTAGCAGGATTAGCGAATGTAGGTAGAGACGGATGCGGATGAAGCGACAGAGAGTGCTACAGTGCAGGAGTCCCTGGGCACCGCGAGGCTAGTAGGCTGCAACAGTGCGAGAGGCACGCGAGTGTTGTACCAGTGCAGGATGGCACAGAGAGGTGTGCAATGGTGCGAGATGCAGGGAGTTGTTGCAGCAGCGCAGAGGTTAGTAGAGGGAGCACTTGTGAGCGATAGAGGGAGCTTCAACATTGGGAGTGTTTCTAGCCTAACAGGGATGTCAGAGGTTGGGTGGATCAATTATTTACTTCTCAGTAACTGAGTTGTAGTGCAGTAGCATGATGTAACATGATGAGAGGGGATGCAATGCAAATGCAGTGTTGGGAGGATGGACTAGCAACAACACGAATGTAGAGGGAGATGTCGTACAGATGCAGCAGTGGCAGTGCCAGGGCCATGGGAAGCAGTACAGGATGCAACAATGCAGAAGATGTTGGGAGGGGAGGCCTAGCATCAGAATAGGGACTAGTGTCGGATAATTAGTGTGATACTCAGTGAGGAGTATTACTAGAGCACAGTTCTCGCTAAGAGGGAGTGTTGATTTGGGGTAGCATCGAATGTGCTATAGCCATGAAAATTGGTGGATAAGCTAAAGCACATGAGATCTCCAAGACCCAGAAATGGTTTGGACAGATTGTACCCGATTTGGGAGATATTAAAATAATTAATATTTTTAATGGAGTTCCTAAGTCTAAACTTACGAAAAATAAAATATTAATGGGTATTAATATAAAAATGGGTTAGAAGGTTCCAAAAGTCATGGATCAAGCCAAATCTAATCTTAGCCATTGATTAGAGATTTAATCTCGGCCGTTGAAGGACCAACAAGAAAAGTATAAGAAGAGGCTTGAGGGTCAGTTGGAGAATACACTAGAGTGATTAATCATTCATTTTCCTAGAGCGGCATTGCTAAGCAAAAGTGAATCAGTGATCAGTAGCAAGGGGCACTGAGTATTGGGTAGAGAGGCAGAGACAGTAATGAGAGACCAACGCAAAAGCAGGGAGAGCGATAGTAGCAACCAGTTCAGGCCACGCAGAGCCCAACAGAGACAGCGCAGAGGCCAGAGGGACTGCATCATCCACGCAGAGGCTACTGGAATGACACAGAGGGTCCTAGAGGCCTCGGAGTGCCTTAGAGGGCTGATGCAGAGGGTCATAGGGCTGACGCAGGTCAGCAGGAGGCTGACGCAGAGGCTAGAAGGGCCAGCGCTCAACTTCAGTTGTGCCAGCGAGGGTTTCGTGGGACAAGTTTTCTGAATACCTGTTTTTGAATATATAGGTATTGATGTTGTGTATTTTTCTCTATCGGGTGAGCCGGTTAAGCACCTAGTTGTACTCAGAAAGACTGCATCATAATATAACCCTCAGAATAGTTGCACCGGTTTTCCCGCATTGGGTTCTTCGGGGACATTTGTCCAAAATAACGGTGTCACTTGTGTGCTTGTTTTCTTTCAGTTGATGATCTATAGATGTTGTGACTGTATTGTGTTTATTTCAGTATTTAAATGTTTTAAATAACTTGTTCAGAATTTACAAGTAGAAGAAATAAACCAACAGAATACAGATTATTTTTTGAACGGATAGAATTAGAAAATTCAACACTGATCACATTGGGTCATGCAGGCATCACGTCATACACAGAGTTCACGCAAACGATTGTAGATATATTTACAAGACCACGTCAGAGAGAGGGGTCAGCATGGGGATAATCAAAGGATTAGTTCAAGAGAGACCTCTAGTTGGGGAAACTCTACTTCGTTTGTCAGGAGTTGTGGACCCCTGGGTGCAGGTACACCTAGGGAAAGACCCGCTACATAGAGTTGTTTCCTGATATTGAGCTTGAGGAGGAGGTTGAGCATGAGGAAAATAGCACCAGTGATTGTGAGCAGCATCTAGATCTGCCTAGCATGACTCCAGAGTTGCCACTATTGAAGATCCCATTGATGGCTTAGGTTGAGACACTAACAGAGAGAGAGTGGAGCATGCATCTGTAGGGCCATCCATTGACAGGGTGCTAGTAGGCACAAAGGCATCTAGAGATGTGACAGAGTTTCCATACGGTATCCACTTGCGGTAGAGTGGTGAACATGAGGACATGAGAGCAGTTGGTGCCCAGTCAGTGACCAAGATGACTCGCGTTGGGGGACAATTGAAACCCCTAATGATGCACCAAGTAGGGAGGCAGTTAGGGAGTTGAGCTACTAGTGATGATGCAACATGGAGAGCACATAGAGGGACGTGAGCTAGATGAGGGTGTTATTCATAATGAGCTATTTGTGGAGGGGTAGTTAGTGGATGATGTGGAGGTCATGGTGGAGGAGGATGAGCAATCATCTATTGGGCTAGCCATCGATTAGGAGCAGACAAATGCACAGGGAGCTAACAAAGCTTTAGTACTTTCAGACATTAGCTCTCTCCGGGCGTATATAGATGGGACTTGCAACATTGTTAGGTTACCTCTGCACATTGGATAGAGAGTCAGTCACCTAGACAGACCTTATGTGTTGTCTAGGCCAGTGAGACGAGGCGAATTGAGTTGCGCAGGGCACCACATTCGCATGGTGGAGTTGTTACGTGTACATGTGTTCTTGCATTCGATCCCTCTCACGTGGTTGGGTGGTGAGAGGTACTAAGCTCGTACCCCAATGTAGCAGGCTAGGTACCAAGATATCTCCATGGCCATAGTTCAGTTGGGGCCTTATGTTACTAGAGGGGCTCGAGGGCCAAACTATTATTGGGATCCAGGTGGGATTCTCCATCACATCATGGAGTCAATCAATAATGGTAGTAGTTGTGTGATGGATCCGATGATAGAGCGCACACAGTCATATCTCCATCAGCGTCTCTGGCAACACTAGGGACCAGCTGGATTGACAAGAGAGGATATAGACTCCGTGAGCTATTTTGGCATGTTGGCAAAGCATGGGGTCGTAGGATGATCAACGTACTCTGGTAGGGATTGATCAGAGGAGGTGGCATTGACAGGCCACCAGACTATTGAATTTTGTAGCTTGGGAAGTACTCCAAGCTTGAGGGTTCAGGGTTTGGAGGGAAAAGCACCACAAGGGTAGCTTGTGGGCTTAGAACCCAAGTATGGGGTTTTGGCACCCATCATGTTTTGGGGAAAAACGATGATGGATTCACGGTGTGTGATGGATGAGAATGATAGTGCTTGGAAAGACGATTCAAACACATCGAAAATCGTTTGAATCCAAGTTGTCGTTTGGGAGAAATTGAATTTTGAAGTTGACATAATTATTATTGGATTTTTCAAGTAGGTTGACTTGAAGTAAAATCCAAAAGACATGTCTCTTCATGTGATTCATTGGAGGCCTTAAAGGCTATAAATTAAGGACGGATTGGAGTCATTTGAAGTATCCATTTTGGTGCAATACACTCCAAGATAAGCTCTAAAATTTCGGTGGAAAAAGAGGAAAGTCTAGCCGCAGTGTTGATTTTTGGTAGCATTAGATGTTCTCTAGGCCTCAAATTTTGCAAGGAGGCTTGCGCACATGTATTCCAAAGAACCCAGAAAGAGTTTTGGGAAATTCTACCCAGAAACAATTTTATTAAAATAATTAATATTTTTAATGGGCCTCTAAGTCTAAACCTAGTAAATTAAAAATATTAATAGTTATTAATTTAATTGTGGGTGTAACTTCTAGAAGAAGATGAGGATCAAGCTAAAATGATCTTAGCCATTGATTAGCTTCTAATCTAGGTCATTGAATGCCAACGAGGAGATTATTTAAGGAGGCTTGAGGGTCCCTTGGAAAACACACAGAGAGTTCAGAAGTTCGATTTTCTGAGGTAGAGTGGAGGAGATGCCAGGAGAATTTCGATAGTGAGTTGTTGCAGTGAGGGGCAGGGATTGTAGGATTGGAGTATCTTCTCCAGGACCCAGGATATGCAACAGAGAGAGGTGGAGAGACACCAAAGAGTTGACGTTGGGCTAGAAGAGCCCACGTAGAGCTTGAAGTTGAGCCAAAAGGGCTCATGCAGAGACATCGCATCCATCCAGAGCAGAAGTCTAAGTTCTGTAGAGGAGCTGACATTTCTAAGCCGGGAGGGCTAGAAACTGCTCTAGAAGGCAAGATGTTTCCCAGTTGAGCTGACGCAGAGCCTTTTGAGGCTAACGCAGGGCCTACGCAGGGCTCACGTAGAGATAGCTAGGTACTGTTAGTTCAACTGTCAGAATAGCTGGGACTTGCTGGGTAGAGTGAGGTAATCTCACTAAGTTTTTTCTACCAGTTTATTTATCTAAAGGGAATTTGGAGTTGTATTCAAAAACTACTTCATAATAATATAAAACCCTCAGAGCTGCTGCACCGGTTTTCTCGCATTGGGTTTTTCCAGGGACATTTGTCCAAAAACAACTGTGTCACTTGTGTAGATTTTTCTCTATTGTTTTGTTCTTGTTTTGGGCAAATTAATTAATGTAGGAATTTACAGGGTAAGTTCCTTAGATAGAACACCAAAGGACACCACTCATAAATAGATCACAAATCAGTACATCAGTATTCTTGACGTGGTTAAAACCCTCAAAGAGGGAAACAGTCCACGACCTGAGCCAACGTGGCCACTTCAAGAAATTTATTAATGTAAAAGAAAGAAAATTTACATAAGCTTCTCTCATGAATGGTCACTAGACAAATGACCCTCCATGCTCTTTAAATAGAGATCATGGACCAATCGGGTGTTAAGCCAGGGACCAAGTGTCGAAAAAACCGAGGAGATAATGAACTGTCCAATTACTTCATGTCTAGAACATATCGTGACCGTCGGATTGTAAGTTACAAAAAGTACATACTAAAGAAACACACTTAACCTAAGTATACACTAGACTAAGTTATACTTAATTATTTCCTGTGTCAGAATATCCTAACATCCCCCCTTAAGAGCAACTTGGGATAGGATTGAAGGATGAACAAAGATGACACAATAGGAAAAGGAAGGAGGCATTAGAGCCTATCCCCCCTTAGTGAAAACTTCCTGTATCCCCCCTTAGTGACAACTTCCTGAACTCCAACCATAAATCGAAGTTTAGTAAACTTCGCCTCTATGAGAGCCTTTGTAAAGATGTCTGCAACTTGATCATCGATTGAACAATATTGCACTTCAAGAACATGGTCATGAATGAGCTTTCTGATGAAGTGCATGTGTAGTTCAATGTGTTTGTTGCGCTAATGTTGGACTGGATCATTGCATAGTTGAATGGCACTTTGATTATGACACCAAAGTGTAGTCGGATGTTGCTGTTGAAAACTAAACTCTGATAGGGTCTGACGAAACCACACGGCTTCCTTACTAGCTTCAACGACGCCATGATACTCTGCTTCTGTTGAAGAAAGAGAAATGGCACTTTGTTTCTTGCAAGCCCATGTAGTAGGTCTAGAACCAAGAGTGAAGACATAACCTGCTGTAAACTTCCAATCATGAGGGTCACTAGCCCAATCAGAATCAGTGAAACCAACCATTAGAGGAGATTCTTTTGCACTGTACGAATCCCAGACTGAACTGTACCTCGAACATAACGAAGTATTCTTTTAGCTGCTTTCCCGATGACTTTCATGTGGGTTTGCATAAATCGAGAACCAAGGCTAACTACAAAGGAAAGGTCAGGACAGGTATCGGTCAGATACAAAAGTTTTCCAACAAGTTGGCGGTATAAGGTAGCATCAACTTCAAGGGAAGTACAAGTGACTAAAAGTTTGGCTCCAGACTTAAAGGGAGAAGGAGCTGGCATACAGTCTTCCATGTGAAAGTGGCGTAGAAGATCACAAGCATACTTGGACTGGGAAAGGGAAATACCTTCTTTGGATTGCAAGGCTTGAAGACCAAAAAAATAATGCAAGTGTCCTAAGTCTGTCATTTCAATATGCTTTTAAGGTTGGACTTCACATGGTTTATAAGGTTGGGATCACTATCAGTAAGGATAAGATCATCAACATAAAGAACAAGAATGATAAGAGACTTACCCACTTTCTTGGTGTAGACAGTATTGTCAGAATGACACCTAGAAAAGCCAGTATCTAAAAGAAAGCTATCCATTTTGGGATACCAAGCCCGAGGGGCTTGCTTGAGACCATAAAGGGATTTCTTAAGCCATCATACAAGGCTGGAGTCTGTTTGTATAAAGCCAGGAGGTTGTTCCATATAGATTTCTTCATGCAAGTCTCCATGCAAGAAGGCAGATTTAACATCCATCTGGTGGACTTCCCATTTGAAAGAGGCAGCAAGGGAATGAACAAGGCGGATAGAGTTCATTTTGGCAACAGGGGAAAAGGTTTCAGTATAGTTAATGCCTTCAACTTGTGAAAAACCCTTAGCAACAAGATGAGCTTTATGTTTATCAGCTTTTCCATATGGTCCAAACTTGGTTCTGTAAACCCATTTGCATCTAAATAGTTTTCGTCCCTTTGGAAGAGGAACAAGGTCCCATGTATCATTTGCCAATAATGAATGCTATTCTTCATTCATAACTGTATCCCAATCTGGATGGCCTGAAGCTTCTGCAAAGGTGTCAGGATCATAATTCGTTGAAGCTTGAGCCAGTAAAGAAGAGGCTCTATCAAACTGAGAACGCGTACGACGCTGATCTGTAGTATTACTTGCAAGAGCACTTGCTGCATCCCGAGTAGCGCGGACCTATTTTAGAAGCTAAGGAGCTAAAGGAGGATCCTGAGAAGGTGGTGGAGGATTGTGATGCTCGCTGTCATCACCTGAAGAAGGAATGTTTTTAGAAGTAGAAGGGATAGAGAGAGGTGGTCGACATATTTTCAGCAAACTTTACATCTCTTCTAATGATAACATTTTTGGATTTAGGTTGAAGAAGTCTATATCCTTTGACATCTTCAGAATATCCAACAAAAATACATTTTTCACTCTTAAGTTCTAAGGCTTTATGTTTCTCATTTGGAATATGGGCCCATGCTTCACTTCCAAAAACACGAAAGTGACTTACATCTGGTTTAATTGAGCTCCATGCTTCTTCTGGAGTGATATTCTTTAAAACCTTAGTAGGAGTGCGATTTACTATGCAATTTGCACAGTTAATTGCTTCTGCCCAAAAATTAAGACTAAGTCCTTTAGATTGAAGCATACAATTAGCTATTTCCTTTAAGGTGCGATTATTCCTTTCAGCTACACCATTTTGCTATGGAGTATATGGAATAGTATGTTGCAATTGAATTCCATGCTCAGTGCAAAAGTTGATGAATTTGTTGTTAACATATTCTTCGCCATTATCAGATCTTAGCTTATGAATTTGATATCCAAATTGTTTCTCAACAAAGGTCTTAAAGGCCAAGAACATGTTAAAGACTTCACTCTTGAGTTTTAGGAAGTATACCCAAGTGTGTCTGTAGAAATCATCAATGAAAGTTAAGAAATAATTGTAGATAGAGAATGAAACAACTGGAAGTGGACCACATAAATCACTATGCACAAGTTGTAAAGGGGTTGAGGCATGCTAAGAGGCACATTTTTCAAAACTATCTCGATGATGTTTCCCGAGTACACATTCGGAACAAACACCATCTCTGTAAGTTACCATAAGAAGACTTGTCACCATATTTTCTTTACATAAATTTTGAAGGGAGTGATAGTTTAAGTGACCAAATCGCTCATGCCAAAGTTTGCTCAATTCATCTTTATGAGCAACAAATACCGAGGGAAGAGTTGATGACCTGTTGACGGTGTTGGACCTGCCAACATTCAGGGGATCACCCCGGTATGAAGTCCCAACTAGACCTCACATCGTTTGGTGTGGGAGTCCCATCCGGTATGATGGCCCAGTTGCCATTATCTTAAATGTTTGCCTTAGCTCTTGCTTGTCAGCACAGGAGAGTGGTCTACTTTGTCTTCGAGTAGTGAGGTTCGCATGCCTGGTGATTGATAGTGTTACTTGTGTCAAGGTTCTTTCATCAGAGAGAGAAAGGGTGGGAGTGAGTCCCAAGTCGGATGGGAGGAAACCCAACTCTGTTAGGAACACACAACACAACAGGATGTGCGCAGCTTCTGGAGGAGGAATCCACACAGATGCGGCAATGACAACACACAAGGGGAGATAGCACATACAACACTCAGCGGGCAATCCGCGCGAGTGCGATGGTCGTTATAGCAAGTTTACTGTCATGTCCCTTCTCAAATGAATTAGTCACGGGGTGCAAATACACAATTTTGGCATTATTTTTGGCTTAGGAGGAGGACCCCACACAAAAAACTTAGGAACTATAGGCAATTCGACTTTATTTCTGGCATCTAGTGGAATGTGGGGGCCACCCACATGAATAATTCGAACTTGGGCAAGGAATGCATTGGAGGGAATTCAAATTAGTGGAAGGAGAGGCCCATAGGAGGCTAAGGGGGCCCAAAGTGATAAAAGAGGAAGGAGCTCTCATTTTGCATTATTTTGATCATTTGACAAACAAACTTACCTTTGTACGCTCTGTTGCTTAGCAAGTCTACTGTCTGTTTAGCCACAAGTCTTCCACATGGAAGATTCAACCTCTACTTCGGGGGATTATCTGTGCTCGCCCTAGGGAGGCTATTACACAAGGGTTTTCAGGGAGTTCGGTACAATCACACACTTCAACCATCAGCGCAGGGAAGAAACTGCGTATTCCTGGGCAGCCAAAGAACACGCAGGTGGAGTTGGAAATCAGCAAGGGGGATTTACAGCGTGCTGGGAGAGCCAGGAATAGATCAAAAAAAGGATTCACAACTTGTTTGGAGAGCCGAAGTTAAGGAGGCAGCATAGAAAAGGAAATGTTGCTGGAGTAGCAGCCAGCTAGACCAGCGCAACAGTCAATTGAAGTTCTGGACAAAGGTACTGCACAGAGGCCTCTAGCAACAAACTCGTGGTGCCGTGAGAGCAGTTTTCTGGGGAGCAAGGAGTTAGTCAATACAGGTGAACCAAGTGTTCTAGGGTATTTTCAGAAGGATTTGCAGGCTGTTTCCTGCAAGTCAAATTTGGCAGTAGCGGTTGGGGAGAGACTCAAAGTAGGTCGAAAATCCAAAGTCAAAATCAAAGAAATTCCCTTCTGGGTCCTTTTGGGTTTTGTCCAGGGAGTCTAAAGCTGAAGGGACAGAATTTTCTGGGCGGCTTTTGGGCACGTTCCAGTAGGTTGAAGTTAGTAGATCAACAATTTCACTAGGACAACATAGTGCAAGTAGTGCAACAACTGGACGAACATCATCTCAGCTATTCCATCACTTGGGTTTAGTCCATCTTGTCCTTGAGACAAGCCTAGGTGCACCACTTCATTTATATTGTACCAATTGCTCTCATATTTTATAATATACGTCTCAGTAGTGTTAGATTTTCAGTGTTTTGTGGGTGTTTAATGTATGTTTTTAATTTTATGCTGTTGCATTGTTTAATTTTTTAGAACATCACTCAAATTTCAGCCTAGGAACATTACAGTGGTATTGGAGCCTAATTCGTGGCTCAGCTGTGGGGTTGGTTTCCTATGAGAGGAGAAGACTGGGAGAACATCACTCACCGGAGGCAGAGGTATAGGAGCAGAGAAAGGGAGTTGGAAATTACACCAGACATGGAGGAAAAAGGGAAAACAGTGGCCGAAGAGGAGGAAATGACAGAACCCAAGAGCAGGGAGGAGATGGCTTTTGATAGCTGCTTGAGGGCTTTGAGTGACTTGGCCAAGGGGCAGAAAGACATGTGGCTTGGCAACTTCCTTGTTACCCCACTCTGTTCTGCTATCATTTCATGTGTTACCTGCCATTTGACAGATGTACCATGGAACTGTTATTACCTTAAAGGCTGAAACCACCTAATAAGGTCCTTTATTAACCTCTCTTGTTGAGCAACGAAACACTTGTACCTTCTAAATCCCATTAGGAAGGGCATGCCACTATGAAGTGTCTACTTGTGTCCTTGGTTTTTAAGTTTTTTTACTCAATTGCATTAATGAATTGTTGTATTGGAAGGCGAGGAGATGCATTGGATCTTATACAAGATTGCAGGTGGGTCTCCATTTGGACTTGGTCTCCCTATACGGGGTCTAAGTCCTCTAGAGGGTCATAATGGCACTTGTAGGGTGAGCATTGAAAGCCACGGGCCTCCTCCACAACAGAGCATTGATTTCTATGCCATGGGCTTCTTTAGCACCACATATCTCTTGCTCGTGCCGAGCCAACCACACACATGCATCAAACACTTGACAGTTGATCCACAACCCAGATAGGTTTTGTCTCATCTAGTGAGATATGGGAGTGCTTGTATCATCATTCTGGTCCTCATTGATGGAGTATGGACATGTTCGATCCAGTTGGAGACTCATGAGACCATTCATATTGCCCCACAACCACTTGGGAGCACCATAGATGTTTTGCTTGGAAACCAAGGGGCCACCCCCTTGGTCATCATTTTGAGATCCCTCTTCTTCATCTTCGCACATGGAGGACTTATCTAGGCCCTCCAACAACCCTTTTGCACCATTATTCTATCATTTTGACATCATTAGGGAGACTTGTTGAGTACTTTTGAGCTATTAGGTGGGCTTGTCCCTAATAGGGTTATTATTTTTCACATTAAAGTCATTTTTAGGGGCTTATTAGGCTAATTAGACTAAATCACACTCTTAAAGGCTCATATAAATACAAGATGAGCCTCATTTGTAACTCATCATCATTCAGATTAGGATTTCTCTTGAAGAAGAATTCAAACCTGCAGTAGAGTATGAAATTAGGATGTTTCTTGATGAAATATGATTGGATAAATCCATTGGCTATCTTGTAGCTTCTTTTTGGCAATATTGTCGATAGATATACTCTTCTTTATCTTGTAAGTGCTATGCGTTGCTATCTTTTTACTTTGATGAATGTCTAATGCATGGAAATTGTTATTATGGTGATTAAATGTGCCCTAATTAACGTGAACTACTTGAACCATTGAAAACTATTGGAATTTTTTATGTGTTACTCATTAGATAAAGAATGAATGAATGTTCCTAGAGGATTGACTAATATGCATCCTTGAAACTCCATAAAATTGTCATTGAAGTATAAAATTCTAGAAGTTGTTTTGTTGTTGTTGCTTCTAAGGTAGCAAAATTTCTTCTAGGTCTCCTTGAAGAGCAAATTGCCATCTCAAGTTTTTCTTGACTCCATTTTCTCCTGATAAGTAGGCACTAGTCCTAATCCTTGTTGATCAACCCCAAATGTTCTATTTTCCCCTTTTTGTTTTTTTATTTTCTACCCTAACCCTAGAAGGTCACCTAGGGCATAGTGCGAATTGCTTTAGGAGGTGAATCTTAAGATCAAGTTGGTAGGCAACTACGTTGGCGAGTCTTCTAAGTGCCCTCCAAATTTGAGGCAATTCCTGTTGCTAGTTTAGGAGAAATCCTAAGCCCTAGCTCCAAAACTGTGTTTATCCTTCACCTCCTCTAGTTAGAGGCATTCAAAGGTCATTTGATCTTGAAAACTCAGTCAAAGTTAATCATTCATTGGCATTTTCTTATCCTTGCTTGACCTAGTCATCTCCTTGAGGATCATTTGTTAGCCCTAGGCCTTGCTTGGATTCTCCTAGGTATCTCTCTTGTGGCCCCAAACCTTTATATGGTTGTTATCGTACAAAAACCCTCAGAGAGGTCTTCCCATTCCCTTAGAAATCCTTCATTTAGGAGCATCCCTTATATTTAGTATCCTTTCCTCCTAGGTCTAGGCCTCCTCCTCATAAGCCTTTCTTTGAGAGCCATTCTCTTGCCTTTGAAGCAACCTAGCCCTTATTTGAGTCTCTCCTTTGAATGGGCTTTGGAAATCACATCATACTTAGACATTGATCCTATCATCCTTGTGATTACCTTTATACCAGGACTCCTCCCATCGGTGAAAGTCCATAAAGAGCAGGGGACATTGATCGAGGTAACAATGGATCCTTTCCCATTGTTGTCATTTGATCTAGTAGTTGTCCTTTAGGTACCCCTCCTAGGACCTCTGCTAGATTGTGTGGCAACAATTCCCTCAAAGGCCTCGGCTACACCTAGAAAACCATCTCAAACTCAAGTGAAAACAACCATTCATTGGAGACTAAAACCATAGATGCATCTAAGTGGACCATGTTATTTTGCTTAGGGAATAATAATACTTCAAATGGGGATCACCTTCAAATATCTAACTAAACCAAGTCCCATAAAAGTGTTCCCTACCTTTGTAGGGGTGGATAAGTAATGAACCTTACTGCTTCCAGACCCTAATTGTACATGGCATTTCCAAGGTTAACTCTTCAATCCATAGGTGCTAGTTAGGATAGGTGGCAACAAAGGGGAAAGAATTCATGGCCAAGTTCCATGGTTGGGGAATAACTAATGAGAGTCGACATCCTAAGTGTATATATGTAATGGAGGGAGCAATTGTGGAGGCATGTATTACCCCTCTAGTGTGCCTTTTACTTCTTTTTAACGATGCTTTTTTTAATGGTGCATAAAAGTTTGCTTCTTATGATATAGAATCCCCTTAAGATGAGATAGTTTCTCACGCATGAGGGTTGGGACATGCAAAGGTTCCTCATGATGAGATGGAGCATCAAATGCTTAGGAACTGAGTGATGGCTAATGAGGGGAGTAGAGCTCATTCTAGGATTTTTCCCATGTGCTAACTTTTGTCTTGACCAACTTTTGCATTTAAATTTTCTTTTACATCTCTTATGGCTATCATATGCTTTTTCATTCTTTTAGCTACATCAACCTCTAGGGGAAAATATTTTGTTCCAACCCAAGGATGTGGATATGTTAGTGTCGTATCCCAATGAAACAATGACAGTTAACTCGAATGATGGAGATGTTGAAGTTTCTAAGTTTTCTTAGTTTAGAAACCTTTCATGCTCTTATTCTGATTTATTCCTACCTACCTTGTTATATTCTTTAACAAGTTATTTACAAAGTAAATACTAAAAATAAACAACAGTGCATGCTCAACATATTACAGATCAACAACTAAAAGAAACAAGAACAAACACACCAGATGACACCATTATTTTTGGACCAATGTCCTTGAAAAAACCCAATGTGGGAAAACCGGTGCAACTATCTGAGGGTTTTTTTATTAAGAAATATTAGAGTACAATCTGGGTGCCGAAACTGGCCTACCAAACAGAGAATTTCCTTAGCAGCTATACCTCACGGTTTGAGAGAAATCTCTTGGCTGAAACCTCGGAAAACCCTTCCGGCAATTTCTCAACACAAAATTGCTCTGCAACCCCAGCGTCTGCCCAATCTGGACTGCGTCAGCCACTTCTAGCACAATGCTAGCTCTGCATCAGCCTTCCTTGGCTTGCGTCAGCCCCAGGAGTCCCTGCCTCAGCTCTGGGAGCCTTTGCATCAGCTGCGCTGGCCCCTCTAGTGCTCTACGCAACACTTGGATGCCTCTGCGTGGCCCTGCGTGAGCCCTTGCTAGCTCTGTGTCACTCTCCTTGGCTGCTGCACTGCTCTCCCGGCATAATCTCTGCCTTCTCTGTTTCTCTGTACTTAATGCCCCTCAACTGCTCTCTCGATTATTGATTCTATCTCTCTTAGCAAACCCTGCTCTAGAGAATAGAATCATTGATCACTCTGGTGTACTCTGTAAGTGACCCTCAAGCCTCGTCTTATACTTTTCTTGTTGACATCTCAACGACCGAGATTAAGTCCCTAATCAACGGCTAAGATTAGATCTAGCTTGGTCCATGTCTTTTGGACCACTCTAACACAGATTCATATTAATACACATTAATATTTTATTTTCCCTAAGTTTAGACTTAGGGACTCGATTAAAAATATTAATTATTTTAATATCTCCTGATCTGTTTACAATCTGCCCAATCCCATTCTAGGTATTGGAGATCTCATGTGCCCCAACCTCCCCACCAAATTTCGTGGCTAGAGTGCATCCAATGCTACCCCAAATCAACACTCCCTCTTAGTGAGGATTGTGCTCTAGCAATACTCCTCACGGAGTATTACTCTGATCATTTGGCATTGGTACCTGTGTTGATGCTAGGCCTTCCTGCCCAACATCCTCTGCACTGCTGCCCATGGTTCTGCCACTGCCACTGCTGCATCTATATGACAACTCCCTCTGCATCCGTGTTGCTGCTGGTCCTTCCTCCCAGCACTACATCTGCACTGCACCTCCTCTCATCATGTTGCATCGTGCTACCCATTGCTGCATTGCAACTCAGTTACTTAGAAGTAAGTAACTGATCTGCCAACTAACCTCCCTGTTGGGCTAGAGACACCCATTGATGCTGAAGCTCCCTCTGCCGCTGACAAGTTCTCCCTCTATGACCTCCGCGCTACTGCAACAACTCCCTGCATCTCGCACCATTGCACACCTCTTTGTGCCTTCCTGCACTGGTACGACACTCCTGTGCCTCTTGCACTGCCGCAACCTGCTAGCTTTAAGCTGTCTCGGGACTCTTACACTGTAGCTCTCTCTGCCGCTCCATCCGCATCCATCTATACCCACTCAGCCAGTCCTGCTACTCCTCTTCGGGACTCCTATAGCAAGGTCTAATCCAAGAGGCTGGGTACCTCAAGGATCCTGCCCCTCATCGCCTGTAGTCTGCCTGACTATAGCTCGATGTCTCCCCACTTCCGCTCAAGTGGTATGTGTGCACTCATGGCACAATTATCGTTTGTCAAAACTTCGTTCTTTACCCGTGCTGGTGCTGCCTTAGTCTCAGAAGACTCTCCCTTACTCTTCTTCCTTGGGCACTAGGTCGCATAATGACCCATCTCCCCATAGTGGAAGCACTTGATCTTGGAGAGATCTTTCTTCTTCCGCTTCTCCTGCTTTCCCTCAGATGCTAGGGCCACATCATCCTCCTCCTGTTGAACTTTGATCCCTTTGCTGTTGCTACCTGTCTTCCACTGCCGTCTGATCTCTTCCTGGCGAAGAGCCGCCCACATCTCGTCCCAAGGTAGGAGAGTCCCTCTGTCTAGGATACTCTGGACAAACACTTCCCAATCTTCTGAGACAGCATTCAGGGTTGTCATCACCATAAGCTCTTGATCCAGTGTTGCTCCTATAGCAGTCAACTGGTCTCGGATCTCATTCAGTCCTCCGAGGAAGTTGTCAATCGATTGACCATTCTTCATCTTATACAACCTCATCTGGTTCTCGAGCAACATTCTTCTCTGCACAAAAGTATGCTAGTACAGGTTCTTGAGAGCCTCCCACATCTCCACTGTTGTTTCCTTCTCAGCTATATGTGGTACCACATGATCCTTGACCCTGTCAAGGATAATGCACTTGGCCCTTGCAATCGCCTCTTCGTACCTTTCATTTTCATTGGGGTCGACTGGGACAGCTATAACCTTCAAGGTGAAATTCTTGACACGATTCCTGTTAAGCACTGATAAGATTTTGGCTTTTCAGACTGTGAAGTTCGATGCTTCGTCCAGCCTATCCTGGTCTCTTACCCCGTGTAGTGCCATGACGCTCCTCTACTTCCCTTCTGGAAGTTCTCTGTTCGACTTCTTTGAGTCTCTACTTCCCGTCTAGAAGTTCTCTTCTGGACTCCCTCTAAGTCTTGATTTCCCTCTTGGAAATCCTTTTGCCGCTTGTCGAGATGCCCCCTACTCTGATCGTCTTGTGCAATTGCACCGCTGATCCAGGTTCCTCGGCTAGAAACCCTCGATAACAACTCCTCTAGCCCTGCTCTGTCAAGTACTCTTCTGACTACAGTACCTCACTAGACCCACTCTGCAATATTCCTGCAGCCTTCTAGACCCCAACAACTGCCTCTCTGTGAACTGCGCCAGCCCCTCTCTACCTCACGCTGGCTCTGCATCACCCCAGATGGGTCTACGTCAGCCCTGGGATGCCCTGTGTCAGCCCTCTGGCCCTCTTCGTCAGCAACGCTGGCCTTTCTGGGGCTTTGTGCATCTTCTTGCTTCCTCTGCGTGGACCTGGCTGGTTTTGTGTCACACTCCTCAGCTTCTTCGTTGCTAGAAACAACTTCTGTCACCTCGGGACAACCATTTTTTGTTGCTATTGCTCCGCTCGGCTAATGTCTTTTAGTCTTCCTCTGATCTGCAATCAGGCTTTGATACCATGTTGAAGTTTCTAAGTTTACTTAGTTTAGAAACCCTTCATGCACTTATTCTAATTTATTCCTACCTACTTGTTATTTTCTTTAACAAGTTATTTACAAAGTAAACACTGAAAATAAACACCATTGCATGCTCAACATATTACAGATCAACAACTAAAAGAATAAACACACCACATGACACCATTATTTTTGGACCAATGTCCCCGGAAAAACCCAATGTGGGAAAACCTATGCAGCTATCTGAGGGTTTTCTTATTAAGCAATATCAGAGTACAATCTGGGTGCCGAAACTGGCCTACCCAACAGAGAATTTCCTTAGCAGCTATACCTCATAGTTTGAGAGAAATATCTTGGCTGAAACCCCGGAAAACCCTTCTGGCAATTCCTCAACACAAAACTGCTCTGCAACCCCAGCGTCTAGCCAATATGGACTGCATCAGCCACTCCTAGCCCAGCGCTGGCCCTACTTCAACCTTCCTTGGCCCGCATCATCCCCAGGAGGCCTTGCGTCAGCTTTGGGAGCCTCTGCGTCAGCTGTGCTGGCCCCTCTGGTGCTCTGCACAACACTTGGATGCCTTTGCGTGGCCTTGCTTGAGCCCTTGTTGGTTCTGCATCACTCTCCTTGGCTGCTGTGCTGCTCTCCCGGCACAATCTCTGCCTTCTCTGTTTCTCTGTACTCAATGTCCCTCAGCTGCTCTCTCGATCATTGATTCTATCTCTCTTAGAAAACCCCGCTCTAGAGAATAGAATGACTGATCACTTTGGTGTACTCTCCAAGTGACCCTCAAGCCTCCTCTTATACTTTTCCTTTTGACATCTCTACAGCCGAGATTAATCAACGGATAAGATTAGATCTGGCTTGATCCATGTCTTTTGGACCATTCTAACACAGATTCATATTAATACACATTAATATTCTAAACTTAGGGACTCCATTAAAAATATTAATTATTTTAATATCTCCTGATCTGTTTAGAATCTGCCCAAACCCTTTCTGGGTATTGGAGATCTCATGTGCCCCAATCTCTCTACTAAATTTCGAGGCAAGAGCACATCTGATGCTACCCCAAATCAACAGGATATGGTATCACAAGAAATGATGTGATATGGAAGATGTTAAGTATGGAAAGGGTAATGGACACACTACTTCAATCCAAGTTTCCTAAGTAGTGCCCCCCCTATGACCTTAAGGCCTTAGAGGAGGTCCCATTGGACTAGGGTTAAATATTACCCTTTGGTAAGGTTAAAGAACAAGTTTATAGTCAAGATTCGTCAATCATCCAGATCACCCCTTTGTCCATGTTAAAATGCCCAAAACATTAAGTTAAAGCACTCAATTGCAAAATGGTCAAAGTATCTGTTGAGTGGTAGCCCACCTTCATCCAAGAGGAATGCCAGATGGTGAGCGGTGTATGACTAGTGCAAATAGTGGAGAAAAATTGGTATATCATCATCAATGAGAAAAAGTGTAGGGATGTTGGCTAGCTAGTTATCCAGGATAGGAGAAAAGTTTTCCCATGTGGGATTATACCCATTTTGGTGTCTCATGATGCTCTTCACCACTACCCGTGATAGGTGATATCAGAAGCATAAGGCATACAAGTAAGGTGATCTAAGCAGGTGTAGGTCACCACGACAGGAAGTGAGATGATGGAATTTAGAAGGCTCCATATTGGGAAACAGGGTCATCTCTATGGAAGAAAGAATGGTCCAAATGATGGATGCTATGCAGGACCATGCATTTGAGTTTGAAGAGATAAAGAGGGATATGGCATCTCAAAAAGAAGCATCTCTTCATGGCATCAATGAACTTGAGGAACTGGCATAGACGATTGAACAAGCTCATGATGATGCATGGGGAGATCATTTGAAGCACTTAGAGGATGAGGTGGCTTCTCTTGTAGCCCTAATTTGAGAGCAAGCATACATGATTGCAATACTAAGGCAATAGGACAAGGATCGTTTGGTATGTCAATGAAAGTGAAGATCAAGAAACCTTAATCAAATGATGGGACTAGATGTGCCAAGAACTCAAATTGCAGAAGCCTCAAATCTCAAATGTGCCAAGGTCTTGGGAAATTTATGTTGGGATGTGGAGGAGTACTTGTATTAGATGAGTGGGTGCTTGGATGAAGCTAAGATGAATGTTGAAGCCATGTATCTCACAAGGAGAACAAATTTGTGTTGAAAAAGCATAATGGAAGACTTGGCAGTTGGCTATATCGTGAGAGGATTTTCAAGTGGGAAAAAATGAAGGCAACCTTATATGTGCAGTTTGGTTCGAGGAATCAAGCATGGATTTCCACGAATCATCTTATGGATTTGAAGCTACGGGAAGGATTTGGGCATAAATTAAGGAGTTCTTAGGCCTTATTTTGGAGATAAGGGATATTTCATATGAAGAATGATAGTACCATTTCATCAAAGGATTACAATTTTGGGTATAGATAGAATTGAGAAGACACAACGTCGAGGCTCTTGTAGAGGCTATCACTGTAATAGAAAAACTTTTGGATTTTTGGAAGGAAGGGAAGTTTGGAAACAAGGAAGAAGGGAGCCATAGTGATAAGGGCAAGAAGAAGAAGGGCCAAGCGAAGAAGTCTTCAAGAGATGATGAAGTGGAGTAGATAGGTATTGGAAGAGAGAAGAAGCCTCTTTCATGTTCGTTAGGTGCAAAGGAGCATTTGGCGAAGAATTGTTTGTTGAAGCAGAAGGTGGTTGTGTTGGAGCAAGAGGGTGCACCAACAGTGGGAGTATTATAGGTTGAGGGTGCACCAACAGTGGGAGTATTATAGGTTTTGGGTGCGGCTTCTATGAAGAAGGCTACAACAAAACAAGACAAGGACAATATGTGACTTGATTTTATGAGAATTGATGTTAATGACATTCAGATGATAGCTATGATTGACAATGGAGCTACACATAACTTTATGAGGGAAGGTGTGGCAAGGGAGCTTGGACTAAAATTTAATCCCGCTCAGGGTTCGTACGAAGAGGTGAATTCAAGAAGATGCATAAGATTAGGACAATTGAGGATGTACCCATTCATATCGGAGAGTGGGTAGAGAAAACAAACTTCACCATTGTGCATCTAGATGATAATGAGTTGGTATCGCAACATGAATTTTTTATTACAGAGAAGGCAATATTGGTTCCACACATGGGATGTTTCTTCATTCTATTAGGGAAGGAACCAATTATTGTGAATACTTTGAAAGGTGAGATGAAATTAGTTGCAAGGATGCCTTCTATTTGGAAGTTTGATAGGTCATATCAACAGTTACAAATTGAAGTTCATAAGAGTATGGATATGGTGGATAACCTCTCTTGAAGCATGTTGGATAAACTTCTCTTGATCGACAGGTAGACAGCTTGGAGTTGAGAGAGGACCATTTATAGGAGGGTGAGTTGATGCCTATTGATTCCAGTGAGGGCACTAGAGTGGCACCTATCATCCAAGAATGTGACCTGGAGGACTTGCCTTGGTACAAATAGGCGAAGTAGGAGGTTGGATTAGCCATGGATGACTTAGGAGGATGTTGGCCATGCGATTCGGAGTTGGAGCAACTTGTGGAGGAAGCTAAAGGTAGGATCAGTTCACATCCACCATTGTTGAAGTATCTTATAGAGAAGTACAGAGGAGTAATTCCAGCAAGTCAGATGGGAGAAGAAGGTGTTGGTCACCATGACTACTGCACCTCATCTTCACATTGAGCCATGAGGAGCATTAGCTCATTGTTGTAGCTAGATTGCTAGTCATATGTAGGGTGCCTTTGGGGTACCACATACAGAGCATATGTGATGGCGTTACTCGAAGGATCTGAGGTTTGAGGATATTGCACTTTTGTGAGGGACATGAGTTCTTGTGTAGCTTGGTGCGATGATCAGATTAGCTACCTGATTAGCTAAGTGCCATAGAGGGAGTCAACAGATGGAATACATATAGGGGTGATTTTAGTAGAGGAAATCAAAGACATTATCCAGGGGTGACACTTCATGATGTGACACTTTGATTTTTAATTGTGGCATTTATGGATTGGACCATTGTTGAGGATGGCAATTATTTAAGTGGGGGTGGATGTAAGGCCGTTAGGTTGAGCATGCACTTAACCTAAGGTGTGCGAGCTCGATGACATGGACATCGCAAAAAATGCAATGAGTTGCAACATTTTGGGGAAATTTGGGGTTTACATGTGTCATGGGCACACAAGTGAAGTGAGTGGCATGTTTGGGTGCGACGGAAGGTGTGCACGCCCATCCGAGAGAAATTGACTTGGTGAGCTAGGTGCGACAAGGCATTCATTTCCCAGACGAGTGAACTTATGGCATCGTGCGGGTGCATATGGACCAAGACATATGGCATGCGATGGGCATGCGCCCCCATTTTCCACACGACCAGATCATGGATCAAGTCAGTTGGAACGATCACAACCAAACATGGGAGAGCATGGAATGGCCAACAATTCAACCCAATTGAAGTGAATTGCTAATCAAAGGCATGAGGGGTTTGTTAACGCTCCTTAGTTTTCCCAAGGCTGAGAAAAGAAACCAAAGAGGTAACCACAAACCAACTTTTAACTTGGCAACTAGCCCTGCCAAATCAGAGAGGGATATCTCTAAAATCAACCTCACAACCAATGAAAGTGACTGGAGAACATTAGGGTTTTAGGCTAGGTATCAACTCAGTAGGGTTTTGATTTAGGTTTTGCTGGATAAGAAGCACTAGGTTTAGGAACTAGGCCAAATAGGTCAAAAGATTAGTTGCAGACATAGAATGAGGCAAGGTAGGTGTAATCAGTGACACAAATGGTTTGTCATTGTAGTATGGTAATGAGGAAAGGAGGAGTAAAATGAGCATACATGTATGAATTCATTTGTTTTAGAGGATGAAAACACTTATATGAAAATCTCAGACAAAAAACAGAGCATTCTAGACAATGTATTATGTTTAACAACTTAAGAGATAATCATGAGAATAAACAGAGATGGTTGCCAAAAACATTTAAAATAAAATGCATAAGAAACACTGGAGAAAACAGTGCCACTGACCACAACACATGAATCCCACAATAATAGTTGCAATTGTATGTTATTTCTTTGCAAAAAGTCAGGTACACTAGTTCAGAACTGTATGAACTTCAAGTATCCAACCCCTCCCTCTCTTCCAGTCATCAAATATATACAAAATAAATCATCTAAACCTAAGGAGGTTGAAATCCTTCCTTTTCCAAAGATAGGAAGAAGTTACAATACTTTAGGGATAAAATATTTTCAAAATTTGCCCATATCCTACTATCTAGGGTTTGGTTTTTGACTTACTAAAAACGTGATAAATGAAGAGATAATCATGGGATATGATAGAAAATTCCTCAAACTTCATTATTCAAATATATTTGAGGTCAACAATGCCATGTTGGAGGTCTACCAAGTCGAATTTCAAAAAGTTCTAGAACCCTGTCAGCAATTCTGGCCTGGCGAAATTGTGAAAAATGGGTCTCAAAGTGCCACCTGTAACTCCAAGACAGTAACTCCCATGTAAAAAATGAGAGAGGTTTTTGTTTTTGAATATGTCCTTAATAACAACCCCTCTTGGGTTTCAAAAATTCACATCCAGCTGTTAGGAAAATGCACCAATAAAACATGACTAAAACAGCAAAAACAGAGTGTCTTATTTTTTGAAAAACATAGGCCTCTACGATGATTGAATATTTCCCAAACCATAGAGTATATTAAAAAACTGAGAGAGGTTATTGTTTTTGGGTATGTTATGACAAAAACTCTCCTCCAGTTTTCGAAATTACTTTCCCATTTTTTCAGAATCCAAGCTTGAAGTTGGTCACAAAAACGCAGCAAATCTTGCAGAAATGGAACAACTTCTAGCAGAAGCGCAACAACTATTTGCAAGCTAATTTGGAGACCTTCCCTGATGATTTTTTTTTTTTTTGGTTCTGCTGAAGACATGAATTGAAAGCTTAGGATGTCCTCTACGCCATGGAGCCATTAAACCATGCAAAAAGCCTCCTTTTAACCCCTTCAAAATTGACTTCAAGAGAGACTATCCAGAAATGCAGCGAGTCTCCTGAAAAGGTGGCAGCAAGGTGTAAAAAAGGAATTGTTTGATCATTTTCTGAAAATTCATGACTCTACAAGTATCCTCGGGTACTTTTCTGGTATCCCTATGCCTTTAGCGACCTTCACATGCTTGAGAATATTTATTTGGCGAGTCTCCTGAAAAGGTGGCAGCAAGGTGTAAAAAAGGAATTGTTTGATCATTTTCTGAAAATTCATGACTCTACAAGTATCCTCGGGTACTTTTCTGGTATCCCTATGCCTTTAGCGACCTTCACATGCTTGAGAATATTTATTTGGCGAGTCTCCTGAAAAGGTGGCAGCAAGGTGTAAAAAAGGAATTGTTTGATCATTTTCTGAAAATTCATGACTCTACAAGTATCCTCGGGTACTTTTCTGGTATCCCTATGCCTTTAGCGACCTTCACATGCTTGAGAATATTTATTTGGACCTCCCGAGGAAAAGCACAACAATTAGTTTTGCATTTCTGTAGGATACTTTTTGCCTGCGTGCACAAAAACTCAAAGTTTCAAAGTTTTGTTTCCTTCTTTATTATCTGTCATGCATTCAGACCACCAATGATGCATCAGCTTAAGAGGTCAAGTTTATCCCTCTTCTTGAGTTTCCTTAGGGTTCTTTTGATGTACTTTATTGACATCTTACCAATTTTGGATGATGAATGACTTCAAATGGAAATATGATGATCACAAACCCAAATTAATGAGTATGATTACTGACTAGACCAACAAGACACTCATGACACCTTCACGATCAACCTATGACACCATGACTATTCCTTTTCAGTTTTTAATAGCAACACTTAATGAAGGAAAAATGACCTTTGGTGACCCAATGACTCATGAAACTAATTTCGAATTGACCTTGATGACCATGACATATGATGTATTATGAGAGTACCATTACACCTAGACAATGACTTAGGACCATTTTACAGCCAAGAGACGTGTCAAATTTAATTTGAAAATATTATAATTTGACCTAAGACTCCAACAACATGAAAAGAGTAAATTTGATCACTGTGAGTATTGGAAACTAACAGGGTCGGCATGAGTCGTGGAGCAAGTGGAATGGGTCACACATGAGTTGTCTTGAATATGAATGGGCGTGATGTATGGTGGAAACCAAATGGACGCAACTCTTGGGCACCCCCCATCCCATTTATATAAAAAAATGCATGGAACAAAGGAGGACACAACCACACAACTGAACGAGGAAGATAGGAATCAAAATTGTAGCAAGAGCGAGAGGAGAACCACCGGGTAAAATGGAGACAAGAAGCCATGCTGAGAAGAGGCATTCGTCCTTCCAACCATTCCAATTGGAGAAACAAACCAGTGGGTCACTTGAACTATCCAAACTAGGCCAAGGTAAGCATTCTTGTATTGTATTTTCGTTTGGAACCATGTGGTTTATGGTGGAGACCCGACTTGTGCTCCTTGTATGTAAAGAATTGTTGTTTTTATAAAAAGAATTCGGATAAAAGACCGTGTGCCATCCATTTTCCTAAATTTGGTGTTTCTACGTGGTTCATTGATGTTGTAGGATGTTCATGTTTATGAATTACTACTAATCTACATGTTACAATTTAATGATGATGATGTGATGAAGACAATGACACACTTGGTTTTGGCATAATTTTGATATTCAGCTAGGAACTTAAGATGTAATAAACAAGTGTTGATTTGTGAGATGTAGTATGGACAAAGTATCGCCAAGGGGCTTAGGCCATTGATGAGAAACACTCTAGTGTCGCACAACTAGAGACTACTGAGCACATTAAATTGTGAGAAGTCTCTAGGGTTGTGACAGTGATGCTGTAAAAGTTGATTTTTGAGCATATCATTTTTTAAAATTTTTCTTTGTGTGGTTCCATCTGAAGTTTTTTATTTTTGTGGAATCCAATTGAGGTTATGAAGGCAACAGTTAAGCCTGTTTCAAGGGGCCATTGAGCAATCAAGAAGAGGGGTTGTTTTTGTCCACTATGAGGTTTAATATTACACATTTTATTTTTTGTGGAGATCAAGGTATATATAAATTTAAATTCCATGCTTTCTGAATTGACATATTTAAGAAAAACAAATCTCAATTTGGAGGGAGCCTATGTGTATAGATGAATGACAAAGAACAAATGCCAAGTTCGAGGTGGATAAATTTAATGGTAAAAATACCTTCTAATTATGGAAACTCAAAATGAAATATCTGTTAGTATAGTAAAGATTGCATAAGGCATTAGATGGCAAGACGAACAAACCTACAAGTATGACTGATGAGGAATGGGAAGATCCAGATGCAAGAGAAGTCAACACCACTTGGTTATGTCTTGTAGATGATCTATTTAACATTATTGGAGAAATATTAGCAGTGGGCTTATGGAGCAAGATGGATAACCTTTATATGACAAAATCCTTGACAAACCAAATCAACTTGAACATGCAACTACACAGTTTAAGAATTAAATAAGGTACAAAAGTTGTTGTTCATTTAAATGTTTTTAATACTCTTATATGCCAGTTCACTAGTAGGAATGTTAATATTGATGAGAGAAATAAAGTAGTTACATAGTTGTGTACATTTCCTAAATTGTGGGATCATTTAATCACTTCCATTAGCTTCAATACACTTGGTACTCTTGACTATGATTTTGTTGTTGGAGCATTGTTGTCTAAGAAGGTATGGAGAAAATCCAGTAATAAAACATACACACCAAAAGAAATGGTAGCTAGGGGTCGGTGCAGAGGAAAAGGAGAGAAGTTGAGAGGTACATCCAATGCAAAGTTAAAAGGAAAGAAGAGTCAACTTAAATTTTGGTACTATAACAAGTTGGGGCATCTCAAGAAACATTGTTGGAAGAGGCAGGAACCCAAGGAAGACTCCAAAAGGAAAGTAAATCTAGTTGAATCAGGTCCAAGTATGATCGATGAAGTTCTATCTATTTCTAATGTCGCTCAATCCTATGAAGAATGGTTGTTAGATTTTGGTGCTTCTCATCACATGTCTCCACTAACTTCTTTTTTATTATCAAGCTATAAATGGTGGTATTTTCTTATAGGAAATAATGGTTCTTGTAATATTGTTAGGGTTGGAAGCATCAAGATTAAATTTTTTGGTGGTATTATAAGGAAATTGACAGAGGTTAGTCATGTGCCTAAATTAAAGAAAAAATTAATTTCTTTGGTAGTGTCAGGCCAGGAAGTAACTCCTCAAATGAATTGTGTTGATTCATTAAGATTACTCATGGTTATATACATGAGGGAGTGACTCTTGGGCTTCACCTCTCTTGGCTCTTTATTTTCCATTGTTTACTATTTACATTATTTACAAGTCTTCACCCAATCCTAATGATTAGGTGTCAACATTCCCCCCCTTAATGTGAAGGGATGTTGGTGAGTCCAAGCATCGTTTTGAATCTTTCAAGCTTTTCTCTTCCAAGCGCTTTGGTGAAAATGTCTGTAATCTGCTCATTAGCGGAACAATGGCATAGATGGATTGTCTTGGCCTCAACATGATGTCGAATCAGATGGTATTTTGTATTGATGTGCTTCATTCGATCATGGAACTTTCGGTTCTTGGCCAACTTTATTGCAGAGGTGTTGTAAATCATGAGTGGAGTTGAATATACTTGTTTTACCTGCAAATCTTCCTGAATGTTCTTGAGCCACACAATTTCTTTTATTGCCTCCGCTGCTGCCACATATTCTGCCTCTGTTGTGGAATCTGTTGGAATTGATTGTTTGCGGGATCTCTGGGAAACAACTCCTAATCCAAGACTCATAGCATAACCTAAAGTAGATACCCCAGTTTCTTTGTCTCCATCGAATTCTGAATCAGAGTATCCAATCAAGCTGAAGTTGCCCCCCTGTGTATACTTGAGTCCAAATTCTTGGGTTCCCTTCAAGTACTTTAGAACTCTTTTTGCAGCAGACCAATGTCCCTAACAAGGCTTTTGCATAAACATGGAGAGGATTCCAACAACAAACGAAATGTTTGTTCTGGTAGTAGTCGGGTAGTTGAGACTTCCTACAAGCTGTCTATACTTCGTTGTATCCTCAAATTCTTTTCCTTTAATGGATGTGAGCTTTAAGTTTTGTTCCATTGGAGTAGTCAGAGGATTGCACTCAGCCATGCCAAACCTATTCAACATATCTCCAATGTACTTCTTTTGAGAGAGGAATATAGACTTTAAATGTTGAGTTACTTCAATACCAAGATAGTTGTGAACATAGCCCAAGTTAGTCATTTCAAAACCTTTCCTCAATTCCTTCTTTATGGATGCAATGTAGCTCTCATTGTTCCTTGTCCTCGAAATATCATCTACATATACCACAAGATATACAACTGTTTTGCCAACTTTCTTGACAAACAAAGTTGCATCATCAAGATCATAATGTTTGAAGTTGAGTTTTAGAATATGCTCAGTTAACATTTCATACCAGGCTCGCAGTGGTTTCTTGAGGCCATACAAGGATTTCACAAGTTTGCATACTTTATGTTCATGTCCCTTCACAACAAATCCTTCAGGATGGGACATAAAAGCATTCTCTTTCAGATCTCCATTCAAGAAAGCAGTTTTTACATCCATTTGATGGACTTTCCAATCGTTCTGAGCTGCTAGGGAAAACAGTGTCTGGATGGTAGCCCATTTTGCTGTGGGGGCAAAAGTTTACTCATAATCGACCCCTTCCTTCTGTGCAAAACCTTTTGCCACAAGCCCGGCTTTGTTCTTGTCAAGTGAGCCATCAGCTTTATACTTGTTCTTGTAGTCCCAATTGCAACCAATTGGTTTGGTTCCCAATGGAGGATCAACCAGCTTCCAAGTGCCATTCTTTATCAAGGCATCATAATCCTTTTGCATCGCTTCTTTCCATTCATCATGAGAAGCGGCTTGTTTGAAGGAAGTTGGTTCAAAATATGTAGACAAATTCAGTTCACAATCATAAGAAATATCCATATCGACAGGTGAATCAGAATCATCTACATCACCTCCATTTTGCTTGGTTGAATTTCTTATTCCTGCCTTTCCAACCTCATTAGGATGAACACTTTCAAGTGTCTTTGTCAACGACTTTGGGGGGCCTTTTTGAGATGGTCTAGGTTGCTCAGTTGATTGAGTTGGGACTGAATCAAGATTGAGTCTCCCAATTTTGTCAATCACATCACTCAAAGTGTCATCAGTGGTTGGAGTTTCATGTGGGGGAGAGAGTGCTTCAGAACAAGATTCCACAGATTGATCCAGTATAGGAATCCCCCCTTCAAGATGTGGAATCTGATTATCAAATTCATGAAATGATTTTGCATGTCCCGAATCTATCCAAGCAATCAAGTTGCTACTCAACAACATTGTTAGCTTTGGAAGATTCAAGAAAGATTACATCTCTAGATACAACAAAATTTTTATTAACTTTATCATAAAGACGGTATGCTTTGGAGGTATTTGAATACCCCAAGAAGATACACTTACAACTCCTTGAATCAAGTTTGTTTCTATGTACTTTTGGTATCAAGGCATAATAGGGGGAACCAAAGATCCTGAGATGCTTTACCGAAGGAATGTGGCCATACCACATTTCATAAGGAGTCTTGTTTCTAATAGAATTAGATGGACATTTATTCTTTACGTATACAACACATAGAATTGCATCAGCCCAAAACATCAATTTTACATTCTTGAAAAACATCATGGAACGTACCATAGTTAAGATTGTCATATTCATTCTTTTAGCTACTCCGTTTTGTTGGGGATTATAAGGCATAGTTGTTTGATGTTTGATCCCATGCCGACGAAGATAGTTTTCAATTCATTTGAAGTGTGTTCTTTTCCATTATCAGTGCGAATAGAGCCAATATGAAATCGTGCATCATTTTCAATCCATGTATGAAAGTTCTTGAATGTTTGGAAAGCATCAGGTTTTTTCTTCAATAAATAAATTCAACACATTCTGGTGTAGTCATCAATAAAGGTCATCATATATTTATTTCCATTTGCAGAAGGAACATGCATTGGACCACATAAATCTGAATGAATGAGTTCAAGTTTTCTATGTGCTCTGGAATGTGAATCATGAAAAGACTGTTTGCTATGCTTTCTTAGAATGTAAGCATCACGTTGCTTAAGTTTCCTAGGAATTGTAGGTAAACCAATAACACCATTTTTTTCAACAAGTGAAGGTTGTCATAGTTCAAGTGTCCAAATCTAGCATGCTGTAATAGACTTGATGGAAATGTACCTTCATCATAATGAGAACTATATGAGAAATTTCTTGTATGAGCAGAGGTACCATGCAGCTTGAGAATTCTTTCTTCTTCTGTCCCCTTCATGACAAGTGAGTGATATGATGTTTTTCTCACCTCAACCTTGCCATCAAACATATGAATGGAGTGTCCTCGCTAGCGGATGTGGATAGAGGACAACAAGTTTCTCCTCAGTTGTGGGAGATATAAAACATCATGTAGAAGAAATTCTGGAAGACCATGAAATTTGAGCTTGATTGTGCCAAGCTCTGATGGCTTGAGTTTTGATTTCTCTGCAAAGTATAATTCTCCATCAACATTGTCAGTAATTTCTTCAAAAAAATCTTTTCTAGAAGTCATGTGGCAAGTTGCTCTTGAATCAAGCAACCAGTGATTTTTCCAAGAAGCAAGTGAAGCATTAAACAAGTCTTCATTTACTCCAATATTACAATGTGCCACAACATAGTGAGAAGATTCAGATGCTTTACCTTTCCCTTTGTCATGGATTTTACCTTTTGGGTTGATTTCTTTCCTGCTCAATTCTGTCCCAAGGCAACTTGCACGTGGATGCATCATGTGATCCATCTCTACTACAATGTATGCAATGAAGATCAGATTTTTCTCTTTGAGAGTGTCTGCCCTCCCCTTCCTCTGAAATTTCTTCTTCCTCTTCCTCTTCGACCACCTCTTCCTCTGGAAGAATCTTGAGCATGATTCTTCTCTCTATGTACAAGACACACAACTTCTTCAGAAGACTGAGGAGCTGTCTTCTTCCCAAAAGCTTTCTCTCTCCCAACAAATTTATTCACAAGGGAGTCAAAGGTAATCTCTTTGAGGTTTCCATTTGTTTGCAATCATTGAAGATAATTTGAATAAGTGGGGTAAAGTGCCTCGACAAAATCTATCAGAGGAATGTCTAGTTCAACATTAGTGACTTTGATATCATGCATAATAGATTTTACTTCTGATGCAAGAGCAAGAGGATCATCATTTTGTAATTCAAGGCTGAACAATTTAATCATCAATTAGACAACTTCAAGCGCAAAGTGTGAGTCATAGAGTTCCTTCAATTTTTGTAAGGCTTCAAAAGAATTTGAAAATGATGAAATATGGCGACTCACCTCTTCATTTACAAATGTTGCAATCAAGGCATAGGCCTTGTTGTTCTTGTTTTCCCAAATGGCGAATTTCTTGTCTGAGGTAGGCTTTGTTGGTTCATTGTCTCCTTTTCCTACACAAACTCCTTTCCACAACTCATCGAAAATGAGAGTGTGTTTGATCTTCCAAGACCACTCAAGATAGTTCTCCTTCTGGTTGAGAACCACTCCCAAAATAGATATCAATGAATGCATTTTAAAATGTGTATTGTAAAAAAAATACTTCTGGCATTATACTATAAAAAATTGTACTTCTGGTGGCAAACTTTGTTTAACTTTGGAAAAAAATAGTGAGGGATAATATATCAGAGTTATTAACTGGGGGAGGGGTTATGTGGTGGAGGGGATATCTGAAATGGTGGAGTCAATGTATGGGGAAGGTGTTTTATGGGGCATGGGTTATATACACCAAAGCATTATACCTACGAGCTCAGGTACCTACATATACCACTGCATACCACGAGCTCGAGCCGACTAGCGGGAGTGCGTATGGGAGCCGACTGGAGTGGAGAGGGCCGAGGCAGTGCGCAATTAGGAGAGGTATTACAGAAGTGGCGGATTTATGGCATAAAATTCGGGAAGCCGGGAGGGAGGGCCGCGTATGGTGGTATGGTGGGAGGGAGGGCCGACTGTGCAGGAGGGAGGGAGGGAGGGAGGGAGGGTCGAATGTGAAACAAAGGGACGAGGAGCAAATGGAAATAGTGGTCAATGTGCATAGTTAAGGAGTATTACCAGGTCGGGAATGTGGAGAAGCAAAGGCCTAGTGCCCGTGGCCTTCACTTCACCGGAGTAAAGAACCAACGGGAAACCAGAGCGGTGGGAGTGGTATTGCAGTCAGAGAGCGGTTGACTGTGAGAGCGAGGTGTATGTATGGCCGACACGGAGCCACGAGGATTGTGAGAGTGGAGACAATACACAATGGTTTATTGTATATGCTACCCTATAGTCATGAAACCAGCAAGATTAACATGCTACCTTATAGTCACGAAACTAGCAAGATTAACACAGTCAAATAAATTTTTTCGTTGGCTTACTAATTTCTTTAGCTGATGTTTCTCCTCCTCACATGATAGCGACAGTCCCACATTCATCCAGTGCGATTTGAATGCCATAGAGTTGTGCATTCAACAAAACTAACACAGATGTAAAAGGACAGATAATATGGCAGAGAAATCTGACAGGAGTTACTACAAAAAACTAATTTGAGACTTGTGCTCTGATACCATGTCAGGCTAGGAGGTAACTCCTCAAATGAATTGTGTTGATTCATTAAGATTACTCATGGTTATATACATGAGGGAGTGACTCTTTGGCTTCACCTCCCATGGCTTTTTATTTTCCATTATTTACTATTTACATTATTTACAAGTCTTCACCCAATCCCAATGATTAGGTGTCAGCATGTAGCTTTGGATTCTGGGGGTTACAAATTTACAGGTCAATGTAGAGCACAAAACATGTCTAAGGGGTCTTTGGTGGTTATGGATGCTACAAAAAATGGAAGCCTTTACAAGCTAGAACAAAGTACCAAAATCAATGACGTAATGGTGGTATCTAAGGAAGGAAATGAGTCCACTCATTTATGGAATCAATGACTAGGTCATATGAGTGAGAAAGGGCTATAGGTACTGATAAACACAAATTACTTCCAAATATAAAATATTTGAATTTGAATTTCTCAAAGCATTGTATATTTCGAAAGTAGCATAGACATAAGTTTAAAGAAGTCATTCATATCATCAAAGGTATTCTTGATTATATCAATTTAGATGTTTGGGGGGCATCCCCTATAGTTTCTTTTAGAGGATTGTCATATTTTGTAACATTTATAGATTATTTCTCTAGCAAAATGTGGGTCTATGTCTTAAAAAGAAAAGTGGCGTGTTTAATACATTTAAATATTTAGAGTTATGGTAGAAAAGAGAACTGGTAGGACAATCAAATGTTTAAGAACATATAAGGGAGGTGTTACCCACCAAAAGTGGATGACCCCATAGGAGAAAATTTTCGCCATCATCTCTTCCAACCAATAGCCAACAACCCCTGACAACCGCCTATAGCCGATGATGATGTGCCATTCGTATCTCCACCACTTGCATCAATTATATTTTTCCTCGCCCATCTGTCAAGATCACATGTTGGAAGATGGGCTTCTGATCAAAATGTACTTTATTCATTTGTAATCGAGTGCTTATGCTTGTTTGTATTTGGGCATTTGGCATGGATCATGGGACAAGTTGGAAGAAGGAAGGGTTTTGGCTGTAATCTTGTTACCTCAACTTAAATTGTGAATTTTTTTATCTATTGCAGTAACTAGAAATTATTCTTCTAACTGTAAATTTAATTATGCAGTTTATATGCTACGACAAACAACGAATAAAATCAGAAATGCAATTTTCACCACAAAAATACTGCAGAAAATAAAATACTAAAAACCGAGAAATTCTAGCACACACACAAGAATTTTGAAACGGTTATTTTTGGACAATTATCCTTGAAAAAATCCAATGCAGGAAAAGCGATGCAGCAGATGAGGGCTTTATTATTATTCTTTAGCAACAATTCTGAGTACAATAATTTAGATGCCCAACTGGCAATCTAATTTGAAGAAAATACTGGCAAAATTATTGTGAGAATTTTCTCTCACCCCACAATTAATTTTTGCCTCCGAAATTACCTCCCTAGCCTTTGTACTAAGCCTCCTGCGTCACCCTTTGCATAGAGCTTACGTTGACCATGTGAGAATTTTCGGCCTTCCTTCGTTTTCCTCTTCCGGGGACTGGAAACCCTTATCCCGAAATGTTGCTTCCCTTCTCTTCCACCTGCTACTCACCCTTTGGCTTTATCTTTTCTGCTGAGTTACTTCTATTGAGATAATTGAACTGCCTAGGCAACTGAGTATCTGCAATGGTGTGTTCTCCATCACCACATCAACCTCCTCTTATAATCCTTTATTGGAGCACCAATGGCCAAGATTAAAACATAATTGATGGCTAGGATCATCTCTGGATCGATCTGTGTGTTTTTAGATGATTCTTGCATTGACTTAATTAATACTGATTAATTAACCATATTCCCTAAGTTTAGACCAGTGTTGCACACATCGCGATCGGGATTTAATCGGCGCCGGGAAAAAAGCGGAAAAAATCGTTAAAATCGGGAAAAAATCGGAAAAAAGCGGGAAAAAATCGTTTGGCACAAAAATATTCATTTTTTTTAAAAAATTGAAAAAAAATGAATATTTTTTTGCCAAACGATTTTTTCCCGCTTTTTCCGATTTTTTCCCGATTTTAACGATTTTTTCCCGATTTTAACGATTTTTTCCCGCTTTTTTCCGATTTTTTCGATAAAAATCGTTATAAAAAAAAGTGGCGATTTTTATGTATAAAAATCGCGATTTGAATCGGCTAAATGAAAAAATCGCGCTTTTACGATAAAATCGCGATTTTATCGCGATTTTAACAACACTGGTTTAGACTGAGGAAATATTTAAAAACTAGTTAATAATCTAATTAAGTCATTTCTAGGTGGAATTTCTAGAAACAATTTATGGGTTTTGAAGATCCTATGTATTCTAGCCACTCCTCTAAATTTCGTGGCTAGAACACACCCGATGCTACAAAAACTAACACCCACTCTTAGCGAGGAATGTTTTCTACTGCTGCACAACCCTGCCACAACACCCTGATTTTGCATCATCTCCTGTCACGTTGTTGATTTTTGGCTGTTGCTGCCCACCACTACTACGCAACTCCGATATACATTGCATCTGTGCTGCTGCTGACACTGCCATACTGCTGGCAACATTGCATCTGCACTGCAACTCCCTCTCATTTGTTGTTGTTGCAACTATAACATTTCAACTAAAAATTTGTCTTTGCTACTAGAACGGGATCTCCACCATACCCATGTGTTCTCTGAAATAGACGAACTTGGCTCTCCCTAGAACTTTTGTGAGTTTTTTTACAACCTTCTCTTCTATGGGAACATATTGTAGCTAGACCAATGTTTTTAAACCCGGCCGGCTCGGAACCGACTCGGCCGAGTTGGTTCAAGTCGGCCAAAAAAATTTCAACTCGGTGGTTGAACCGGTTCGGTTGGCCAACTCCGTATCAACGCAGCCGGGTTAAGGAAAGCGGCCAGTGAACCCCCAAAAATGCAATTTTTTGTTTTTTTAATGTTTTTTCTGAGTGTGGGGGACTCCAAATGGTTTTATTAATTGGTTTTTTGGTCTTTGGGGTCCATTCCCCTCTCCTAGTATTGATATGCTATTCAAATTTCATGGTAATGTTAAATTCTTAAAGTAAAAGTGACATTCTTTACTTAAATTTTTAACATTACCATGAAATGACTCAGGATGTTTGAGAGTGGTTCCAGCCTCATTGGATTTCATATGGAGAAAGTAGAATTTTAGATTTCATTCAAAATCTAGTAGACTTATCCGTTTTTCAGGATTTCAGGATTGGGGGATTGCAATGTTTCCATTGAATTTTGTCATGTATTAGGGTATGGAACTCGTATTTAATCAAGAGCACCAATCCCTCTATGTACCTTGATGTTAGTGACATTGGTTGTCGAACTCCTTCGGGATTCGCTCCCAAACCGGGAGCTTTTGAAAATGTCGCTTCCGCTCCCGTTTTTGCTCTCGCTCCCCGCTTTCGCTCCCGCTCCCAAGTAACACTGAGCCAGATGATGTTGGCAACTCTAGCAGTAGCCAGTAGTACTGGTCACAGACTTTTGTTGTAGAGGCCATTTATAGCCTCCTTGGTTATGTGTTTTTGTTTTCATCTCTATATCATCATCGTGTATGTATTGGACAGTGCACTGGGTGCCATTTTGATATAATGGATATATTCATGAGCCTACTTTGATCATATGTTGTCTTCTATATATATTCTAATGCTATGTGTTTGGAAACATGAATGAAAATCCTTAAAATTATGTGTTTTTATAAAAAATAAATATTTAATGTATTTTTTACAACAATCGAGTCGGCCGAGTTGATACCAAGTCGGAGTCGACCCTCGGCCGAGTCGGAGTTTTAAAACATTGAGCTAGACCACCCCATGTTATACACGATCTCTGATGAAATGACACTGTATATCTATGTGTTTCGCCTTGTCATGAAACATTGGATTCTCAGAGAGCTTGATGCAACTCTGATTATCACAATAGACTTTGGTCACCTCCATTCTCTGCCTAAACAAGCTTACTAGCAGCGTCTGAAGCCATATAGCTTTCGACGTAGCTACTAACTGTGCTTGCTGCCATATATTCTATTTCTGCAGAGTTCAGTGCTACTGGCTTCTGCTTCCTGCTACACCAAGAAACCATCCTTGATCCAACACTGAAGCAGTACCCAAAGGTACTTTTCCTGTCCACTGAACTACCTACCCAATCTGCATCTGTGAATCCACATAATATGACACCATCTCCTTGGGTATATCTCAACCCATACTCGAATGTGCCACACACATACCTCAGAATGTTCCTTACTATTGCCCAATGTACCCTCTTCATTTCTACTACGAACTGACTAAGACTATTGCCTGCGAAGCAAATATCCGGCCTAGTATTGACTAGATACATGAGAGATCCAATAAGCTGACTATACAAGGTGGGGTCGACATCCTTGTCATCCGATGCATCTATCTTCTTCCAGTTGGTGATTGTGGACATAGACATGGGTCTGTAGCATTTTGAACCTATTCAAGATATCTATAGCATATCTTCTTTGCCCAAGCAAGATCTCCCCATCCTTCTGCCACACTTCCAATCCTAAGAACTAGTGCATCAACCCCAAATCTTTCATGTCGAACTATGCTTCCAGGTTCCTCTTGCAGTCCTCTATGAGCCCTGATGATCCTGCCAAAAAGAGATTATCCACATACAAAACTAGGATGAGTGGCTCACCCTCTACCATCAAATAGTAAAGGTTGAGATCTGTGTCACTCTTGACGAATCCTATCTGTTGCAAGTAGCTGTCAATCCTACCATACCATGCCCTGGGAGTCTACTTGAGTTTGTATAAAACTTTCTTCAGTCTGCACACATGAGTGTGCCTCTCATGAGTCTTGAAGCCCTCTAGTTGTTCTATGTACACTTCTTCCTCTATCACCTCATTCAAGAAGGTTGTCTTGACATCCATCTGGTGAATCTGCCATCCCATCTACGCTGCAAGGGATATAATTGACTGGATAGAAGTGTATTTGGCAACTGGGGCGAAGGTTTCTTCATAATCTATCCCTTCTTTTTTTGCATAGCCCTTTGCCTGAACCTAGCCTTGTATTTTTCCACACTGTCGTCTGCAGCATATTTGATCTTGTGGATCCATCTAGAAACTACAATTGATCTATCTTTCGGCCTTAGCACTACCTTCCAAACATCATTCGTCATGATAAAACTATACTCTTCTACCATGGCATCTACCCATACTTGATGTTGTGTGGCCTCCTAAAAGATGGAAGGTTCTGCAACCTAAGCCACCAATGATTGGTACCTGTTAGGCTGTCTGTGCTATCTTTTGCTTGTCCTAGGAGTTCCAATAAACTCCTTTGCATCTCTCAATGTCTGACGAACATCTCTGCTGGATCGACCACTAGTCGTGGGAGGTTCATCTAGCTCCTCCTCATCCTGTCTCTGCTGCTCCATCTGCTGAGAACTCCCCATATTTCTTGCACCTGAGGAAATACTGGTACTGGTCATAGTACTCGATCCTTGTGACTGTCCTCTTGCCTGTCCCACTAGTTTCCCCTATGGCTGCCCCTGTTGCTGGACCAAAGGAGCTTCTGCTGACTGATTTTGATCACTTGCAGGCATCTCACAAGACCTCTTGAAAGCACGGTCTTCCATGAACTTAACGTCTTGCCTTACTACAATCTTCCTATTTCTAGGAATGTAGATCTTGTATGCCTTTGAGGTTTCGTTGTACCCAACAAAGAACCCCCTCTTTGTAGTTTGATCAAATTTGGAGTGTTTCTTATCTGGCACATGGTAATAAGCAACACTACCAAAAATTCTGAAGTGACTAACTTTTGGCTTCTTCTCTGTGAAGACTCCTTCTAGTGTTTTCTTCCCCAATGCTCTATGAGGAATCCTGTTTTGGATATATACTGTTGCATTACATGCCTCTTCCCATAGAAATCTGGGTAAATCCTGGTCATATAACATAGCCTTTGCAACTCCAACAATTGTTCTGTTTTTCTGCTCCGCTACACCATTCTACTATGGATTGTATGGAGTTGCCCATTCTATCTTGATGCCTTCCTTTGCACAGAAACCTGTGAAGTCTTTATCAATATATTCTCCACCACAATTTGAGTGAAGCGCCTGGATCTTCTTCCCTGTTGCATTCTCCACGAGAGCTTTAAACTCTCTAAAATGATCGAAGACCTCATCTTTGGTCTTCAAGAAGTAGATCCAAGTTTTCTTGGAATGGTCATCAATGAAGCTGACAAAATATTCAGCACAGCTGAGAGCTCTAGTGGACATTGGGCCGCAAATATCTGAATGTATGAGTCCGAACATGCCATTAGCTCTGTGGTCATTTCTTGGAAATTTTTCCTTGGCATACCCAAGTGTGCATCCTCTTCACACATCATCGTGTTCCATGTCAAGTTTTGGAACCCCTGTTACTGTTTCTCTAAGCATCCCGAGTGCTCCATAGTGTAGATGTCCCATTCTCCTATGCCATAACTCATTCAGCTCCTTCCCACTGCTACTGTCACTGCCTATTAGTGCCATTGGAGAATCAATCTATAACTGGTACAATTTGTTACTTCGAACTCCAATCTGTCTTACCTTTTTCCAGGTTGGGTGTTTGATATACACTTTCTTCCCTATGAAGTGAATATCATACCACTTATCCTGTAACTGGGATACTGAAATCAGGTTCATAACCAATCCTGGCACATGCAATACATGTGTAGTGCTGGTGCTTGCTCCTGACTCTGAAAATCTATGGTATCTCTCCCTACTGGAGTACATTTCGTCCTATTTCCCATAGTAATTTGAAAGTCCATTTGCTCCTCCTTGTAGCTAGAGAAGTATTATCTATGTTGGAAATACTGAGGGGGGGGTGAATCAATATTCCTTAGCAATTAGCACTTTTAAATCTTTTCAGAGCATTAGTTAATCTTCAATTATTATTAATGTTTATGCAGTAATAACAATAAATAAAAGAACACAGTAGACACAAGAATTTTAGGTGGAAAACCCCCTTCGGGTCAAAAACCACTGAATGCTTTTCTAATAAATTCTTTAATCTTCAGCCCCAACTGAAATGAAAGCAACAACTTCCTAGAATTCTAGAAAAGCATTCTTCTCCAGCTCCCACTGGAAGGATGCCCCAATGCCCTGGTTTCTTCAGTAGTCAACTGAATGGATGCCCCAACATCTTAGACCAACCTACCACCCTGAAGTGTTCACAGGCTCCAACCTGTAGGTGACTTCATGCACCAGCCTAGCACCTCCCTACCACCCGCTGAAATGAGACAAGAGTGTGGATTCCTGTACCAAGGACAACGATCCACGATACAATATGATTTACAATGATTTTGACCAAACACCCAATCACACTATGACTTGCAACCCAACCATGACATCATCCCAACAGAGACTCCTATACCTCCAAATAATGCCTTTTCGACTCTAGGTAGATTGACTCTTTTACAATAATGACTCTTCCACTGATCACACTTTTACAAATGACTCTTTTACAACTTTACAATGATGACTCTTGGCCTTGACACTTCTTCACAATATACGGATGGTTGTCATGTCTTCAAAGGATGTCCTGCTGCAATGCTTCCTTTGATTTCATACTTCTGCTCTCGAATTCTTGCTTGAAGTTGTACTTGAATCTTCTTCTGCCAGCATGCAAAATTTTCCCAACGAAATCAATCCCAAAACAAAAAAAAATACCCTTCAACTTACCTCTGCTTGCAAAACACGTAAGTGCATAATAATGAATAAATACAATTAAAATTACAATGCGCACCTGAAGTGTGCTTGTCACTTTTGTTATTGACTTGTTGCAGCAGTAGACAAAGACTCCCACTCTTGATATAGGCCTGGACTCTATGAAAGACTATATCCAAAACTGACCTAAAGATATATACAATAAAAACTGATGACAGATCATAGAATTGTGATGGACCAAGTTCTAAGTACAACAACAGAGACCATTCTATCAACTATGACAAGACAAGTAACATGAACTTACAACATCATATAGATTTAGCAGACTTGGTGTAGCTTCAAGAATTTGTAGCATCAAATGTGTAGTATCAAGAATACAACATCCGAAATGTGGTACCAAAACTAACTGTGACATATAGAGATATAGAGATATAACCGAGCCCCTGTACGTACTTACGTTGTCCTGCAAAAACATATGTCAGAGATGATACTCATATTTCAAATGTAAATACTAATCATACATACCTTGCTGTAGGAGACTTACCCTTGACTGTTGATGTTTGGTCCTTACTACAGTGATCCTTGAATGCATGCTTTTTCTTGCCTTCTAGGAGCCCGATATTGAATTTGTTGTATCTATGTAATTCTAGATTTCCAGTGTCTGAAATTTTGTCCTGTGGTAGCCCTCTGAGTCCTATTCCCAACCCCATAGGTCTGATCAAGATTGGATTCTTCACGAAAGAGTTATGCCCAATATCCCATGATGATTTGATTATAGACTGGTTCAGTAGAAAAAACTTGTACGAAGTGCCACGTGTCATTGTTGTGACCTTTGACCCTAAAAATGGTACTCAACAAACTACAATCCGTCCACTTTCTGTGACTATTTACGAAATTTGAATCCAAATCTCAGAGAGAGTTACGACAATTTTCTCAACATCCCCTGTTTGACATGGAATTCGAGCGCCTGCAAAAACCCTAAATTCCTCAGATCATATCTTCGAAAATGCAGCAAACCAAGATCTGAAATTCAGTCATGAGGTTCATCAAGATTTCAGCTCAAATGGGTTTAAATTTCAGCTTCTGAAGCTTTGCAGAAAAAAAAAAAAAAAAAAAGTTATAGCGAAAATGCCATGATGACCTGTTTGAAGCCACAAAATCCCTACTAGAGGAGGATATGAGGGTCATTATTTATATGAATGTCTTGAGTTGAGAGGGTCCTCAACAAGTGAACGTTGGAGGGATTTTAGGAGAATTTATTATTATTATTATTATTTATTGACTATTCAATGACCACAACCAATTATGAGTGCTGTTGAAGTTTCTAAATTTACTTAGTTTATAAATCCTTCATGCACTTTTTCTAATTTATTCCTACCTACTTGTTCTTTTACTTAACAAGTTAAATACAAAGTAAATACTGAAAATAAACACCAGTGCATGCTCAACATATTACAGATCAGCTACTAAAAGAAACAAAAACAAACACACCACATGACACCATTATTTTTGGACCAATGTCCCCAGAAAAACCTAATGAGGGAAAATCGGTGTAGCTATTTGAGGGTTTTCTTATTAAGCAATATGAGAGTACAATCTGGGTGCCGAAACTGGCCTACCCAATAGAGAATTTCCTTAGCAGCTATACCTCAGTTTGAGAGAAATCTCCTGGCTGAAACCCCGAAAAATCCTTCCGGTAGCTCCTCAGCACAACACTGCTCTGCGACCCCAGCGTTTGCCCAATCTGGACTGTGTCACCCCCTCTTTGTCTCATGTTGGCCCTGCGTCAGCCTTTCTTGGCTTGTGTTAGCCCCAGGAGGCCCTGCATCGGCTATGGGAGCCTCTGCGTCAGCTGCGTTGGCCCCTCTGGTGCTCTGCGCGGCACTTGGTTGCATCTGCGTGGCCCTGCGTGAGCCCTTGCTAGCTCTGCGTCACCCTCCTTGGCTGCTGCACTGCTCTCCCGGCACAATCCCTGCCTTCTTTGTTTCTCTGTACTCAATGCCCCTCAGTTGCTCTCCCGATCACTGATTCTATCTCTCTTAACAAACCCTGCTCTAGAGAATAGAATGACTGATCATCTGGTGTATTTTATAAGTGACCCTGAAGCCTCCTCTTATACTTTTCCTGTTGACATATCAACGGCTGAGATTAAGTCCCTAATCAATGGCTAAGATTAGATATGGCTTGATCCATGTCTTTTGGACCACTATAACACAAATTCTTATTAATACACATTAATATTTTATTTTCCCTGAGTTTAGACTTAGGGACTTGATTAAAAATATTAATTATTTTAATATCTCCTGATTTGTTTAGAATCTGCCCAAACCCTTTCTGGGTATTGGATATCTCATGTGCCCCAACCTCTCCACCAAATTTTGTGACTACAATACATCCAATGTTACCCCAAATCAACAAGTGCCATGCCACAACCCCATAGGGTTTTAGCCCACTAACTCAGGTTACTAACTTCAAAGATGAATATCTCTCAAATCGTGAAGAATTACTTGGCATGCCATATATCAATGGAATCATCTCGACGAGTAGAATCCATCTAGAAGATCTTTGACTCAGAATAGAGTAAGTTGTCAAGTCAAAATGCCCATTCGAGATCAGGGTATCTCTTGGTGTTGCTTGGGTTGACATCAATGACAAACACTGATCAACAATCTCCTTTGGAATTGATGGCAACACAAGTACTCCCCCTGCGATCAAGACACCTCTTCCTATTGCCTTCTCTTCCCCTTTGTCATTAATGGCAAAGGGTAACTCCCCTTGACAAACAACCATCCTGCAAACCTCTACACACTTCCACCTCCCCTTTCTACTCGATTAGATAAGAGAAGTCTAATGAAAACTTGGGAGAATCCCAATCTTTTGGCGAAGATACTCAAATACTTCACGAGGTAATGATTTGGTAAAGATGTCAGCAATTTGTTCCTTTGTGCCAACATATTCAAGCTTGATATTCTTTTCAGTGACCTGCGCTCTAACGAAATGATATTTAATTGGAATGTGCTTCCTTTTGGAATGCATCCCAGGATTCTTGGAGTTACTGATGGCGCCGGTGTTATAGCAAAAGATGGGAATCGGCTCATCGAACTTGACTTGAAGATCTTGCAAAGTTTGCTTCATCCAAAGAACTTGATTACAACAAGTTGTTGCCATGACATATTCTCCTTCTGCTGTGGATAACGAGATTGAAGACTGCTTTTTACTTAACCATGAAACAAGACAACCCCCTAGATAGAATGTTGCTCCATTGGTACTGCCCAATCTGCATCTGTATAAGCTTGGATGACCAGATCATTTCCTTTGGGATACCATAGACCATATTCCGATGTGCCCTTAAGATACCGAAGAATTCTTTTGACGGCAATAATATGAGATTCTTTTGGTGTTGCTTGGAATCTTGTTACTTGTCCAACTGCGTACATCACATCAGGCCGGGAGGCTGTCACATATAAGAGACTACCAATCATAGATCTATACAACCTTTGGTCCACATCCTTTGAAGAATTTGATAAGCTTAACTTGCAACATGTTATCATGGGGGTAAGGATTGGCTTGCAATCTTCCATCTGGAATTTCTTGAGCATTTCTTTGATGTACTTGGTTTGATATATAAATATTCCTTTATCCTGCTAAGAAATCTAAATCCTTAAAAATTATTTTAGTTCGCCAATCATAGACATTTCAAACTCACTTTGCATTTTTGTGGCAAAGTCTTTACTTAATCTGTCATCACTACTTCCAAAGATTATATCATCCACATATACTTCGATAATTGTTAGGTTATCTCGATCCACTTTCACATAAAGATTGTTGTCAGCGCTTCCTTTCTTGAATCCCCGTTGATATAGATATTAGTTAAGACGAGCATACCAAGCCCTAGGAGCTTGCTTGAGACCATATAGAGCCTTCTTTAATCTGCAGACGTAGTCTTCTTTGTCAGAGAGCAGAAAGCCTTTGGGTTGTTCAATTTAAGCTTCTTCCTCCAATTCACCATTTAGAAAATCTAACTTAACATCCATTTGGTAGACTTTGATTTTTCTCGAGAAAGCATAAGCGAGAAACATCCTGATAGCTTCCATTCTAGAAACGGGAGCAATGATTCTTCAAAATCGGTTCCTTCAACTTGTGCATATCTTGTGTAGACTAATCTTGCCTTGTTCCTAGTAACCTGTAATCCTTCAACTGTTTTTCTCCCCCTGAACCTGCAATGGAATTGCCATCTTGTTCAAACGACCTTCCTGTCAATCGTAGACTTGTGCCATATACTATTGCATAGAATCATCCTCTACAAACATTAAGGAGTCAACAAGCCAGATTGTTCAAAATAGTGAGTCACCTAACAGGCCATCTTGACTTGAGTCATTATCTTAAGCAACTGCTAATTCCTCATGACCTTTTGCTTTTACAAATCCTGAAAGCATAATTGCTGAAACCTTGTTGTTTGCTTTGTCTTCCTATACCTGTTTCCTTTTCCAGACCTTCTTATTCTTGCAATCTCGAGCCATGTGCCCATAGTTATGATACTTGAAGCATTCAATGTTTTCCATAGGTGATTCCATCTGATATCTGCAATTACGAGCTCTATGGCCATAGTTATGGCATTTGAAACATTCAATGTTTGGCCCATCTAGCACGTATTCTCTTCTGACAAAATCATCATGGAACCTGTCTCGTGATCTTGCAAACTTGCTTCTAGGGTTTTGCAGATAATGATTGTACCTGTCAAAAACTTCACAATCCCTAGCCATATGTCCATAGTTAGCACATAAAAATCAATAACCATTAAATAAATGAACATACTTGGAAGATTTTTCATTCTTCTTTGGAGGCGGTGTTGTAGTTTGTTGTGGTCCTTTGTTCTTGATTGCTTTGGTCTTGTTCTTTGGAGTTGCAACATTCTTCTTTGGCTTTTCACTTTGATCAACTTCCTTCTTAGAATCATCCTGTGAAGATGTGGAGCTTGTACCTTCATCAACTGGAGCTTTACCATCTTTAATTTTCTTCATTTTCACTTCTTCATCTGTCTTATCTTGTAACTGTTCTTTTTTCGATCCCTTGAGTTTGTTGATCTCATCACGAGTTGCATCAAGTTCTTCTTTCTTTTGAGCAAGATCTTCTTGAAACCATCTTTTCAAGATCTTCCTTCTTTTTTTTGCATCCTCAACCTGTAGCTTGAGAAGAGTGGTTTTCTCTACTTCTCTGTTGAGAACCTATATCTGTTCTTTCTACTTCTCATTTTCAATCTTGAACCTGCTTATTTCAACTAAAGATGTTTCTAATTCCTTTTTCTTTTGGTCAATAGTGGATACGTATCTTTGATTAGATTCCTTCCTTTCAATTTCTGCTTCTTGCATCTGTTGTGTGATCTTGCTAATCTCTGCAAACTCTATGTCGAGTTCTTGTTGCTTCTGTGGGACTTCTCTCTTGAGGTCTCGTGTCGTTGTATTCTTGACTTCTTCTAATTGAGTTCTAAGATCACTGATCATCTTCTCAGACTCTTCATTTTCTTTGATGAGTTCTTTTGTTGTCTTTAACTCTTCTTCCATAAGTCTTGTTTTTTCCTTTTGACTTTTGAGTCCCTTTAACACCTTGATCACTTGATTTTGAAACTTTATTTTACTCATTTCTCCCATTTCTTCATCATAATCAGAAGGATCCGAATTTTCAATAACATCTTGAGTTGATTGTTTTATTGAATAGAGATTATGAAGCTTTTCCCAAAGAGCTTTAGCTGTTGAACATTGACCAACTTTTGTTTTTACAGAATTTGGCAAAACATTCAAAATTACATTCATGGCCTTTGAGTTGTACCTTTTAGCTTCGTCGGTAGATTTGTCTCCAAAAATAATTGATTCCCATACTCCATGTGCTTGCAAATGTACTTCCATCCTACATTCCCATATCCAGTAATTATCTGCATCAAAATCAGGGGTTGGTACACAATACTCACTTTCTTTAGATTTTGTTGTACCTGTACCTTCCTTTGAAATCCTTGTACCCTGCTTCTTTGACTTTCCCATCTCTATACTCTGAAAACTGACTTCCAATGGTTAAGCTGTTACTGTAGGAACCAAGCTCTGATACCAATTGTTGCAAATACTAAGAGAGGGGGTGAATCAGTATTCCTTAGCAATTAGCACTTTTAAGTATTTTCAAAGCATTAGTTAATCTTCAATTGTTATTAATGTTTCTGCAGTAATAATAGTAAATAAAAGAACACAGTGGACACAAGAATTTTAGGTGGAAAACCCCCTCCGGGTCAAAAAACACCGAACAATTTTCTAATAAATTCTTTAATGTTCAGCCCCAATTGAAATGAAAGAAAAAAATTCATAGAATTCTAGAAAAACATTCTTCTCCAGCTCCCACTGGAAGGACGCCCCAACGCCCTAGTTTCTTCTGTAGTCAATTGAATGGATGCCCCAACATCCTAGACCAACCTACCACCCTTAACTGTTCACAGGGTCCAACCTGTAGGCGATTTCATGCACTAGCCTAGCACCTCCCTGCCACCCTATAATGACTGAAATGAGACAAAAGTGTGGATTCCCGTACCAGGGACAACAACCCACGATACAATATGATTTACAATGATTTTGCCTGAACACCCAATCACACTATGACCTACAACCCAACCATGACATCATCCCAACAGAGACTCCTATACCTCTCAATAATGCCTTTTTGACTCTAGGCAAATTGACTCTTTTACAATAATGACTCTTCCAGTGATGACAGTTTTACAAATGACTCTTTTACAACTTTACAATGATGACTCTTGGCCTTGACACTTCTTCACAATATACGGATGGTTGTCATGTCTTCAAAGGATGTCCCACTGCAATGATTCCTTTGATTAGATATTTCTGCTTTCGAATTCTTGCTTGAAGTTGTACTTGAATCTTCTTCTACCTGCATGCAAAATTTGTCCAGCGAAATCAATCCCAAAGCAAAACAAAATACCCTTTAACTTACCTCTTCCTGCAAAACACATGTAGTGCATAATAATGAATAAATACAAATTAAAATTACAATGCGTACTTCAAGTGTGCTTGTCACTTTTGTTGTTGACTTGTTGCAGCAGTAGACAAGACTCCCACTCTTGATATAGGCTTGGACTCTATGCAAGACTATATTCAAAACTGACCTAAAGATATATACAATAAAAACTGATGACAAAACCTAGACTCTTTATGGACCAAGTTCTAAGTACAACAACAGAGACCATTCTATCAACTATGACAAGACAAGTAACATGAACTTACAACATCATATAGATTTAGCAAACTTGGTGTAGCATCAAGAATATGTAGCATCAAATGTGTAGTATCAAGAATAGGACATCCGAAATGTGGTATCAAAACTAACTGTGACATATAGAGACATAGAGATATAACCGAGACCCTGTATGTACTTACGTTGTCCTGCAAAAACATATGTCAGAGATGATACTCATATTTCAAATGTAAACACTAATCATACATACCTTGTTGTAGGAGACTTACCCTTGACTATTGATGTGTGGTCCTTACTGCAGTGATCCTTGAATACAGTCTTTTTCTTGCCTTCTAGGAGCTCGATATTGAATTTGTTGTATCTATGTAATTTCAGATCTCTAGGGTCTGAAATTTTGTCTTCTGTTAGCCCTATGAGTCCTCTTTCCAACCCCATAGGTCTTATCAAGATTGGATTCTTCAAAGAAGAGTTATGCGCAATCTCCCACGATGACCTGATTATAGACTGGTTCAGTAGAACAAACTTGTACGAAGTGCCACGTGTCACTGTTGCGACCTTCGGCCCTGAATGGTACTCAACAAACTACAATCTGTCCTCTTTCTGTGACTATTTACGAAATTTGAATCCAATGCTCGGAGATAAAGTTACGACGATTTATCCAATGTCCCTTGTTTGACATGGAATTTGGGAGCCACAAAAACCCTAACTTCCTTGGATCATATCTCTGAAAATACAACGAACCAAGATCTGAAATTTGGTCATGAGGTTCATTAAGATTTCGGCTCAAATTGGTTTTAATTTTAGCTTTTGAAGCTTCGTAGAAGAAAAAGTTATAGTGAAAATTCCATGATGACCTGTTTGAAGCCACAAAATTCCTATTAGAGGAGGATACGAGGGTCATTATTTATATGAATGTCTTAAGTTGAGAGGGTCCTCAACAAGTGAACGTTGGAGGGATTTTAGGAGGAATTTTTTTGTTATTATTTATTGACTATTCAATGACCACAACCAATTATGAGTGCCATGCCACAACCCCATAGGGTTTTAGCCCACTAACTGGGTTTACTAACTTCAAACATGAATATCTCTCAAACCGTGAATAAGTACTTGGCGTGCCATATATCAACGGAAACATTTCGACGATTAGAATCCATCTAGAAGATCCTTGACTCATAATAGAGTAAGTTATCATGTCAAAATGCCCATGCAAGATCAGGGTAGCCCCTGGTGCTGCTTGGGTTGACATCAATGACAACCATTGATCAACACTCTAACCCCTATCATGTGAGCTGATGCTCCACTCTCTATATATCAGACACCCTGTGAAGTTGATCCTAATAAGCAAGCAAATTCGTCCTCCAATTTGGAAGACAAATCCGAAGTCTCCTGAATGTTACTTCTGTCCATGGTTATGTTGAAGAATTTATAGTGTGTTATTCCTCTTTTCCACCCCAATGTTGGCTCTACTCTAGCGAACAAATACGAAAATTTGAGTCGCTCCCTCTACCTTTGGAATCACTTGATTTGGAAGGATCGAATTTTTTTGCCCTTTTCTTAGAAAAAATCAGTCTTCCTCAAGCAACTTGGCCTCCGAGAAAAACAATGCACTGCCCTTGGGAATTTCAGCCTGCTGCCCACACTAAGCAGCAAAACTCCTCCTTTTCGCCTCTGAGCTCTCCGGCTGATGAACTGCACTCTGATACCATGTGAATTTTTTTATCTATTGCAGTAACTAGAAATTATTCTTCTAACTATAAATTTAATTATGCAGTTTATTTGCTATGACAAATAACGAATAAAATCACAACTGCAATTTTCACCATAAAAATATCATGGAAAATAAAATACTGAAAATTGATAAATTCTAGCACACACAAGAATTTTGACACGGTTATTTTTGGAAAATTGTCTCTGAAAAACCCAATGCGGGGAAACCAGTCAGTAGATGAGGGTTTTATTATTATTATTCAACAGCAATTTTGAGTACAATAATTTAGATGCCCAACTGGCAATCTAATATGAGGAAAATACTGGAAAAATTATCGTGAGAATTTTCTCTCACCACACAACTATTTTTTGCCTCCAAAATTACCTCCCTAGCCTCTACGGTGAGCCTCCTGTGTCACCCTATGTGCAGATTTTAAGCTGACCCTATGAGACTTTCAGCTTTCCTTTGTTTGCCTCTTCCGGGGACTAGAAACCTTCCTCCTGGAATGTTGCTTCCCTCCTTTTCCACCTGCTACTCATCCTTTGGCTCTATCTTCTCTGTTGAGTCACTGCTACTAAGAAAATCGAATTGCCTGGGCAATTGAGTTTCTACACTAGTGTGTTCTCCATCACCACGTTGACCTCCTCTAATAATCCTTTGTGGGAGCACCAACGACCAAGATTAAAACATAACCAATGGCTAGGATCATCTCTAGATCGATCCGTGTGATTTTCTAGATGATTCTCACCTTGGCTTAATTAACACTGATTATTTAACCATATTCCCTAAGTTTATACTTAGGAAATATTAAAAAACTGGTTAATAATCTAATTAAGTCATTTCTGGGTAGAATTTCCAAAAACGATTTCTGGGTTTTGGAGATCTCATGTATTCTAGCTTGTCCACCAAATTTCGTTGCTAGAACACACTCGATGCTACAAAAACTAACATAAATGGGGGTATTAATTTTCAACCATAGTTCATTGGGACCTCCCCTAATGGCCCAATGGAATTAGATGGGGCACTACTTAGGAAACCTCGATTGAAATAGTGTAGTCCCATCTCTCCCTATTCCACACTTAGCACTATCCATCTCACATTATAAGCCCTTATTCCACTTCCATTCTTTGGGTTTAACTAACCATGGGTCCTTTGGGATTTACTAAACCCATTTTCCCATCCACATACCCGATTCTAGCCTAGAAATTTCCCTGAGAGATTGATGCATCTAAAAGAACAAGAAAGAGCAAATGATGGCCACAAAGGGAAATAAAAAAATTATTAAAATGAAAAAGATGGTTGGGACATTAAAATTAGCACAAGGGCAAAAGCCAAGCATGGGCTCTACCTCACTCATATGGCCATCACCTAGTTCCTGGGCCAATGTTTCCCTCTCTCATAGAAAACAAGCAATGCTTGCATGTCCCAACCCTTGATGGGCGATGAACTTTCCCATCCTTAAAGGGGTAATAACTGCTATACATCATACAAAGCAAGCTCCAAAAACCTTTGAGCTATGAGCAATAATATAAGGAACAATAAAGAAAAAGTTGAAGGCAATAAGAAGGGTGGAAAATCAAAGACATAGTTAATAACCCACGAATCCACAAATTTTACCTCCTCACTTCTATACATTCAGGTTGTGGAATTCTCCATCATTATTGGTCGCATTGACCATGGCACTTGGCCATGAAGTCTTCTCATGTCCGTTCCATCATTATTATTCACGGACACCTATTGATTGAAGGGTGGACCAAGGACATGTCACTTTCCCTAAGGGGCTAGAAGAACCTAATAGGGTTGTCTCTTAACCACTCCTACCTAGGGAGGTTACACCTTTGCGATATCATGACCCAAAATTTGGAAGGAAAACCTTGTATGAAATGTCAAATTGACCATTATTTGCAAGCTTGGCTCACTTAGATGCAAAAATGATTAAATGCACCTGATGATATAAGTTGCAGCACCACATATTGTGTGTAATTGGAAAGTGGTTCCATCATGGGCTAGGAAATTTAATTGGGGTCCAAGCCCTCTACAGGGACATATTAACACCTACAAGTGAAGTGTTGAGAGCCATGGGACTCTGAGTAGTCGTTGAGCATCACTTACAACATTGGGCACCTCCAACACCCACAATGTTCCAACACTTTTTCGTACATAGCTGACTTTTATGGGATGATGCACCTGGACCATCTTGCCGCTAGCCGATTCAACATTGTTACAGAGGGAAGGCAGTTGATTCAGGGCCAAGAGGAGGATGGTCTCACACCTTGAGACATGGGAGGGCTAGTAACACCTTGAAGGCCCTCAACGATGGAGAAAATATAGGCATATTGATCACCTAGAGACCCATGAAAGTCATTTTTGTGCCCCAAGCCCAAAACTAGGCTCCACAAAGGATTTTGTCAGAGACCTAGGGGCCAACCCCTAGAACATGATTTTTGAGGGCCTCTACACATATTGGCACTTGAAGCCCACGGTGTCAGCCCTAAATGAGCCTATGCTAGCATGACATCAACATTTCAGCATGAACATGTAGAGATTTAATTCTATTTTTCAAATGTTACAAGTCGGCTTGTGACGTTGCATATTATGACACTATTTTATGATTTTTAGGGGGCTCATAGGCTAATTAACATTTCGGATTCCTCATAAATAGAGGAACATGTCATTGTAACTTCTAAGTTCCCATTGTCATATCACTTGGGATTTACAGTCTAGTTAGCTGAATTTGGACTTGTACTCTTGAGGAAGCTTTGGATGTTGTGGATGGATTTTTATATTTCGAGCTGATCTTGTTCATCTTTGGAGCTATTCTTTGTTCAAATGAATGGAAATATTTCATGTTATCTTGTAAGTTGCAACTAATTGTTGAATATTTATTGCTACATGTCTAATGTATGGAATTATTGATTCCAAGTTATGCTAAAATTGTGCCCTAATTTGTTGAAGATAAATTAAATACTATCTAGATGAATATTGCATTTATTACTCATGCATAACATGTAATAAATTGTCCTAGTGGTGAATTCCTAGTAGCTCTCCCATGAAATTTCATTTTTTTGTTCCATAGGTAAATGCTTGAGATCTTGTTGCAATCAAAATTTCAGCCTCCTTAGAAACTTATTGGCTAACCTATCTCATCCTAGACTCCATTTTCCCAAGGGACAAGGGATTGGTCTACTTGATTGGTGATCATATTTTACTTTTACCCATAATCTTCTCTCTCTAATTTTAGTCCCTTAAGCCTAAGCTTGCAAACTAGGGCTTGCTGAGGCAAAGTGAATTTTGGTGAGTGGAGGGCCTAAACATCAAGGGGATAGTATTTTCCACAAGATCTACCCTTTTGGTGGGCATCCATCTCAATTTCATCCATAAAATTTCTTTCCCTAGTTGTTTGCTCTAAGAGGGAAACCCTAGTTTTGTCTTGTTTTAATTTAGGGACTTTCTTGAAGGTTTCATGAGCCTTGATTTGGTTGGTACATATCATTCAAAACCTTTTCTCTTGGCCTTGGCCTTTGGATACTCCAACACACAACAAATTACGTAAACCCTAGGTCTTGTGCTTGAAACCCTAGGACTCTACATAGAAAATGAATTGCCTCCAAAGGGAGCATTGAACCATTGTTGTTTGTTTCTTGTGGAAGCCATGGTCAAGTCACGTCATACATTTCACTTAGAATACTTGCCCAAGGTGAATTTCATATAAATTGGGACTTTTACCATTGGTGAAAATCTGTAAAGAGTAGGGGGTTTTGGCTATGGTGACATTGGGCCTGATATCACAAAATATTGCAAGCCTTGGAGAGGGAAACCTGACAAGACAAGAGTTAACAATGGGACAGTGGTCCACTGTCACCTCAACCAAGGTCCCTTGCTCTTTACAGACTTTCACCATTGGGAGGAGTGTCGATATTAAGGAAATCACTTAGAATAGATATGTTAGGTATAGGGAATGAAGTTATCAAACAAGAGCTCATTCAAAAGAGAGGCTCAATAAATGTACAAGGCTTCAAATAAGCAAATCACTCTCTAAGAAAAGCCCTAGAAAAGAAGGCTCAAGACCTAGGGTTTCAAGATTTTTAGATGGTGATATGTATTCACAAGGTTGAGGCTTGAGAGAAAATGATTCTTGAGATATACTTCAAGAAGTAATAAGCTCATACAACCTTCAAGAAAGTCCTCAAGTTGATGGGAAAAGAACTAGGGTTTCCCTCTTGGAGCAACACCTAGGGCAAATACAATTTGAGTGGATGGCCACCAAACTTGGAGAATAGGTATCCTAGACCCTAAGCTTGATGTTTAGCCTCTCAAATCAACAAGAATCCTCCCTAAAATTTTGTTGCAAGCCCCAGATTTTCACCCTAGCTTTAAAAGGACCAATTTTAGGGGAGAAAATTATGGAGAAAAATTGGGATTGATTACCAATGACTTGGACTAGAGCCTTGTCCGCATATGGAGTCAAGGATGAAATAGATAAGCTAGATCCTTTCTAAGGAGGCTAAAATTTGATCCCCTAGGTATCAACTTTTAGCATTTACCCACTTAAAAACAAAATGCAGTTTGATGGAGAGATTAAAGATTTCCTCCACTAGGAACATTCATTACATGTTTTACAATGAATAACATATGAAATTCTCAACTAGTTAGCCTTTCAAAATTAATTTTCAACAATTAAGATACAAAATAACATAACCTGGAAGCAACAATAGCATACATTAGACAATTTTAAGAGAGAATATTCAACAATAAGCACTTATAAGACAACATATAGTATATCCATCCATTATCCAAAGAAGTAGCTCCAAAGACACTTACAAGACAACATATAGTATATCCATCCATTATCCAAAGAAGTAGCTCCAAAGACAATAAATAATAGCTTTGAAATATTGAAATGTGCCTAATAGATCTCCGATAGCCAAGAAGGAACACATGTGAAAATCTCCTTAGAGGTCGAATTCCAAGTGTGATGATGATCAGAGACTAAATGAGGTCTCTCATATTTATACATGTCCAATAAAGTCTAATATTAGATTAGAGACCTTATTAGTTGACAAATGATGGGAAACAATTATGTGGTTACAAGTCAATCACATAGCCAATGTAAAATATAAACATAAACCCACAAGAGGGCCAAAATGCTGATGTCATCACTGCATGGGCCTCTTGGAGGCATGCGTTGAGGTCTCTTTATGCCAAAATGAGTCAAAAGGGCTCCAAAAGTCATCTACTAGGGGTTGGACCTGAGATATCCATGCAAATCATCGTGTGGACCCCATTTTTGTGTTTGGGGCACAAAATGGGTCTCATGGGTCTCCTGGTGATAAAATTCCCTGTATATGCTCCAACGTTGGGGCTTAGAGGATGGTGCTATCCCTCCCATGTCTCAGTAGTGAGAAAAAAACTCATTTGGGCCTCAGATCAACTGCTAAAACCCATATATACTGCTAAGTTGGCTAGGGGCACACTAGTCCAAGTGCATCATCTCATAAATAATGTGGGGCAAGGTGCAGATTGTTGGGGTGTTGTAGGTGCCCATAATGTGGAGTGATGGTTTGCAAATAACAAGAGTCCCATGGATCTCATCCCTTCACTTGTAGGGTGGCATATGCCCCTCTAGTAGACTTGGGCCCCAGTTAAGTTGACTAACCCATGATGAAAAAGACCTACCAATCACACATAATGTCTAATGTTGCATCTTCACCATTAGGTAAAATTAACAATTAGTGCATCTACATGTACCGAGCTTGTTAATCAAGGGCATATTGGGACTTCATATGGGGCTTCTTTTCCAAAGTTGGGGTTTTGATCTTGTAATAGTGTTACCTCTATAGGTAGGAGTGGCTAATAAACAACCCTATTATGTGTTCCCAACCCCAAAGGGAAAGACATGTCCCTGGTACATCCTTTAATTAATAGGTGGCATGTGAATAATGATGGAATGAAATGGGGTGAAGGGATCTCAGGGCCAAACATCATGGGTACAAGGATAGCAATAATGAGGGAAGCCCATGTATTGGGTATATAGATGTGAGGAGGGAGAAATTGTGTTACATGGGTTACCCCAACCTTTGTTTTTCCACCCTTCTTTATTTACCTTTTGCTTTTTCTTAATTTTCTTTGTATTACTGCTTGAAGCTCCAGGAAATGAGAGCATGTTTTGTATGATGTATAACATTGGTTTACTCCCTTAAGGTGGGGCAATTCACGCCGACTAGGGGTTGGGACCTGCATGGGTTCCTTCAATGATGAAAATGGGCACTCATGGGCCCTAAGAACCGGGGTGATGGCTATAATGATAAGGGGTAGAGATCATGCTTGGCTTTTTCCCACGTTCTATTATTAAATGTCCCAACCATTTTTTGCATTTTTATGATTTTCATTTTGTTTTGTTTCTTGCTTGTGGCCATGATATGCCTTTAGCTTTCTTTTAGTTGCATCAACCTTAGGGGCAACGTTTCCAAGCCCGAACCAAATATGTGGACAAGGGGAGGGGGTGTGCCAGTGCCCTTCGGACCCAGTGGTCATGTGGACCCAGAGAAGGAAAAATGTGAAATAGGGCTCATAATGTGCAGAGGGGAGTGAAAAATGTGAAATGGGAAAATGGGACCACGCTACCAAAATCGGGGTTTCCCGAGTAGTTGCCTTCCTAAAAAAACAGGCCAAGAGGGGAGATCCCATGGGACTAGGACTGAATATTAACCCCCATTTAAGGTGAGTGGACTAAACTACAATAAAAGCCCTTCCTTCTTCCAAGTCACCCAATAATCCATACCCACAATGCCCAAAATGAAGAAGCATAGGCACCTGATTGCACAATGAAAAACATTCCTTTTGGTTAAGAATGTCCACCTTCTAACATATGCTCTTAACAAATGGTCGAGGAAACATACAACTAATGAAACGAGAAAAGATACAGTGGCACATCACATCGGCTATAAGGTGGTTCTCAGGGGCTGCAAACTGGGAGAAGATGAACAAAAGAATGACCTTCTAGGGGTACCCACTTTTGGTGGACAACAGGGCCACCACCCCATTGTTGTCTCTTGGTCTAATTTATGGCTTGTAGGGTTTCCCTCTCCAAGGCCTGCTAGATTTTGTTGTAACATTTTTGGCATTGTTGCCGGGGACACGAAACATGTGTTCTTCCATTTATCAAATCATTTACCTTCCCCTTTGAAGAGGTGAATTCTCTAACGACAAGATAGATCCTATTTTGGTTAGTCCTAAATCTATTCACACTAAGTCTCCTAGCTCTCCTGAAGGAATCACACTTAGAACAATTACATCTCCTTTAACAAGAGTTGTTGCCAAGGAAGCCCTTGAAGTTGGTGCTTCACCAAATAAATCTACTACTCCTATAGCTAGAAGACTTTTTCTTTATACTGCTACCCCAATGGATAAACCATGGAATATTGTTTCTTTCAGACCCTTAAACTTCACTGGTCTCCCTGATGCCCCTCATCAATTCCTTGAAAAATACCATGAGTGGATACCTAAGCTTAATGGTATTGATTGTTAGAAAATCAGAAGGGCAGAGAGATTTTCTCTTGATGATAATTACTAGTGATATCTTTGAGTTCTTATTATCTTTTTTATGTTCTTCTTTTATCTTAGTTTCATCAAGCAATTATCAAAAGCAAAACATGAAGATCAAGTACACCATATGTAGGCACTCTGTCAAGGCTAAAAACCCTTTATAGGGGAAAATGCAGTAGAAAACTCTTCCTTAAGTAAATTCAAGATGACATGGACCAAGACCTTAGACCAATAGACCTTCCTCCTCCACCAAGTCAGCCTTCCAATTAGATTCAACAACCTTTACTAGTCTCTTCTTGTCTAGCAGCTTCATCCTAGCAACAACCCAGAATTTCGGCCCCCAACAACTCAGATTTTGGGCCCAGCTTCAGCATCAAAGTTTCGTCCCCTCCAGCAGCGCAGCATCTTCACACGTGTGAGAGAGAAAGAGGGAATTGTGACTTATTGTGCTTGAGAGAGACCTTATTCTTCTTCTCTATCCTTCTTCTTCCTTGAAATTCACACTTTTTATGGCCCCAAAAGATGCAAATCAAACCTGAAAAGTAAGTGATCCAAATGAGGTCGAGTTGTTGCCCTTATATAGGAGTTTCTGCCTCTCAGTTAGGCTGACTTGTCCAGTTTGAGGTTGACTTGGTGGAGGAGGCCTAATTGACCTATTTTATAATTAAATAAATTTATTTCTTGACAAATAAACCCCAAGAAGGGTTTGCTACAATATGACATGGACAAGGACACTTGACATAAACCCTAGAAGCCTACAATGGAGGATTTTGACTTATAAACAATTGACCCAAGCATGAAACCCATGCTTTAATAGGTCAATTTCTTAAATAATAATATTTTTTTTTCTTTCTTTTGATAAATGTATTACATCATGACTCAAATACAATTATGAAGCCGACACTAGTTACATTATTCAACACTGATGTCACCACGACTAAAATACATGTGCATATTTTTTATTGGGCAGTTGGTCCTAGATACATTGATCATGAAAATGTCATCATGATGCTCTTTTCCTTATCATTAGATGGTGATGCTAGGGATTGGTACTTCAGTCTGCCTCAAGGAAGTATCACTACTTGGGATCAATTTCATGAGGTATTTAAAAAGAGATGGGCATCGAACATGGATGGGAGTATAGCTCTTGATAAATTATTGGCCATGCCCAAAACTGAAAAAGAAATTGTTAAATAATTCATACATAGGTTTCATAATCTTTATAGAGAAATCCTTGATAGGTTAAAGCCCTCTGATGTGATCGTTCTAGAAATATTTGTCAAAGGATGCCGTGGGCACTTGACCTTTACTCTTAAGTATAAGAAACTGAATAATTTGGATGGAGCCAAGAAGATAGTCATGGAATTAGAGCAAAATTTGAATGCTACCCACATCGACATGTTCAATTATCCTAGGCTAAGATTGAGTTTAAATCTAAATCTAAACCCCTTTTTGATGAGGTGGTCTTAGCACTTGCTCAATAGGTGTAGAAGCTTACTTCAAATATCCACATAGGACAAAAGACAATCATGAATAGATTGACCACCATGGAAACAAAGCAAGGGTCAATGTCTAACTATCCTCCTAAGAATCAATTCAATAAGGATAAAACTTTCAAAATGAATCTTGAAGGAGATTGAGCCACACAAAGTCTCCCTAACACTCGTGCTCCCACCAATATGGTAGGACAATGAGGGTCTCCTTGGGATCAATCTTCTGGTGGACCTCAAGAGGATAGCCATTCTTAACAAAGTGAAGAGGAAGAAGAGTTTGAGCAATGAATGTGGTTGATGAAGAAAATCCTTTCAATATCCTGTTTTCCAATACCTATGTTCACCCGTAGCTTGACCAAATCAAGAGCAAAAAATAAACAGGAAGAGTCTATGCTAGTTGTGGATGAAAATGGAAGGTTCAAAGGGCTGCAATATTCTAGGAAATATGACAAACAAGCCCAAGGAAGCTCTAGTTTGGCCAACATATCTCAAGAAAAGAAATCCTCTAAAGGGAAACCTCAAGGAAAACTGAAACCCAAAGCCAAGAATGATGAAATTGAATTAGACGTTGATGAAGGTAGCGCTATTAGGAAGCTTCATGTGTTGGTACCCATAAAAGAGATGGTCAAGCTAGCTCCCCATAGGTGGTGTTTGGTCTAAAATGCGAATGCAAATTAGAGTTTCATTTACTATCAATCCGGGTGAGTAAACTTTGAGGATCATCCAATATATATGGACTTAGAGACAAACTAAACTAAGCTAGGTGAAGAAATGCCAAAGCTCCCTTATAGAAGGTCTTTCATTGGGATCTCCAACACCTCTTGGATCAAGTGCATAGAAACCTGTCATTTCCACTGGGCTGGGCTAATCGACTAGGATGGGCTCCCCGGCTGATCCAATACGCTGATCCAATCCGCTGGGCTACCAATCTATCTAATACCACTTTAGTCTTATCTGCTCCCACATATCGCACTATAACGGACAGTAGAAAAGCCAATGACACTTGACCACTATTCTCACCCAAATAGAGAAATATTTAGTCATTTAATCAAAATGAAATCTAAATACATTGTGACAAGTGTAAGAAATATTAAAGCTCCATTACAGGAGACTGTTCATTAATATTTCTAATCATCTTAATCAACAAACTATTTTAACTAATGAAATTAAAGCACTTAAACCTAATTCTGATTGATAGCATGAAATATTAAAGCTCTCTTACAAGAGACTATTCATTTATATCTCAAGCATATGAATCAGAAACTTAAACTAATGAAATCAAACATTAAATAACAAATCAGATTCATTGAAAGAAACATTAATACTTTCTTATGAAATATCATTCGTTAATATTTCAAACATATGAACCAATAATTTAATCTAATGAAATTCACAAACAAGTATCAAATGAAAGTTTACCAAAACAAAACGAGCATGCAAGTGAGGCAATGGGGGCCCTCCATAGCTCCACAAGCACACCTAGAAAGAAGTCAAATGTAAAAGAAAATCGAATCCACTTTATTTATCATCAATTGCAAATTGCAATTACAAGCTCCAAGTTCTACATTCTAAGAGGTCCTAAACTCTACATTACAATGATTCTAAAATCTAAAATTACAATTGAAGGACTAAGTTTCTAAATTCTAAAAATTAAGATTACAAAGGAAATAACACTCCTATTTATACAACAAGATGAGATAACAAATGCATAATGATGATCCACTATTCCCTCTTCAAATCCACATATCTCTCAACCAATGGTGACACATAGCCCTATCCTCCATGATCTTATCCATGAGGTCCATGATCTCCTCAAATTCGAATTTGAACATAAAGTGCCATATAAGGGTGCGTTAGAAGCTTCCTTTGTACCTACACATGTCAACAAACTCATTCTAATTGTTAGGTATAAGTATATGGATATTGTTTTCTAAAGTTTAACCACAAATTCACTTAAAAATACTAAGAATTAATAATATTTTGGAATACACAATGGTAGCCCATTTAATGATGAAAGTGAAGCTAATGTGATGACATGGTGGTGGAATAGAGGTGAGAAAATGTGTGAATGGAGAGAGTGGATGTTGAATAGAGTGAAAGTGGATGTATTTTAAAGATAATTCTTAGGCCTAACATACCCCCAAACTGAAGGTATTGCATGTCATCATGCAATCTATTACATTACTTTTGATACTTGAGCTTTGGCTTAAACTTTGCATGATATCATTTACTTAACTTTTGCAAACTGTTTCTGATGAATTGTAACTTGGTTGGTTCCTGTGTGTCAACCATATTTTGTTTGTTGCATTCAATTTTAATGTATGATCTTTGCATCATGATAATTTGATTTTTATTGCAAAGTATTTTGTTGGAATGCATCATGGTTGGTTCTTGTGTAACAACCATGATTGTGTTGGCATCCAATTAACTTTTAAATACTTTTTACAAAGCCATTTTTATGCTCATGATGATGTAATAGTAAATATATTTTGAAAGTATGTGGGTTTTAGAATGTGATATATGAATATGGAAAAATATGAAGGTGACAAAGTATGAATGTATTTCCCCCCCCAAATTGATGGTTTTGGCAATTTTGTGAAATGAGGAAATGAAGGTTTTTCCCAAAATTATCATTCCAGCTTTCAAGGAATTAAATGGTTAAAAGTTAGAAAATATCATACCTCAACTTACCCTTTCAAAAATGGATGAGAGTTGTGCATGTGTGGCTGCAAAATTCTGATCATAGTCTTCTTTACTTGGTTGTGAAAATGGTGGATGAAATCGAAAAAGTGAATCTTTTATTGTTGTTGCATCTGCTGCTAAATCTGCTGCTGGATCTTTTGTTGAATGTTCGGAATCTGCTGCTGAATGTGGCTGAAAATGTGTAAGGCTTGGAAGGTATACAAAATTTAGAATTTACACTTCCCCCCAGCCTTATTTATTGACTTGTCCTCAAGTCATTTACATCAAAAATTGAAAAAGTAATGAAATTAATTCTGCTTCCTCCACTACAAAATGATTGGTCTTCATGTCTTCAATGCTCATTGGCACAATTCTTGTCATGTGAATAAATGTTTCGGTGTCGAACATAACAAGAAATTGTTAACTTAGTGGCCATTGATGGATGCCACTAGTCAACACGAGATCTCCCATCTTTGATGTGGATGAGAGTCAAGATGCCCCGAACACATCTTTCTAAGTATGAATGAATTTGTTGTTGTCGAATACTCAGAAGATCTGACGAACAAGGGACATTGATGTATTCCCTTGTTTATCGGCATGATAGCTTGCCCTTAAGGCTTAAAGGTGTTTCTAGAAAAATATTTAGACTAAAGGACTATGGACTCAATGGTGTATGGAAACAAGGTTTTATTTGCAGGGGTAGGAAAAAGGAAACTGACAATGAATAGGAAACTAACAATGTGTTGCGCCAAAGTGGAACAAAAAGCTTGTAAATGTGTTTCGTTGCTTTTATTGGTGGGTTAGGTATGATGAAAATGTAATGAAGTGTATGTGGATAATGAGAAATGGTTAATGACTCTTGCTGGGAAAAAGTGAATTTTGGCATGCAAAATTTCAAATATAACAAATCTGCTCATTAATTCTGGAATTTCTGCTAAAAAAGCTGAGATTGACCAGCGTTGACCAGCCACCTGTAGACGTCGAATTCATGTGTGGATAGGTATTTCACCATCCTTGTACATTTAGAAACAAACCCTAGCTCTTCGAATTTGCTAATCTGTCATGCAACATGTCAAACCATTAAGTTATTACAGGAAGTTGCAAGAACTTGTATTTTTCTAGAAATTTTGTTTATGTTCATGGACTTGTTCTTTAGAATTTCTCATGAAATTAATTTTCTGAAGACTAATTGTGTGCACAATTAGTTTCCTTAATGATTAGTTGATCATTCAAAATCTGCAAAAAAAACTTGGCATAAAGAACATAAGTGTGTTCAAGAAGAAATGGCCATTCCCTTCCTGATTCCTTCGCAAAAATTAATGCCAAATGAAACAGATTAAGGAGAATCAAAAGCATAATTTTCAGTCCAATTCATAATATTGATAACAATCCATTTTTAAGTAATAACCATGAAAATTAACTCATCTCCCTCTTTGTGTCAGATGTCTCCTTGAATGTGCATGACAAAGAGCATGTGCTGCAGATTAGTATGTCTCATAAACGCATACAACCATAATGAAAGCATATATTTTAATGCCAACTCTAAGCATAATCCTCCAAATGTTTTTTAATTGTTTTGATTTTTTTTTTAATCTTATTGTTTTGCTTTTATTTATTTATTTATTTTAGTTATTTTGATTTTTTAATTGTTTGATTTTTTATTTGTATTTTTTTTAATAGCTTTGATTTTTTTATGGATATTTTATTGTTTTTTTTTTTTAAACTAAAATTTAAAAATAAAATTTATTGTGTCCAAAAAAATAAAAATAAAATATAATCGTTTTTTTCTTTTTCCACTAATCAAGTAATATGTTCCATTTGTTCACGTGGAGCAAATTCACATTCATTTCCCTTTTTTTTTGAAGTATATTATATATTTGATTTCATTGCTGACAAAACCCAAAAAGAATGGATTAAGATGAGGAGGCCTCTGTTCATGAAGCCCGACCAAGGTAAACTAGAACAATGCATCATAGGATTTTCAACAGGGCTTAAAACTAGCAGAAACAGATCAAACACAAAACTGCACGGAACTCAACTGTCTGGTGACCGATTTGGACGATATTTAACTCCATATGTGCAGTGAAAACTCGAGATTCAAACTTTACCATAAAGATTTATGGATTCGCAGCAGAATTGGTGAAACAGAGATAAACATTTCCACTAAGTCTTCATTATTGTTTTCCCTGAAATCATACATTTGATTGATGCAGAGGTTAAGGTGCGGTCGAAGATTCAAGATCGATATCTTTCCTAATTAGTAGCTTCACAAAATCTGCATCAAATCATCAAATCCCTCAAATCGTGCCACAAAATCTGTATGCAATCATGAAATCGCTAAAAATGGATCAATCGAAAGCAGATCAAATCAAGACTTAATTTAGCTCAAATCAAATCCACGGAACCTAATTTAGCTCGCCCAATTTGGCAGAAACCGTTTACTTAATTCAACAAACAGAAAACACCAAGTAGAGTTTAATTTAGAATCTTTCTCCATGTCAATGACATCTCAACACCCTTTAGCAATGGCCCTTCATTTCTGAGCGCTCTTATGCAATCACCGTCAAAGTGACAATGCCTCTTTTCGCGTAGCTCGCTGGCGATCACTCTGTTGCAAGAAGGCGTAAGTCGAGGCACCAAATTCTCTTATGCACTTCCCAATACAGCTCCAATTCTAAAGCTCCAAAGGTAGTCTCACAAGTTGGCTGTTTCTAACTTGTAGAAGTCGGCTTCACATGCAGATGAATCTCTGGGTTGCACGCTAGCTTTCCCAGTGAATTTGACGTCATATTGGAATTCTTACTGAGCGTAGGAACCCAATAATCCTTTACAACTCAAGTACGACAGTTCACTAGCTGGAACAAGTTTCACAGTTTACTCAAGCACATTCACACCAGACGTTTATTCAAGCATGAATGAAAGGGTCTTGAAGAACCGCGATTTCCTCTCAAACCATTACGAATTCAAGGAAACAATTCTAGGTTATGTAATTTATTCTGTTCTGGAGAAAACACGTCTTAGTTTTTCTAGATATGTTTTGGTTTGATCACAAAACATGTTTCAAAACTACGTGTCAAAACTGTTGCGTCAAGCCTTGTACATGATCTAGGACAGAGTGTTCATTGAGGTCGTAGGAAACGGGAAAGTTTCCAACCCAGCCTTTCAACCATTGACAAAATGATAAGCCACAATCGCTATTGATGATGGTAAAAACTCTGGCTATATAATTCGATATTCTTCCATATTGGCTTCCTCATTATTTCTTTCTCAATCCATTTTCGGTCAACTGTATTTGTTTGGAGAAAGCAACAGAGGCTAATACTTCAAACTCACATGGTTCTTTTTGACTGAACCAAATGGAAAACCGTTTTTAAGTCAAATTTGGCTGGACTTAGTTATTACTGAATTTTCAAAATTTTTGGACGATTTGGTCAAAATTTGTAACTGTGGTCTTTATTACAATTTTTTTCAGTGTTCGATTCTCCGGCCAAGATTTGTAACTTCCAAAATGACCACTAATTTTGGTTAAGATTTCCTCTGGATAGTTTAAACGGTACTACTTGCATTCACAAGTCAACAAAATGGCCAAATCAATATAATTACTAATTTTTTGTCTTTTACTGCATTGGTACTGTTTAACAAATACACTACATTTAACTTGGAGCCTTATCGAATTGAACGTGCTGTGATTTACCTTTATTCTATCGCCGAGTACACCATGATGCGGAGAACTGGTTACACCTCCATGTTGAAGGGCCAGAAAATATGTATACCTGGAGCTTTCATTCCCTTCCTTAGCATAAATCAGTTGAACTGAAGTTATCGAATATTCGTTCGCTGTCAAGATTATCCTTGTAACCGCTGAATGTGTTCCATCATACCAGTCACTTCTGCCATGGCCTTTGTATTTTTGAGATTGGTTAAACTCCTGTTTTAATGATTTGTGCAAATTCCTAGAAAGAGATTTTTATATTATTTTTGAAAATAAATCAGTAGATTTTTTGATCTTCCTGATCGCTCGAAGCGCAGGAAGAGAGCATAGTAATCTATTGTGGATGAAGTGGCTCTTATTAATTTATTCATGGGAAATGTTGATGATTTTTTTTATTATTTAAAAAAAAAAGAGACAAGACTAAAAGAAAACTCTACGCAATCTCGTTTTATTCTTCTAATCTATTCTATTTAACTTGAAAGATTTTTTATTTTATTTTTCTAAGTGAAAGAATGCTTCCAGTGAAGCCATTTATGGACTAAGAATTCGAAAATGCTCACATCAAGATTTAAAATTTTTACTTTATGCTTTGCAAACATGTGAGTAACCTGTCTTTTTCTTGGAGTTGGTGCAAGGTTCTTTTGAAACCAATCTTCAATATTGTTCTTGCTCTCTAAGAAGTTCCTGTTTGACATCTTCAAATTTCTCATTTGTAGATGAATTAGTAAGAAATGGGGGGTTTGATTAAAAAACTGAATTTAAAATCAAACTAAGTATGAAAAATAAAAAGCTCAAACTTGAACACCTTTATGAAGATCCTGCTGTCACTACGTTTCACAAGTTAGTCCATAAAAAGAAATTGCAATAAAAATGACTTCCTAATTTTATCTCTAAATCATCTTCCCTGGGAACGACACCAAAATGTTTGGTCTAAAATGCGGATGCAAATTAGAGTTTCATTTACTATCAATCCGGCTAAGTAAACTTCGAGGATCATCCAATATATATGGACTTAGAGACAAACTAAACTATGCTAGGTGAAGAAATGCCAAAGCTCCCTTACAGGTCTTTCATTGGGATCTCCAACACGTATTTAGTTATTTAATCAAAATGAAATCTAAAGACATTGTGACAAGTGTAAGAAATATTAAAACTCCCTTAGAGGGGACTGTTCATTAATATTTCTAATCATCTTAATCAACAAACTATTTAAATTATTGAAATTAAAGAACTTAAACCTAATTCTAATTGTTTGCATGAAATATTAAAGCTCTCTTACAAGAGACTATTCATTTATATCTCAAGCATATGAATCAGAAACTTAAACTAATGAAATCAAACATTAAATAACAAATCAGATTCATTGAAAGAAACATTAATACTTTCTTACGAAAGGTCATTCGTTAATATTTCAAACATATGAAGCAATAATTTAATCTAATGAAATTCACAAACAAGCATAAAATGAAAGTTGACCAAAACAAAACGAGCATGCAAGTGAGGCAATGGGGGCCCTCCATAGCTCCACAAGCACACCTAGAAAGAAGTCAAATGTAGAGGAAAATCCAATCCACTTTATTTATCATCAATTGCAAATTGAAAGTACAAGCTCCAAGTTCTACATTCTAAGAGGTCCTAAACTCTACATTACAATGATTCTAAAATCTAAAATTACAAATGAAGGACTAAGTTTCTAAATTCTAAAAATTAAGATTACAAAGAAAGAGATAACACTTCTATTCTAGGAAACCGGATTCGTCCTAAACCCCCTGCGAATCCCGAATCCGGCGAATCCGACACGATTCGGTCCGGATTCGTGTCCAAATCACAGGACACGTCGTGTCCGAGGGCGTGTCGCGATTTTCAGGGGCGTGTCGCGATTTTAGGACACGTGTCCGGTTTCCAGGACTTGCTAAGCTCAGCGCGGGTATGAAAAGGGCGTGTTTGCTCATTAATATTTTCATTTGGTAAGTGATTTGTGCTGTTGCAGCAAGGAGTAGAGCATTTTGGCAGCTTCATAATCAAGTCTAGGCCCTAGTATTGATATGCTATTCATGGTAATGTTAAATTCTTAAAGTAAAAGTGACATTCTCCTTAATCTTCATTTTCATCCTTTTACTTAAATTTTTAACATTACCATGAAATGACTCAGGATGTTTGAGAGTGGTTTCGGCCTCATTGGATTTCATATGGAGAAAGTAGAATTTTAGATTTCATTCAAAATCCAGCAGACTTATCAGTTTTTCAGGATTTTAGGATTGAGGGATTGCAATGTTTCCATTGAATTTTGTCATGTATTAGGGTATGGAACTCGTATTTAATCAAGAGCACCAAACCAAGAGCTTCTGAATATGTCGCTCCCGCTCCCGTTTTCGCTCCCGCTCCCCGCTTTTGCTCCCGCTCCCAAGTAACACTGTTCCTAATGATATGGGTCTGGACACCATTGTTGAGTTGGCATTGGCCAACATGGATCTCAATGATCCAGTGCTAGAGCCTGTTAGATTTGATGACTTAGAGGGGTCAGCCTCCATACCAGCAGATGCAAAGGCGACTATGGATACAGGGGAGGAGGAGGATGTAGAGGAGAGCAGTGGGGACCATGATGATGGGGACAGTGATGCTGATTGATGCCTTGAGGCTTGTATACCTGTAGTTGTTTTATATTTTCTATTTCTATTTGCCATTGGCATTGCACCAACACTACCTAGTACCTATGTAACACATTTTGATTTGATGACTTAATGAGAAAACTACAGTTGTCAGTGTGTTTATCTTACTATCTTGTAGTTGTAAGTTGTCTTTCAGTTATGAATTATGAATCATGATTTAAATTTTTAATAGATTTATCATTTATGTGACCAGTACCACTGACATTTATTTGAATTTTGTATGTACTATGCATGCTAATAGCTATAGATGAAGATCTATGTTTGAAATCAATAAATTTGTATCATTAATTAAAATTTGTGTAAGAAATATGATAATATCTAATTTCTAATATATATATATATATATATATATATATATATATATATATATATATATATATATATATATATATATATATATATATATATATATATATATATATATATATATATATATATATTTTAATAAAATAATATATAACGTGTCCTAACGTGTCCTGTTCCGGGGGTCAGCGTGTCCCGAATCCGACACCACGAATCCCGAATCCTACGTGTCCTGAATCCCCGTGTCAGGTGACTTAGCTTCTATTCATACAACAAGATGAGATAACAAACTCACAAGGATGATCCACTATTCGCTCTTCAAATCCACATATCTTTCAACCAATGGTGACACATGGCCCTATCCTCCATGAACTTCTCCATGAGGTCCATGATCTCCTCAAATTCGAATTTGAACATAGAGTGCCACATAAGGGTGCCTTAGAAGCGTCCTTTATACCTACACATGTCAACAAACTCATTCTAATTGTTAGGTATAAGTATATGGATATTATTTTCTAAAGTTTAATCACAAATTCACTTAAAAATACTAAGAATTAATAATATTTTGGAAAACACAATTGTAACCCATTTAATAATGAAAGTGAAGCTAATGTGATGACATGGTGGTGGAATAGAGGTGAAAAAATGTGTGAATGGAGAGAAAGTGGATGTTGAATAGAGTGAAAGTGGATGTATTTTAAAGATAATTCTTAGGCCCAACAGGAGGTAATTTAAAAAGGCCTTAAGCCTTGATGATGGACTTGATGACCCTCCTGTCATATTACAAAATATAAGTTTTGATAAGAGGAATGATGGTCATGATCCATTTTTGTTGACATTAGTCATTGATAGGCTTATGCTACACAATTGTATGCTAGACTCGGGGGTTTCTGTGAACATCATGCACCAATTGGAATTGCACATCACTACACCTTATAGAAATGTGTGTGGTTTTGAATCCAGTTCCATTCCTATGTGTGGTATAATTAAAGACCTAAAGGTATCTTTGGCTGCTAACAAAGATATTTCAGTCTTAATGGACATTGTTGTTATAGATGTACTTGATGTAGGGGGGGTGTTGTTGTCTAGGAAATGGAGCAGTTCTATTGGTGGTAAATTATAGATGGATTTATCTTATGCCACCATCCCTCAGCCTGATGGGACCCTGTTAATTTTAGATAACAATGGTATGTTCTATGCTTAGCGCAATTTTACTTCAATGTTCCTTTAGCATCCCAATAACAATTTCCAATTATTTTAGTAGCAATCACATTAACCATTAATCACGTTGACAGTAAATGCATATAGAACATAAAACAAATGCAGAAGACAAGCCAAGACAAGAGGACACCGGATTTGGTGGATGCCATGGAAAAACCCCAATGTGGGGAAAACCCTTTGATCAAATCTTATTATTATTCAATAGTTCAATGGAGAGAGAGAGTACAAAAGTCAAATAGATTAGCCCAATACAAAGTCAAATCAGCCTTGTCAAATTCTGTAGTCAACTGTAGTCAAACTTAAGCCCTAACCAAAAAGTCAACTTTAGTCAAAACAATAGTGAAACACCTCCTTTGAAGCTCGGTCAAAGGTAGTCAAATTTGGCCTCTAGTAGTGGTAAAAGTCAACCCAAAACAATTACAAAAACTCTGGTCAAACTTGGTCAACCTATGGTCAGCTCTGCGGTCAAACAAGCCTATGGTCAACATAGGTCAGACAACTCCAAAATCCTTGATTTCTATTCCAGTCAATGCGGCCTAAAGAAACCAAAATTTTGTCCTCAAAACCGCAGTTAAAACAGGTCAAAATCTCCTTGATCAATGCTAGTCAACGCTAGTCCTCAAGTCTGAAATTCGACCTATAATTTTCTGCCCAAAAATTCGTCCTCCTTGCTGCACGTGTGAGAGAGAGAGAGGTTGCTCAAGCTGTACGAACCAATCTGATGAAGAGAGAGAAGAATGTGTGAGTGACGGATGTCGAAATGAGGTGTGAAGTTTGAAGTCTCTTCTATTTATACACTTCGTTGTGGGTGAAGAGACATATCCATTGGGCTTCTTGAGCCTACATTAAACTGAGGCCGACCTGAACAATTTTCTCGTGTGGTCATGAATTCAAAATCACATTTCTGCTTGTCCGAATGAGATCATCTTTTTATCAATATTGGACCTCTCGAAAAGAGGAATCTAATACAATCATCATATCCATCAAATAAGTTGTCCCAAGGTGGAATTTGGCCCTAGTTGCCAATTTTAACACTCCCTCTCAACTAGGGAGAATTCCACTTGCCAATCCATTTATCATCATCAGGCCAACCTATCGTTATGTACCATTTCTGTCATATCTGCTGAACCATGAAGTAATAATGAAGAAGAATTGATCAAGAGTGAGTAACAAGACCTTACCACTCTCCACTGACAAAATTTAGTCCAGAGGTAGAACCTCAAATGATCCCAGATCAATTTGTTGAACACCATGCATCCTAGTCATAGGGAGTACGTTAGTACATGATGCATCCATTGGTAGTGCTTTGGTCCCTAATCACTTTTCCCAACTCATTGGCTAGATGAAAGGTATTTCCCATGAGTCCCGGACTCCGTGGGTAGGATGTATGTTGGGGCATCGACAGGAGAAGGTGAACCACTCATGCTATGCATATGTCAATCGTAGGGGAAGGTGAACCACTCACCCTACATACATGTGTCTGCAATCCTAGGGGAAGGTGAACCGCTGATCCTGTACATAGTGCACCACTACGAGAAGGTGAACCACTTACCCTATGGTCGCTCATAGCTCCAAGAAGTACCCCAAGCCCCTAGGAGCTCCTAGAGCTCAATGTTCAACTCATGCGAGACCCTCATAGGAGGTTCTTTCCACAAATCCAAGTCTCTCACGGAAGGCTAAGAATTTTACCTTCCCTGAGGGCTTCGTGAGAATGTCTACGATTTGCTCATCCGTCTTGATGTGATGGAGGCTTATTACTCTTTGTTGTACCATATCCCGGATAAAGTGGTACTTGATATCAATGTGCTTGGAAGGGTCGTGGAACACGGGATTCTCTAAAAGGCCAATCCTACTTTGGTTGTCGCAGAAGATCACGGTGATATCTAGCACGTGCTCAAATAGCTCACTGAAGAGCTTCCTCAACAACAGCTTCACAACAAGCCATACTAGCAACAATGTATTCGGCCTCGACGGTACTTAAAGCAACCAATTTTTGCTTCCTTCTCATCCAAGATATTGAAGCGGACCCCAAAGTGAAGAAACACCCAGACGTGCTCTTACAATCCACCACATTGCTAGCCCAGTCAACATCAGTACATCCATGTAGCTTCAAATTCCCGGCAGTGTATCTCAAACCATAGTTGATTGTGCCACAGAGATATCTCAAGAGATTCTTGGCAACAATCCAATGTATGTGATGAGGCTCGACCATAAATTGACTCAATGTATTCACAATGAAGCATATGTCCAGACGAGAGTTTACCAAGAACATTAGGGCCCCCACAAGTTGTCGATACTCGGAAGGATTTGCCAATGCGGGCCCAACAACACTTCCACATAGCTTCTTGAAGTTGAGTTCCATCAGAGTAGACACAGACTTGCATTCCACCATCCCAAATCTTTTGAGTAGCTTCATAGTGTATTTTCCTTGAGAAAGGAAAATCTCACCTGGCTTCTGCCAGACCTCCAAGCCTAGGAGTAGTGCATCAAACCAAAATCTCACCTGGCTTCTGCCAGACCTCGAAGCCTAGGAGTAGTGCATCAAACCTAGGTCATTCATCTCGAATTCGAAAGCCAACTCCCTCTTGCATTGATAAATGAGAGGGTCTGCAGTTGTCAGAAAGATATCATCCACATAAAGAACCATAATGAGAGACTTTTCCTTTTCAACCTTGAAGTATAGGTTTGGGTCAACTTCACTCCTTGTGAAACCCATCTTTCTAAGATAACTACCAATTCTCTCATACCAAGCCCTAGGGGCTTGCTTCAATCCATAGAGGGCTTTCTTCAACTTGCATACATGTGTCTTTCGGTCTTGAACTTTGAACCCCTCAGGTTTCTCTACATAGACTTCCTCCTTAAGTGAGCCATGCAAGAAAGCAATTTTGACATCCATTTGGTGTAGGCTCCATCCTTGAGAGGCATCAAGAGCAATGATGGATCAGATAGTGGTGTATTGGGAAACTGGTGCAAATATATCGGCATAGTTCACTCCTTCCTTTTGAGAGAAGCCTCGAGCAATGAACTTGGCCTTGATCTTTTCAACACTCCCATCAGCGCCATTTTTTATTTTGTAAATCCATTTTGAAGTGACCACTGACTTGTCCTCGGGTCTAGGAACCACATCCCAGACATCATTATTCGTGATCGATTCATATTCCTCATTCATCGCATCTTTCCAAACTTGGTGCTTCACGGCTTCTTCAAATGTACATGGCTCAGATTGAACAGTACTCATAGCAGCTAACTACTGTTGGTACCTATTCGGCTTCTTGCTTTCACGAAATGCCCCCTTTGGTGCAACATGTTTTTCAACATTTTCAAGAGTATCTTTGAGAAACAAAGGTCCTTTCCTTAAGGTAGAGGGCTCGCTAGGAGGTGGATCAATGGGATCCTTTGGGTATTAGATCATATGTCAAATATTCATCCTTCTTTCCTTTGTCATCATCATTGTCCTTCCTAGAGATAGGAAGATCTCTAACTTTCCCAAGGGAAGAATCTTCATCGAAGGTGACATCATGACTTATTTCCACTTCTCTTTGACCAAGCACATAGATTCTATATGCCTTTGAAGTTTCACTTTAGCCCACTAAATTTCCTTTCTTCCCAAGTGCATCTAGCTTGTTTCTTTTCTCTTTCGGCACATGAAAATATATGGGATAATCGAAAATTCTAAAATGAGAAACATCAGGTTTCTTACTGGTGAAAACTTTTTCAGGTGTCTTGAAGTCCAATGCTTGATGCAGGCATCTATTTTGAACATATACAACGGTGTTGGTAGCTTCTTCCCATAAGAACTTCGATAGGCCTTGGTCATGAAGCATAGCACGGGTAGCTTCTATTATTGTTCGATTATTCCTTTCCGTAACTCCATTTTGCTCAGGAGTATATGCAGTAGTGGTCTGCCTGTTAATGCCATATTCTCTACAATAGTCACTGAATTCATTTGACTCATATTTGGTTCCATTATCGATCCTCAATATTTTGACCTTCTTCCATGTTTAATTCTCGACCAAGGCTTTGAAAGAGCGGAACCATTTGAACACTTCATCCTTCTTCTTCAAGAAATAGATCCATGTTTTGTGAGAGAAGTCATCCACACAAATTGCATAGTACAAGTATCCTCCTAAAGATGTTACGGACAACATACCTAATAGATCAGAATGGACCAATTAAAGAATATCAGTAGTTTGACTTTCACTTGAAGGGAATGGTCCCCTTGTATGTTTTCCAACTGCACAACCCTGACAAACTCCTTCATGATCTATGTTAAAATCGGGCATACCTGTGACCATATTTCTTACATCAGGTAAGGCTTTGTAATGAAGGTGAGCAAACTTCGATGCCATAATTTAGATTGAAGAGAAGTATCACAAGTCATAGCTCCCAAAGGACTTCCTCCAACTTGATAGAGACCTTCAACCCTAAATCCAAGTGTAAATGCATCTTTCGGGTTCCTTTGCCAAACACGTACCTTCCCATCAACGAATGTCACCTTGAAACCTTTATCTTCCATCATAGAAATAGATACCAGGTTCTTTTTCAAATCAGGTACATATAATACTTCTTGTAGATGAAGGGTTTGACCTTGATTTAAGTGAAGAGTGACAGTCCCTATCCCTTTCATGAGGTAGGTGGCATTGTCTCCAAGTATGATCTCCAAATTTGTCTTCTTTTCAATCAAATTTGAGAGGGCCTCCTTGTACCCAGTGAAGTGCCTTGAGGCACCACTATCAATCAACCAATGATCCAATGTATCCAGAGGAGAGGCAGTGGTGAGGGTAGAAATAAGATAAAATTATTTTTGCTTATCTACAACATTAGTTTCCTCATACCTGGAGTTTCTCAACTTTTGGGAGGATGACCATTTCCATATCGAGTAGTGGGAGCATTCCTCTTTCCTTTGTTGTTGAACTTGTTGTTCCTATTGATTTGGGGTAGCATCAGATGTGCTCTAGCCACGAAATTTGGTGGAGAGGTTGGGGCACGAGAGATCTCCAATACCCAAAAAGGGTTTGGGCAGATTCTAAATAGATTAGGAGATATTAAAATAATTAATATTTTTAATGGAGTCCCTAAGTCTAAACTTAGGGAAAATAAAATATTAATGTGTATTAATATGAATCTGTGTTAGAGTGGTCCAAAAGACATGGATCAAGCTAGATCTAATCTTAGTCGTTGACTAGGGACTTAATCTCGGCCGTTGAGATGTCAACAAGAAAAGTATAAGAGGAGGCTTGAGGGTCACTTGGAGATCACACCAGATGATCAGTCATTCTATTCTCTAGAGCGGAGTTTGCTAAGAGAGATAGAATCAGTGATCGGGAGAGCAGCTAAGGGGCATTAAGTATAGAGGAACAGAGAAGGCAGAGATTGGGCAGGGAGAGTAGCGCAGCAGCCAAGGAGTGTGACGTGGAGCCAGCAAGGGCTCACGTAGGGCCATGTAAGGCAGCCAAGTGTTGCGCAGAGCACCAGAAGGGCCAGTGTCGCTGACGCAGAGGCTCCTAGAGTTGACGTAGAGGCTCCCAGAGCTGACGCAGGGCCTCCTGGGGCTGATGGAGGCTAAGGAAGGCTGACGCAGGGCCAATGTGAGATAGAGAGGGGCTGACGCAGTCCAGATTGGGCAGACGCTGGGGTTGCAGGAGCAGTTTTGTGCTGAGGAGCTGCTGGAAGGATTTTCCGAGGTTTTATGTTGAGATTTTCTGTTTTATTAAATTTGGGAAAAATCTCATGTATGTGACAACAACAGGATTAGTTGCTATATTAGCTCCAGTATTTTTTGAGGAGTTAATGCATCCTATATTTGTTGTGAGGGAATTTATGATTCAGTTTTATGCTCCAGCTATATAGAAATGTAATCCCGTAGAGGATTGTAAGAGTGTGTGTAGAGAAAGTAGAGAAAATAGGGAGAGCTGAGAGTATGTGTGAAGAATTAGATTTGTTGTAATCTCCTTTGAATAATAAGATTGCCGATGCCTCTGTTCTGGTGGACGTAGCCCAGATTGGTTGGGTGAACCACGTTAAATCTGTGTGTTATGGTTTTGTGTTTTTAATGTGCTGTGTATGTTTTGTTTAATTTAATTTCCGCTGCGCATTGTTAAGTCTAACAAGTGGTATCAGAGCGGCGCAGCGGAAGCGTGGAGGGCCCATAACCTACAGGACTCTGGTTGTGGAGCTGGTGCGTGTGACAGAGCTGCTGAAGGTGGAGTTCCGGCGGTTGGCGCGGTTTCAGCAGAGACAATCGCGCCAATTTCTGATAGTGAACGGGTTGGCGCGGTTAATTTTGGAACAGAAGCGCCAATTGGCGCGGATCCGAGTCTAATACTCGCGCCAGAGCTCCAATATCCCGATTGGCGCGGAATCGACGGGATTAAGCGCGCCAATTTTTCGTCACTTACACGGATTTTCTTCTGGCGTGGATGATCTGCTGTCAAAGGAGCGCCAGGCAGTGGATTGTGTTTTAGGCGCGGGTTTTCCGCTGTCAAGGAGCGCCCGACAGTTTTTCCCTCTGGTAAACCTGCAATTTTTTGTTTTTTCTTTTAAAATTGTGGTTACACGGTACGATAGAGGCATTTTTTAATTTGGAATTGGAGATTTTGTTTGATACAACATGGCAAAAACTCAAAGTGCTCGTTTTGAGATCGAGAAGTTCAATGGCAAAAATAACTTCGAAATCTGGAAAGTGAAGATGCATGATCTGCTTGTGCAACAAGGCGTGGCGAAGGCGCTGTTGGGAAGATCCAAACAGCCTTACCCCATGACAGATGATGAATGGAATGAATTGGATGGAAGAGCTCTGAGTAGTATTCGACTGTGTTTGGCGGATGATGTTTTGTTTAACATTGTGTCAGAGAAAACTGCTGCTGGTTTGTGGACAAAGCTTGAGAAGCTATACATGACAAAATCCTTGACCAATAGGATTCTTCTGAAGCGACAATTGTACAGTCTGCGCATGAAGGAAGGTACAACTATTACTGATCATTTGAATGTCTTTAATACTCTCATGGTGCAATTAGAAAGTATAGAAGTAAAATTTGAATCAGAAGATAAAGCTATAACTTTATTGTGCTCGTTGCCCGAGTCATGGGATCATTTTGTTACTTCTATAAGTCTAAGTATATCAGAAACCCTTGAATTTGATGATGTTGTTGGAGCTTTGTTGTCCAAAGAGACAAGGAAGAGGTCAAATTCAGAAACCTCTACATCAGAAGCAATGATGGCTAGAGGTCGTTCTAGAGAAAGACGCTCTGGTAAGCATAGCGACTCGCGTTCAAAATCGAAAGGGAAGAAGAGTAAGGTAAAGTGCTGGTTTTGTGGCAAATTGGGACATTTGAAGAAGGACTGTTGGAAGAGACAGCAAGCATCCAAAGAAGACTCTTCACCAGCGAAGCAAGAAGCAAACACGACAAATACAGGTTCGGCATCCAAGACAGGTATGAGTGATGAAGTGTTATCAGTTGATTTGTCTAGTCATGATCAACATTGGCTGTTAGATTCTGGTGCATCAAATCACATGTGTATTCATAGGGAATGGTTTAAAACTTATAAACCAATCAATGATGGAGTAGTTTACATGGGAAATGATGTCACATGCAACATTGTGGGAATTGGAACTGTTCAGCTTAAAATGTTTGATGGGACAAATAAAATTTTAACTGATGTAAGACATGTACCTAAACTAAGGAAAACCCTCATTTCACTAGGAGTACTGGACACAAATGGATATAAAACCTTTATTCAAGGTGGAGTAATGAAAATTTATAAAGGAATTTTACTAGTAATGAAAGCAAAGAAGGTTGGAAATCTTTTTCAGTTAGAAGGAAGAACAGAGTCAGATTATGTTTCTATAGTGTCTGAAAATGACAGTAATTCTATTCGTTTATGGCATCAAAGGTTGGGCCATATGAGCGAAAGAGGTTTAAAGATTTTATCTGATCGTAAGTTACTTCCTAGTCTAAAGTCTGTTAAGTTAGATTTCTGCAAACATTGTCTGTTTGGGAAACAAAGCAAGCGGAAGTTTCAAACTAGAAAACATACTAGTAAGGGAATCCTTGACTATATCCATTCTGATGTTTGGGGTCTGTCTCCTACAACCTCATATGGAGGTTCGCCATATTTTGTATCTTTTATTGATGATCTCTCTAGGAAAGTGTGGGTCTACATGTTAAAGAAGAAGTCTGATGTGTTTATAGTTTTCAAACAGTTTAGAGCATTAGTTGAAAACATCACTGGAAGAACTATTAAATGTTTAAGAACTGACAATGGTGGTGAGTTTACTTCAAAGGAATTTGATAATTATTGCAAGGAAGCAGGGATCAAAAGACATAAAACCACTGTGTATACTCCTCAGCAAAATGGAGTTGCTGAACGCATGAACAGGTCTCTTTTAGAGAGAGCAAGAAGTATGCTGAGTAACGCCAATTTGCAGAAGGAATTGTGGACAGAAGCGGTTGCTACAACTTGCTATCTGGTAAATCGATCACCATCAATTGCAATAGGATGCAAAATTCCTCAAGAGGTATGGAAAGGTCATCCTTGTGATTATTCTAAACTGAAAGTTTTTGGTTGTGATGCATATGCTCTAGTTCCAAAACATCAGCATTCTAAATTAGATCCTAAATCAAAAAGGTATATCTTTGTTGGATATGGTGATGGGACTAAGGGATATAGATTGTGGGATCCTACTACTCACAAGATCATCATTAACAGAGATGTTAAATTTAATGAATCCTCACTTGAAAGTTCAGATGTAGATGATAAAGTGAAACAGGATAATGTATCTAAGCTTCAACACATTCAATTTGAAACCAGTCCAAATATTGATGATGATCAAGATGAACATGGTTCAGATGTAAGTCATGAACAAGTTTCAGATGCAGGTCATGAACAAGTTTCAGATGTAGATCATGAACATGATTCAGATGCAGATCATGAAGAAGTTCCTACAGATAATAATCAGCCAATTGTGGAAGTACTAGAAACAACTTTAAGGAGGTCCACGAGAATTAAACGTCCTCCTAGAAGGTATGATGATTATGTTACTTCAGTTGCTTTAACCGCTAACGATGATGAACCTTTGTGTTATCAGGAAGCTGTAGAAGGTTCTAAAAGTGAAAAGTGGAAAGAAGCTATGAAGGACGAGATGATGGCATTACATAAGAATGACACATGGGATTTGGTAGAACTTCCTAAAGACAGAAAAACTGTGGGATGTAAATGGGTGTACAAATTGAAAAGGGGTGTTGATGGTTCAAAGGACAGGTACAAAGCAAGGCTGGTCGCGAAAGGTTTTTCTCAGAAAGCAGGCATTGATTTTCATGAGATATTTTCACTAGTTGTAAAAATTGTTTCAATTAGACTTGTATTAGCATTAGTTGCTTTACTTGATTTAGAATTACAGCAACTAGATGTTAAAACTGCTTTTTTACATGGAGATTTAGATAAGGAGATTTACATGGAACAACCGGAAGGGTTTGTTCAAGATTGCAACAAGAAATTTGTCTGCAGGCTCAAGAAATCATTGTATGGTCTGAAGCAGTCGCCTCGACAATGGTACAAGAAGTTTGATTCTTTCATGTTGAGTCAAAATTATATAAGAAGTGAATATGATCATTGTGTTTACTTTAAGAAATTAAGTAATGGCATGTTCATTATCTTAGTGTTGTATGTTGACATGCTTTTAGCAAGCAAAAGCATAACAGAGATCAACAGGTTAAAGGCTCAGATGACTAGGACATTTGATATGAAAGATCTAGGAGCAGCAAGACAAATTTTGGGCATGGAGATTTTCAGAGACAGGAGCAATGGTAAGCTGTGGCTATCACAACAGAAGTATATTGAGAAAATACTCTTGAGGTTTGGTATGAACAATGTGAAGCCTGTTTCAGTCCCTTTAGCTTCCCATTTTAAGCTTTCTTCAAGTTTTTGTCTTAGTACAAATGAAGCAAAGGAATATATGTCTCGAATTCCATATGCCAATGTAGTAGGTTGTTTAATGTATGTAATGGTTTGTACTCGACCAGATATTTCACATGCAGTTGGGGTTGTCAGCAGGTATATGGCAAATCCAGGAAAAGAACACTGGTCAACAATGAAATGGGTGCTTCGGTATTTGAGAGGCACATGTGATTATTGTATCACTTATAACAGAAGTAGTGAATTTGTTTGCGGATATGTTGATTCCGATTTTGTAGGTGATTTGGATAAGAGAAGGTCAACTTCAGGGTATGTCTTTACTCTTGCAGGTGGAGCTATTAGCTGGATGTCAAAGCTACAGAATATTGTTGCTTTATCCACTACTGAAGCAGAATACATAGCTGCTTCGCATGCTTGCAAAGAAGCGGTTTGGTTGAAAGGTTTGATTGGTGAGTTTGGTAGGTTGCAAGACAACATCAAGTTATTTTGTGACAGTCAAAGTGCAATTCATTTGGCTAAGAATCTAGCCTATCATAGTAAATCAAAGCATATACCTATCAAGTACCATTTTGTAAGACAAGTTATCACTGAAAGGGGTGTCTCTCTTGAAAAGGTGCATACGAAGAAAAACTATGTAGACATGTTCACGAAACCAGTTTTGTTAGAGAAGCTACGTTGGTGTCTGGCTTCTCTTGGCTTGCAGAAAAGATAAAAATAATAAATGAACAGGGCATTAGGCTAATTGTTGTCAAGGTGGAGATTGTTGAGATTTTTTGTTTTATTAAATTTGGGAAAAATCTCATGTATGTGACAACAACAGGATTAGTTGCTATATTAGCTCCGGTATTTTTTGCGGAGGAGTTAATGCATCCTATATTTGTTGTGAGGGAATTTATGATTCAGTTTTATGCTCCAGCTATATAGAAATGTAATCCCGTAGAGGATTGTAAGAGTGTGTGTAGAGAAAGTAGAGAAAATAGGGAGAGCTGAGAGTATGTGTGAAGAATTAGATCTGTTGTAATCTCCTTTGAATAATAAGATTGCCGGTGCCTCTGTTCTGGTGGACGTAACCCAGATTGGTTGGGTGAACCACGTTAAATCTGTGTGTTATGGTTTTGTGTTTTTAATGTGCTGTGTATGTTTTGTTTAATTTAATTTCCGCTGCGCATTGTTAACTCTAACATTTTAGCCAGGAGATTTCTCTCAAACTGTGAGGTATAGATGCTAAGGAAATTCTATGTTGGGTAGACTAGTTACGACACCTAGATTGTAGTCTGATATTGCTTAATAAGAAAACCCTCAGATAGCTACATCAGTTTTCCCGCACTAGGTTTTTCTGGGGACATTGGTCCAAAAATAATGGTGTCATGTGGTTTGTTTGTTCTTGTTTCTTTTAGTTGCTAATCTGTAATATGTTGAGCATGCACTAGTGTTTATTTTCAGTGTTTACTTTGTAAATAACTTGTTAAAGAAAAATAACAAGTAGGTAGGAATAAATTAGAAAAAGTGCATGAAGAGTTTCTAAATTAAGTAAACTTAGAAATTTCAACATGGTATCAGAGCGTGATTGCAAATCACAGGAGGACTAAAAGACATCAGCTGAGCAGAGCAATAATACTAGAAAACAATTGTCCCGAGGTGACAGAAGCTATTTCTAGCAGTGTAGAAGCCAAGGAAGTGTGACGCAGAGCCAACCAGAGCCATGCAAAAGAAGTCGGGAACTACCCAGAGCATCAGAGAGGCTAGCGTCGCTGACGTAGAGGGCCAGAGGGCTGATGCAGGGCATCCCAAGGCTGACGCAGACCCATCTAGGGTGACGCAGAGCCAACGTGAGGCAGAGAGGGGCTGACGCAGTTTATAGAGAGGCAGTTGCTGGGGTCTAGAAGGTTGTAGGAATATTGCAAAGTGGAGCTGGTGAGGTACTGTAATCAAAACAGTACTTGACAGAGCAAGGCCATAGGAGTTGTTATTGAGGGTTTCTAGTCGTGGAACCCGGATCAACGGTGCAGTTGCACAAGACGATCAAAGTAGGGGGCATCTCAACAAGCAAAAGAAGGATTTCTAGGATGGAAATCATGACTCAGAGGGAGTCCAGAAGAGAACTTCTAGATGGAAAGTAGAGACTCAGAGGAGTCGAACAGAGAAATTCTAGGAGGGAAGTAGAGGAGCGTCATGGCACTACATGGGGTAAAATATCAGGATAGACTGGACGAAGCATCGAACTTTGCAGTCTGGAAGGCCAGAATCTTATTAGTGCTTGACAGGAATCGTGTCATGAACTTCGCCTTGAAGGTTATAGCTATCTCAGTCGACCCCAATGATAACGATAAGTACGAGGAGGCGATGGCGAGGGCCAAGTGCATGATCCTTGATGGGGTCAAGGATCATGTGGTACCACATATAGCCGAGAAGGAAATGACAATTGAGATGTGGGAGGCTCTCAAGAACCTGTACTAGCATACTTCTGTGTAGAGAAGAATGTTGGTCAAGAACCAGATAAGGTCGTATCAGATGAATAAGGGTCAATCAATTGACACCTTCCTCGGAGGACTAAATGAGATCCGAGCCCAATTCACTGCTATAGGAGCGACTCCAGATCAGGAGCTTATGGTGAGGACAACTCTGAACGCTGTCTCAAAAGATTGGGAAGTGTTTGTCCAGAGCATGCTGGGCAAAGGGACTCTCCTACCTTGGGATGAGATGTGGGTAACTCTTCGCAGGAAGAGATTAGATGATAGTCGAAGACAGGTAGCAGCAACAAAGGGATCAAGGTCAGGGAGGAGGAGGAGGATGTGGCCCTAGCATCTGAGGGAAAGCAAGAGAAGCGGAAGAAGAAAGATCTCTCCAAGATCAAGTGCTTCCACTGTGGGGAGATGGGTCATTGTGCGACCCAGTGCCCAAGGAAGAAGAGTAAGGAAGAGTCTTCCGAGACCAAAGCAGCACCAACACGGGCAGAGAAGGAAGTTTTGACAGACGATGATTGTGCCATGAGTGCACATGCACCACTTGAGCGGAAGTGGGGAGACATCGAGCTATAGTCAGGCGGGCTACACGCAATGAGGGGCATGATCTTTGAGGTACCCAGCCTCTTGGATTAGACCTTGCTATGGGAGTCCCGATGAGGAGTAGCAGGACTAGCTGAGTGGGTAGAGACGGATGCGGATGGAGCGGCAAAGAGAGCTACAGTGCAGGAGTCCCAAGACATCGCAGAACTAGCAGGCTGCAATAGTGCGAGAGGCACAGGAGTTTTCCACCAGTGAAGGAAGGCACAGAGAGATGTGAAACGGTGCGAGATGCAGGGAGTTGTTGTAGCAACACAGGGGTCAGAGAGGGAGAACTTGTCAGCAGCAGAGGGAGCTTCAGCATCAGTGGGTGTCTCTAGCCCAACAAAGGTCAGCTGGAGGATCAGTTACTTACTTTTCAATCACTGAGTTGCAGTGCAGCAGTGGGCAGCACCATGCAACATGATGGGAGGAGGTGCAGTGCGGATGCAGTGCTGAGAAAGGACCAGCAACAACACGAATGTAGAGGGAGCTGTCATATAGATGCAGCAGTGGCAGTGGCAGAACCATTGGTAGCAGTACAAGATGCAACAGTGTAGAGGATGTTGGGCAGGAAGGCCTAGCATCAACACAGGTATCGATGCGGATGATCAGAGTAATACTTAGTGAGGAGTATTGCTGGAGCACAGTCCTCGTTAAGAGGGAGTGTTGACTTGAGGTAGCATCGGATGTGCTCTAGCCACGAAATTTGGTGGAGATGTCGGGGCACATGAGATCTCCAATACCCAGAAAGGGTTTGGGCAGATTCTAAATAGATCAGGAGATATTAGAATAATTAATATTTTTAATGGAGTCCCTAAGTCTGAACTTAGGGAAAATAAAATATTAATGTGTATTAATATGAATCAGTGTTAGAGTGGTCCAAAAGACATGGATCCAGCCAAATCTAATCTTAGCCGTTGATTATGGACTTAATCTCAGTCGTTGAGATGTCAACAGGAAAAGTATAAGGGGAGGCTTGAGGGTCACTTGGAGATCACACTAGATGATCAGTGATTCTATTCTCTAGAGCGGGGTTTGCTAAGAGAGATAGAATCAGTGATCGGGAGAGCATCTGAGTGGCATTGAGTACAAAGGAACAAAGAAGGCAGAGATTGTGCAGGGAGAGCAACGCAATAGCCAAGGAGTGTGACGCAGAGCCAACAAGGGCTCACACAGGGCCACACAGAGGCAGCCTGCGCAGAGCACCAGAAGGGCCAGCATAGCTGACGCAGAGGCTCCCAGAGCTGATGCAGGGCCTCCTGGGGCTGATGCAGGGCCAGTGTGAGACAGAGAGGGGCTGACACAGTCCAGATTGGGCAGGCGCTGGGGTTGCAGGAGCAGTTTTTGCTAAGAAGCTACCAAAAGGGTTTTCCAGGGTTTCAGCCAGGAGATTTCTCTCAAACTGTGAGGTATAGTTGCTAAGGAAATTTTCTGTTGGGTAGTGTTAGTGTCGGTCATGATGCCCTCCATCAGTGATCAAAAAAACTCTTTGCATATGCATAAGTAGGTGTCTCATCGATGTCAGTTTTGCATTCCATTAGGCATGCCATAAAACTGATGGAGGAGCTGGTCCTTGTTCCCTTCTTGGCTTTGCTGGATCAGGTCATATCAGTTAATGAACTTGTGTCACGCTTGTTTTGTTTTGTCTTGAAGTCCAAAGTCTTGGGTCTAGGGTTTCGGTCAAATGTCATTGCAAGATCATGAGTCAGAGGTCCATGGGTCCCCAGCAAGCTGGAAGGAGGTATGTAAATATGTTTCATGGATATTTTCATCAGGTACAGCTCATTTATACCTTGGATTTAAAAACCATGTTTTTAAAGCCAAGGTCATGTCAATTTTGCAAAAAATAAGGAAATTTTCAAAATTCTTCAAAATGCCGGCAATAACCCTGGTCTCCTCACTAGAGTCCATCAGATGGTCAACCTGCAAAAAGAACAGAGTTAAAGCACCCAAAAAGTCAAATTCAGGACAAAGCAAACTCAAAACAGTGTTAAAGAGAATGTCAAAACAAAACATTAGAAAGTGGGTTTGGTAAGTAAATTTTTTCAAATTGGGCTTATAAAGAGTCAAATTCCCTCTAAAACACCCTCATTGTGCATCTAAGATCTTGCAAAGAAGAGTGAGAGGGCGAAGAAGGTGAAAGGAGGCGAATTGCAGAGAATTTGGGTCATTTTCAGGTGCGCGACCACTCAGGAGCTGTGCGCGACTAGTTGGGCAGTGCGCGACCAGTCAGCAGCTCCTCCGCAGTGTTAATTCCTAATGGGCGCGACCAGTCAGGCTGTGCGCGACCAGTCAAAGCCCGTGCGCGACTAGTCAAACTGTCTTCCACAAAACCACTTCAAATTTGCTCAATCGCCCTCTTGCTTGCTAAATTGATCGAGCATACAACTTAGTATTTTGCAGGCAAGGGCAGCAGTTTACTTTATCTATTTTCTCCACTTTGCTCAAAAGCACCATGTCAACCACTGAAACCTATGAGCAAGGTGATGACCGGTCTTCTTCCACAGAGGTTGAGGTACAGCAGAGGCCTCGTAGGGGTGGCAAAGGTGGTCATCATAAGAGAGAAGAGCCCACATCTTTAGCAGAATTACAGGCCTGCCCTTTGGCAGTGAATTGTTTCCGTTATATGTCATGTTTTCAGTTCTGTGAGAGGCTTGCCCAGATTCAGCACCACAGGGAGTTGGCCCGCTTATTTGTTTTGCACCTTCATGATGGGCAGGTCACTCTTGCAGGGGTGAATTTTGTGCTATCTCCGGAGGTGATTTCAGAGGCTACCGGGATACCAAATGTGGGTGAGGTGTGGCCCAAGCGCAAAATGCTGGATTATGTTTATTTTGAGCCATATGTCAGGCCAGAATTCATGAGCCACTTGTCGGGGTTCTTTCCTTTCATATTCCTCCGGGGGGAGTATGCTCCGATCATGCGGCTTATCATGCATTACTTCACATGTGAGGGGAGATTTTCACAGGTCTTCTCTTATCACATTCGCCTGTTGATGCACTTTACCCGAGTGAGGATGATGAACATCCCGGTTTTCTTCTTCCAGGACATTCAGAGGATGGTGTCCGTGTTTCAGAGGCGGTCCCCAGCTCAGCAGTATAGGAGTTTGTGCCATCATGGTCTCATTCAGCTCATTGTTTCCCATCAGTTGAGTCAGCAGGGCATTCCATGGGCAGACTTCATTTCTCATGAGTTCTTTACAGTGCCACCACAGCCACACCCAGAGCCAGAGGTCATTTATGAGGAGGGAGGTCCATCTCACCAGCCCGAGATCATTGTTCCGAGACAGGTTGCTTCCTCACCTCAGGTCACCTACCAGAGAGGTCACAGGACCTTGTTTGCAGCAGCTCGACGAGTACTTTCTTCACAGCAGGTGGAAGGGGTCTCGCCATCATCATCTACAGGTCAGCGAGTGTTATCTCCACACCAGGTGGAAGGGGCCTTGCGTTCTCCATCAGCAGTACGGGAGGGCAAACAGCCCATGACAGAGGAGGAGAGAGCCGGTGACACACAGGTTGACATCATCGATCTTGATGCTCGCTCCCCCACTTCAGATTTGCATGAGATCATCCGACAGAGAGAGGTGGAAAACCGCTTGTTGCAGCAAAAGCTCCAAATGGCTCAATGGACCATCACTTATCTGGAACAGCGCACCAAACAATTAGAAGAGGAAAAAGAACTTGATGAGCTATGGAGGATCCGCAGTGATCGAACTTTGAACCGTAGGAGGCCCGGTGACCCATTGCCTGCTGACCGGGAGTCTTTGCTCATTCAGGAGAATGCTCGCTTGGAGAGGCTGTTGGAGAAGGCCAACCAGGACAAGAGGCTGCTACGGAACATGAAGAATCATTATTGGGCGAGGATGCATGTTTGCAAGGCGAAAATGAAGATGTTCCAAAGGAGGTTGTCCGAGGCCCGTAAGAGGAAGAAGAAGACCAACCCGCTCCGTATCTTGGCTGAGGCCTCTCTCACTCACCATGATACTCATTAGCATCCTCCTAGCAGCAAACCCAAGAAATTTTGAGAGTTTTGAGGCAGTTTTGGCATTTTTGGGAATTTTACAGGTTTTGGCCATTTGACTGGTCTCACCCCGCGCGCGACCATACATGGGGGCAACTCAGAACGGGGAAAACTTTACATTTTTGGAATTGTCATGCAAAAATACACTTGCCTATGGATGGGTTTCAGATTTTATGGAGATTTGGGCTTCCAAAAGCTCAAAATACATGCAAATTTTGACTTTCTGCCCCTATTTTGAGTTGCAGAAAGCTGTCTTGGGAGAAATGACTTTTGAGGGGTCAAATCAACTCCAAATTCAGAAATTCCAGTGGGGTTGGAAAGTAGACTCGCAGACCTTTCCAACGAGCTATCTTGCACCTGATTTGGACACCGGGAAGGCCCTCAAATAGAGCTGTGAATGTGCGCGACCAGTCAGGGAAATTTGCCTGTTTTGACCAGTTCGGCCAGCAAAACACTGTTTTCATCTTGGTTGACTTTTGAGGCATGTAAATGATGGATTTTTGTGTAATTTTCATGGCATTTAGATGCTTTTACTCTCCTTCATCACTTCTAGAAGATTCTTTGATGTAAATGGTAAATATTTAATGCATGGATAGGTTCCCTAAGTTTTAGAGGCAAGTTGTTTTGACTGCCTATTATCTAGTGCTCAGTTTAGAATTAGTTGAAACAGCTCCTAGGAAGCTGAGCTCGACCCCTAGAGGTGGGGAAAGGAGTTAGATCATCTATATTATGCCTTCTCTTGCTCATTTTCATGGTTGGACTCTTGAGGGAGAAGCTCCTATTGTATATTTTACTTGTATCTCTGCAATTTGAGGAAAAGGAAGACCAGGGTTTTGCAGACATCATTGGGATTCTTGTGGACTCTTGTGTTGATGGTGTGTTCTCTTATTGTAATTGTAAGTGTGTTTATGTGTTCCATCTCTTTCTTTACTGCAGCTTATTAAACAAATGAAGTGATAAAGTTTGAATTCATGCTTGCCATGCTCAGCTTTCAAATTTGTTTAATGTTTATGTTTTCCACTGTCTAGAAAGGATTCAAAGTCATTGTTTGCCCTCTTTAGCTTCTCTTTTTTCTTCCTTGATCATCCATCTCAGCTAAAGGCATCAGCACAAACTCCTACCTTGCCCCAAAGACCCACTTGCAGAAACTGTGTCAAAATCCCCGCACCCTAAAATTGCAGATCCTCAATTTGCCACCCAAAAACCCAAAAAACTTTAAATCAACCTTCCTAATCAGTTTACTAGCCTAATATCAGTGTTAACTTGTTGGTCATCTCACCCCATTGAAAATTTGCCGAGATAGATCGGAGAGAGCCTTCTCATACCCCGTAGGGCTAGCTACGAGGTGAAATGGTTTGATGTTGCCTTGAAGGTTTACCTTCCTCAGCCTAGGGTGAAATCTCAAGCGCTAATAGGTAGAACAGTTACGACACCCAGATTGTACTCTGATATTGCTTAATAAGAAAACCCTCAGATAGCTGCACTGGTTTTCCCGCATTGGGTTTTTCCGGGGACATTGGTCCAAAAATAATGGTGTCATGTGGTGTGTTTGTTCTTGTTTCTTTTAGTTGCTGATCTGTAATATGTTGAGCATGCACTGGTGTTTATTTTCAGTATTTACTTTGTAAATAAGTTGTTAAAGAAAAATAACAGGTAGGTAGGAATAAATCAGAAAAAGTGCATGAAGGGTTTCTAAATTAAGTAAACTTAGAAACTTCAACAGTTTCTTTGGTTGCCATTTCCTTTGTAGTTGTTGTTGTCATCATTCCTTGGAGTATCCTTCTTGTGAGGACACTCTCTAGCATAGTTGTCAAACCTATTGCAATTGAAGCATATTCCTTTTCTTCCTTCTTTGAATCCCGGCTTAAATCCTTGACCTTGTCTTCTTGGACCAACATTGTTCTTCCTTTTAGCATGAGCGGAGAAAGTGATAGGATTGTTTCCATTTGAGGGCTTATCTCTTTCCATCATCCTTATTTCTTCTTGAGTGCGTCTAGCTAATAATTCATCAAAACCCAGAATTCTGTCATTGTTGAGGATGGTGGTGTTAAACATATCCTGTTCTCTTGTAAGACCTCCAAGTGCAATAAGAGTGACTTCCCTGTCACTAACAACTTCACCAATAAATAGAAGATCAATCCCCGATTAGTAGGATTGAATGGAACCTCCTCTATCCATCTTGATGTCTTTCAACTTGTTCTTGAGAAAGAGGACTTGATTTGCATTGTTTACTTTGAACATCCCAACCAACTTGTCATACATCTCCTGAGATGTTTCCAAATCAAAAATATAGGCAACCAAAGGCTTGTGAATAGAATCTACATTAATTTTCCTAGCTTTGACCTCACCTTTCTTGTACTTTGTTTTTGCAGCAGCGGGTGCATTTGAAGGAGGCTCCACCACTCTTCCTTTGACATAGTCCATAACATCATTGTCTTCCAAAGTCAAGTCCAGAGACATCTTCCATGCATGATAGTCGGATTTGTCCATAAGTTTGTCCTCGGATTTGAAGTATGATGTAGTCGTCATTGAGGCTAGCTCCAAATTCTTATCCAACAACTTCCCTTAGTGACTGTTTTTTCTCACTCTTGCTTGGGCTTTGTCTTCACCTGGGCTCTGATACCATGTTAATTTTAGATAAAAATTGTATGTTCTATGCTTAACACAATTTACTTCAATGTTCCTTTAGCAACCCAATAACAACTTCCAATTATTTCCAGTAGCAATCACATTAACCATTAATCACATTGATAGTAAATGCAGATAGATATAAAACAAATGCAGAAGACAAGCCAAGATAAGAGGACACCAAATTTGTGGATGCTAGGGAAAAACCCCAATGTGGGGAAACCCTTTGATCAAAACTTCTTATTATTATTCAATAGTTCAACAGAGAGAGAGAGTATAAAAGTCATATAGACTAGCCCAATACAAAGTGAAATAAGCCCTGTCAAATTCTACAGTCAATTGCAGTCAAACTTCAGCCCTAACTAGAAAGTCAACTTTAGTAAAAAAACAGTAAAACACCTCCTTTGAAGCTCAGTCAAATGCAGTCAAATTTGACCTCCAGCAGTGGTAAAATTCAACCCAAAATAGTCACAAAAACTCTGGTCAAACTCGGTCAACATGCGGTTAGCTTTGCAGTCAACGCAGGTCAAACAACTCCAAAATCCTCGATTTCTATGTCAGTCAATGCAGCCTAAAGAAACCGAAAATTTTCCCTCAAAACCACAGTCAAAACAGGTCAAAATATCCTCGGTCAACGTTGGTCCTGAAGTCTGAAATTCGACCTGTAATTTTCTGCCCAGAAAATTGTCCTCCTTGCCACATGTGTGAGAGAGAGAGGTTGCCCAAGTTGTACGAACCAATCTGATGAAGAGAGAGAGAAGAATGTGTGAGTGATGGATGTCCAAATGAGGTGTGAGGTCTCTTCTATTTATACACTTTGTTGTGGGTGAAGAGACACATCCATTGGGCTTCTTGAGCCTACATTAAGCTAACGCTGACTTGAACAATTTGTACATGTGTGGTCATAAATTCAAAATCACACTTTTGCTTGTCCGAATGAGATGATATTTCTATTAATATTGGACCTCTCGAAAAGAGGAACCCAATGCAATCGTCATCTCCGTCAAATGAGCTATCCCAAGGTGGAATTTGGCCATAGTTGCCAATTTTAACAGACTGCATTTATCCTCTATAGGGAGATTTAACTACCAAATCATGTGGAATATTTGGACCCGTTTCCATTTCCTAATCATAAGCATAGGAGAAAAAATCAAGGCCCTCTGCAAAGTCATCTAAGCCTATCTTGCCTTCTCCTCCTCAAGGAGTTTGTCAAATCAAGAAGTCAAATCCTAAATAGACCACTCTTGCAAAGTGATGGGTCCAAAAGCCAAGGAAATAATTCCAACTTGGGGACTTGGTTCAAGTTGATAAGGATCCTATTCCTGTTAGGTTCCATGGGAAATTTGGTGGTGAGTACTTTTAAAGTTTTACATAGCTAAGCTTCATGGTGAATTTTTGCCTTCACTGGTGAAAGGGAGCTGCCTCACCCTTCTCATGTTCTAACATTCACATGTTGTGCATAGTAGTGTAGGTGCATTGCATATTTCTTTCCCATGCTAGAATCCCTCATTCTATATTTCATATAGGTTAGTTTGCACTTAGAATGGTTAGATTAGATTTATTTTCTATATGGTTTTATTATTTCATAAAAAACATGAGTGATATCGTATGCACAATGCACATGCTCCCAAACAAGTTGTAATGTGCAGGTTACAGGTCTGCATCTCAGGAGATTGTTGGAGTTCTCATGAACTCCCCGTTTGAGTGCATGGATCATGAGCTCTACGATGAGCTCATGTCCCAGTTGGAGCCAGATGTTACCCACCAAAAGTGGGTGACCCCACAGGAGAAAATTTTCTCCTTCATCTCTTCAAGCAGACAACTAACAACCCCTAATGACCACTTATAACTGATGACGATGTGTTATTCATATGTCTACCACATGCATTCATTATATGTTTCCTCGCCCATCTGTACATAGCGCATGTTGGAAGGTGGGATTTTGATCAATAGGTACTTTATTCATTTTTGCAATCGGTTGCTTATGCTTGTTTGTATTTGGGCATTTGGCATGGATTATGGGGAAACTTGGAAGAAGGAATGTTTTTGACCATAATCTTGTTCCCTCACCTTAAATGGGGGGTTAATTTTCAACCCTAGTCCAGTGGGACCTCCCCTAATGGCCCAATGGGTTTAGGAGGGGCACTATGTTGATTTGGGGTAGCATCAAATGTGGTTTAGCCATGAAATTTGGTGGAGAGTTTGGGGCACATGAGATCTCCAATACCTAGAAAGGGTTTGGGCAGATTATTAACAGATCATGAGATATTAAAATAATTAATATTTTTAATGGAGTCCCTAAGTCTAAACTTAGGGAAAATAAAATATTAATGTGTATTAATATGAATCTGTGTTAGAATGGTCCAAAAGACATAAATCAAGCTAGATCTAATCTTAGTCGTTGATTAGGGTATTAATCTTGGCCGTTGATATGTCAACAGGAAAAGTATAAGAGGAGGCTTGAGGGTCATTTGGAGAACACACTAGATGATCAGTCATTCTATTCTCTAGAGCGAGGTTTGCTAAGAGAGATAGAATCGGTGATCGGGAGAGCAGCTGAGGGGAATTGAGTACAAAGAAACAGAGAAGGCAGAGATTGTGTCGGGAAAGCAACGTAGCAGCCAAGAAGTGTGACACAGAGCCAGCAAGGGATCACGTCGGGCCACGTAGAGGCAGCCAAGTGCTGCACAGAGCACCAGAGCGGCTAGCACAGCTGACACAGAGGCTCCCAGAGCTGACGCAGGGCCAGCGTGAGACAGAGAGGGGCTGATGTAGTCTAGCTTGGGCAGACGCTGGGGTTGCAGAGCAGTTTTGTGCTAAGGAGCTGCTGGAAGGATTCTCGGGGGTTTCAGCCAGGAGATTTCTCTCAAACTGTGAGGTATAGATGCTAAGAAAATTCTCTGTTGGGTAGGCCAGTTTTGGCACCCACATTGTACTCTGATATTGCTTAATAAGAAAACCCTCAGATAGTTGCACTGGCTTTCGCACATTGGGTTTTTCCGGGGACATTGGTCCAAAAATAATGGTGTCATGTGGTGTGTTTGTTCTTGTTTCTTTTATTTGTTGATCTGTAATATGTTGAGCATGCACTGGTGTTTATTTTCAGTATTTACTTTGTAAATAACTTGATAAAGAAAAATTAACAAGTAGGTAGGAATAAATCAGAAAAAGTGCATGAAGGGTTTCTAAATTAATTAAATTTAGAAACTTCAACACACTACTTGGGAAACCCTGACTGAAATAGCATAGTCCATACTTACCACTTTCCATCTCACATTATAAGCCCTTATTCCACCTCCATTCTTTGGGTTCAACTGACCATGGCTCCTTTATGATTTAGCACACCCCTTTCCCCATCCACATACCTAAGTTGGGCCTGACAATTTGCCTTGGGAGGTTGATGCAGCTAAAAAATAAGAAAGAGAATATGATGGTCACAAATAAAAGAAAAAGATTATTAAAATGCAAAATATGGCTAGGACATTAAAATTAACACGTGGGCAAAAGCCAAGCATGGCCTCTACCTCACTCATATGGACATCACTCGGTTCCTAGGCCAATGTTTCCATATCTCATAGAAGACAAGGAACCCTTGCATGTCTTAACCCTTGATGGGCAATGAACTACCCCATCCTTAAAGGGGTAATCACTGCTATATATCATACAAAGCAAGCTCCAAAAACCATTGAGCTATGAGCCGTAATACAAGGAAATATCAAGTAAAAGTAAAATGAAATAAGAGGGGTGGAAAGACAAAGTCTGAGTTGGTAACACATGAATCCATGATTTCTCCCTCCTCACATCTATCCACTTAGGATGTGGAATTCCCCATCATTGTTGGTCCCATTGACCATGGCACTTGATCATGAAGTCTTCTCCCCTCCACTCCATCATTATTATTCCCTAACACCTATTGATTGAAGGGAAGACCAAGGGCATGTCACTTCCTGAGGTAACACCTTTGCAAGATCAAGACCCAAAATTTGGAGGGGACACCTTGTATGGAATGTCAAATTGCCCATTACTTGCATGCTTGGTTCACTTAGATGCAAATATGATTAAATGTACATGATGATATAAGTTACAACATTGGATATTGTGTGTAATTGGCAGGTGGTTCCATCATGGGCTAGGCAACTTAATTGGAGCCCAAGCCCTCTAGCAGGACATGTTGACACCCACGAGTAAAACATTGAGAGCCATGGGACTCCGAGTAGTTGTTAAGCATCACTTAGAACATTGGGAACCTCTAGCACTCACAACATTCTAGCACTTTGGGCCAATGTTGCACGAAGGAGGGATGAAGTGGGGATGTTTTTTGGAAGCGAAGTGTCCGAAGCATTATTTTCCAAAATCTAGGAAGCGAAGCATCTTGGAAGCGTCTAATATATATATTATATTTTTTTGCATTCGTATTAAAAAAAATCCAAATACCAAATTAGTTGTAGAAGATATGATTACATGCATATTTGTACATAAATGAAGATGGATATGGCATTCGTTGTAGACCAATGTTTAATTATCCGAGCATAAACCATCTAGATTCTAGCAATTAGAGACATACATCAAATTTTTAAGCATATCACAAATAATAGAAGGTAGAAAGTACCAAATTTTAAGCATATAATAGAAAGTAGACATTTAGAAGATAAAATCATAAAACATTCAAATAAATTATCTAGCGAGTGAGCAACTGTCAACATGAGTCATGACCAAAATTCAAATAATAATGTTTACAAAATAGGCCATCTGGCCACCACCAACTACACACTCAACTAGGAAGAGTAAGACAAAAAAGTTCAAATCCACAACACTAACACTAGTCTAGAGTCTAATCTATGACAAAAGTATAAAACTGTGAATACATCTACCAATCTCTCCTCCATACACCACGACCACCACATGGTGGCAGTGAAGAAGATGGTGGTTGTGGGAACTGTTGAGCCTGAAGATGAAGCCCTTGCTGCACTATTTGAAGAATGGAACATGGGACCCGATGGGGGTGTTGTCTGAGATTGATTATCATCATCCTAAATAAGAGCATCATCCAATTGCCCTAATTGCAACTCTCCATCCTCCAAATTTCCCTCTGGATTTTTTTCCTAAACCTTCAAGTATTTATTATTCTTTGCATCCTCACATTAATGGGACAACAATTGCAAGTTGTAGTGATCATAAACCAAGCTCTCCGTTCGATCTACATTTAACTTGTTCCTTTTAAAATTGTGGATGAAAGAATAGGTACTCCAACTTCACTCTGCAGAAGAAGTGTTTACCACCTATGATAGCACTCGTAATGCCAAAGTTTGTAGAAGTTGAGTAGCATCTCGATGCATGTTCCACCACTTAAGAGAAGACAAATTCTCTCAATCTTTAATTGCATGATTGGTCCCCAATTGTTTCCGTAGCATGGCACACTCCTCATCAAGGACTAATTTATCCAATGCTTTCATATAACCAGATAGAACCTTTGAATCTAGGTGTGGTTTTCTCCTAGTCCCCCCACCAGGTGTTGGTGTTGAAAGCCATGATGGATGATGGTATTTAGGTGTCAAAAAATATGCTAAGGCATGCAATGGAATGTTTAGAATTTCCCATTGTTTATCCACCTTTGCATGAATGTAATTGTACAAGGTGATATCTCTAGGCTCAACAATGTCTTTAATCTGCCCCAACATGCTATCCATTTTCTCATACACCTTCCCAATTATTAGCCGATCTAAATTTGCAAACTTGATCATGTAATAAACTAGTTTGGTGAATTGCAAAACATATTGAATATGTGACGAAAAGTAACTGTCATGAATAGTGTCCTTGACTACATTAGCACCATCTCTATCAATTTTCATTTCATCCTATGATTCACATGTCACCATATGAGCTAAAGCTTGTCGCATTTTCACTAGCTTCCTAAAGGTGAGGTAATATCTTGCAAATCTAGTTTTTGAAAGTTTAAGCAATTGCAACTTGGAGTAATTGCCATAAAAGTAGTTTAACCTTGTATGTCCTTTGACATATTTATTGAGTTGCTTCCCTCTCTTGTAAAGCTCATTAATCCATCCAAATTCTTTATGCTTCACAATATCATGCATCAAAAGGTTCAATGTGTTCACCAAGCACCCATACCAAAAGATGTGTGGCTCAATATGCTCAATGATTTTTATGTCCAACCATCTGATACAATGGATATTTCTAATGACACAATTCTAGCTTTCTCATAGTTGGGGCTTGTTACCACTCAATCTAGAAGGGGCCCTAGGAGGAGTACTTAACGGACAACTACTAGACCAAATGGCAAAAATGGGATAAGGACTCATTGTCACCTTAGTCGATGTCCCCTGCTCTTTACGGGCTTTCACCGATGGGAGGAGTCTTGGTATGGAGTAAATCACTTGAATGATAGGATCAATGGGAAGGTATAACATGATTTCCAAGGCCCATTCAAAGGAGAGGCTCAATTGATGTTTCAAATGCTTAAAGAAAAGATGAAAGGGTCCCCAAGAAAGACCTATGAAGGATGACCTTGGGCTTAGGAATATTCAATAATGATGAATGTGTAAGATCAAAACTTTTGAAATCGATCACTTGTGATTGATGTGTTTATAGTATATACTAGGGTTCAAATTGAGGCAAGGATGGCTCATTCAATGGAAATATTCAATTAAAGTGTGAGATTTTGGAGAAGCTAGGGTGACTTTCCACGAAAAACCCCTTGAGAGAAATACTATAAGAGACCAAAGTTTGAGAGATATACCGTGGTAAAGGCTCATCCAATGATCACCTATAATTAAGAGAAAAGGGTTTGAATGATGTGCAAACCTTCAAGAATTCCCCAAGTCAAAGCAGCTTCAAGGGTTCCCTCTTGGTGTGATAGCTAGGGCATCAATTTATTTGAAATTCCACAGTCATAATTTGTTAAAAACTAGAGGATGCCTTGAGAAGACATAAATGAAGAAACGTGTATGGACAAAATCCTAAAATTCCTCCTCCCTAAAATTTCACACCAAGCCCAAGAAAATCTCCTTATCCTTAGAGGACGAAGAAAAGAGGAAGAAAAGAGGTGACAAAATGATATTTCATTAAGTTAATGTAATCATCAACAATCTAGGACCATTGCCTGGCTATTGGGAAAATTGGAGTCAAAATGATTAAGATTTGGGAACTTCGCTCTTCAAGGAGGCCAAAAGAAGCAACTTCACTAATAATGGATGCAGTTACAGGACAACTTTGGACTTTTATACTTTGACATCCAAGATTTGTTGGAGTTTCAAGGTAAAAAGTGCACAACCCACCCCTAAGAAAATTCGTTCTTCTTGGCAAGATGAATAACATATGCAACGAGCCAAGATTACAAGTATTTCATAAATTTGCATTAAATTTTAGGGCACAAGTAAAATCATGACATAGCATTCCATACATTAGACATGAAACATTATGAAATTCGCATGAAAAGAACACTTGCATTACAAAAAGAGTATATCGATCCATAAACTTGCCAAATAGAAACTCCAAGAGAGATAGCAAAGATATTATATATTAGAAAGATATATCCCAAATCCAAGTGATGATGAGAGATCAAATGAACCTCTCCTATATTTATATGATACACCAAGGGATTGGAATGGCCTAATTATGCCTAATAATGCCCCTACAATAAAAATAATGTGCAAAGTAACATCCTTTTAGTGACAATCCCATCAATAGCTCCACAATAAGAATAATCAACTCTCAAGAGGGATGAAATGATAGATAAGTAGCTAAGAGGGCCGTTGGAAGGGCAAATGAAGTCCAACATGTGCCAAAATGAATAGAAGGGCTCCAAAAATAGTGATGAAGGGGATGGCTCCTTGATCTCCAAGCAAATGACCTATGGTGCCCCTAAGTGGCTGTGGGGGCACAAAATCATCCTCATGGGTCTCCAACTGAATTGAACAAGCATGTATCCCATATGCAAGGGTTGGAACAATGATGCAAGCCTTCCCTTTGTCTCCCATGGTGAAAAACAACCCTATCTGAGCCCTGGATCAACTGCCAAGTGTGTGGTGCAAGAGTCTAGCCGGGTGGGCAAGGTGGTCTAGGTGTTGCATCATCATCAAATAAGTGGGACACGAGTGAGCAATGAATGGCGTCGAAGGATCCCATGGCATAGCTATCTACTCTCTACTATAGTGGAGGCCCACGGCTCACAATGCACACCCTATAAATTCCAATATGACCCTCTAGAGGGCTTGGACCCCGTATAAGGAGACCAAACCCCAAGATGAAGACCCACCTGCAATCCTGCATAAGATCCAATGCATTTCCTCACCTTCCATTACAACAAATCATTAATGTAATCGAGAAAATGATCTAAAAAGTCATGGAACCAAGTGGGCACTTCATAGTGGCATGCCCTTCCATAATGGGCTTTAGAGTGTACAGGTGTTTCCAAGTTCAAGAAGAAGGTTAATCAATGACCATATTAAGTGGTCTCAACCTCTAAGGGAGTGATAGGTCCATGGTACATCCGTCATATGACAAGTGTTGGGTGATATAATAATGAAACGAAGTGGGGCATCGAGGAAGGCTCCAAGTCACATGCCATGCTACAAGGGTAGTTATGATGAGGGAAGCCAACAATTGGGTGTATAGATGTAGGAGGGAGCAATCGTGGTACATGGGTTACCCCAACATTTGTTTTTCCACTCTTCTTCATATGCCTTTAGCCTTTTATTTATTTTTCTTTTATAATTTCTCGGGGTTCTAGGGTATGAGAGCATGATGTGAATGATATAGCAGTGAATACTTGCTTAAGGTAGGGCAGTTCATCCCCACCAGGGGTTGGGACAATAATGGGTTCCTTAATGGTGCAGGAGGCCAATATGAGGGGACCTAGGAACGAAGGTGATGGCCATAATGAGAGGGGTAAAGCTCATGTTGGCTTTTTCCTACGTGCTAAATTTGTATGCCCCGGCCATCTTTTGCATTTTAAGGTGTATTTCCTATTGAGGGTGGCAAAATCATGCTTTTTACTTTCTTTTTAGCTGGATCAACCTCTATGGCATCGTTCTAGGCCAGACAGAAAGTGTGGATAAGAGGAAGGGGAGGCTAACTCTTTTGGACTCAATGGACAAATCATAAATGTGAACCCTAACAACAAATATGTGAAAAGGGGTTATAATGAGCAGAGGGGTGTGATGTATGTGATGTCGGCAAGAGAGATCACACAACCAAAATCACGTTTTTCGATGTAGTGCCACTCCTTAAGCTAGTAGCCAATAGAGAAGATCCCATGGGACTAGGATACAAGGTTAACCACCAAGTTGGACAAGGGGACAAGAGAACAAACCAAGCCCATTCTTTCAGTTGAATCCCCCCACTAATCCATGCCTAGAAGTGTCCATAATAAGTAAGCAAAAATACCCAACTACGTAATGAAATCCATATCTTCGGGATTGGAAGGCCCACCTTCAAACATACCATCATGACAGATGGGCAAGGGTGCATAATGGTTGGCTCAGGTGGTGAAGATGGTGGCGCATCGAGCTATCTGGGGGCTGTAAGGGGCTACTCGTTGTTGGCTGAAGACAATCTAGGAGAAAAAATTCTCTTATGGGTGTCACCCACAGGTGGTGGGTAACATGGCTCTTGTATCCTTTTGGGGCTTCATTGATGCCCTTAACCATATCATGCCAATAGGGAGAGTAAAACACAATGAACGCCACACCACAAGCATAAAGAAACTAGAACACCTTCCTATCCACATCATCCCTCCCAACAACATTAAGGACATTTTCTTTTGTTCTTCTATTTTCGAAGGTTGTAGAAGTACCATGAAGAGATGAGCTACAAATCTAGACGTTGCAATTGCACTTGATTCTGAATAATTTTTTTGTTTCTTGATTTTATTTTGTGCGACCTCCTCTGTTTGGATGTATTTTTTTCTTTGTTCTATTGAAACTAGGGAAAATTGATATCCCTATGGGACCCTTTTTGTCATCACTATCTAGCACCCCACAAAGATGCCTCCTCACATGGGTATATGAACCACTATAAGGTTTTCCTCCATGAAAATCATGAGGGCACAAAAACTTGTAGCTTCCACCACCTCTTTCCCCTGTTAAACATATGCAACTGTCGTAAAATTCCACTTTGGACATCTCAGTTAATGGAGAAAATGTTTGCATTGAATTCCTTTTTTGGAGAGAACCAAAATCGACCTAAATATCACTCAAATCAGATAAGGGAAAGTGTATTTATGAATAAGAACCCACATGTGCATATTTGATAAGGTCGGACCTAAAGCAAAGTGGACCCTCTTGGAAGGCTATAAATGTGAAAATTCCTACTACTGAAGGAGATCCTATTGCAGCAAATCTGAATCTACTTCACCCACTTGATTTTTAAATTACATTCATCAAGTTATTCTTCTGAATACTGAAGCAAATTGCTTCTGCGGCTTACACTAATTAAATACTTGTTCTCATGAAATAGAAAACAAAGCAAAGAACAAGATACATAGGACACACTTATTTTTTGGACACAATAGTCCCTGGAAAAACCCAATGCGGGAAAACCGGTGCAACAGTTCTAAGGGATTTATTATTATGTAGGAGAAATATCTGAATACATACCTAGAATGCTCAACTAGCAATCCTTTATAGAGAAAATACTGGCGGAAAATCTGAGTGAGTTTTGCCTCACTTCACCTGGCGGAAGTCCGGTTGATCTGGCACAAGACTGGCTAACCCCAACTATTTCTGCACTGGCTTTGTGTCACCTTCTCTGCCCTCTGCATTAGCTCTCCTCGTAGTTCCGACAGTTCCCGACGGTTTCGGCAGTTCCCAGTGGTTCCAATAGTTCCCAACAGTTTCAGCTTTTGCTTGACTGACAAATTTTCTGCGTCAACGCTCTCGGCTTCTGCGTTACCTTTGTGTCATCTCTCTCGGTTGTTCTGACAATTCCCAACAGTTCCCGACAGTTTCGGTTGTTCTAGAAGTTCTGGAATCTGCTTGACAGGCAGCTTTTCTATGTTAGATCTCTCGGCTATTGCATTGCCTCTCTGCAAGCTCTCTTCGCCTCTCTGTTCTGTATTTTCCAGAAATTCCTTCGCCTAGATTCTCGCTACCCCTCAGCTACAAGATCTCCCCAATCGATTTTCCTCCTGAGAACTTCTCACCTCAAAAAATAGATTTCCTTAATCTCTCTATGTGTTTTTTCAAATGAACCCCAAGCCTCTATTTTATACTTTTCCTGTTGAGTTTTCAATGACCGAGATTAAATCTCTAATCAACGATTAAGATTAAAACATTTTTTGATACGCCTTCTAGATCATTCTCACCCATAGTTTTATAAATACTCATTAATATTTTAATTTCCTTAAGTTTAGACTTAGGAACTCCATTAAAAATATTAATTGTTTTAATAAAATACAATCTGAGTGGAATTTCACCAAAGGGTTTTTGGGTTCTTTAGAACTCATGTATCTTAGCCTCTGCATCAATTTTCAAGGCTAGATCACTTCTGATGCTACCAAAAGCAAACACTCCCTCTTAGCGAGGAAAGTGCTCTAGCAACAATGTCCACTTGCATGATGCTCTATTTCTGAAGCACCTCCTTTCTGCACTATTGCTGCCACCAACACTGTGCTCTTGTTGTTACTGTATTGTTGCCCATGACACTGTGACTGCCACTGCTACATCTGTACTAAAGCTCCCTCTCGAACGCTGCATTTGTTATGCTTCTAGCACTGCCATTGCTAACATCGCATCCGTACGGCAACTCAGTTGCTGAGAGAAGAAACTGTAAAACATCCTAAATTCTTTTAACTTAACTGTGTTCATCATAATACAATGAATGTTGAAATCTGACTGCTGCTGATTCTGACCCTCTGAATCTTCTGCGCTGTTGCTAACTCTTGCACTGTGCCAAGTACATTGTTGCTAACCTTGCTCTGCGCTGATTGGTTTCTGGTCCCCTGCTACTTCATCTGTCCTTCAAACACTTCACTGCATCATCTGACACTAAGTCCATCTCGCTACTACTGAATCTTGGGCTCCTATAGCAAGGAATTGATCCAAGAGGTGGACTCCTCAAGGATCATGCCCACATTTAGTCCTCCTGACTACAGCTCAATATCGCTCCACCTCCCTCTTGGGGATGCGTGGGTACTCATGGCAAACTCATTCATGTTAATCTTTGCTGAAGCAGCCTTAGGATCATGTTTCTCATCGTTGTCCATTTTCTTCAAAGGACACTAGGATGCATAGTGTCCCATCTCGCCACAATTGAAACATTTCACCTTCGAAATGTCCTCCTTTTGCTTCGGCTTCGCCTATCCCTTCGATGCCAGATTTGCATTCTCCTCCTCCTCCTTCGTCTTTGTGTCATTCCCACTATTGCAATTGAGGTTGACCTTCACTAGCTACCTCCTTAACTCCTCCTGTTGAAGAATCGTCCACATCTCCTCCCATGAAGGTAGTTTTTCTCTGCCCAATATGCTTTGGACAAAAACTTGCCATTCATCTGAGACTCTATTCAGGGCTAACTTCACCATCGTTGTTGGCTAAGGAGTGGAACCCACTGCAGCAAGCTGGTCTCTAGTGTCCTGAAGACGTTGAAGATAGAGGTTCACCCCTTCTCCTTTCTGCATCAATGTCCGTTGCAACTTTTGTTCTAGGTACATCTTCCGATGTTCGGAAGAACCTTCATACAGTGAAGACAAGGCTTCCCACATCTCTCGGGTTGTATCCTTGCCCTGCAAGTGTGAGACCACATGATCTTGAACTCCATCGAGAATGAGCCTCTTTTCCTTCCCCTGCTTGGCCTTGTACTTCTTCTTTTGATTATTGTCAGACGTAACAACTACAACACTTTTGACGTAGGCCTCAAGATCATATTCCTCTAGAACAACTAATATTCTAGTCTCCCATATGACATAGTTGGAGGCACCATCCAACCTGTCTTGATCTCTGAACCCATGCAATGCCATCTCACCCAACTGTGGAACTGACTCCTCTAGTCATTGCTTAACACTGCTCAGCAAGTGAGAAATTCGAACTTTTTGGCGCAAAGTTCTCTGAGGAGAAAATTCCCCTTCTACGTGTCTTCGTTCTTTTCCAGCGGATTTCTGGCCCAGTAGAAACTACGCCCTTCAAGCACCGCGCTGAGGATCTGCGTCACCCCCTCTGCCTCTGCAACCTCACGAATTGGAAATCGTACCTCTTTCGTCTCACTCAGAGGGAGATTTCCTTGGATCTGCTTCTCGGAAAGGTCTGTGCAATCCCTTCAAGGGGATTCGAATTGCTGCCAAGTGCAGCTTTCGGCCTCACTGCTCAGCACTAAATACGATCTTGCCTGTTTCAAAATCAATGCTCTGATACCATGTGAAAATTCCTACTACTGAAGGAACCCCTGCTGCAGCAAATCTGAATCTACTTCACCTACCTGATTTATAAATTACATTCATCAAGTTATTCTTCTGAATACTGAAGTAAATAACTTCTGCAACCTACACTAATTAAATATTTGAACTCATGAAACAAGAAATAGAGCAAAGAACAAGATACATGGACACACTTATTTTTTGGACACAATAGTCCCTGGAAAAACCAATGCGGGAAAACCGGTGCAACAATTCTAAGGGTTTTATTATTATGCAGGAGAAATATCTGAATACATATCTAGGATGCTCAGCTAGCAATCCTTTACAGGGAAAATACTGGCGGAAAATATGAGAGAGTTTTACCTCACTTCACTCGGTGGAATTCCGGCTGATCCGGTACATGACTAGCTTACCTTGGCTATTTCTACGCTAGCTCTACGTCACCTTCTCTACTCTTTGTGTTAGCTCTCCTGGCTATTCCGGCAGTTCCGGATTCTACGTGACAGACAACTTTTCTGCATCAACTCTCTCGGCTAATGCGTTTTGTTTGCGTCAGTGCTTTAGACTATTCCGACAGCTCCAGAAGTTCCCGACAGTTTCAGCTATTCTGGCAGTTTTGGAATCTGCGTGACAGGTAGCTTTTCTGCATTAGCTCTCCTGGCTATTGTGTTGCTTCTCTGCAAGCTCTCTCCGCCTCTCTGTTCTATATTTTCTGGAAAGTCCTTCTCCAGGATTCTCTCCATCCCTCAGCTGCAAGATCTTCCCAATCGATTTTCCTCCTGAGAACTTCTCACCTCATGAAATCGATTTCCTCAATCTCTTTGTGTGTCTTCTCAAATGAAACCCAAGCCTCAATTTTATACTTTTCTTGTTGAGTCTTCAATGGCTGAGATTAAGTCTCTAATCAACGACTAAGATTAAAACATGACTTGATTCTCCTATATCATTCTCATCCATATTTTGATTAATACCCATTAATATTTTAATTTCCCTAAGTTTAGACTTAGGAACTCCATTAACAATACTAATTATTTTAATAAAATACAATCCGGGTGGAATTTCACCAAACGGTTTCTGGGTTCTTTAGAACTCATGTGCCTTAGCCTCTCCACCAATTTTCAAGGCTAGAGAACTTCTGATGCTACCAAAAACTAACAATAAATACAAGTGACCTCTACCTCATTTGGACACAATCATGAGACACTCTTCTATCTTGGTTTTTGGCTCGCACAGGTTTGAGGCTCATCCGCGGAAGAATAGGTTCGCTCTGAGGTGAAATTGCAGGGTCCGAAGCTTGCATTTCAGATCTAGGGTTTTGGGCCATAGTCACAGGCACAACGCACGAAGGTTTCGACTATAATTGCTCCCATGCTCTTCCTACCCTCCTACGCATCATTTGCTTGTTACCCGGCCTACGGCCATATAAGAGGTTTCTATCTAATTCGCCTAGGCCTATAACTGCCCTTCCTCACTCTTCTATGCTTCCCTGTTCCTGTAGGCAGCGCGCAATAGAAAAAGGATAGGTGTCTCAGCCCACCAGCCAGCCGCATCTTGACTTCACACATCGGCTTACAAATCTTCCTTCTATACGTCTTGACAACACATGGTAAATTAGGCATGCTCGCCTCAGAGCAGATTCGACTCCAGTTGCTCGCATGTCAGGCTTAAGGGAGCGACTGGGTTGCTATAGTCACTCACATAACATCTTGAAGGGTGCAACCGAGGCTCTGAGATAGATATGGGTAGATCCGACCATAGTCTCTCGTTTACAGTGCTTCAGAGAGTGACCAAGAAGCCATAGTCGCTCAGATGACTTCGTGCAACCGAGACTCAAATGTGGAATCTTAGTTGTCCGAAGATTTCTCTCAGTGATCACAGGGTTCAGCAGTTGACTACAGACATTGAAAATTCTTTACAGGCTTCAAAATCAGATTTTGGGTAGAAATATTGTTGGGTTCATTTCATGGATGCTGTAGTTGTTTTTGCTGGTTAGTTGCATAGATGAAGATATGGATCATTGTACTCTCTTTTGCTGAATCATTTGATGACAATCTATAAGAAGAAGAATTTGCAAGGGTTTTCCCCATAGTGGGTTTTTCCCTAGTCTCCGACCAATCTTGGTGTCTCTATGTGTGAATTATTTTCTTCTATTGTTCCTTTATGTTCTGTTGCATTGATGATGATGGTATTGTTCTTTCTACATAGTTGCATAGGCTTCTTAATAATGATGTATATCTGAAGAATGTTATGATGTTATGGGGTGAACTTAATGTATTAACGAAGACATGCAATTATCAAAGCTAAGGGAAATATAGCCCTATGAAAAACTAACACCCCCGTCAAGTTTTGTCACATAACTTCACAAGGGTGTCAATGCAACTTTTCCCCCATGCATTTCAATGCTATCTTCATCCCCTTCCTCTTCAAACCCTTCCTCCTCATCATAGATTGGATCACTAATATTGGGACTATTACTGTTCAATCTAGCAGTGGTCCTACGAGGGGTTCCAAAGAGACACGCCTAGACCAAGTGACAACAATGGGACAAGGACCCACTGTCACCACTATCGATGTCCCCTACTCTTTACGGACTTTCACCAATGGGAGGAGTCCCAGTATGGAGGAAATCATTTGAATGAGAGGATCAATGGCAAGGTATAACATGATTTCCTAGGACCATTCAAAGGAGAGGCTCAATTAATGGTTCAAATACTTAAAGAAAAGCTAAAAGGCTCTCCAAGAAAGACCTATGAAGGATGAGCTTGGTCTTACGAATATTAAAAAATGATGAATGCCTAAGATCAAAACTTCCAAAATCCCTCACTTGTGATTGATGTGTTTACTAGGGTTCCAAGTGAGGCAAGGATGGCTCATCGAATGGAAAGATTCAAGTAAAGTCTGAGCTTTGGGAGAGGTTATGGTGACTTTCCATGAAGATCCACTTCAGAGAAATACTACAAGGGACCAAGGGTTGAGAGATATACCATGGTAAAGGCTCAACCAATGATCACCTATAGTTAAGAGAAAAGGTTTTGAATGATGAACTACAAAGTGAAAACCTTCAAGAAATCCCTAAGTCAAAGCAGCTCCAAGGGTTCCCTCTTGGTGTGATAGCTAGGGCATCAATTTATTTGAAATTCCATCGTCGGAATTCGTTCAAAACCAAAGGATGCATAGAGGAGACATAAATGAAAAAACTTGTCTAGACAGAATCCTAAAATTCCTCCTCCCTAAAATTTCGCCCCAAGCCCTAGAAAATCTCCTTATCCAAGGGAGCCTAAAAAAGAAGCTACGCTCTCTGTGGATGCACCTTCACAACAAATTTAGACTTTTATACTTTGATATGCAAGATTTGATGGAGTTTCAATGTAAAAGGTGCACAACTTACCCCTAGGAAAATTCATTCTTTTTGCTATGAATAACATATGCAACGAGCCAAGATTACAAGTGTTTCATAAATTCGCATTAGTTTTTAGGGCACAAGTAAAGTCATGACATAACATTCCATACATTATACATGAAACATTATGAAATTCGCATGAAAAGAACACTTACATGACAAAAAGAGTATAACCATCCATAAACTTGCCAAACAGAAGCTCCAAGAGAGATAATGAAAATATTCCACATATCAAAATGCATTTAATCATCCAAATCATTCCACAAATTACAGGTCCGAAATATTTAGAAAGATATATCCCAAATCCAAGTGATGACGATAGATCAAATGAACCTCTTGTATATTTATATGACCCACCAAGGGATTCAAATGGCCTAATTTTGCCTAATAATGCCCCTACAATAAAAACACTATGCAAAATAACATCCTTTTGGTGACAAGCCCACCAAATAGCTCCACGATAAGAATAATTAGCCTCTCAAGAGGGTCGAAACAGTGTCATTGGGTTCACCGAACTTGAACCTTGAGGTTCGAAATTCGGCGAACCTCAAAAAAAAAAATTCAGGTTCGGGTTAAGTTCGATAAATTTCGGTTTTAACTGGTCTGTCCAATTGTGCGAAAGATTTTGGCTAAAAAAGAATAACTAGTTTGCCCCATTGCACGAATAAATTGGAGTAGTTACATCTGTGAATAGGGCAAAGAATTTAACTCGTCTGCCCAATTGCGCCAATAATTTCATACATCTGTAAATAGGGCATCCACCATATGGATCCTTGATGATCGATCTATGCCATCCTCGTGACGCTGGACTTCGCATGATTGATCATGTCATTCTCGTGATAAGACTTTCTCAAGATTATTGGGAATGGGAATTTTTCTTGAACATCAAACAGTCTTGTAAATTTAATACATGAAAAATCAAATGGTTCGCCAAAATCAAATGGTTTTAACTTTTTCAATTTTTCCCCTTTTTAAAAAAATTTGAATCACATTCATATAATTTTATAATTTTCTTTTAGATACGTATTCTTTTATACATATTAAAAAAAATCTTATATTCATAATAATGAATTATATATTAAATTTTATTTGAATATCTTTTCTCACTAAAATTGTATTATAAAAAATTTACTTTATTTATTTATTATTCTCTTACATATATTAAAAAATAATATATTAATATTATAGTGAGATGCATATTAAGTTCAATTAAATTCTATGTTAAATATAATAATGTTTGTGTATATAAAAGATTACAAATTTAATATATAAATATTATATTGGATTATATTAAAAATATTATTTATATATATTCGAATTTAATGGCGAACCCCATTCGAACTTTATTAGAAAATTCGAATTCGAATCGAACTTAATCATTATCGAACTCGAATTCAAACCCGAACCATGTGACATTGGGCTGAAATGATAGATAAGTAGCTAAGAGGGGTGTTGGAAGGCCAAATGAAATCCAACATGTGCCAAAATGAATAGAAGGGCTCCAAAGATAGTGATGAAGGGGATGGCCCCTTGATCTCCAAGCAATGACATGTGGCGCCCCTAAGTGGTGACATACTCATGGGTCTCCAACTGAACCAAACAAGCATGTATCCCATTTGCAAGGGCTAGAACAATGATGCAAGCCCTCTCTTTGTCTCCCATGGTGAGACAAAACCCCATTTGGGCCCTAGATCAACTGCCAAGTGTGTGGTGTAAGAGTGTAGCTGATTGGGAAAGGTGGTCCAGGTGCATCATCATCATCAAATAAGTTGGACATGAGCGAGCAATGAATGGTGTTGAAGGATCCCATGGCATGGCGATCTGCTTTCTGCTATAGTGGAGGCCCATGGCCTATAGGGAGACCAAACCCCAAGATGAAAACCCACCTGCAATCCTGCATAAGATCCCATGCATCTCCTCACCTTCCAGTACAAAAAATCATTAGTGTAATTGAGCAAATGAGCTTACAAGTCTTGGAACCAAGTGGGCATTTCATAGTGGTATGCCCTTCCATAATGGACTTTAGAGTGTACAGGTGTCTCCAAGTTCAAGGAGATTAATCAAAGACCCTATTAAGCGGTTTCAACCTCTAAGGGAGTGATAGGTCTATGGTACATCCGCCATATGGTAGGTGTCATGTGATATAATGATGGAACAAATTGGGGCATCAGGGGAATGCTCCCAGCCATATGCCATGGTACAAGGGTAGCTATGGTGAGGGAGGCCCACACTTGGGTGTATAGATGTAGGAGGGAGCAATTGTGGTACATGAGTTACCCTGACCTTTGTTTTTCCACCCTTCTTCATATGCATTTTTCCCTTTTATTGATTTTTCTTTTATAACTGCTTAGAGCTCGAGGGGATGAGAGCATGATGCGAATGATATAACAGTGAATACCCCCTTTAAGGTTAGGCAGTTCATCATTCACTAGGGGTTGGGACAATCATGGGTTCCTTAGTGATGTAGGGGGCCAATATAGGGGCCCTAGGAACCAGTGTGATGGCAATGATGATGGGGTAGAGCTCATGTTGCCTTTCGCCCATGTGCTAAATTTGTATGTCCCAACAACCTTTTGCATTTTATGGTAAATTTCCTGTTGAGAGTGGCCAAATTATGCTTTTTACTTTCTCTTTTCGTTGCATCAACCTTTGGATCATTGTTTCAGGCCCAACCGAAAGTGTGGACACGGGGAGGGGGACGCTAACTCCTTGTGGACCCAATGGACAAATGTGGAGCTGAATGGGAAATATGTGTAAAGGGGTTATAATGAGTAGAGGGGAGTGATGTATGTGATGTTGGGAAGTGGGAGCACGCAACCAAAATCAGGGTTTCCCATTTAGGGTCATTCCTAAAGCTAGTAGCCAATAAAGGAGATTCCACGAGACTAGGATACAAGGTTAACCACCAAGTTGGACAAGGGGACAGGAATAAAGACCAAGCCCATTCTTTTCGCTGAATACCCCCACTAATCCATGCCCATAAGTGTCTATAATATGTAAGCAAAAATACCCAACTACATAATAAAAACCATACCTTAAGGGTTGGAAGGCCCACCTTCAAACATACGATCATGACAGATGGGTGAGGATGCATAATGGCTGGCTCAGGTGGCAGAGATAGTGGCACATCGAGCTATCTTGAGGCTGCAAGGGGCTGCTGGCTGTTGGCTGAAGACAATCTAGGAGAAAAGTTTCTCCTATGGGTGTCACCTACATGTGGTGGGTAATAGGGACCACTATCTTCTTCTTCCCTTCTATTGCTACTCCCAAACACCATCATGAAAACCAAAAGTGGAATGATACATGTAAGCCAAGAGAACACTATTTTGGAATATAAATATAGATGGACAACCTGCAATAATATGAGCAACAAGAAAGAATAAGAAAGAATAGGAGAGGGAGGAAAAAAATACAAATAGGAATGACAAAAAAATGAGGGAGTTTTGGGTTTGCACTTACCTATTTAGCTCTTGTAGATGGCAGCCCTTCTTTACTCGAACAAGCTCCTCTTCCTTCACTCCTCCAAGCTCTCCTCAAACCTCTCACAAATATGATCTCAAAAGCTAAGTATCTCCTCTCTTCTCCAAGCTCTCTAAATATGTAAGAATGAGGAAAATAGAGGGGGAAATGCCTTTTAACCTCCTCCTTTCTTTTCCCTAACTCACCCTCAACTCACCTAAACCCCACCTAAACGCAATTCAAATGCAAAAAAAAAATTCTTACTCCATGGAACTCTCACGATTCGCAATTGATCCATTTTGGAAATGCAGATCCAGTCGTCAAAAACATGGATCAGGCCATCGAAAATGAGGATTGGGACATTGAGGTTCCATTTTTCTAGGAAATGTGGATCCAATTTACTGATCCAGGGTTCCTCCTGAGGATCGGTGGCAGATTCATCCAAGATGCGAATCCACCTCCAAATCCAGGGGGGTGGTTCCTGCAACACTTTTCCCTACATTGTTGTACTTTATGGGATGATGCACCTAGACTAGCTTGCCGCCAACCGACTTAGCACTGTTACAGAGGGAACGCAGTTGATTCAGTGCCGAAAGGAGGATAGTCTCACACCTTAAGACATGGGAGGGCTAGTAGCACCTTGAAAGCCCTCGACTTCGGAGCGGAGACAGACATATTGACCACTTGGAGACCCATGAGAGCCATTTTTGTGCCCCAAGCCCAAAAATGGGGCCCACAAAGGATTTTTTCAAAGACCTAGCGGCCAACCCCTAGAACATGATTTTAGAGGGCCTCTACACTCATATTGGCACTTTAAGCCCTCAAAATCAGCCCTAATGGAGCCTACGCTAGCATGAAAATAGAGGAATTTGTCATTGTAACTTCTCATTATCACATCACTTGGGATTTCAGGCCTAGTTAGTTGAATTCGGACTTGTGCGCTTGAGGAGAATTTGGATGTTGTGGATACATTTTGATATTTGGGGCTGATCTTGTTCTTTGGAGTTATTCTTTGGTCAAATGAATGGAAATCTTGCATCTTATCTTGTAAGTTGCACCTAATTGTTGAATATTTATTGCTACTTGTTTAATGTATGCACTTATTGATTCTAGGTTATGCTAAAATTGTGCCCTAATTTGTTGAAGATAAATTGAATGCTATCTAGATGAATATTGCACACATTACTCATACATAACATGTGATAAATTGTCCTAGTGGTGAACTCCTAGTAGCTCCCCCATGAAATTTCATTTTTCCATTGCATAGGTAAATGCTTGAGATCTTGTTGCTAGGGCATCAAAATTTTGGCCTTCTATAAACTTATTGGCTAACCTATCTCATCCTGGCCTCCATTTTCCCAAGGGACAAGGGACCGGTCTATTTGATTGGTGATCATACCTTACTTTTACCCATAATCTTCTCTCTCTAATTTTAGTCCCTTAAGCCTAAGCTTGCAAACTAGGGCTTCGTTTGAACCCTAGGCAAGCTGAGTTTTGGTGAGGGGAGAGCCTAAACATCAAGAGGATAGTATTTTCCAAAAGCTCTACATTTTTGGTGGGCACCCACCCCAATTTCATCTATAAACTTTCTTTCCCTAGTTGTTTGGTCTAAGAGGGAAACCCTAGTTTTGTCTTGTTTATACTTAGGGATTTTCTTGAAGGTTTCATGAGCCTTGATTTGGGTAGTATATATCATTGGAAACCTTTTCTCTTGGCCTTGGCCTTTGGGTATTCCAACACACAACAAATTACGCAAACCCTAGGTCTTGTGCCTGAATCCCTAGGATTCTACATAGAAAACGAATTTCCTCCAAAGGGAGCATTGAACCATTATTGTTTCTTTCTTGTAGAAGTCATAGTCAAGTCACCTCACATGTTTCATTTAGAATACTTGCCCAGGGTCATTTTCCTATGAATCAAGACTCCTCCCATCGGTGAAGATATGTAAAGAACATGGGATTTTCGTTGTGGTGGCATTGGGCCACTACCCCATTGTTGTCTCTTGGTCTATTTTATTCCTTGTAAAGTTTCCCTCTCAAAGGCCTGCTAGATTTTGTGGCAACAGGAGGTAAGTTCATGTATTTTGAATTCAAAAAATACTACAAAGAAGTTGGGATCAAAAGACACAACCACTATATATATTCCTCCCTAGAAAAATGCCCCAGTAGAATGCATGAATAATGACTCTTCTAGAACAAGCAAAGGGCATGCTCAACAATGCTAATTTTCTACAAGAGTTATGTACAGAATTACTCACTACTTCTTGTTATCTTGTATATGGATCACCATCAATTTCAAAATATTGTAAAATTCTTGAAGAGGTATGGATAGGTCGTCCTTGCAATTATTCAAATTTAGAAATTTTCAATTGTGAAGCTTGTGCTCTAGCTTCTAAAAATTAGCGTTCTAAGTTAGACTTAAATTGAATAAATATGTCTTTGTTGGTTATGATGATGTAGCTAAGGGATATAGATTGTGGGATCTTACTTCCCACAAAATCATCATTAGCAGAGATGTAATATTTGATGAATCCTCCCTAAATAAATCAGATATTGTAAAAATTAATTTTAAATAGGAACAAATGCCACTAAATCAACAAATTCAGTTGGAGACTCAACCATCTATAGAAACTTAGAAACAAGAAGAATCTTATGAGGGAAAATAATTTAAGGATGCCAAAGATATTGAGGAAAATGTGTAAATTCCACAACCAACACCAAGAAGATCTACATGTGAGAGAAATCCTCCTAAAAGGTATACTGATTTTATTTCATCTATTTCTTTGTTTATTGACTACACCTACCTACATGTCAGTGAGAAAAGCCTTCAATCCCACACGGTGTGGTTGGTGGCAAGGAACTCAGAGAAGGGGCTATCAAACTAATCTCGACTCTCTCCATTTAAGCTATCTCCTAAGTTAGTTAAGGGGGGTGGTCCCTAATGAAAAGTTAAGTTAAAAAGAGAGGTGAGTTTCTAGGAGAATTGTTAGAGTTAAATAGATTATCTCTTTAAGATTTATAAGTAAAAACTTGATATAAGCAATAACCCTCATAAGATAAGCATGAAATACATAAACAACCAGTCCCTTCCAAATATTTGCTCTTTAAGAAATGAAATTGTATTTTGCTTAAAATGAAGTGAAATGCTTTCAAATGGAAAGCCAAAATAACTCTAAAAAGTGAAACACTAAATTGTTAGCACGAGATATTATAAATGCTTTCAAGATGAATAAGTCTACAAATCAAAGCATGGAAACTATCTTGCTCAAAAGGATACAAAAATAACTCAAATGTTAGACCAAGATGACAACAAAATATGTTACAAAAATAATCTACAAGAGGTTAGGCCAATGAGTATGAGCAAGCTCTCCTCTTTGACTAGCCATGACTTAGCTCTTTGAAATAATTAGATGAAGTACAATATGTAAAAAATAAATTTTTCCAAGTTTGATATTTTGATGCAAGAAATAAAAGCTTTAAAAAACTTGAAAGAATTCTTACAAGACACAAATAAGATATAGATGAGACTTTGGAATCCAAAACATGCAGGTTCTCCTTGAATATTTTTAAAAAATGGGTTGATTCCTCCAAGAATTTCCCTTCATGCTTGAAAAGCTTGACCAAGTAATGATTCATCTACAAAACTTCACCACAAATCATTAAACTGACATGAAATTAAATAAGTGCAGTGGAAAGAATTCCTAGAGATACATATATTATCCACTAGAAGATTTCTTTTCTTAAAGCAAATAATTAATTCTTATGCTAATATGAGATTGCTGCATACTAACATAACTTGTGTTAAGTTATGGTATGTTCTATGCTTATAACAGTTTACTTCTTTTCCTTATTATATTCCAAAGATTAACAATCTCACGTATATAAAGTAAAGTGCAGATAGAACATTAAATGATCGACAGAAAACAAGCCAAGACAAGAGACACAAGATGTGGCGGCTAGCCAGGGACAAACCCCACAATGTGTGGGGAAACCCTTTGATCAAATCTTCTTTTATCTTCAATAATTCAGCAGAGAGATAGTACAATAAATCTGATTCATATCAGCAGTAGCAAACCCTAGATCAACAGCATCAACATTAGCGGCTTCATTATCAAACTAGGGCAGACGTTATCTTGCAAACCGTTCGTCGGATTGACTTCATTCCACCACCAAAAGTTGCGGCTTTCAGAGGAGGTTCAGATGAACCTACATCGCAGTTCCAAAGAGGAGATCTTCTAGGCCACGCAGGTCAATATTTACTTCTACAATTGCAGCTTCAGTTTCAACAGTTTCCGGCTTCAAACTAGGGCAGTCGATATCTTGCAAACCGTTCATCGGATTGACTTCATTCCACCACCAAAAGTTGCGGCTTTCAGAGGAGGTTCAGATGAACCTACAGCGCAGTCCCAAAGAGGAGATCTTTTAGGCCACGCAAGTCAATCTTTACTTCTGCAGTTGCAGCTTCAGTTTCAACAGTTTCTGGCTTCAAACTAGGGCAGTTGATATCTTGCAAACCGTTCATCGGATTGACTTCATTCCACCACCAAAAGTTGCGGCTTTCAGAGGAGGTTCAGATGAACCTACAACACAGTTCCAAAGAGGAGATTTTCTAGGCCACGCAAGTCAATCTTTACTTCTGCAGTTGCAGCTTTAAATTCAACAGCTTTCGACTTCACATGTGTGAGAGAGAGACCCATTTCAGCGCAGTAGAGAAGAGACTCATTTCTGCGTAGTAGAGAGAGAGAGAGATGTGATGAGATGAGTGAGTCCAAATGAGGAAAAGTCCTCTTATAATTATACACAACGTTGGTGGGTGAATAGATGCGACTGTTGGGCTTCTGAGCCTACATGAGTTGTAGGTCGGCTTGATAATAATTCCATAATCAAAATAAATTCATATCTCCATGAATACTTATCAGAATCGGATGATCTTTATATCAATCCTACACCTCTCGACGAGAAGAATCTAATAAAAATATTATCAGCCATGAATAAGATGACCCACATGAAGTGTTGCCATGGTTGCCAATTTTAACACTCCCTTTCAACCATGGAGAACTTCATCTGCAATCTGTCTATCGGTCGTTACTATTCATCCATCAAATGCACTGCCTTGTACAGCCTGACCCTTGCCCTGCTCTGCTCTATTTTGTCTGTTTTGCTTTGTCTTGTTCTGCCCTACACTGATCTGTACTGTTTTGCTCTGTTCTGCTCTGCTCTTGCATTGTTCTATTCTGCTCTGCTTTTGTCCGAATTATGAAGAAGAAGAAATGATCGAGGATGTATCATACTGACTCAAAGTCAGTCTCAGAGTATGTACCACTGGTCCCAGACCAGTCTCAACCAACCCGAAGTCAGCGTCATAGTGAGTACAACTCCACTGGTCCTAGACCAGTATCATCCTCCACTGACTCAAAGTCAGTCTCAAAGTGCGTACCACTGGTCCCAGACCAGTCTCAGCCGACCCAAAGTTAGCTTCATAGTAAGTACCACTCCTACCACTAGTCCCAGACCAATATCACAGTCTCAGAGAGTGTACCACTGGTCCCAGACCAGTCTCAACCGACCCGAAGTCAGCGTCATAGTATGTACCACTCTCACTGGTCCCAAACCAGTACTGCACTGACATGAAGTCAGTCTCGGAGTATGTACCACTGGTCCTAGACTAGTCTCAACCAACCCGAAGTCAGCGTCATAGTATGGTACAACTCCTACCACTGGTTCCAGACCAGTATCGCAGTCTCAGAGAGTGTACCACTGGTCCCAGACTAGTCTCAACCGACCTGAAGTCAGCGTCATAGTATGTACCACTCTCACTGGTCCCAGACTAGTACTGCACTGACACGAAGTCAGTCTCGGAGTATGTACCACTGGTCCCAGACCAGTCTCAACCGACCCGAAGTCAGCGTCATAGTATGGTACAACTCCTACCACTGGTCCCAGACCAGTATCATTGATCCCAGATCAATGGAGGTCATCCTAGCGTAGGGAGTACGGTAGATACAACGATGCGTCCATCGGTACTACTATGGTCCCTAACTTCATTTCCCTGCTCATTGATCAGATGAGAGGTACTTCCCATGAGTCCCAGACTGCATGGGTAGGATGCCTCGACAAGAGAACTAATCAATCCTGTCCTCACAGGAGAACACATCAATCCTGCTACAATTGCCGTGGAGAACACATCAATCCAGGCTGCCATGGAGAACACATCAATCCAGGCCTCACAGGAGAACTAATCATCCTGCTACACAGGAGCGAATCATCCTGTTCCACAAGAGAGCGAATCATCTTGTCCCACAAGAGAGCGAATCATCTTGTTCCAGTGTGCACCACCAGGGGAGGGTGAGTCACCCTGTGGTCATATGTTGCTCTAGTAGGAACTGCAAGCCCTCAGAGCTCCCAGAGCTCAATGTATGCAACATGCAAGACCCTTGTACAAGGGTTTCTTGCCGATTCCAAGTCGTTTGGGAAAATCACAGATTAAATCTTTCCTCGGGGTTTTGACAAGGTGTATCAACCTGTACATCATCTTAATGTGATGGAGCTTCCTTGCTCATCGACTTACCATATCCCAGATGATGTCTATCTGCTGGAGCAATTGATGAATACGGGATTCCTCAATAATCGAATCCCACCTCTGGTTGTTACAGAGAATCACAGTGGTATCCAATGTAAATCCAAACAGCTCACTGAAAAGCTTTCGCAACCAGACTGCCTCACACGAGGTTATGCTAGCAACAATATATCCTGCTTCGGCGGTGCTCAAAGCCACCGACTTCTGCTTCCTGCTCATCCAGGATATCGAAGCAGATCCCAAGGTGAAACAGTACCCGGAAGTGCTCTTACGGTCCACCACACTGCCTGCCCAATCAACATCAGTATATCCAAGTAGTCTCACATCTCCGGCAGTGTATCTTAATCCATGAGAGATTGTGTCCTGAAGACATCTCAGAAGATTCCTGGCATCAATCCAGTGAGGCTCAACCAAATATGAGCTCACAATGCTAACTGCAAAACATATGTTCGGACGGAGGTTCACCAAGAACATCAATGCGAATGAGTTTTTGAAACTCAGAGGCATTTCCCGAGTCTGGTCCGACATCACTACCATATAACTTCTAAAAGTTAAGATCCTCGAGGTAGTCACAGGCTTGCAGTCCATCATACTAAATCTTTCCAATATATTTACCACATATTTTCCTTGAGATAGGAAAATTTCCCTTGGCTTCTGCCACACTTCAAGTCCTTGGTCCTTCATTTCAAATTCAGAAGCCATCTCCCTCTTACATTTGTGAATGAGAGGGTTTGCACCTGTTAGAAAGAGGTCATCCACATACAACACCAGTATGAGAGGCTTGTCATCTTCAACCTTAAAGTAAAGGTTAGGATCAGCTTCACTCCTAGTGAATCCTAGCTTCATCAAGTAGCTATCGATCCTCTCATAGCATGCTCGGGGTGTTTGCTTCAGCCCATAGAGAGCCTTCTTCAACCTGCATACATGAGATTTTCAATCATAAATCTCAAATCCTTCAGGTTGCTCCACATAGACCTCTTCTTTGATAGAACCATGCAAGAACGCGGTCTTAACATCCATCTACTGTAGGTTCCATCCTTATGAAGCCACAAGGGCTATGATCAAGCGGATGGTCGTATATCTGGCAACAGGTGCAAATATCATAGTCTATACCTCCCTTCTGGGATAAACCACGAGCAACAAAATGAACCCTATACTTTTCCATACTTCCATTTGCTGCACGTTTTATCTTGTAAAGCCATTTTGAAGTAACAATTGTCTTGTCCAGGGTCTGGGAACTACTTCCCAGACATCATTCTCCATAATAGACTCATATTCTATGGTCATAGCATCCTTCCATAGTTAATGCTTGATGACATCTGAGAATGATGAAGGTTCATTTTGTATGATCGTGCTCATGATGGTCAGGTATCCTTGATACCTGTTAAGTTTCTTACTTTGATGGAAGGTTCCTCAGGGTGCAGCATGTCCTTCAGCATCATCAAGTATCCCCCTAAGCCATGAAGGCCTCTTCCTAGAAGAGGAAGGCTCATGTGGATGAGGATCAATCGGATCCATGGGTTCTTCTACATCAGGCATTGATTCATCATCCTTTTCTTTCGGTTCCCTCGTGTCGGCTTCTTGAGAGCTACTCAAAGTCAGCAGATTGTCCACCTTGCTGAGAGCCATATCTCTGTCAGTAATAGTTTCCCCAATAGATAGGAGATCGTTCTTGATCTCGGTGATTATTAAGAAGTATGCTTGCATACTTTCATCTTTACCCTTCTTGATTTCCCTCAGCTTATTTCTAAGAAACAAAACTTGATTTGCATCATTAACTTTAAACAAACTCACCAGTCTATCGTAGATTTCCTTGGAGGTGTCCAGTTCAGAGATGTAGGCCACCAAGTGCTTGTCGATAGATTCTTGGATGATCTTCTATTGTTTTGACTTCTCCATTTTTTCATTTGTTCCAAGCAGCAGCGAATGCATTTGATGGAGGCTCAACAATATTGCCTCTCACATGATCCAACACTCCTTGATTCTCAAGGGTTAGATCGATAGACATCTTCCATCCGTGATAGTCAGCTTTCTCACGGAGCTTGTCTTCAGCAGGAAAGAGTGTTGAGGACCCCATAGTTCTTTTAGTATAGCCTTGCCAATATTCTCTTCGATGATTGCTCTTGCTCTTGCTCGGGCTTTGTCTTCACCTCAGTTCTGATACCATGTTAACTTTTAAGTTATGGTATGTTCTATGCTTATAACAGTTTACTTCTTTTCCTTATTATATTCCAAAGATTAGCAATCACACGTACATAAAGTAAAGTGCAGATAGAACATTAAACGATCGACAGAAAACAAGCCAAGACAAGAGACACAAGATGTGGCGGCTAGCCAGGGACAAACCCCACAATGTGTGGGGAAACCCTTTGATCAAATCTTCTTTTATCTTCAATAATTCAGCAGAGAGAAATAGTGCAATAAATCTGATTCATATCAGCAGTAGCAAACCCTAGATCAATAGCATCAGCATTAGCGGCTTCATTATCAAACTAGGGCAGATGATATCTTGCAAACCGTTCGTCGGATTGACTTCATTCCACCACCAAAAGTTGCGGCTTTCAGAGAAGGTTCAGATGAACCTACAACGCAGTTCCAAAGATGAGATCTTCTAGGCCACGCAGGTCAATCTTTACTTCTTCAGTTGCAGCTTTAGTTTCAGCAGTTTCCGGCTTCAAACTAGGGCAGTCGATATCTTGCAAACCGTTCATCGGATTGACTTCATTCCACCACCAAAAGTTGCGGCTTTCAGAGAAGGTTCAGATGAACCTACAGCGTAGTTCCAAAGAGTAGATCTTCTAGGCCACGCAAGTCAATCTTTACTTCTGTAGTTGCAGCTTCAGTTTCAGCAGTTTCCGGCTTCAAACTAGGGCAGTCGATATCTTGCAAACCGTTCATCGGATTGACTTCATTCCACCACCAAAAGTTGCGGCTTTCAGAGGAGGTTCAGATGAACCTACAGCGCAGTTCCAAAGAGGAGATATTCTAGGCCACGCAAGTCAATATTTACTTCTGCAGTTGCAACTTTAAATTCAACAGCTTCTGGCTTCTAATGTGTGAGAGAGAGACCCATTTCAGCGCAGTAGAGAAGAGACTCATTTCTGTGTAGTAGAGAGAGAGAGAGATGTTATGAGATGAGTGAGTCCAAATGAGGAAAAGTCCTCTTATAATTATACACAACGTTGGTGGGTGAATAGATGCGACTGTTGGGCTTCTGAGCCTACATGAGTTGTAGGTCGGCTTGATAATAATTCCATAATCAAAATAAATTCATATCTCCATGAATACTTATCAGAATCGGATGATCTTTATATCAATCCTACACCTCTCGACGAGAGGAATCTAATAAAAATATTATCAGCCATGAATAAGATGACCCACATGAAGTTTTACCTTGGTTGCCAATTTTAACAACTTGAAACAAGCATGAAAGAAATAATGACATGAGGAAATAAATAGAAGCATAACAAATCAAGAATTTACCGCACATGCAAGGAGAAGAACATCATCACGCTTTAGCCCAAAGACTATTGTATTATATTGCAAGTAGTAAATACAATCCCATAGAGTCTCCTTAAGCACAATAGCTCGTATTACATGATCCAATATGAGAGCCCATGACTCTATTATATAGAGAGTTGGAGCCAATCCCAATGAAGAATGACAATGACAAATGGCATTGGAGGCAATCCCAATGTAGAATTGATTAAACAAGTGGCATGAGGTGACAATCCCAAAAAGAAATTTGAATTTATTGAATGGAGCTCCAATGCCAAGTGTAAAAATCGAATTCTGGCAAGTGGACATCATTTTCTTCTTCGCTTATGTGCCAAATTCAAATTTTATGATAGAATGACAAGTGTATATGGGTGGTAACCCATGTGGGGACAATTTCCCACAAAAATCTCCACCAAATATTCTTCCAAATGTGCATTAACTTCACAAATTCGAATTTCCAAGTAAGTAGCTTTCTCCTTTAATGCCATAAATTCAATTTTATTTAAGCACATGTCATTTCCGTAATTTTAGGAGTCCACATCACCTTGGGACTTCACTTTAACTCCCCCATATTTTTCCACCTCATTTCCACAACATTTAGCATGTGTGGATATTTATTTTTCTCCATTTATTTAATTCCTAGCTTAATTAATTGCGAGATTTCCCACTAAATTTAGGAAAAGTGGGTTTTAAGGGTTCAAAACACATTTTTAACCCATCAAAGTGTATCATAGTAGAAAGTTGAGGGTGAGAGGTGTAAATTTCATTACTCATACCCCATACAACTTCTCTAGACATCACTTATTACATTAAAAGTACAATTTTATTTGCAATTTTTGACCAGCGGGAAATCTAAAAAATTAAAAAATGACTACCTAAACTTAACCAAATTCCATGAAATTTTGTGTCATCTAGTATGGTGATATACATAGACTCTAGACACTAAGATGAGTTAGGGGCTCAACCTTCAAACCATCACTCCGGCTTTGGGGTAAAAAGTGAGTGAAAAAACCCAGAAAATTATCCGCCTCTGAAAAAGAAGGTATAATTAGCCAGATTAAAAAAACACTCCAAGGTGTACTCATTTTCTGATCAAGTCCCAACATCCTAGTACTGTTACAGAGTCAAAAACTCATCATTGCTAGTATCACTTATTACAATTCCTTGCAGGGTGTGGAATATGGGTACAAGAAAGATGATGCGAAGATAGAAGTAGAGTTAAAAAACTCTGTTGACTGATGATATATGATGGTACAACTGTCCTTTGGATCATCCTTGGCCATGAAGTCTTCATATAATCATCGAGTGCCACTCCAGTGGTCAACGAGAAACTTCTTGTTATTAGGAAGTAATGGATGATATCAATAATGCTAAATGGAAGATGGAAATGAAAGAAGAGATGGATTCCTTGAAGAAAAGAAAAACTTGGGACTTGGTAGAACTTCTGAAAGATACAAAGGTTGTTAGGTGTACGTGGGTTTACAAATTGAAGGCGTTAATGGTAAAGTTGAAAGATATAAATTTAGACTAGTTGCTGCTACTCTCAGATGGAACATATAGATTTCCGTCCCTGAAATCTTTTCTCGAATTGTTAAGCTTGTATTTGTTCGTATTGTATTTGAACTAGGTGCTTTACTTGATTTATAGTTAGAGCATTTAGATGTTAAAATTACGTTTTTACATCAGGATTTGGATGAGGAGATATACACGGAACAACCAAAAGGATTTGTTCAACATCGCAAAAGGATGCTAGTTTATAAGCTCAAAATTCATTGTGTGACCTAAAGAAATCTCTTAGACAATGGTACAAGAAGTTTGATTCCCTTATGATGAGTCAAAATTATATTAGAAGTGAGTATGACCATTGTGTTTACTACAAAATTTTGAATGACATACTCATTATTTTGGTGTTATATGTTGATGATACGTTTGTTGCAAGAAAAAGTGTGGATGAGATCAATAGGTTGAAGGCTCAACTGTTAAGATTAGGTATTTTCTATGCTAGAGCAATTTATTTAAATTTTCACAGTTAGCAATCACATCAGCATTACGATAAACTGCAGATAGAACATAAATATAATATGCAGAAGACAAGCCAAGATAAGAGGACACAAGATATGGCGCAAGCCAGGGACAAACCCCACAAAGTGTGGGGAAACCCTTTGATCAAATCTTCTTTTATCTTCAAAGTTCAACAGAGAAAGAGAGAGAGAGAGAGAGTACAATTACAACAGAAGTCAACACTTTGACTTGTCTAGATCTAAGCATAGATCATCTTCTATAACAATGAGATCAGTTGAAGACATTCTGCTTCAACTGATTCTCCAAGGTGACTCCTTCACTTAACATAGTGATGCAACTTGTACTCATGTTGCACCCGTCACTGTGCCGCACCTAGTCACTGAGCAGCTTCCATCTACTCTCATCATCATGTTGCTCCTGTCTCATTCATCATCACGTTGTTGGGATTATCATATTTGCTGCACCTCAGAGATCATCACTACTGCATCAAGAACTTCATTACTGATGCAAGGTTCTTGAGAGCATCATTGTTGCACCATGACTTTTCCTTGAGATTATTACTGAGATGATCTCTGCACCTATGAAGATCACGACTACACATTACAGTAGGATGAGATCATTTGTGAGATCATGATCTTAGACACTGATCTTTCCCAAATCTGGTCCGACATCATTACCATATAACTTCTGAAAGTTAAGATCCTTGAGGCAGTCACAAGCTTGCATCTTATCTTCCCACATTCAGAATCCAACTCCCTCTATCTCCTATAAATGAGAGGGTTCGCACCTGTCAGACATAGGTGCCGGTATGAGAGGTTTATCATCCACAACCTTCAAGTAATGGTTTGGATTGGTTTCACTCCTAGTGAATCTCAGCTGCATTAGACAGCTATCAATCCTCTCATATTATGCCTGAGGTGTTTTTCTTCAAGCCATAGAGGGCTTTCTTCCACCTGTATACATGAGATTCCTTGATCATGATTCTCAAACTCCTCGGGTTGTTCCAAACCTGTGAACCAGCTGCATGAGGGGAATGGTACCCTTATAATATTTTCCTTTGGTACATTTCAGACATGTACCTTCATGCTTCCTTTTGAATTCAGGCATCCTAGTCACCATTTGACTCACAGACCTCTAGAGCTGAGTCAATGGACATGGTCCCTAATGGACTTCCTGCAACTTGATACAACCCTGAACTCAAAAACATCTTTAAAAGATCTATTTTCAAACACGTACCTTTCCATCGATAAGTGCCACCCTGTAACCTTTGACTTCCATTTCCGAGATGGACATCAGGTTCAATCAGGTACATAAAAGAGATTTTGGGGTTCCTTGCTTTCGTGGAAGAGTTGACCATTTCCTTGATGACCTGCATTACCAGTCATTTTTTTTATCATTGAATATGTCCTAGGAATGATTGTTATCTTCATCAAGAGATGTGTCTTTGCCATTCGGACACTCCTTCGCATAACGGCCGAACTTATTTCAACAAGGCATCCGCCTTTCCTTCCACCCTTAGATCCGAACTTCCCAATGAAGTGATCTTAAGATGGACCATCAAAATCTCCCGCTGCGCCATTCTGATAACATTCTTTGCTTTGAATTCACCCTAGGTGAATTATGAGGAACCCATTGATCCTTCTGTCTTGTCCCAACTGTCTTCGGTGATTGCTATTTCACTCTTGCTTGGGCATTGTCTTCACCTCAACTCTGATACCATGTTAAGATTAGGTATGTTCTATGCTAGAGCAATTTATTTAAATTTTCACAGTTAGCAATCACATCAGCATTACGATAAACTGCAGATAGAACATAAATATAATATGCAGAAGACAAGCCAAGACAAGAGGACACAAGATATGGCGCAAGCCAGGGACAAACCCCACAAAGTGTGGGGAAACCCTTTGATCAAATCTTCTTTTATCTTCAAAGTTCAGCAGCAAAAGAGAGAGAGAGAGAGAGTACAATTACAACAAAAGTCAACACTTTGACTTGTCTAGATCTAAGCATAGATCATCTTCTATAACAATGAGATCAGTTGAAGACATTCTGCTTCAACTGATTCTCCAAGGTGACTCCTTCACTTAACATAGTGATGCAGCTTGTACTCATGTTGCACCCGTCACTGTGTCGCACCTAGTCACTGAGCAGCTTCCATCTACTCTCATCATCATGTTGCTCCTGTCTCATTCATCATCACGCTGTTGGGATTATCATATTTGCTGCACCTCAGAGATCATCACTACTGCATCAAGAACTTCATTACTGCTGCAAGGTTCTTGAGAGCATCATTGTTGCACCATGACTTTTCCTTGAGATTATTACTGAGATGATCTCTGCACCTATGAAGATCACGACTACACATTACAGTAGGATGAGATCATTTGTGAGATCATGATCTTAGACACTGATCTTTGCCAAAGCTGACTCTTCTTGACTTGGTGATCATTACTTCTTTCATCATGCTGAGGTTGTTATGATCCTTATCATCTTGACTGCCTCTAAGATACTTGTTCATATCAAGAATACTAGATCTGAAGACTATGATGACTATTGCCACTGTATGTCTCCATTTACAGGTATGCCGAGAAGCTCTTGATCAACACTGAAACCTGCTTCATCATTGTGGTTATGTCGAGACAGTAACATATACATATGTGAGATTGAGATCATACCCATCGAAGTTTTCATTGTGCAATCTGAGTTTCATTGCATCTAAACTGTCACAGGGATACCACCGAGATCTATATGCATTGATTGCGGCTACAACAGTTTGTTCCTGCGGCCTCATTACCTTACTGCGGCCACCTGCAGCTCCCTGCAGCTCTTCCTTATCACTGCGACTACCCTCTCCTTAACCGTGGCTTTCTATGTCTTGACTACGACTTCATATACCTGACTGCGGCTTCTTCATTTCCTGCGGATTCATTATTCCTCAACTGCGGCTATAATTGTCATACTTGTATGGCGTATATATATATATATATATATATATATATCATGTATATGTATCCAAACTTCACGTAGAATGGCCATACCTGTATAGCGTATATATGTATCCCAAGTTCACGTAGAATGGCTTTCTATGTTTTGACTACGACTTCATATACCTGACTGCGGCTTCTTCATTTCCTGTATAGCGTATATATGTATCCCGATTCCCAAGTTCACGTAGAATGGCACAGAGGAATGCGAAGTTCTGTTGCGTGAACAGGTCACGTTGACTACGTTTTATTGACCCATTGACTGCGTTTATATTTCTTCATAAGCCTGCTGCTTACTGCGGCTAGGGCATCACTGCATCTAGGGTATCACCTGTGGCTAGGTATCTACAGCTAGGGCAATGTACAGCAGCGAGGGCATTACTTGAGTGACCAGCATATCATTCATGATGTCTCTCACCTTCACCAAAAACCCAGACGTGGAGAGGAGGAGACTACTCAAGAATGTGTTGTGCTAATGACTCCAAATCCTCTTTTATTTATATTAAAGGCAGATGATTGAATAGACATGACGTTTGGGCTTCTAGAGCCTACATAAGAGCTGGTCGGCTTGATAATAATTATATAAACAAAATAAATTCATATCTCCATAAATACTTATCGGAATCGGATGATCTTTGGATCAATCCTACACCTCTCGACGAGAGGGATCCAATAAAATTATCAGCTGCCATAAATAAGCTGACCCATATGGAGTTTTGCCCTAGTTGCCAATTTAACATCAACTATTTAGGACCTTTGTTATGAAGGATTTAGGAGTAAAAAAACAAATATTGGGCATAGAAATATACAAATATGGGAAAAATGGTAAACTTAGATTTCACAAGAGAAGTATGTTGAGAAAATAATCGTGATACTTGGTACGAATATTGTGAAACCTATAATATCACTTTAGCTTCCCATTTAACCTTTCTTTAGGTTCATGTCCTAGTGGTGAGGAAGAAAAAGGGTATATTTCTCATGTGCCATATGCTAATGCAGTAGGAAGTTTGATGTACGCGATGGTACGTATTAGACATTTTATTTCACATGTAGTGAGTGTTGTTAGTAGGTACATGGAAAATATAGGAAGAGAGCATTGGAATCGAGTGAAATGGGTGCTTTAATATCTTAGAAGCACAAGTGATTATTGCATTTTAATGGCTGCAGTGATTTTGTTCGCCATTAGATTGATTCGGATTTTGTAGGTGAATTGGATAGGAAAAGATATACTCCAAGTTATGCCCATACTCTTGTAGGCGGATCTGTTAGTTGAATGTCAAAGATTCAAGAGACAATTTCTTTATCCACTATAAGGAAAAATATATCGTTGTCTCACATGCTTTCAAGGAGGCAATTTGGTTGAAGGTTTTCTGGGTAAGCTTGGAAGAACATAGGATAATGTGACTGCATTCTATGATAGTCAAAGTGCTATACATTTGGCCACAATCCAATTTATTATAGTAAGGCTAAAAATATTGATATTAAGTACCATTTTATAAGACATGTTATTGATAGAGGTGGAGTAGATATTAAAAGGGTCCACAATTAAGAAATTTGTGCAGACATGTTTACAAAACCAATATTGTTAGAGAAGCTACAGTCTTGTTTAGCTTCTCCTGGATTACAAATGAGGTGATGAATGGGCATGAACAAGGTATCAAGTAAATTGTTTTCAATATGGAGATTCTTAGAATTCATGACAACAAATTTAATAAATTATATTGTAAAAACTAAAATTTACTTCATGTAAATATTTTGGTAGTTTGTATAATGGTGTTGTGTTAAAATTGGTAACTAGGGCCAAACTCCATGCGGGTCATCTTATTTATTGTAGTTGATATTTTTATGGATCCCTCTCGTCGAGAGGTGTAAGATTGATCTAAAGATCATCCGATTCCGATAAGTATTTATGGAGATATGAATTTATTTTGATTATGGAATTATTATCAAGCCGACCAACAACTTGAGTAGGCTCAGAAGCCCAATAGACATGCCTATTCATCATCTACGTTTTAGTATAAATAGAAGAGGACTTGAAGTCATTTGTACACACTCTTTATGTGATCTCCTCTCCACGTCTTGGGTTTTTGGTGAAGGAGAGACACAAAAGAGTAAGCTGGGCTAAGTGTATGATGCCCTAGCCGCAGTACAAACTTGCCCTAGCCGCAGGTCATAAAGATTCTTATACACAGATCATGGAGACCTTATACGCTGTACATATACGTTGCTCATAGTGAATGATATACGTTGTTCATAGTGGATACATTGTGGATGTTATACGCTGGTTTCACGCAGTCATAACAAATATGTTTATGCAGTCATGGGAGATATTCACGCAGTCAATGTTCATGCTGTCATCGGAGATATTCACGCAGTCAATGTTCACGCTGTACATGTTGACACTAATACGCAGATCAATGAGTCTCATATATGCTGTACATGATGACACTAATACGCAGTTATAGAAACTCTTATGTACAGGTCATGAAGATACATATCCGTAGCAAATGGTGGAGACCTTATATGCTGTATACGCTGGTATGAGGGACGCTAATACGCAGTCATGAAGACTCATGACCTTGAAGACAGATACGTTGTCAATGATGTCATCCTAACGCAGTTGTAGAGACACTTATACGCTGGTATATAGAGAAACTTATACGTTGGTATGAGGGACACTAATACGCAGTCATGGGAGATATGTTCACACAATCATTGTCATGAGAAACATGTTCATGCAGTTAGAAGAGACATGTTCATCCTCTGCTCATGGATTGACATATAGCCGCTGCCATAATAACAATGATCACATATATCATCTGTGGCTCAATATTATGACCTGTTCAGGTACTATGACTTGATGGGCAGTAATGTTGATAGCAGTCAATGGTATAATCTAGAATGGAATTGTGTCAGCATATTCATTGACATGGCATGGCATAGCATGGCATGGAAGGCACACTATGTATAATGGCAGAGGGCAGCATGATGTATGGACAGCATGATGTAGATCATGAGCAGCATGATGTATGGACAACATGATGTAGATCATGGGCAGCATGATGTATGGGCAACATAGTGATGAGAGCATGAGCAGCATGATGGTACTACACGGTAAGGTGCAACAAATGGACGAGATGCAGCACTATGATAGGTGAAGGAGTCACCTTAGAGAATCAGTTGAAGCAATATGTCTTCAATTGATCTCTGCAGATATCAAAAGTCAAAGTGTTGACTTCTATTGTAAATGTACTATCTCTCTCACTTTCTCTGCTGAACCTTGAAGAACATAAAAGAAGAATTGATCAAGGGTTTCCCCACATTGTGGGGTTTGTCCCTGGCTAGCACCACATCTTGTGTCCTCTTGTCTTGGCTTGTCTTCTGCGATTTATATTTATGTTCTATCTGCAGTTTACTTTAATATTGATGTGATTGCTAATTTGGAAAAGATATTGGAAAATTAAAATAAATTGCTCTAGCATAGAACATACCTAAACTTAACATGGTATCAGAGCTGAGGTGAAGACAATGCCCAAGCAAGAGTGAAAGAGAAATCACCAAAGACAGTTGGGACAAGATAAAAGGATCAATGGGTTCCTCATCCCTCTTCAAATTCACCCTGGGTGAAGTCGAAGCAGAGAATATTATCAGAATGGCGCAGCGGAAGGTTTTGATGGCCTACCTAAAGATCACTTCATTGGGAAGTTCGGATCTAAGGGTGGAAGGAAAGACAGATGCCTTGGTTACAATAAGTTCGGCCATTATGCGAAGGAGTGTCTGAATGGCAGAGACACTTCTCTTGATGAAGATAAACAAATCATTCCAGGGTCAAGGGAATGACAGGTAATACAGTTCATCAAGGAGAAATGGTCGACTCTTCAAAGAAAGCAACCCCAGGCACCTCATTGGATAGATAATCGTGGGATTATACTTGGAGCCGATACCACATATCCTGAAAAGGGTGCAGGAAATGTTACCCCTCAATTGAATGAGGGTAACTTGATTCATTTACAGAAACTCTTTTATGTACCTGATCGCAAGAAGAACCTGGTGTCCATGTCAGCGATGGAAGTTAAAGGTTACAGGGTGGCACTCATTGATGGAAAGGTGCGTGCTTGAAAATAGATTTTTCAAAGATGTTTTTGAGTTTAGGGTTGTATCAAGTTGCAGGAAGTCCACTGGGAACCATGTCCATTGACATAGCACCAAAGGTCTGTGAGTCAGATGGTGACAGGGATGCCTGAATTCAAAAAGAGCATGAAGGTACATGTCTGAGATGTACTGAAAGAAAATCTTATAAGGGGACCATTCCCCTCATGCCATAGGTCCACAGGTTTGGAACAACTCGAGGAGTTTGAGATTCATGATCGGAATCTCATGTATGCAGGTGGTAGAAAGCCCTCTATGGCTTGAAGCAAAACACCCCAGGCATAGTATGAAAGGATCAACAACTTTCTGATGAAGCTGAGATTCACTAGGAGTGAAATCGATCCAAACCATCACTCGAAGGTTGTGGATGATAGACCTCTCATACCAGCACCTGTCTGACAAGTGCAGACCCTCTCATTTGTAGGAGACAGAGGGAGTTGGATTTCGAATGTGGAAAGATAAACTGCAAGCCTGTGACTGCCTCGAGGATCTTAACTTTCAAGAAGTTATATGGTAGTGATGTTGGACCAGATTTGGGAAATGCCTCTAAGTTTCATAAACTCATTCGCGTTGATGTTCTTGGAAAACCTCTGTCCGGACATATGTGTTGCAGTTATCATGGTGAGCTCATATTTGGTTGAGCTTCACTGGATTGTTGCCTAGAATCTTCTGAGATATCTTCAGGGCACAATCTCTCATGGGTTGAGATACATTGCTCGGAATATTTCAAATGTTGAGTGGGCAGGCAATGTGAAGGATCACTAGAGCACTTCTCAGTGCTAGTTCTCCTTGGGATCTGCTTTGATATCCTGGATGAGCAGGAAGCAAAAGTCGGTGGCTTTGAGCACCGCCGAGGCGGAGTATATTGCTGTTAGCATGGCTACTTGAGAGGCAGTCTGGTTACAGAAGCTCTTCAGTGAGCTGTTTGGATACCACTATGTAGCAAGATGATTAGTTCTCTTGTGAGGTCTGGATGATGTGTTCTCCATGACAACTATGTAGCAGGATGATTAGTTCTCCTGTGAGGTCTGGATGATTCGTTCTCCATGACGACTATGTAGCAGGATGATTAGTTCTCCTGTGAGGTCTGGATGATGTGTTCTCCATGACGACTATGTAGCAGGATGATTAGCTCTCCTGTGAGTCCTGGATGATATGTTCTCCATGGCGATTGTGTAGCAGGGTGACAAGTTCTCCTATAAGGATAGGATTGATTAGTTCTCCTGTCGAGGCATCCTACCTATGCAGTCTGGGACTCATGGGAAGTACCTCTCATCTGATCAATGAGTAGGGAAATGAGGATAGGGACCATAGTAGTATCGATGGACGCATCGCTGTATCTACCGTAGTCCCTATGCTAGGATGACCTTCATTGATCTGGGATCAATGATACTAGTATGGGCTCAGTTGTAGGAGTTGTACCTACTATGACGCTGACTTCGGGTCGGTTGAGACTGGTCCGAGACCAATGGTACATACTCTGAGACTGACTTCGGGTCAGTGTAGGACTGGTTTGGGACCCGTGAGAGTGGTACATACTATGACGCTGACTTTGGGTCGGTTGAGATTGCTCTGGGACCAGTGGTACACACTCTGAGACTGATGATATTGGTCTGGGACCAATGGTAGGAGTGGTACCTCCTATGACGCTGACTTTGGGTCGGTTGAGACTGGTCTGGGATCAGTGGTACGTACTCTGAGACTGACTTCGGGTCAGTGGAGAATGGTATGAGACATTCTTGATCAATTCTTCTTCTTCATGGTTCAGCTGCCAGCAGAGCCAATCTGAGCAGAGCAGAACAGAGCTAGCTGAGCAGAGCAGAGCAGAGCCAGTAGAGCTGAGTAGAGCTGAGCAGAGCAGAACAAAGCTAGCAGAGCTAACCAGAGCAGAGCAGAGCCAATAGAGCCAACAGAGCTGAGCAGAGCAAAGCAAATCCAACAGAGTTGAGTAGAGCAAAGCCAACATAGCTGAGCTGAGTAGAGCAGAGCCAACAAAGCTGAGCAGATCTAGCAGAGCTAAGCAGAGCTAGTGGAGCTGAGCAGAGTTGAGCAGAGCAGTGCAGGGCACTGATGGCAGAGATAGTACAGTCGGACATATGGATCAGCGGATGGATTTCTCCCTAGTTGAGAGGGAGTGTTAAAATTTTAAACTAGGGACAAACTCCATGTGGGTCAACTTATTTATGGCCGCTGATATTTTTATTGGATCCCTCTCGTCGAAAGGTGTAGGATTGATCTAAAGATCATCCGATTCCGATAAGTATTTATGGAGATATGAATTTATTTTGATTATGGAATTATTATCAAGCCGACCAGCAACTTGAGTAGGCTCAGAAGCCAAATAGACATGCCTATTCATCATCTATGTTTTAGTATAAATAGAAGAGGACTTGAAGTCATTTGTACACACTCTTTATGTGATCTCCTCTCCACGTCTTGGGTTTTTGGTGAAGGAGAGACATAAAAGAGTAAGTTGGGTTAAGTGTATGATGCCCTTGCTGCATTTCAAACCTGCCCTAGCCGTAGGTCAAAGAGATTCTTATACACAGATCATGGAGACCTTATACGCTGTACATATACGCTGCTCATAGTGAATGATATACGCTGTTCATAGTGGATACGCTGTGGATGTTATATGTTGGTTTCACGTAGTCATAACAAATATGTTTATGCAGTCATGGGAGATATTCACACAGTCAATGTTCACGCTGTACATGTTGACACTAATACGCAGATCAATGAGTCTCATATATGCTGTACATGATGACACTAATACGAAGTTATAAAAACTCTTATGTACAGGTCATGAAGATACATATCCGCAGCAAATGGTGGAGACCTTATACACTGTATACGCTAGTATGAGGGACGCTAATACGCAGTCATGAAGACTCATGACCTTGAAGATAGATACGTTGTCAATGATGTCATCCTAACACAGTTGTAGAGACACTTATACGCTAGTAGATAGAGAAACTTATACGCTGGTATGAGGGACACTAATACGCAGTCATGGGAGATATGTTCACACAATCATTGTCATGAGAAACATGTTCACGTAGTTAGAAGAGACATGTTCATCCTCTGCTCATGGATTAACATATAGTCGCTGCCATAATAACAATGATCATATGTCATTTGCGGCTCAATATTATGACCTATTCAGGTACTATGACTTGATGGGCAGTAATGTTGATAGTAGTCAATGGTATAATCTAGAATGGAATTGTGTCAGCATATTCATTGACATGGCATGGAATAGCATGGCATGGAAGGCACACTATGTATAATGGCAGAGGGCAGCATGATGTATGGACAGCATGATGTAGATCATGAGCAGCATGATGTATGGACAACATGATGTAGATCATGAGCAACATGATGTATGGACAGCATGATGTAGATCATGGGCAGCATAGTGAGTAGATCATGGGTAGCATAGTGATGAGAGCATGAGCAGCATGATGATGCATGATGCAGCATGATGGTACTACACGGTAAGGTGCAACAAATGGACAAGATGCAACACTATGATAGGTGAAGGAGTCACCTTAGAGAATCAGTTGAATCAATATGTCTTCAACTGATCTCTGCAGATATCAAAAGTCGAAATGTTGACTTCTATTGTAAATGTACTATCTCTCTCACTTTCTCTGCTGAACCTTGAAGAACATAAAAGAAGAATTGATCAAGGGTTTCCCCACATTGTGGGGTTTGTCCCTGGCTAGCGCCACATCTTGTGTCCTCTTGTCTTGGCTTGTCTTCTGCGATTTATATTTATGTTCCATCTGCGGTTTACTTTAATGCTGATGTGATTGCCAATCTGGAAAAGATATTGGAAAATTAAAATAAATTGCTCTAGCATAGAACATACCTAAACTTAACATGTTGGTTCACAAAACCAGCGGAAGTTTGTGTAATGCATGTAATGGTGCCAAGATAAATATATTTATGTACCTCGATGGATGGATTGAATTGGTTGAAAGCTGGATTATGTTTTTGATTAATAAAATACCTTACCTTGCCTTGTGGATGTTTCTTTGACACACTGTTAGGGTTTACCACATAAATTTCGTGTTGTATGAGTGATCCATGTTTTTTTTTTTTTCACTTACTGGTTCACGGATACCCGGGTCAGTGGGTAGCCGCTACGTCTAGGGTTTTAAACACTGAGTGGACGCCACCCGAAGGGCATCAACACCCCTCGGCCTATTTACTGACCTAACCCCAAGAGCTTTCGGGATTCGAACCTGCGACCTCCCATTGACGAGGCACTTGATTTGACCGATTGAGCTAACTCTTAGGGCTTGAGTGATCCATGTTATCTTTATGCCATTATTTATTTATTTTTTATTTAATCTTGTTCTTGTTCTAATTACTAATATTCAACACTATCCAATTTTCATGAAACTACCTAATCCAAGCATTGCAATATGGTACAGAAAGCTAATGAGACTAATCAATGATTTTGGCTTGAGTGGAGGGTACATTTTTGCTAAGGCCATGACAATGGAGTTCAACAATCAACACCACCAACATTAGGGTACATAAAGGGTTGGGCCCTCTTGATTTAATGCCAATATCTTACCGTCATACATGATAGAATCCAATGAGAATGTATCATGTCCCCATTTCTATTTTCCTCTATAGTACAACAAAGATGGGTTTCCAAGGTATGTGATGGCTAGGCCAGAGGAGCAGGATTACATCATAAGGGTGTCCCAGAGGGGTTTTGGGAGTTTTTATGGGATCTGATGGCATTCGCTTGGCATATCCCATCATGCGCACAACTTTTGTTTTGTTCCAGCGCATTCCGACAACTTTCAAAAACCAAGGTTATTATTAGGCTTGACTTAATTAATTATGCCTGAGGTGGCATTTCGAGAGGATCATTTGATGAAACGCCTCAGTGTAATAGCTTATTGGAACCAGAAAGAGAAGATATAAAGGATGGGATGTTGAAAAGTGACTTCCAGTGGCCAGAGAGAGTGTGTTGGGCGATTTATAATTTTCCCAAGTTAAAAATGACTTTAATTAGTCATTTAATTAAAAAGTGGAAAAATAATTAATTGGAGGGAAAAGGCTAAAAGTGACTTAAGTGAAATAAAATTAAATTAAAAGGTCACTTAAGATAAAGTCATGGGAGGAGCTTCTAGAATAATAATAAAATAATAAAATAAGATGCTTCTAGAGGCTTGGATATCTATTTATGGAGTCTGTAAAAGGAGGAGGAGGAGATCATTTGGGATATCTTGGATTTGAGATTTTTTCTTATGGAGAAGTTTGGAGAACTGGGAGTTCCCAACTTCAGTTGTAGCCCCAAGATGGAAACCCTTGGGTGATTTAGTGAGAGTGCGCGAGATCCCATCTCTCCCCTTGGTGGATTCATCTAGAATTCATAGGCGCAATTTATTGATTTTGTTGTTTGGTTTTGGAGGCTCAGTTTTGGCATTGGAGCTGATTATTTTGTGGCCAAATTATTTATCTTAGCCATTTCAGTTGTATCAACATGTATACCTTATCCAGCTAATATAATAAAGTTGCGTTTACCTCCACTTATTAGTTGTATTTTATTTGTTGCGATTGACTGACAATTCTTCTATTAAATGAATGGAAATTTTATGTGAAGCATTTGTTGAGTTAAATTTTGAGAATTTGTCAAATTTTTCCATTTTGGATTACAGAATGTTGCAATGTTGCCCATCCTGATTGTCTACTAATATTTAAGTGGGATATGAAATTCTACTTTTTCATATGAAGTCTAATGAGGTTGGAACCATTCAAAAAAATCCTAAATCAATTAGTGGTAATGTTAAAAATTTAAGTTAAAGGATAGAAGGAAATACAAAAGAACTGCCAACTTTTAATCTTAATATTACCATTAATTTACACCATTTTTGGTCAAACCTAGTTAAAAAATCAAGTAAAACGAAGCCAAATTAGGTAGATTTAGTGCCAGATATGCATCAATAGATGCTAGTAAAACTTGGAAACACATTTTTGGTCATACAAATTACATTTTTCATACATGGTGATATGTAAATTGCCACAGATATTCCACTGGTTTCTTCACTACATATCTATGAAAATAAACCAAAATCTATATTATGAAGGGTTAATTCTTTTTACTCTTTACATTATAATTAATTTTTTGCTGCTAATGTGTGCAATGGATAATATGCAAAAAATAGAGAAAAAATAAATAAAATCACTCACAAACCACAATGAACACCAAGATATGTTCTTAGAAACCATTACACGAGAAAACCCCACTGGAAGGTGAGGTTTCTTTGCTTTCTTTTGTATGGAATGGAAACGATGCAAGTACAAAGAAGAAGGCACTCTCGATGAAGTTGCCTAAGACCTGTGGCCCGTCGGATGCAAACCCCCTTTATTATGCTCTCTCTATGCACACTCATCTAATCTAATCTCTATGGAACAAAATGCAAAGAAATAGAATGGAATCCCTTTTCCTACTAGTCGTTCGGTTATAACATAGCCCAATAGCCAACTAGGGGTTAGATTTGACCCATTTTAACCCTCAACATCAGTTACAACTCGACCCTTCTAGAGTCTTCTTCATAGTTCCCACATGGCCATCCCATTTTACATGAGTAATAGGGGTTGATGTGGCATCCTCTTGAATTATGGTGGTCAATCATGATAGGTCAACTTTTGAGAGGCGTAACTTTTGCATCCAAACTCCAATTGATGTGATTCTTGCATAGTTGGAAAGATATTTGAGTGTAGAACAATGTCATATGGCCAAAAAAATAAGAGGGAATTATGGTCTCAAAATGGCCTCAAAAGGTTTTAGATTCCAATTCTCCAAACTTGCTCCCATTGATAAAACTCCTCTTGTAAGTTGATTTCTTCAAATTTTCCACTCTAAAAGAATCTAAATGGATGGAAACTTATATAGTGATCCAATTTGGATCTTGCGGGATGTGTTTGTATAGCCAAAAACATGTTTCAAGGCCATACCACATGCATTTCCATGCTTTTGTACAAAAATTAGCTTGGCATGGCCCTATGCTAGACATTTCGTACAATATAGGGTTCAATACCAATATTACAAGAACAAATCACTCTAAATTTGTTTGATTCAAGCATAATACTAGTGTAGAGGATTTGTTAAAGACCCTTTTGGAGAGGACTAACTATAATTCATATAAGTTCCTAAGAATAAGTGACCCATTCCTATTAGCCATTTACCAACCTCCCATTCATATTCAAAATCTACCACTAGTCCAGAGACAAATATAGTTGATAAATTAAATACTTAAATACAAAACCATAATACATCTTAGTACTATAATGATGAAAGCTATCAAATACCAACATAAAATATTCCAATGCAACCAACCCAGTTGTCCATCTAGTTGCTTTGTTCTTGTCGCATCATTTCTTACCTTCGATAAATGGTCACCTAATGGTCGACCAAGGTGTAAAATCATTGATTCCTATGAAATTTCACTAAGGGTTGCTTATCAATATTGTTAAGATCTACATGTCAATGATTTTTGCTTGACTAAAGACTATTATTAAAGCAAAATATATCACCTTAGCCTCACTTAATACTCTAGATTAACTGCAACAATAAGATCAACCACCACTATCAGCTTAGTAGTTGTTCCCCTGCTATTTTGTGGATGGGTGATATCACCAAAGGGGAGGCTTCCCTAGCATATCTTGCATACTAACCCAAGAATTCTTAGCATAAATACCTCAAAGGATTCTTCTAAATAACCACCCAAGGATAACATTCTTTAACGTAGGGCTTCGGGTGAGATAAGGTAATGATTTCAAAGGACCTATGGCTAAGTCTACAAGGGGGGCTAAGATAGTCCTAGAGATGCTCAAATAGATTCCAAACAATTGCTACCTTTGATTTAATGATTGTTATTATAAATTAGGGCTTATAATAAGCACAATTTATAACATGCAAAATATATGACAGCAATAGCAAAACAACCTATAATTAATGATAAAAAATAAATAAATAAGGTTGTTGAATGAGTAAGTGAAGCAAAAGGTCACAACAATTTTTCAATGGCTGAAAATGCATAAAAAGGCTACTAAGCCCTAGACGTCAGCCGCAAAATGGTAGCTAAAAATTGCACAATAAAATCATATTTTCCCTTTTCAATATAATATATGCAAAGCCTAATATTAAGAACATGAAGAAAAAGATTTTTATGCTATTAAATGCATATTTTTTCGGTAATGTAACCCAAGTTTATCCTAATAAACATTAAAAAAAGGAAAAGATTATTTTTAAAGGTTGACACATAAAATAATAGTGCTTTTATTAGTCTTGGGTATATGGAGTCAAAAAGGGTGAGGTCAATGGTGGAATACCTTGATTGGAGCGAGTTAAGATAGAGAAAACCTCTCAATCTAAATGCTAGCAGCGCAATCAATTGGAGATTTAAGGTCAAGGAATGCTATACTGCATTTGCTTGATGGATACTTGGTGACAAATTTTGCAAAGGAGATGTTAGAGTCGTAATGATTCCATATATTAAGATGAAAACTTCATGCAAACCCTATTTCTACAACATTTGCAAAATGGAAGAAGATACTCACAATGAAATAACAAAATTCACCATAGAATCACTTCTCTAATCCAAGAGAAAATCCCTCCAAGCAATAATATCCTCCCCAAAATATTCGCCACCCTAGTGCTCCATTGCATCCAAGAGAAAAGAAGACTAGTGCACACACTCTATAGATGAGGAAAATGATCGTGTGACCATGAATACACCTAAATCAACCTCCCTTTATTTATAGGAGGGAAAACAAATCGATTTAGCGAAAAATTTGAGTAAAATCCCAAACACTTATACTTTTTAAGTAATTACAAGTTAAGTAGGTCATAAGCCAACATAAAAGATAACTATCTCTATGATAAAACATAACAAAAAGCATCCTTTTAGCCTACATGTGTGAGATCCTGCAAGGGTGACATCATCCTCCAAAGGTGAAGATTTCCATCAAAAGTGCCATGTATGGGTCAAAAGAGTGCTCCTCACTCAAAGGACATCTCCTCGTCAACAAGGTGTTCTCTTCATCAAGAAAAACCATCCTCATCAATTTTTCATCATCAACCAAGCCCATGTCATCACTCCAAGCCTCATGAAGGTAGCATCTTAAGGTTAGGGCATGATGTCATCATCCAAAAAATGTGTACCATCCCTTCCAAAAGGATCTCAAGTCATCATCATCATCAATCTGATCCATAAATAGGGAAATGCCCATCAAGAAGGTACAATGCCAATCTAGGGGCATCCTATGTTCTCTAGCGTACACCTTTCTAGGCAATGTCTTGGCTTTGATGTGCAATGTTCCAAGCTTTGGAGGGAAAGGAGAAAGTCATCATTAGTGTTTGATACATCCAAGGTCAATGTTCCACATAAAGTGGTCAACATCCAAGCTATGGTGCACTAAAAGGTCATCAAGTGGGGTTGGACATCCTCTTTGAAGTGCTGGAGAAGTCACAATCAATCCCTCAAGAGATGGCAGTTGTAACTTGTACCTACGAGACAACATCTGAAACATACCTTGAAAATAAAGTGAGATCATCATCATAGGTAAAATAACCATAAGAGTATTAGACAATGGGCCATATCTATTGCAAAAGGCACTAAATTACTTCACACAAGCATCATCTTCAAATTTCTTCCTAGCTTATGGTTTGTAAACAAGTTATCATGGTTAGGTATGGGAGAGTTAGCCAAAGGTCCTATTAGGTGCTTCCAACCCTAAGGGGAGGAACAATTCCTAGGCTACCCCATTAATAAATAGTTGCAAGTGGTCAGTGCCATGGTGGGAGTTATAAAATTACAACATTCTTGAGTGAGTATAATGTGAAGAGACAAAAATCATGGGACTCGAGTTACCCCATTCCTAGGCTTATTTTTACCAACCCTATTGTTTGAATTTTCCTTCATTGATTTTCTTTTTCTTACATAGCTTGGGATACAAACTTGATTTATGTATCATTTACCCCTTAAAGATGAAGTGGTTTATTTCTCATTGGGTTTTGGATATTCAAAATTCATTTCATTTTGATTGCTCATGCATTAGCCAAGAATAGGGTGAGGTCTCATTAGGGGGGGTAGCACTTAGGCTAGGATTTTGTCCACATACTTTATTATATCCCATCCATTTTTTCGCATTTTATCTACATGGATTATGCTTTTTCCTTTTTTTCTAGTACATCAACCTCTTAGGGAAAAGTTTCCAAGTCCCTACTCAAGTTAGGAAAATAGGGAGCCAACATTGGTGACAAACAACAATCAAACTAAAGATGGGACCTAGATACAAGGGATAGATGGAAATGATTAAGTATTAACATGGACATGCAGCATTGATTAGTGCCTCCTATTTGTGCTCCTCCTAGATAGTGAAAGAAGGGCCTCAAGGAAGGTCACATGGGACTAGGGGCAGGGGATAGCCACCAAGGTAAAGCATGGGAACAAGAATACAACCAAAAGTGGTCTATCATCCAATTCAACCTATGATCCATACTAGTATGCCCTAATACATTAAATGAAAACACTTGATTAGAAAAATATTTGTGTACCTGACAATTGATGAACCACATTCATCTGATGAGTAGGCTAGATGTTATAAAGCATTGATCAGAGCATGGATGGAGGGCCTTTGAGGTTATCTATTTGTAAATCATCACAGAGATACTAGCTGGCAAGTTGACTAGAATGAGAGAATTTTTTTTCCTATGGGTTACCCACTCGGTTGGTAACAAGTACTGTTTTTGTTAAGGCCATGATAAAGTATCTCAACAATCAACACTACCAACAACATTGGGCACATAAAGAGCTTGGTGCTCTTGATTAAATGCCAATCCCATATCCTCATACATGATATAATTCAATGAAAATGCTACAATCCTTCCAATCCTGAAATACTAAAAACTATTAAGTTTGCTGAATTTTGAATGGGATATGAAATTCAATTTTCTCCATATGAAGCTTTATGAGGTTGGAACCACCTGTAAACATCGTAAACAATTAATGGTAATGTTAACAAATTTAGGTAAACGTACAAAATGGAAAGATAAAGGAAATGTTAACGTTTACTCTTAACATTACTATTAATTGCCAGCATTTATGGTCAAACCTATTAAAAAATAGAGCTAAATCAAGTAAAATAGGCAGATTTAGCGTTGGAAATGCATCACATGGATGTTGGCATGACTTGGAAATGTGTTTCTGGCCATATGTGTTGCGCTTCCGACACATGGGACAAATTTGTATGGTAAGAAATGCATTTTTCACATGTGGGACACATTAGTATGGTTGGAAATGTGTTTCAAGGCCATAACATAAGCATTTCCACATTTATATATGAAAACAAGCCTATTATGACCCTGCACCAGACGTTTCTTGCAACATAGGATTCAATAGACCAATAGTACAAGGATAGACTACTATAAATGTGACTGATTCCAACAAAATATGGTGCGAAGGATTTGTTAAAGCCATCTTGGAGAGGACTAACTACAGTTCATATAAGTGCCTGAGAACAAGTGATCCATCTTTGTCAGATATTTATCAAACAGCCATTTGTATTCACAATGTGCTAATAGTAAGGAGACAAAGTACGGTTTATAACTTTATAATTCAAATGCTGCAAGAAAAAACCATAGTACATCTTATTAGTCTGATGATGATAGTTATCAAGTACCAGAATAAAATATTGCAATGCCACCAACCCAACTATCCATCCAGTTGCTCTGCTCTTGTTGCATCATTGAGCACCTTTGATAAATAGATGGGTCATCCAGTGGCCAGCTGAGGTGAACATTCCTTGACTCTTGTAACTTTTCATAAAGGTTTGCATATAGCTGCTGTCAATGATCCGACCACAGATTTACCTATGGTAACCTTGTTAAGACTTGCCCTTAGATGATAAAGTTCAATGAATGATCTAATTGAAAATGATAAGAGACACACAGGCCTGATAGCATTTAGAGTTTGCATCAAACCAAATGACCTATTTGAAGTAGTAGGCATTGGTTGATTCCAATATACCTCTGAAGAAGGTTGACGGGAAGAGTTCTAGCCACCTTCAAAAATCTAATATGTTGGAAAGAAATCGTCCCAATAAGTACAACAAAAGGATTGGAATTTGCCACTGAATTGAAGAGACTAGAAAATTGCTATTTCCTAAAACTCTATATGAAAGATGTTTATAAATGAAAATGGAATTTTGGTATTGAAGCTAATTAACTTATGCTAAAGACTAACTTCTGCGTGCTTGCATCTCTTCATATTTTCTAAATTCTGTTTAATCAATGTGCAGGAAAATATACTCCCCAATATAATTGGCTTGAGCAGGAATTTCCCAAGGTTAACAGAAAAGAGACTCCATGGTTGATTGTAGTCATGCACAGCCCATGGTACAACAGCAACAATTACCATTACATGGAAGGGGAGACTATGCGAGTCCAATTTGAATCATGGTTTACAAAATACAAGGTTGACATTGTCTTCGCTGGTCATGTTCATGCTTATGAAAGATCTGTAAGTTTCAAATTATTCTGCATTTTCAAATTGAATTTATTTTTAGAGGATCAATTAATTACTGTTCTTATGAATGACTTTCAAAAATCTGAATGATTGAATAGAGCAATTTGGTTTGCAGAAACGTGTATCAAATGTTGCCTACAACATAGTAAATGGGGAGTGTACACCTGTGTTTGATCAATCTTCACCTGTTTACCTTAATGTTGGTGATGGAGGAAATATCGAAGGCCTTGCAAACAAGTAAGTTGAACATGCTTGCTCATTCTTCCAGTGAAACATTGTCCTTTTCAATATTATTGTGCTACTACAGCACTTAGATTTTGCTATCACCATCTTTTTAAAAAACTTTAATCACATCAATGAAGTTATCTAGTCTCTATGAATATTTCAATGACTTGTGTGGTAATTGGCTGTAGCTTTACTGAACCACAGCCCCAGTATTCAGCATTCCGCGAAGCTAGCTTTGGCCATGCAATCCTTGAAATTAAAAACACAACACATGCTTACTACCACTGGCATCGCAATCAAGATCGAGAAGCTGTAGTTGGTGATTCCCAATGGCTTTATAACAGATATTGGTACCCCCATGATGAATGAACCTACATCACAAAGCTAAAAGTACTCAGCTGTTTGCAGTATCCATGGAATCGAAAGGAATTGGATATAGTGGCAAGTATGGTCAAGAGTTGTACTGTGGACATTACAAATCAATAAACACTCTATTAATGTTGCTGTAACTCTGAAATGTCAGGTCAATTCTAAGTTTTGCCCATAAATTTGCAATCACCGTTTTATGTAATACTTTGAACAGATAGTTTTTGGGGTTCATGAGTACAAAAATAAAGTGCTATCTGAGAAACTTGATAGGTCTCATTGCTATTCACAAAGGTTATTTGGTACAATTACAACATTTATAAAATCACAATCTTAGCCTATTATTATTTGTTTCTTAAAGAGAGAAACCTGTCAGATTTGAGGACTCGATATCATCTCTTCCTCCTACTTAGACAAAATAGAGGATATCCAGTTTACCACTGGGCCAATAAACAACAGGAAAATCAACTGACAGAGCTCTATCAGTTGAATCTAAAGCACAGATATACGAGCTGTACTAAATAGAATAAAAACCCATACATAAATATCCTAGAGCCAACTACTTTCTCCACTATGAATTAGATCCATTCGAGGACCTATATGTAAATGAAATTGGGTTTGCAATTTCACATCGTTATACTTCACCTCAATCAACCTAAAACAACTCACATTCACATCGTAATAGTTTATAGATTTATAAACATACCAATACGCAAACGACTCATATTCACATTCAGATTCTAGAGACTTGCCAGCCACTAGGTTGACCTTGATTATCCTGGATGAGGTCATCTATCCATTATCTACATTCTCCCCCAAATTAAGGCCAACATCACCACCCTGTTTCAGGTGATACTCCGTACTCGATATTCTGACTATTGTTTTGGAATTGAGATCGTAGGTGAAGATTTCCGTTAATAAATCCAAATTCTTATAGCTCATCAGAGTCAATAAGATGCATGGTCCAATTCTGATTGCATTCTGAAGCCCTAGTAACCAATGAATTTGAAGCAATTGAACTTCAACCATTGAATTTTGATAATTAATAACCTTAAAATTACTTGAAATTCTAAACTCCTCCTAAATTACTTGTGACCACAAAGATGTAGCTAATTATGCTTGATAGGCTTCTCCATATTGAATATTGGCTGATTAATCTTTATTTAAATTTAAATCTTTATTTATTTATCATCATAAATGGAAGATATTGAAATATTATCTTCAATATTAATAAATGGAATTTCAAATATTAACTATATTGCATTTCTATATCTATGTTTATTTTTTCACATCTAACTAATGTAATTATAAAATTACCATATAAATTATCAAATAACAAATGATGTAAATTATTATTATGTAATTATCAAATGACAAATGATACCAATAGCTGTATATCAATCACATTTGCTAATATGATTTTGCTAATTTTGCTAGTTTATAAAGTGAAGAAGCCTCTCTCATACTACAATATGTTTGTCACCATAGTTAAGTATCATATACCCAATCCATGTTATCCTTGGATCTTAAATGTTTGGCCAACTCTACTAGTATAATTGTGCAACATAGTCATGGTATTTTTTTTTCAAGAGCATTGCGTGCCCAATGCAAACTGTTTTGATTGTAATATTGCTTCAAATTCCATTAGTGCAACAATTAGAGTCATAATATTTATTTTAATGAATATGGTATTGACTAGTAGTGTTTATATTAATTTTAATTCAAATATAGAGGGGTAAAGCATGTACGCTTCCATATATTTTAGTAGTCAAATCGTTGCATGGAGGTAGGTCTCTTGTCCCACAAATAAGCCTTGTACACCAATCTTGTTTTCGATTTGACCATGACCTTAAAATTAGTTTATTATTATTGTTGTTTTTGTTAGAAATAATAATACAAGTTAAAAAAAAGATATGATGGTCAATTTTGATGTAGTATATCTATTCACCAAGATCCCTGTTTCCGAAGCTATTAATCTAATTTCAAAATTGGTTGATCCAAAAACCATTAATCTCATTTAAGTATATCTTTCCTCCACTTTCTTCTCCCTTAAAGACATCTTGTATGAGCAAAATGCCAGCACAACCATGAGGTCCTCCTTATCCACAATGGTTTCCTATATATTTGTGGAACACTTAGAAACTCAAGCTTTGAACACTTCACCTAAAACCAAAATACTGGTTATGTTTTTTGGATGACACCTTTGTCATTTGGCCTCATGTCCTCTCATCCCTCACCACGTTCATTCTCCATCTTAATAACATCTCTCCCAATATTCAATTCACCATGGACCTTGAAAAATATAAAGCTCCTTCTTGGACATCCCCGTCTCCCAACTTCCTGATGGATCCTTTACCCACCAAGTTTATAACAAAAGACCTACATTGACTAATACCTCCATGCCTACTCTCATCATCACCCAACACAAAAGTTAGTTGTTTTAAAAACTTTGTTCGCCTGTCAATTCAATTTCTTCCCCCCACTTCTTGGAAATAGAATGATCACATAATCAACAAATCTTATCATGAAGCCAAGAATTACAAAACTAGAGCCTCCACCTCCTCTCCCATGTGTGCTTTTATCTCATTTACCTACATCAAAGGCACCGCTGATATTATTTCCAAATTCTTAGCCAAAAAGAATATCAAGACTTTAATTCAAACCCCACCAAAATATTCAATAACTATTCTTATTTGCAAAGGATAAGTCTAATCCTATGATGTGATAAGGGGTATATTAAATTCTCCGCTCCTCGAAAAACCATACATTGGCCAATTTGGTTGGTCCTTTGAAGCTTGTATCAAAGAACACATTGCAAACATGAACCACAATCACATTTCCAAATCAACCATTGCCTAACACTCTAATTTTCTTATTTGTTTCGACCAAACCCAGACCTTAGTTGTTGCACAACATTATTCTTCATGCATCATATGTGAAGCTCTTTAAGCAGAAAAACATTGAGGCTACTTTAATTGGGAAGATGACTAACCTAGGGCTTCCTCATATTCTCCTTATTTTCTCCATCATTCTCTTTGCTAACTTTTATCTTTATGTGTTTCATATTTTTTCTTGGCTTGTGCCGCGCGCCCTTCTTTATCTAATCCTTATTCTTAAAAAAATTCTCTAAATTTTAAATTATTTTTAATTATTAACATTGTTTATTTTTCTCTCACCTTTAATTTATTCATTCCACTTTCTTCTGTGTTATTATCCTTGTTATTAGTTAATTGTTTATATTTCATTTCTTTTATTATGAGTTAAATCCTATTATATTTGTCCCAATAATTTAATTCTATTTATTTTTTCAAATTATTAACTTCATAACAATACTTGGTGTGCAATCTTCTCTGCGTAAAATATTAATATCGCTTGAAAAGAGCTTTGACATGACTACAAAACCCTAACATTGGATTCATTGTTGTGTTCCAGACCTATTAAATCTAGATCTTACGCCTTTGGATTGACCCTACAATGACTAGCTCTATGCTCGTTCCACGATCGATAGGCCGGGTGGTCAGCTATGGCCAATCTAGCCTCCTCCACCCCACATGCAAAGGACATCGAGGCCTTCAACCTGTTGGTATCAAATGACCCCAAATGTTAGAAATGTAAGCCCTCTTGCATTGTCAAGAAAACAGAGGAGATTCCAAAGGTAGAAGTCTTTGCACCTCATGCTAGAATGACAACTTTGCAACTAGCAGAGAGAGGATTAGTTGGCTAGTTTATGGGTTTATGGCCCTCCCTTGGCTTTGTTATATATTATCGTTGGAAAAGAACTAGACACCCTTAATTAAGGGTGAGATATCCTCCTCCTATGGGAATGGTTTTTTTACATTCTTTTTCAAAAATAAAGCAAATCGAGATTTGATCTTCTGAAGCAGGCCTTATTTCATGGGAGCCCAAGGATTGTACCTCGACCAATGGAGCCCAAAATTTAACCCTAATAATGATGTCCTTTCAACAATACATGTTTGGGTGAAACTCCCTTTTCACTCTCTGCATTGTTGGAATGACGCTGTTATCACTCCTCCAGATCTCCAATGCTGAGGAAGATTCCAGCTAAGGTAACCATAGACCAATCTTTTGACTTGGTAGATAGCCCTACAAGGTCGAAGAGGGCTCTCTCCAAAGGATCACAACCAAGAGGGCTAGATGGATTAGGGTTTTAGGCTAGGTATAAAGTGCAGGGGTTGTTTTGATTTGATGTTTGGTTGATGGATGATGATAGGTCAAAGAAACTAGGTCAGGGAAAATGAGATATGATTGCAGACATTCAAAGGGGCAGGGTAGGTAGAAAACCTAACACTTTAAGGTGATTTGGTGAGATGGTTTAAGACTAGTGAGGAGCTAAGAAGAGCATGAAACACATGAATTCTTCCTAAACTGAAGAAATGATTACAAATTGTGAAAGTTTCCCCAAAACAGAGCATGGAAACTCATGAATTCTGTTCATCAACTTGAAAACTATCACAAAATAGACATGAAATGATTGTTGGAATAAACAACACATTCAAACATATGAGACAATAGAATAAACAATGTCAAATATTCATACCACAAGTATCCCAAGGAAATAACTGCAACTCATCTATTAATACTGGCCAAAATCTGATATAAAAGTGTCTTTGATCATTCCTTACAACATCCAACGAGTCCAACCTTTGAAAATAATTAAAAATACAAGATATAGGCCTCAAAGAAACTCCTAGCCATCAAGGGTCGAATCCATGAGAGGAGGAGCAGTTCCACCAAAATTTGAACTGATAGCTAGAGTGTAGGGTGGTCAAAGTGACTTATACCTAATTACAATGAACTGATTCATTACACCTCATAGAGTCTATTTACCATAGGTAATAGTAAAATGACCATAATTACATTACATGTTCAATTGCATCAGTAAAAAGTTGATTTCCCAAGAGGAAAATTAAATCTGGAGAAAAACAGAGAAAAATTAGGCCACTGGTCAAATGTACAACACCATATTCAGATCCATGTTTGTTTGCCTTCCTGTTGTCCAAATTGAGCTCAGGATAGCTCGTTGGAAATCTTATTCTGTCTAGTTTCCATATCTACCTTTAGTTTGTAAAATGGACTTTTTTGACCCTCCAAAAATGGATTCTCCCAATACTGGTAAAACATACAACGCTAGAAGGAAATGTGTGGCGCCGACTTCAAATCGACTTTTGAGTGCCTTCTCGAAGTCCAAATTGATCCCATGATAGATCGTTGGAAATATATCTCTCGTAGATACATAATGGATCTATCAAGCACTGAAAATGATCAAGTATAGCTCCTCAATACCCAATTCTCCCAAGACGGGTCAAAAAGTAAAAAATGAGGGTGCAAAAATGAAGTGTGATCTTGCATGAAACTTTTGGAGGTCTTATTCAACTACAAATTGAGTTCATGATAGCTCATTAGAAATATATTTGTCTAGTTATCATTTGATTCATTAAGCAAGTCATTGGGATAGTTCAGCTAGGAGAAAAATTGATTTTCCCAAGGTCACTTCAGAAGTGCAACAACTCTCTTATAGCAATTGTATTTTTGACATTTCTCCAAAACCATAACACCTATGTAAAAATTGAAGGACATTTTTCATCCTTCGACTATTATGGATAAAAAAATCTCTCACTTTTGTGAAATTCATCTATGTTTGGTTGGAAACATACTTTGAAGCAAAACTGACCCTATGTGTGGCAAATGATTTATCCCTTCGAATGACTTCTTGAAAAATGATGGAGACATGATGTTTATGAGTTGTAATGGCCTCATACTTGCTGAAATGACCTCCCTTAGGCCTCCTCTACTCAGATGTCTCTGATTCCATAGCCAACCCTAGTTCAGTGGGAGAGGAAATTAGGGTTTAGTGTAGGCAAAACAGGGGATTTGGGAAATTTATAGGAATGAAGGGAAATAAAGGGGATATGGGGCTTCTAAATTTTTAGGAAATTTTTGGAAGGTAGGGAGGAATGTTAGGAAGTAAGGGACACTGGAATTTTAAGGATTAAGTGAGGGGAAGGGGTCCAAAAGGGAAAAACATAGGCCTAGTCTAGAAAAGTGTCAAAAGAGTAGCAATAAGCTAGGGTTTATGGAAAAATGATGATTTTGATGGATATGAGTGATGAGAAGTGTTTAGGAAGGTATATTAAGGATAGGGGAAGGCGTAATAGCACTAGGATACAATTTTTGTTTGTGATTTAACCATGGAGGTCATGAAACCAAGAAAAATGTCCTCAAAACCCTAGGAGAGGGAAATGAGAGGAATGGGCATGGGAAAAGGTCAAGGGAGTTAGATGGAGTGTTGATGAGTGAGGTTTTTTTACTAGGGCTAGCATCAGTGAGTAAATTTTTGAATGAAGACAAAGGTGGAATGACAAAAATTTCTTAGCGAGACCCTAATATGAATATGAAAAGAGGAGTTTTGATCACTGATGGCAGTATGCAAATACTGACACTATCAGATGCCACTTTTAGGAACATAGGCAAAACCCTAGGGAAATATATTGATCATGTTGAACTACACGAAGGATTGCTCTCATGTGCATGGATCTGCATAGATGTAGATTTAGAAAAGGGTCTTTTAGCAGCAATCATTATAAACTTAGATCACTAGTCTCACATACAAGAAGTTGACTATGACCAACTCCCTTTCAAATGAAAATTATGCCATGAATATGGTAATTTTTCCAGAAATAGCTCAAAAAGTAGGAGCAACAACTTGTTGACAGTGTTGGATGCTGCCAACATGTAAGGGGATTTCCTTGATGTGGGGTCCCAATTAGACCTCACATTGTTTGGTGTAGGAGTCCCATTTGGCTGTATGGTCCGACCACAATTTGGAAAGGTTTCAAAGATATACCTTGGTTAAACACATGCACAAGAGATCCCAAACACTCTTTGGGGAAGAAATTATGTAAGCTTTGTGTGACACCAAATGTAAGATGCACATGGAACTTCCACAGTTGGTAAAGGAAAACAACCCTCCAGTTTGGGAAGTAATAGTACTAGCCTGAGGGAAATCCAGGAATGAAGAGAAAGACTTGGTATTACCTACAAATTATTCCACATGATAAACAACAATCATGAAAACATAACAACACTCATTAAACAATAACCATATCTAATAAACAAATTAGTTCGTTAGACTTAGTATGTAATTAAACCAACATATACCACAACATAACAAGAATAGTCTTACTATATCCGCGATACATGCATGAAGAAGTATTGGCTCATAGAGCTTCTGATTATGAATGAAATTTCCCAAGTACACTGCTACATGGATGAAACACTAGATCTAGTAGTGGAACATGAAGCCACAACTTGTTTCTCCAAAGAATGATCTATCTCCTATGCACTACAAGAGATTCCAAGGCAAGACTCCAAGAATCCAAGTCTCCAAAAATTTGTTTACTTGAGTTATGATGAGCTATTTATAACAAATGACAATGACCTTTGGGATTCCTCGTCACTCTTCAATTCACATGACTTTTCATATTCTACATATGATTCTTTACATTCCATATGTGGCTTTTCACATTCCACGTGTTTCTTGGACTCCATTACATACAACTTATTACAAAAGACAAATTACATACAAGATAATGGCTATATGAGACAAAATAACTAATAGAACAAATTATTATTAAATTGACCAATCATTTTCTTCCTCATGGAGCTCAATGGTGATGTATGCGTGCCATGCTCTGAACTCCGTAGAGATCACTTTGACTCGAATCAGCAATTCCGTTGCATAGCACATCTTCACATCCTGTGCCTCTATTAATATGGTATTGGATTTTGATTGTACACTATTCCATAGCCATGAGAGTTTCATGTGAGCTTTGACTAGCGCAATGGCACATTGTAGAATAATGTCCTTGGTGATATCTAAGCCTTCCTATTTTTATGTTTGCTTAATTTGTTCTATGTATGGCCTAATCTCTTGGAATTTGATTTCCCTACCTTTTATGTCTTCAATCGATCTTACTGAATAAATCCTATGTTTTTGTGTTACAGGATCGTAACCATTGTGCAATCGATTGTAAGTGAAAATAATTTTAATCAATTTTTCTCCAAGGTGCATATAGTTTTGATGGTGGAGCCTCAGCTGCACTCGTTCCATTTAAACAGTAATCATGTCCTTTCTAACCAGATGTTGCGAAAAATTAGATACTTGGTATCCCATTCCTGAAATTGATCAACCACTCTGCTTGCCACATTCAAGAACTTCAATACTTCTTGTGATTTCTTTTGAGTGTCAATGTGAGGAGCCACTAATTGTTGTAGAAGTATCATCTCCTCATATAACCACGCCATGGTATCCTCCATTGGCCCCAGTTCCTCTTGCATGGATAACTATCATTCTTTTGTATTGAAGTTGTGTGAAGATAATTGTTGATGTTCCGCTTGTTGCTTCACTACAACTAAATCTCTCCTTAATTGTGCATTCTCATTCAACAGATATTCAAATTTGTCCTATGCCACTGTAGCAAAAGCAACAGTTGTTTCCATGATTTCCCTAGGAGTCCTTCTAGTATTGGCAACTATCACCTTTTCTGTAGATACCGAGACTGAATTTGGAAGATCATTTGGGAAGTATATTCACCTCTGGTGCATGATCCTCTTCTTGATCTAATTAAATGTGACATTGCACACATCCATGACTCTATCTTCAGGTGGAGGTGTGATTCCCATTTCATCCAGCGGGAGATGAACACCTATGAGAGGAGGTTCCTCCGGGGAACCCAGTTCACCATCTATGGGTTGGATGGTGTCATCCTCCTCCAACTCTTCTTCTATCTCTTGAGTCAACTGCTCTTACTCTAATCTTCGTGTTGATTTTTCCTCTTGGGACAACCTTTTCTACTCCTCTTCCACTCTCCTTCTTTCCTCTTCTTCTTCCTGTTGCTTTGTGAGCAACTCATCTTACTTCATCTTATAATTATCGCCTTTCTTGTTCAACTTGAGTAGATCTTGTGTTTTAAGGATTGACTTTCCATTTCATGCTACTTTCTCTTGTCAAATCATATTTCATCCTTTTCCTGGGAGCTACACTCCTTGCTTGAGGAGTTATTTATTTTTCCTCCTGTACCTGTATATCTGGAGCTAGTGGATCTTGGGGTGAACCGACTTCCATTCCTGGATGTGTCTGCCTAACTACATTGTACCAGTTATTCACTTTCTCATATTCTGTGGTAGACATTGATGAATATACCCAATTGAAACTAATCCTTTCGCAATGATGCATGCACACTCTCCTGGGATCACATCCATGAAAGTCCTTCATTGCAAAGCGCAAGCGGTGCAAATTTTGTATTTCTGCACTTGCCGCCTTGTGGGTCTTTAGTTTGTAACATCCGATCCTCAAAGGGAATGTGGGCTAAGGGGATTTCTTCCCCCTATGAAGAACTCCTAACAACCCTTTATCCAACTAATATGCTACTACTTGCAAGACCACCTTATTGGTCACATATCGCAACATAAGCTAAGGGGAGACCTCACATCCAAAACACCTAATATATGTACCCTCAAGTGTTGCAAAACAGTCCGCAATATCGTGTAGTGACTCCTTCCCCTGATCAGTCATGCAAGGAGGATTGATCTCATATATCATATAGAATATGACTGCAAAGAAGTGCTCTGCTAACCTATTGTATGCGCCTCTAAAACTTGATTCTGACAATACGCTACAGTGGAAGTAAACTAGAAACTCTTTTTGCGATGTCCAGTTCCAATACATTCATGGGAAAGCATATAGTGTGCAGATTCCATCCAATAGAAATGAAGACATAGAATTCCATGCTTCGTTCGTCCTTAAAGAAGCTTTTTCCTGCCTCACATGACGCTGCAACTCAAATGACAATATATCTGCCCAATTGAAGATCTTACCTTGGGTAACTACCATGTTGATCATATATATCTATTTTTCTTCAAAGACCTCAGTGTTCTTCTGCCCATGTAACTGGAAACACATAGAAATGAGGTACTGATATACATCCATAAGAATCCTGGTGAGGTAAATTGCAAATGGGTGGTCATGGAACTTAGCAAGCTCTCGACACCAAGATTTAATGATGTCATTTGAGTCGAGATCATCCCATCTGATGTAGTTATTGGCATATTCTATGGGCCTAAGCATCTTAATGTAAGTATGCATGTCTTCTCCATAATAGGTGGCAAGTTGACCATCACTTTCATTACAAAGCACAAGATGGGAATCATCCATGTGTGTAAAAATCCATTCAATAACTTCTGCACAAGGGATGACTGAGAACCTGCATGTGATCCTGTGTATCCTATACTTGATGTTGATGTATGCATGCAAATCTTCCAAGTTTTCAGCAAACCGTTTCTGCATGAATGTGTATTTTATGTTATTCCATGTGACCTCAGTAGACTTGTCTATGAAGCACTGTGTATTTGCATAAATGGGAATGGTAGGCTTTGTAACTTTAACTGCTTCCTCAGTGCTTGCCTCTAAGGCTTCTTTGGAGGCCACTTTTCATGTAACAGGAGACATGGTTCCAACAAATGATGAAAGAGTAACAATATTTGTAGCTCGAACACCTGTTTGTGGAAGAACACTCATGGAAACAATGATTAGTTTAATGAAATATCCTAACTATTACAAGCAACAACTTTGAAAATCATATTCAAAGAGTTATTAAATGTAACTGAGAATGTAAGCCTATCAATGACGACACATAGTTACTTGCATGGTTAATAAATTTGCATGCAAGTAAGGAGAGCGCACTTACAAAGCACGAATGCAGTTCAAGGGTCAATCAAGGCTTTGAAGTGTGCTCATGCGCTCAAGCAAGAGGGAGAAAATCATGAAGGGAGTTTATTCGGGCCTTCAAGGTGCACTCATGCACTCAAGGAGACCAGGAGGGAGCACTAGCGTACTCCGAATAGACAAAGGAATGGAGCTTCGGGTCTTTAGGGCTTCGAGGTGCACTCATGTGATTAAGGGAACAAGGAGGGCAGAATGGTGAATGTTGAAGGGACAAAGAGAAAACATTCAAACCTTTGGGGTGCGCTTATGCACTCGAGGATGCCAAAAGGGTACACTGGCACATGCTGAATGGATGAAGGTACAACATTCAAACATTCGAGGTGCACTCAATGAGGGCACAATTCTTCATGACGAGGGAGTTCTCTCAAGAGGAAAAATTGCCTTTTTTGGGCGCAATTTTTTGAGTTAGTTGGGGCTTCAGGTTCCAGAAGTGCGCCCTGTCACATAATGGATCAAGGACAAGTCTAGTAGCAAGATTGGATGATATAAATGTGGAGAGGAAAGATCTAAAAACTTTTATGGGTGATGTCACAATCATGATTAAGATGTGAAGAGTTAAAGAATACGAAAAGTCACAACCTACGACAACAAATTAACACTTGTAGATGTAAGAATTAACTGAAGCATTAGTAAATAAACTGAAAAGAAAAGAAATGATAGCAAGGAAAGCAAGATTGACAACAAAGTCATGAAAGGAAATGAGTATATTTGACATGCAAAACTTACTTGGAATCCAGATTGGCGAAGAGTTTCTTGATCCAAATATTTGCACCCAACCCAGATGATAATGAATGATTAATTGGGTTAATTTAAAAGAGATTACATGCAAATATATCTCATGCATGCTCGCCACTTGCCGATAAGTGAATGAGTTAGTTAAGAGAAGTTAAGTGGGCTCCTATTTTTCAGGAATGTGTCCACATGCAACAAGGAAGCTCATGCTCGAGTTCTAGAAGGGCACATGTCTTTGTGCTGAAGGAATGCACTCAAGAAGGGCACACTTGCTAAGAATGAAGGAGTGCACAATCTTTATGCCCGATGGATTGTGCTCATCACAAGAGAAAGTATTTGTGACCTTGAGGTATGCTTTTTCCTTAAAAGTGTTTTTCCTCTTGCTTTTGTTTGCTTTTGTTCACTTTTGAGTGATTTTCATGCGTGTGCATGGTGAAAAGGATAGTTTCTAAGTCAAGAAAAGGTATGAGTTCATCTAACCATGGGAAAGATAACATGATCTAACCATATTATAAACCATTTTGTCGCACTTGTCGCATGTGTCACACTTGTTGCACTTAAGTGTCGCACTTTCACTATTTTGTCGCACTCAAATTACTTTGCATACTTGAGTTATACTATTATGCTAAACCTAATGGCCTATAAATCGGGTGAATAATCATCCTTTATCAACTTGTAATCATCCCAAACACAACTTTAATCATTCTCTTTTTGGTAGTACAAGAAAAACTAGAAACTAAGGTTTGTAGGTTTTAACCCCGTACAGAAATTACTTGCGTACGAATTCTAAAACACAAAAAATAAACAAGGCGAGAGCATAACAAATAAAAAACATATACACAAATATTTTTGGGATTTGGAAAATAAAGAAGGTGAGAGAATAACACATAAAACACATATACAAAAATATTTTCCCCTGGATCCAAAAACTAGGACTACCAGCTTGATTTTTCATTATGTTCCTTTCAATGTTACAGTACATATATATACATGCCGAAGCATCCAAGGAACAAAAACCATCGCGCCCAAAACCATGTGCAAAAACCATGCACAAAACCATAGGTAGGCCTGCCCACCTAATATAGGGTCCAAAAAAAATTTCCCCGGGGCACTTCCCTTGACCCCATAGAGGGAGGCTAACCGCCCCCCTCAAACCCCCTTGTGACCCCCCCTCTAACCGCCCCGTTAACTAGGTGTGCTAGTCGTGGAAAGAATATAACACAACCCAACATTTTTCCACTTGTTGTTTTCTTTCCACAGGAGAGCTTAGTCATTTATCCAGCCCTGCAACACCCATTGTTTCTCTGCACTAAGAGAACTTCTCAGAGCTCACAGATTTTGTCAATGCATTTGTAGTATTCTTCAAAGTGTTTACCTTTACCAGCAACACCTTTTTGTCTTCTATCATATCCCTCACAAAGTGATCCTGAACATCAATGTGCTTTGTCTTTGAATGGTAAGCAGGGTTCTTTGCCAAGAAAATCGCACTTTGGCTGTCACAGTCTATCCTTATAGTTCCCTGTACTAACCCCATACTTGAACACAATCTCTACAACCAAATTTCTTCCTTGCTTGCATGAGTGGCTACCATGTATTCTGCGTCTGTAGTTGATAGTGCCACTACATATTGTTTCTTACTCATCCAACTGACTGCACCTCCAAATAGGTTAAACACATACCCACTTGTAGATCTTCTTTGATCTAGATCTCTAGCCTAGTCTACATCAACAAATCCATGAATATCCAAAACCCTGTCCAATCCTGGTAATCCTTGGTAGCATAAACCATAATCTCTAGTGCCATGCAAATACCTGAAAGCCTTCTTCATTGCTGTCAAATGCTCATTCCCTAGTTTTGACATAAACCTGCTCAATACTCTCACTGCATGTGCAATATCTGGTCTAGTACAGACCATTGCATACATCAGGCTACCAAATGCACTTGCATATAGAACACGTGACATGTCCTCTTCCTCTTCTTGTGTCTTGGGACATTGTTCAGCGGATAACTTTACACCTACAGGAATAGGAACCTTCACTGCTTTACTATCCTGCATATTAAACCTCTGTAGTATTGTCTCGACATACTTCCTTTGGTTTAACCAAAGCTTCCTCTTTGCCCGATCTCTTTTAATTTCCATGCCCAAAATATAATTTGCAGCACCAAGATATTTCATGTCGAATTTGGAGGACAATTGGGTCTTCAAATCTTAGATAATTTCTGTCATTTCCAACCAGCAACATATCATCCACATACAAGACTAGTTAAATAACACGGTCACCAATTAATTAAAATACACACAGTGATATGCTTTGCTTTTGGTGAAGCCAAGTCCTTGTATAAATGTATCAAATTTCTGTTACTACATCCTTGGTGATTTTTTTAACCCATACCGAGACTTTTTTTTAACTTGCATACCAGTTCTTTCTTACCCTTCACCGCAAAGCCTTCAAGTTGCTTCATGTAGATCTCCTCTTCTAGATCCCCGTGAAGAAATGTTGTCTTCACATTCATCTATTCTACCTCAAAATCAAAAGCATCATCAATAGATAAAAGTAATCTAATAGAAGCTACCTTGGCAACAGGAGAAAAATATCACTAATATCAATTCCCGATACCTATGAATAACTTTTTGCTACCAACCGAGCTTTGTATTTTTCCACTTTTCCTTCTGCATTTATCTTCTTCTTGAACACCCATTTGCTGCCAATGGGTTTCCTTCCAGTCGGCAACTCCACCAGATGCCAAGCCTCATTTTTGTGCAAAGATGCCATTTCATAACTATGGCCTCTTTCCAGAGTTTGCCATCCTCTAAATCTACTTCTTCCTTCATAGTTCTGGGATAATCATCAATAATAAATAAAACAAAATTTGAATAGAAAGCATATGGATTATACCTTTCTGGCTGCCTTCTTTCTCGAAGTGATCTTCTCACAACCAGAGTTTGTGGCTCTTCATATTCTGATTCCTTTTTTGTTGTAGAGTCTGATTCTTCCTCCTTTACTTCAAACTCTATCTTCTCAGGTTCCTTTAGTTGGACTTCATGTTTAATAACATCTTTCACTTCTCTAAACACCACATCTCGGCTGTACACAACCTTCCTTGTTACTGGGTTCCAAAGTTTATAACCCTTTAAACCATCCTTATACCCAATAAAGATGCACTTTTCAGATTTACTATCCAACTTTGTTCTTTTCTCCTTTGGAACATGTACGCATCAAATTCAAATACCCTCAGATGTAAAAGAGATGGTTTCTTACCAGTGCATACCTCTTATGGAGTCTTATCCTCCAACGCTGATGAAGGTGATTTCTTGACCAGGTAACATGCAGTCTCCATCGCCTCTGTCCAGAATTCCTGTCCTAACTTGACACCACTGAGCATGCTTCTTTCCCTTTCCATCAACGTCTTGTTCATTCTTTCTCCAACTCCATTTTGCTCAGGTTTGTATGGAGTAGTCTTTTGCCGTGCTATACCACAATTCTTACAGAATTCTTCAAATTTCTTCTTGCAAAACTCTCCACCATTATCTGTTCTCAACACCTTTATCTTCTTCTCTATCTGGTTTTCCACTAGAGCCTTAAATTCTTTAACTTTGTCAATGGCTTCAGATTTATTCTTAAGAAAATATATCCATGTATTCCTTGAGAAGTCATCTATAAATGATACATAGTACACAAACTTACCCAGTGATGGAACCTTCATAGGTCCAAACACATCACTGTGCACAAACTCTAATATCTGTTTCACCCTCTTACCACCAGAGGAGAAACTCATCCGATTCTTCTTCCCATATACACAATTTTCACAGAAATCAAAATCCAGAGAGCTATTAGTCATACCTTCTACCATACCTTTACCATGAAGTATTTGAAGGCCCTTCTTTCCAATATGTCCAAGCCTTTGATGCCATAACACGGTCTTTTCTCCAGAGACCACTAAATTTTCTGCTACACTTTCAGGAACCACATAACTGTTGCACCCATCAACAACAGTGCTACCTTGCAGCTTGTAAAGAGTTCCAATTCGAACTCCCCACATCAATACCAGTGCTCCCCAAACCATCTTGTAGTTATCCTTCTCGAACATTGTTTTTAAAATTGCATCATCCAATTTGCTTATAGAAATCAGATTTCTGGCCAATGCAGGAATATGTAGAATACCCAGAAGTGTTCTAATCCTTCCACCTTGCAAATTCAACTTGAATTTTTTGTGACCAATGATTTTAGCCTGCCTGTCATCCCCCAAAAAGACATCACCACCATCATATTTCTCATACTCGCAGAACCACTCTCTATGGGGAATGAAGTGAAAGGATGCACCTGAGTCAATCAACCATGCCTTATGATCTACATGTGTACTTGGGGAAGCCAAGTACACATCCCCACCTTCATCTGAGGTGGTTTTTGCCTATGCAAAAGGAGCATCATCAGATCCATTTCCTTTGTCAGGAGCTTTAGATTTACAATCCCTTTTGTAGTGCCCTTCCTTTCCGCATTTCCAACACACCTTTATAGGTTTTCCTGGAGATTTAAATCTCCCTATAGATTTAGATCTCCCACTCGATGACTTATTTTTGTTTCTGTTTTGGGACCTTCCTTGTACAGACAAGGCATCACCATTCAGGCTCTCCATATTTTTCCATCTCATCTCCTCCGTTAGTAAGGATGAGACTATTTCATCAAACTGCAAGGCAGTTGCATTGCTACCTATTACAATAACCAGACTATCCCAAAAATCTGGTAGAGAACACATCAAACTGATGCGCTTATCTTCATCTAAAATTTTAATATCAACAAATAATAACTGACTTACCACAGTATTAAATGCGTTCAGATGCTCTATCTCCAAGTCTCCATCTTTCATACTCAGGTTATACAAATTTTTCTGTAGGAACATTTTATTCACCAGAGACTTAGATTAGTACAAAGTCCCTAACTTGTCCCACAAAGCCTTCGCCGTAGCTTCCCCTAATACATTCAGCAATACTGAATCTGAGACACACGATCTTATTGTGTTCTTTGCCTTCCGATCCCACTTCTTCCATTCTTCATCAGACACTCCCGTTGGTTTAGTACCTAGATCGACTACGATCCACTGATCTTTATCCACCAACAAATCCTCTATCTTGAGTTTCCAAAACTCAAAACTCTGACCATTAAATTTCTCGATCTTTATCTTTCCACTTCTTGCCATCTTCTTTCACCACCAGAATCGATCCCGCAAATCTCTTACTGAATAGGGTCTACCACAGGCCTGAGTGAAACCCTTCAGCAACAAAAGGTGTCCCCTTGAAGCCAAAACAACTCTGATACCAAATGTAGTTTTAACCCCATACATGAATTACTTGCATACGAATTCTAAAACACAGAAATAAACAATGCGAGAGCATAACACATAAAACACATATACACAAGGATTTTCCCCTGGATCCCAAAACCGGGACTACCAGCTTGATTTTTCATTATATTCCTTTCAATGTTACAATATATATGTGTGTGTGCCAAAGTATCCAATACCATGGACCGAAAACCATCGCGCCCAAAACCATGTGCAAAAACCATGCACAAAACCATAGGTAGGTTTGCCCACCTAATATAGGGTCAAAAAAAAAGTTTCCTTGGGGCGCTGCCTTGGACCCCATAGAGGGGGGCTAACCACTTCGTTCAAACCCTCCTGTGACCCCCCCACTGTGCAATCAATGCAACGAAGGGGGGCTCTACCCCCCCTCTAACCCCTCGGTTAACTAGGTGGGCATAGGTACCATCATTGTGCTCCTGTGCCTTAGAGCTGTTGCAGAATTGAGAAAAAGTGTTGATAGTGCAGTCTTTTAGTTACAGCATGTGCGTTGGTTATGGATTTTCGGGAAAAAGGATATTTTATCTCTAAGAATCGACTTAAGAATATTTTGAAGCAGTTTCAACCATTTACTATAAAAAATGACCTCAAAATCCTATGATCATGGGATTACCTTAATCTCTTAAGCTTATTTCCCACCTTTCCCAAAACTACCATTCCATCCTATAAATTTACTCTCTTCTAAGAGCTCAGGGATGGCTTTAGAGGACCTTACTTGCATCCTTGTGCTACTGGTTTAAGCTTAAATACATATCACTTATGCTCTTTGTGTGGTAGATTGGAGATTTCCTCGAGACAAAGGAAGGAGTACATTAGCTTGGGAATACATCTACAAGTCATTGATCACTGGATTATAACTTCTCTTATTTCATTTAATGCAAAGTTATCTTGTTTCCTTATACATTTGTACCATATATGATTACAATTGTATTTCAATGTTTATGATTCATTGAATGGAGGAATTAGCATAGATCTACTTGTTTGTGTAGTGTTTTCTTGTCTTGCTTGTGTTGTAGGTGTAGATCGAAGCACTTGGAGCGGGAGCAAAAGAGTTCAAGCAAGGAGAAAGAGACTTTGAAATCCAAGTAATTCCTCCTTCTTCATGTTAATTTCTCTAAAGGAATACAAGGGTACTTTTCCCCCTTGTTTTTACTAAGCTAGCCACTAGCTCTAGGGTGTTTTCCTCTATTCGTAGAGGATAATTTTCTGCATAATAACTTGGTGACTCCACTGAGGACGTAAGCTCTATTAGTGGTTTCCTTTGTTTTGTTTGATTTCTTTATAATTCTCTGCTAATTAGTATTGTTCAGAATATCATTGGTCATTAGTAGATCGGTGTCAAAGTTTGGCACGACCTCTTGTTTGTGTTTACATCCACTTAAGGTCCAACACATTGTCTATAACTAATAACCTACGCCCTAGAGCAGTTGCTTCATTAGAAACCTGCATTGCCACCACTTTTGTTGCCTTGACAACCTACACCCTAGTGCTATGCTTCTCTCTCAGAGCCTGCGTTGATCCTTGTTTAAAAGCTAATCACTTCATTCTTGCCTTGTTTAGACTTTTTGCTTGGTTTTCAGTCCCTCCTTTGACCTGTTGAACATACTAGTGTCTGTTTGAAGCCAATAAAACACTTGATTTTGTGTGAAATTAAGTGAATTTTCCTCTAATGATTACTTGAGGTTTGCTTCAGTTTCTTAGCAATATTTGATTATTTTTTCTTTCATTTTTGTAATCACCTTTGAGTGTCATCACCTTTTTGATAAGGTTTTGTTTCATTCTTTATTTCTTCTTATCAATTCGGGTTTGTATGCATAAATTAATTGTTGAATTTGAAAAGTAACTGTTACATTACAGTTAAAGTATGTGTGGTTTCTTTTCATCAGCGATCAAGTTGCATTCATTTGTTTTTTTACATTTGAAACATTAAAAGGAAAGAAAAGAAAATAAAAACAATTATTTGCATTGCATATAGGACTTTGATTTTGATTGGAATTTTGAAGTTGAGGAGATCGATTGTTACATCACTTGTTTGTTGCATTGTTGATTGATTTCTTCTTTCCCTACTTAGCTAGGCCTTTCATTGTTAAAAGGAAAATGAAAAGAGTTCTTTTTGTCATATTAGTTGCATCATAGGTGTGTTCAGGTGAAATTGATTTTTGAGCCTTGAAATCGAAGCATAATTCAAGATAAACTCTAAAATTCACTCAATTAACCTGAGTAGCATTTGAAACTTAAAGACACACATAGAGGTCTAGGCATGAGGTATGTTTAGACATCTTTAAACATTCGTGTTGTCGTTACTTGTCAGCATTTCATTGCGGGGGTGATATCTTGTTCCACATATGTCAGGTATATTAGATTGTTATCCACGTACCTTCGGGTATATTGGACATGCTCCACGTACTCTAAGTATATCGAAACATTCTCGTCGAATGATTATTCATTAGACAACATTAATATGGACTACGATTCCACATACCTCCATGTATATTTTGGAATTCCACCATAGGATGAAAGCTAGCCTTAGGAATCTTAGTCAGTCACCTTATCATGCGCGATAAATCGAGCACAACATTCATAGAGATTTCCTGCACGTATGTAAATTCTAGGTTTACCAAGGTGGTATATTGCAGTTCACAATGACTTGGTAATCCTTATTTTCTTAGTTACCCCTTTGTTTTATTTTGTGTCTTTAATTTCTAAAATCAATTAATTGACAACAAACCAACATCCTCACTGTGGAAAAACTCCTTAATGGATCTTAGGTTGAGAATAATGGTGACAGTTCCTGAGTCTAACAATCAAGGAAATCCATATGATAGGAATCCTAGTCCTTTTCCTTCTTTTGGAAATATTGGTGCTCCTTATATGGCAACGTTGTCCCTTCCTGGATTTACCATTGGTTTTGCAGTTTGGTTGTTTTCAACCCTTATGGCTGCAGATGTCTAAACTGTTTGTCAACCAAGTTCTCCTCCACTTGAACAACATCAACCTCAAATTGATCCTAAAGTTGACCCTTTTCCTTCTTCACCTGTTGTTTCTTCATCCCTTTCTTCCTCCTCGCCTGGTGAAAGTCTTGATTCTAGTAACCAGGAAGCTAAGAAGAAGAAGAAGAAAAATAAGTAGAGGGGGGAACCAAGCAACCATTGCTACCAATGCAACTAGTATGGATAAACCTTCCAATCGTCCCTCCAAAGTTAAATTTCCTTGCATGTTATGTAAAGGTGACCACCTTCTTAGAGATTTCCTGCAAATTTAAATTTACTTGAAAGTTATTTAAGGGTGACCACTTTCTTAGAGATTTACTTGGTATTCCACAAGTATTATAAGTGTGGTCCACAGGCTAACATCAACCTTGGTCATTAGCCTTTGGAGATCATGCTAGTGACAAACTATTAACTAGTGATAGTAAGATCCACGGGAAAAAGGGTAAAGTTAAGTTTCCCTGTATTTTATTTGAAGGGAATCATCCTATTCACCTATGTACTTATATGGATGAAGCCTCAAAAGTGTTGGAAAACCTTACAAGTTCTCAACATCGTCTTACGCCTGGTTATCAAAAGCTTTCTCCCAATCCTCCACTAGTTGATGAAGTGATTGATCAGAATCCAAATCCAATCATTCACACTCTCTCTGAATGTGAATCCCATGAGTCTGTTCCTGACCAACCATTGGTTGAGAAAATGGTTGACTTGATTCCACCTTCCATTGATCATACTTTTCCCTTAGAGAGTGAGTCTCATACCACTTAGGTTCTTCTTGTTTCTTCAAGTTCCAATGAACTGGGGGGAAATCCTCTCGTTCCAACAACAGTGGGAAAATCCTCCTGTTCCCATGACACGGGGGAAATCCCCCCATTCCCACATCATAGGGGAGAAGTTCTCCCATTCCCACGACACCCCCTCCAAGTAGTATAGTCACATCCTTCGATTGGATTCAATTGGCAGGATATTTTCTTGTTCCTAATGTGCCCTTCTAGATCATAGTACATGCTTATAGTATGGTTGTACTTGGCATGGTCATAAACAAAGGTGTGTCTGTTAGTATTCTATACTCAACTTCTTGGAAAGCTTTCAGTTCATCGTAGCTTGTGCTCGTTACCCAGAATCTATTGGCCTTTAATAGAGGAACCAATCAACCGTTAGGGACCCTTCCTCAATTACCTATTACTTTGGGATGAAAGAATGTCTATATCAATGTGATGGTAGTCCAAGGACCTTTGGATTTTAATTTAATCCTTGGGTGTGATTATTTTTATGACATGGCAACTCTTGTTTCTCCACTCTTTCATGTGATGTGTTTCCCGCATGAAGGAATAATTGTGACCATTGACCAGAATTCATTCGTTATTCCTAATTTGACTCTCAATCATCCAAATTCCCTAGACATTCCTTATATGTAAGTGGTATCTCACTTGCCATAGGTTAATTATGTGGCAACCTATCCCATTCCCATACCCACTGATGAAGATGAGCCTTTCATTGTTTTCTCAACTTTTTTGACCTAGATCTAGTAGGTGATATGGTAAATAATTTACTGGGGGCATTGGAGCTTGATATTTCCATTAGATCACTTGATACCTTCCAGAGAATTGTTCTCTTATATGATGAGAACCTCTTAGAAGCCATGGCCTTCTATAGGTCATGATCAAGGTCACAAAGTTGAGTTCCTTTTCTTGTGTTAAGCTCATAAAAAAATGAAACAAGGTCACAAAGCAGAGTTCTTTTTCTTGTGTCAAGCTCGTTAAAAAATGAAGCAAGGTCTCAGAAGAGAGTTACTTTTATTGTGTTAAGCTCGTTAAAAAATGAAACAAGGTTCCCATGAGCATAACTCTTTTCCTGTGTCAAGCTCCTTAAAAAATGAAATAGATCTCCCTCCAAGTTGACTCTTTCACTTGATATCATAAATAAACCTTCATTCCATCTGCCTATTAGTAATCAATAATATACTAAGGTGAATCTAATGGAACTTGGGGGGCATGTCTTTAGAATTGTATTATTATATTGTGGGCATGAAAACCAATTTCAAGCATAGTTTCTCCATGTTTCAAGCTTGTGTAAAAATGAAACCATCTTCAAGTATTTGTAAGCATAGTTTCCCATGTTTCAAGCTTGTGTAAAAATGAAACCATTCTCATCCTATCCTGTAATTTCCATTTTATCAATACTGTTTTTGTCAGATGAGCCATGGTTTTCTCATTCCATCGTCACCATATGCTTGGCCGATCATATACTTTCACTTGGTTTTTTACCCTTTCCTTAGGAGCCACTGTAGTGAGTGGTCTTATTAGCCTGCCTCTTTCCCTCTACATGTTTTGAGTAGTCTCACAATGACCGGAACTAGTTGTGACACTTTATACCACTCATTCCTCCATGAGGAGTCCTCTTTCAGCTTTTTTCAAACTCCCAAAACATGTAAAGATTGCTGAACACTTGTATTTTTGAACTCGTTAAAGTAAATGAAAAGAAGTATGTCCAGTATAAGTTTAAACCTTTTTGGGACTAGGATAGACTATTTATGAAAAATGAATACTTTAGTTGAACATGACTAAAAGGTTCTTTTGGGTATTGTTTTATGCATTTTCGGGACCAAAAGACAAATTTATGAAAAAGGAACCTTTGATGTTTTCTTTTTACCTCTTTTTCAAACTCTTTAAGCATGAAAAATAAGTCGAATTATACCTTCGTTGGACTCGTAAAATCTCAAACAACGTTGGATTCGTTAAACATGACGAGCCCTAACTGTGCTTCTCAGGGTTCATTAAATATACTTAGAAGGATTGATCCAAAGGATGAACTTATAGATTAAGCATATGTTATCCTCCTCAAGCTTATAAAAAATAAAGAGGTATTGGCTAGAAATGGTTGGGAAATTAGGAAAACAGGGTACGTAACCTATTAATGCAGTGATTCTCTCTTGAACATGACACTCTTTCACTTCATCTCCATGACTACTGGGTTGGGAAATCTTCTTGCCTCTTTGGTTAATCACACCATATAAAAAGCCTTCATAATTAGTTTTGAGTCAATGTTGCCAAGTCCATAAAGTGTCACCGATATGTTCAAGAGAAGTCCTTCAGTTGACATCTGCTACAATTCTATTAAGCCCTCTTTCATGTCTGTTGATCTTGATCCGGTTCTACATCAACATGATTTATCTCAAAATATTGATACTCGTTTTGTGTCATTGATAGGGGATACGTCAAGGCCCTCCTGGCGATAGGTCACTTCCTGTCGACATTAGCGCATTATACAGGAAGTTGAATTAGAAACTCCCTTCATTACCTTGGAGCTTGTATACCTCAATGGCAAGTTTCGTCGATTTTGACAAGAAGTTTACTGTAGAGTTTTACTTGTAGATTCAACATCTTATGTGATATGTTAAAACATAAGACAAGAATCTACTCTACTTTCAACAAAAACCAAAGTTTATTGATGCAAACAGTAATAAAAAAAGAAAGAATATCAATTGCACATAACACAATATTTCTCTCGGGAAAGCAACTGCTCAAAACCCGAACTATCTATATTTCATTAACCAAAGATTTGAGAAGAAAATACAATGCTTGTTCTCACTAGAACAATCCCTGCAAAATTATCATTTAACTCTCTGCTCACAAGATAGCTCAAGCCAAAACTTAGCCTATTTGGCTGCCTTCCAAGCCCTTACTTCCTTGCAAAATTCCTGAGAGAATCATCCCATATTTAATTGGGAAATCCTTCCTCCATAACTATGCAATCCAAACTTAGGTCCCCAACTTATTCCATGCACCATCTGTACAACTCGGAAAATTATACAAGTAATAGTACACCATCCCTACATTCTATTCTCAACTGGGTCTTCTTCTGAATTGACATTCATGAGTTTTTTATGAGTAAATCTCTAGTTAACTGGTGTGGTATTGGTGATACACTGGTGCACTACTCCACTACTCCACTACTAAACCTTTACTAGTTCCTCCAACAATTAGAACTAGTTTAGTTGACTACAACTCAGTTAGACTGAGTTATTTAATTACAACTCCAAAGAACTCAACCTAGGCCCCTAAAATCTATGGATCACTTTACATGACTCTAGATAGATTTCCAACTCAAATTTCCTAAGTTAATTAAGTCAACTTAACTTAGTTAACTGTTACAAGTTGCTATGAGTATAGAATTTTGATTTAATTCTCAATTTAATTCAAGGAAAAATTAATTATAATTTCTAGATGTTATTTTTAACATTTCTTGTTGCAATTTTTAACACTCCCTCTCAACAAGAAAGGAATTAAACTTTATCCGGATCTGATACCTTTGGAATGTTCTGCATGCAACACTTCTCTTTAGTGTTGTTTCTACTGCAACTTTTGAAACAAAGAAAAACATGCAAAGTGAATTAGTATGATTCATTTGTCACCAAAGTCTCTGAATGCTTCTAGCTCTGCCTCTTTTGACTAAAAACTTTGTACTTTTACTGACTCTACACTATGCCATATGCACTACTGCCAACTCTACTCTAAGTTCCCCAGTATTTGATTGCTATTAGTATCTGCCTCTGTCACTCTGACATCTGACTTCATCAACAACCACTAGTCCATACTGCTACTGTGTATTGTGGGCTCTGGTAGCAAGGTAATGATCCATGAAAAAAACATCTCAATGGACCCTACCCAAATTTATACACCCTTGGGACTATTACTTCACATCGCCCCACCTCTCATGTGGAGGTATTGATGCATGTGCCCCCTCTACCAACTTGGCTCGAAATTTCCTCTGAATGGAGGTCTCTATTTGAGTGGATGCCTCCACTTGGTCTCCTCTCTGCTTCTCCAATTGTGGCTTCTCCACAACTTTTCGAGTTTGCTTCTTAGGCTACTTCTTTTTTGTTATAGTGGATCTATCCACTCGACCTCCTCTCTGTTTCTTTAATTGTGTCTACACCACAACTTTTTGAGACTACTTCTGAGACTTCTTCTGGGGATCCATGTCGAGAGGCAAGTCATTCTCCCTCTCAACCACCAAGTCTCTAACCTTTGCTTTGCTCCTCAAGGTTTTGCATGTATTTTGTATCTCAAGTGCATATAGGTTCTTGACTAGCACTCCAATCTGTTTCACTTTTCCCGTGGTCATATTTCTAGGGAAAGTCTTTCCCTTACTAAAAATCACATCATAGCCATGGTCTTCCAATATTGTGATGGAAATAAGGTTCTTCTTTAGTCCAGGAACATACATCACATCTGTGATTCTGAGATGGGATCTAGACTCCCTATGAAAGGTAATTTTACTGATCTTGGTAGCATTATACCTCCCGTCATCTCCAAACTCTATGTTCTGGTTGAGGTTTTTCTCCTCAAAGTCACTGAAACGATCTCTATTCCCCATCATATGGAACAAGGCATTGTTGTCAAGGTACCACGCACCTCCCATTATAGTGTTGGTCATGCATGCAATGAGAGTGAAATCAAGTTTGAATTGTGAAGCTCGAGCTTCACCCACTGCTGCAACTACATGATCCTTATTGCTTGCTTTCTTCTGTGGGAAATTCGTGTCATAGTGCCCGTGGTTGTGACAGTGAAAATACTTGACTTTTGACAAGTCCTTCTTGCTGCCCACCTTGCCTTGGGACTTCTTTCCCATGGATTTGTTTTCTTTTCTCACTAATGCAAAGTCCTCTTCCACTTCTTTGGAAGAGGTCCCATCTCTAGTGTTCCTCCAAATATCTTCCTATACCAAATCCCACCACAGTTGTTCCCAATCTGGTAGCTTCTCCCTCCCATTAAGAGAGTCTTGGAAACTATGCCAGCTCTTGGGAAGTCCTAAAGAGCTAGGCTCACCATATCATCTTCGGAAACAGTAATCCCAACACTTCCAAGCTCATCTTGACAATGGGTGAACTTGGTCAAGTAATTTGGAATTGATTCACCTTCTCCATCTTGATCTTTCTGAGTTTGTCCTTCAGTGTCAACTTCCTATGGTCAATGCTATTCTGAAACAGGTTTGTCAATGCATTCCACATTGCATATGGAGTATCCTTACCGTGGAGACTCGAGACAATGTGATCTCAAACTCCTTCCGGGATAATCCTTCTCGCTTTTGCCACACACTTTCTCCATTCAACTAGATCTTTATCATCTGATGTTAGAGGCTAAGAAATGTCATGATCTATGAATTCCTTGAGTCCATTGTCTTCCAACACTTCTTCCATCCTATCCTTCCAGGCTATGTAATTTGAGCTACCATCCAAGGTATACTCAAGTCTCAAACTGTAGAAAGCCATATTGTTGATTCTGAAGTATGAACTACAAATTCTATTTCACTTGCACACCAAACTAGAATTCTCCTCTTCTATATTTTCTTCAGCACTGATACCATGTAGATTTTATTTTTAGATTCAACATATTATGTGATACGCTAAAACATAAGACAAGAATCTACTCTACTCTTTAGTGGAAACCAAAAATGATCGATGAAAACAATAAGCATAAAAGGAAGAATATCAATCGCACGTAAACGATATTTATCTGGGAAAAGAAACTGCTAAAACCCCCGACTATCTATATTGCATTAACCAAAATATTTGATAAGAAAATGAAATGCTTGTTCAACCCCAAACAATTCTCGCACTAGTAAAATCTATCTCTCTACTTCCTAGGCTGACTCAAGCCAACACTTAGCCAAATTACTAGCCTTCCAAGCCCCTACTTCCTTGCGCATTTCTTGATAAAATTAACCTGTATTTAAAGGGAAATCCTCACTCTATAACTACGCTATCCAAACATAGGTCCTCAACTGATTGCATGCATTATCTGTAAAATTTAGAAAATTATACAACTAATATTACATTGTCCCTAAACTCTAATCTCAAATGGGTCTTCCTCTGAACTAAAATGCATGAGTTATTTATGAGTGAATCTTCAGTTAACTGGTGTGGTACTGGTGATGCACTAGTGCACTACTCCACTACTAGAACTCTACTAGTTCCTCCAACTATTTGAACTAGTTTAACTGACTATAACTGAGTTAGATTGATTTATCTAATTACAACTCAAAAGAACTCAACTCGAGCCCCTAAAATTTAGGGATCACTTTACATGACTCTAGATAGGCTTCCAACTCAATTTTTCTAAGTTAATTAAGTCAACTTAACTTAGTTAACTGTTAGAAGTTGCTACGAGAATATAATTTTGTTTTAATTCTCAATTTAATTCAAGGAAAAATTAAATTAGAATTTCTAGATGTTATTTTTAACATTTCTTGTTGCAATTTTCAACATTTACATCATTGGCTTTCGATTAGAAGATTTTGTGTGGTGTTCGACTTCAACCCATTCATTCACACTACTTAGATTGTACTGTAGTACCTTGAGAGCCATTATAATTATCAATGGTTTCTCTTGCATCTGTAAATGACTTACATCATTGGCCGTTAATCAGATGGTGTCTGCCATGTTTGACTTCAACTCATTTAATCACATGGTTAGACTTGTACTATTGAGTGAATGAGGTAGAAGACCTGAGATGTAGTTCCATCCATCTGGGTTACGTTTTTAGTAGTCATACTAATATCACAGAGTATGATGCCTATGAACATTCTAAAGTTCATCTAAGCATGGGTCCACACTTTTTATTAGTGGATGAGACTTTTTGATCATTGTACATGTAATATGGCTTATATGATGAGTATGGGTATGTATCCCTCAACAATGATATCATGTTGTAATATGCATTGTAACAGATAACGATATCAACCATGCTACTTGTGCTCCAAAATTGTCTCATGGCAAAGCACTTCAGTCCTCAATTGTGATTTCTGACTTTGTAATTTGGGGGAAATTTATTATAGACCATTTTGTCGCACTTGTCACATGTGTCGCACTTAAGTGTTGCAATTTCGCTATTTTGTCACACTTAAGGTACTTGACATACTTGAGTTATATATTTATGTTGGACCTAATGGCCTATAAATCGGGTTAATCATCATCCTTATCATCTTGCAATCATCCCCCACAAAGATTTAATCATTCTCTTTCTAGCAGTACAAGACAAGCTGGAAATTGAGGTCAAAATACTTGATTCTAGTGCTAGTGAAGGTACCATCACTGTGCCCTTGCGCCCTAGAGAAGTTGAAGAATTGAGCAAAGGAAGTTTTAACCATTTACTATAAAAATGGACCTCAAGCTCCTATGATCATGGGACTACCTTCATATCTTAAGTCGATTTCCCACCTTTCATGGATCTCAAGCCTATATTGGTAAAATCCAAAACTACCATTTCACCCTATATATTTACCCTCTTCTAAGAGCTCATGGTTGGTTTTAGAGGACCTTACTTGCATCCTTATGTTGCTTGATTGAGCTTAAAGACATATCACTTATGCTCTTTGGGTGGAGGATTGGAGATTTCCTCGAGACAAAGGAATGAGTACATTAACTTAGGGAGACATCTACAAATCATTGATCATTGGGTTGTAACTTATCCTAATCCATTTAATGAAAAGTTATCTTTTTCCTTATACATTTGTACCATATATGATTACAATTGGATTTTTATGATTTAGTGAATGGAGGAATTATGATAGATCTACTTGTTTGTGTAGTGTTTGCTTGTCTTTATTGTGTTGTAAGAGTAGATCGAAGCACTTGAAGAAGGAGCAAAAGAGTTCAAGCAAGGAGAAAGGGACCTCGAAATCCAAGTCCTCCTTCTTCTTCATGTTAATTTCTCTAAAGGAATACAAGTGTGATTTCCCCTTTGTTGTGACTAGGCTAGCCACAAGGTCTAGGGTGTTTTTCTTTGTCCACAAAGGAGAATTTTCCATATAACAATGGTTAGAATGTGAAGAGTTAAGGAATATGTAGAGTCACTGTTTGTGACAACAAATTAACACTTATAGATGTAATAATTAATTAAAACGCTAGTAAATAAACTGAAAAGAAAAGAAACGACAACAAGGAAAGCAAGATTGACAACAAAATCATTAAAGGAAACAAATAGATTTGACATGCAAAAGTTACATGGAATGCAGATTAATGAAGATTTTCTTGATCCAAAGATGTGTGCCCAACCCATATGAGAATGATTATGAGAATGAATGATTAACTGAGTTAATTTAAAAGATATTACATGCAAATCTATTTCATGCATGCTCGCCACTTGTCGACAAGTGAATGAGTTAGTTAATAGCAGTTAGGTAGGCTCCTATTTTTTAGGAATGTGCCCATATGCTATAAGGAAGCTCATGCATGAGTTTTAGAAGGGCACATGTCTTTGTACCAAAAGAATGCGCTCAAGAAGGGTGCACTTGCTAAGCATGAAGGAGCGCACTCAAGGAGGGTGCAGTCCTTCAACCCGAAGGAGTGCGCTCAACACAAGAGCAAGTCTTTGTGACCTTGAAGTGTGATTTTTACTTAAAAGTGATTTTTTTTATTTCTTTTGTTTTCTTTTGAGTTATTTTCATGTGTGTGCATGGCAAAAACGCTAGTTTCGAAGTCAAGAAAAGTTATGAGTTCATCTAACCATGGGAAATATAGCACAAGTGCTTCTGAAGGTTAGGTGACGACATTTAGGAAACATTGAATTAGGAGGATGTGACACTTAGAGAAAACATAAGAATAAAAAACCAAACAACGTAATGACACTAAGGAGATTGAAAGGATAGTTCAGGTAGGCTCCAAAATTGGCTTAGGAAAACTTTTTGGAGGGTTTTTGTCGCAGCGGAAACACTTGGCGACACACTAGGAGAACCTCAAATTCTATGATATGGTTTCATTTAGCACGAAGTCTCAATTCCCCTGGAAGTATTGATTCAATTAGTGAGTTACTTTAGCTCCAAACTTTACTCAGTTAAAGATATAGTCTCCATTTCATTACTTGGAATAACACATCATAAAGCAAGCCATATCTTGATCCTTTTTACGAAAGTAAGGGTAATATAGCATGACGAGTTAAAAAAATCAGAGTATGATTTTTTCATCTCTGGTGTTGCTCCATTGCTAGTAGGATTGGATAGTACCTTGACGAAGTCACGTGAGGAACATAAACATTGCTTTGTTGCCAGCGAGCTTGGACAATACCCTTATGAAGTCGCTTGCTTAACCTCCCTTCATAATTAGCATTTCTCTTCTTTCACCCTTTCTTTCTTTTATTTTTAAATAGGACTGTGCTATAGCAGTTATTATTTTCAATATGAAGAAGAGGGATCCCGACTTATTGAGAGTCGAAGAGGTTGTTCCTTCAGAGATAGGTTTAAGCCCTTCTGATGCTTTGTTTGGTAAATTTTTCCCTTTATCTCACTTCTTAGATATATAGGAAATAACACACTTTTAATAATTAACATAATTGAGTAAGGAATGGGGATCCTAAATAGATACAGGCATCACAATTTTCTGATGGTTTCCTAGTTGAAGGATCATATTTTCCATCAAAAAATCATATAAATATCAGCCAAGGGTTTTATGTTACCACAACTTGCCTTCACAAAATATTAGACACATCATCTTGAAGCTCAAAAAAAATTTATTCAAGGACTAATAAAGCTGAAAGAACAAATCTGGAAGATGAAAATACAAAACAAATGCAATGCATCTAACTAAATTCAACCTATCATATCCTAAAAAAAACATTATGAAGTCAAGTTAAGTAAAATGGAACTTCCAATGTAGCCATAAAAGCTACTCCTAACTCTTGTGTCAAAAGATGTGATTGTGTAAGACCAAAGTGAGGTATAGTGCAGTGAAAAAGACAAACAATGCAAACATCTGCACTGAAAATAAAAACAAGAAGTGAAATCACAACGGTGTAACATACTTGACTACTCTACTGGACGAAATATTCCATTACAAGAACAACTACTAGGCACATGACCATATACGACTCGATTAACCACATGAAGGTACAGGCCATGAGACATAGGTCTTGATTGATAAGATTCTTCGAAGGAATTTGCAATAGGATCATGAAACAATCTTTAGGAAACTTTTGACAAGTAAGATTAATAAAAGACAAGTCCATATTGTAAGAAAAATCATGAGGTTGTCTGTAATATGTGTTGTCATGTGATTTCAACTCTTTTATGGATGACAGAAATGGTAGGTTAGATTGAAATATTTGACAATGTTTAAGATCATTCTCTTCTTCCACATCACATATTAAATATTTGTATGAGGTGGGATGTAGCGATTGAACCTCAAAATTCAAATTAAAATTTCTTCCTTGAAGATTTAAAACTTCTATGTGAAGGAAATGAGAATTCCTCAAGGGAGAATCCACATCTCACAAAATAAAACTTAAAACAATATTTTGTGAGAAAATCTTAAACTGACCAAGATCAAAAGTATTATTTGGGTGACAGGAACTTGACATAACCATCAACATAGGCTGAAGTTTCCTACTTAGTTGACTTAACTTTGAATTATGAAAATATTAAGAAAAAAATGAAGAAAACATGGTCTAATGTTTATATATACAATATTCATCATTCAAATCATGCGATTCATAAGAGAATTGAGGTTGATCATAAATATTTTTGAGATTACCACAAAATTCCTCAATGATAAGCATGCCATCTTCTTGATCAAATAAAGATATTGCCGAAAGAAAGTCTTCAATGATCACATCAGAATCCATCTAAAACTTCTGCAATTCTAAATCTTCTTGCTAGAAAAAAGATTCATCCATGAGAATTTAACAATCATCACCATACAATTCAGAAAAAAGGAAGTGATCAGGGTGATGGTTGTCCAAGGATTCAACTTGATTAACGAGTTGAGGGTTGAAAAGAGAAATATAAAGATTCAAAGATGATTGATTTATAGGATTAGGTAAATCATCATCAAGGGAAAGCTGTGAAAGAAAAATCAATTCCTCATCAACAACATGATCTTCCATTTTACTGATCTGTTTAGGTTCAAAGCACGAAACATCAAAAGGAGGGGGACACAGAACAAAAGGAATAACATATTCGTATTCAAGATGTTAAGTTCCCTTTGAACATGAGAACATGATGAATCTGATTCAACTTATTTTTTTGAAATCCTGACTAAGAAATAAAAAATTTCATCCAAAGATCGCTAATCCACATACTCATTCAGAAATTCATAGCAAAGATGAAGGAATCTATCAAAAAAATGTTCAAGGGATTCATTCGATTCCATTTTATGTTGATCGATTTCATTAAGGGCACCTTGATATTCATACTTGTCAAAAACATGATGAAGCTCATTAACCAATTTCTTAAAAGATGATATGGAAGTAGTGAGTAAAGAATAACACCATTGCTTAGCACGACCATCCAATGTAAGGGTAAACAACCTTGTGAATATTTCTTCAGAATAAACACCACTTGAAAAACAACATTGAACAAACTCGATTACATAATCAAGGACGATTATTGTGCCCTTTCCATCGAATTCTAAATGTGACAAGTTATGTAAAAATTCCATAGGGATGGAAAGATATAAATCTTCGGAAAAACACTTTGGGATTATGATCTGGGATGAAGCCATTAAAGGTAAGAGATTCAAATAGATTTCACAGGCTCAATTTGTCATCTGGCCCTCCTAGCGCCAATATGTTGATGGTGTTAGATGCCTCCAACATGTAAGGGGATCTCCCTGATGTGGGGTCCCAGTTAGACCTCACACTGTTTGGTGTAGTAGTCCCATTCGAATGTATTGTATACCTTGATTACAACACATGCACAAAAGATCAAAAACGCCTCTTTGGGGTAGCAAGTATGTAATATTTGTGTGACACCAAATGTAAGGTGCATAAGGAACTTACACAAATGGTAATGAAAAAAGAGCCTCTAATTAGGGAAGTAATAGTACTATCCTAAGGGAAATCCAAGAACGAAAATAAAAGCTTGTTGATCACCTGCAAATTAATCCACATGATAAACAATGATCATAAAAACATACCAACACTCATTCAACAATAACCATATCTAAGCAATGAATTGGTTCATTAGATTTAGTATGTAATTAAAACAACATATACCACAAACATAACAATAATAGTCCTACTATATCCATGATACATGCATGAAGAAGTGTTGGTTCATAGAGCTTCTGATTATGAATGAAAGATTCTGTGTACACTGTTACATGGATGAAACGCTAGATCCAGTAGTGGAACATGAAGCCACAACTTTCTTCTCCAAAGAATGATATATCTCCTATGCACTATAAGAAAAGCCAAAGCAAGACTCCAAGAATCCAAGCCTCCAAAAATCACTTTGCTTGAGTTATGTGGAACTATTTATAATAAATGACAATGAACTTTGGGCTTCCTCATGACTCTTCAACTCCTATGACTTTTCATATTCTATATATTGCTCTTTACATTCCATACGTGGCTTTTCACATTCAATATTTGTCTCTTGAGCTCCATTACATACAACTTATTACAAAAGACAAGTTACATACAAGACAATGGCTATATGAGACAAAATAACTAATAGGACAAAATTGTTAGGATATTCCGACACATAGGAAATAGTTAAGTATAACTTGTTCTAGTGTAGAGCTAGGTAAAATGTGTTTCTTTACTATTTACTTTTGTAACTTACAATCTGACGGTCACGATATGTTCTAGACATGAAGTGATTTGACGGTTCATTCTCTCCTCAGTATTATTGACACTTGATCCGTGGCTTAACACCTGATTGGTCCATGATCTCTATTTAAAGAGCATGGAGGGTCATTTGTAGGGTAACCGTTCATGAGAGAAGCTTATGTAAATTTTCATTCTTTTATTAATAAGTTTCCTGAAGTGGCCACGTTGGCTCAGACCATGGACTCCTTCCCTCTTTGAGGGTTTTAACCACGTTAAGAATACTGGTGTATTGATCTGTGATTTGTTTTTGAGTGGTGTCCTTTGATGTTCTGTTTGAGGAACTTACCTTGTAAATTCCTACATGGTATCGGAGCTATTTGAGGGCCGCATCCGTTGGTGATCCAAATATGAAGCCAGTACAACTGCATCCGACCATCGTTTCCTAGATCTACTATTTCTAACTGCTTTAGGGCTGACAGGACTGCTCTATTGTGTTAGGAGCATCTGTTCCAGTGAGGAACCCCTTTCGTTTCACACGAAAAGGTTTCAGGTAGCCCTAGCTACGTCATTTTTAAGATCTGGAGGTATACAGTCTTTATTTGCAGTTCTAGCTATTCATCTCTCTATTTATTTCAGTTTATTTAGCTCTTTGTTTTTTATTACCGGATCTATAGCTTTCATTTCTGTGTATGCTCTTTGCCCCGCGACTCTGTGCAATATAGGAAAATCAGAAATAGAAAGGAAGGATTTTTCTCATGCGTATGCTCTTTTCTGTCGCGCCTTAGTGTGATCTCGGAAAATTAGAAACATTGAGGAAAATATTTAGTTTCCAGCTAAATCTAACTTCAAGCTGTAAGGTTTGTTTTTTTTTTCATGTTCGTGTTGGGTTTTGTGGTTTTTGTTTTGTAGGCAAAAAAAGAGCTTTTTGAAGTAAACACGCACTCCAAAGCTTCAGTAACTTAAAAAAAACCCTTCATCTTTTCCAAAAATTACTAACGTGTTAAATTAGCTCACTTGGTCCAAAGTTACTTTATGAGAATAGAGGTCTTGAGTTCAGGTTTTTCTTTTGTTGAGTTGCTTTTTCAAAAAGCACATGTAAATTATGTTTTAAAGTTACTTTATGTAAAAGTGTTCTTAACCGTTATTGAAAGTGAGTCACTTATAATTCTAAAATCTCTTTATCTTTTATTTAAGTTACAATTTAGTGGGTAGCTCATAAAGTACCATTGTAAAAGTGACTTTCACTTATTAAAGTGAGTCACATAAATTTTTTTTTTAAGTGAGCTAATTAGATTAAGTTTGGTAGGGGGAGGGGGGATTTTTATTAAATATAACATTATTATTCATTTCCGCACATTCACGCACTTCGTCGGCATCTTCAAAAACTTTTCTTCAAAAAGCCATAACTTCTTCATCTAGAAGCCATTTTCAGAGTCGTTTATTTTAATCAGCCTAATTTTTCGAGATCTTTCCATTGGAACACTTAGTTTCAACATCTACAGCTTCAATTTCTGTTAAAATGGAAAGTCCATGCCAAGTTATTCTTGACAACACCAACTACTTCAAATGGTGGTCCTACCTTGTGGATTTACTTAGAAGTAAAGTTCTTTATAGAATAGCCTTAGGCCAAGAAACCAAACCTCAAGATGAAGATAAGGCAGCCAAATGGGAAAAGAGGCAAGATCAAGCACGTGGGTTGATAGAGATGTCTATTTCTCCAGACCTTAGATTCCATATTGCAGAACTTGATACTCCTAATGAAGCAATGAAATAGGTCACTAAAGTTTTTGGAATTAAAAATGAAATTAGAGCCCATCAACTTGAAAATGAGTTGCTTACATTGGACCCCTATAATTTTTCTTCCATTGAAATTTTTTTGTCCAATTTCAAGGCTCTTAGACTTCTCTTGGAAGGTGTTAAGGTTAAGAAAGAAGATGGTAGCCTTATCTATTCCAATCTTACTAAGTTGGGACCAGCCTACTCTATGTTTGTTTCCACCTTCTATTCTACTAGAGAAGCCTTTATTTCTCAAGGACAAATGTTAAAATTGGAAACTAGGGCCAAAATCCATGTGGGTCATCTTATTCATGGCTGATAATATTTTTATTAGATTCCTCTCGTCAAGAGGTGTAGGATTGATCTAAAGATCATCCGATTCCGATAAGTATTTATGGAGATATGATTTTTTTATTTTTTATTGTGGAATAATTATCAAGCTGATAAGCAACTCATGTAGGCTCAGAAGCCCAACAGTCGCATCTATTCAATCACCAATATTTGTATATAAATACAAGAGGTATTTTCCTCATTTGGACAGACACATCTCATCACATCTCTCTCTCTCTCCTGCGCAGAAAAGAGGCTCTTCTCCTACTGCGTAGAAAGGGGCTCTTCTTTCACACGTGTGGAAGGAAGGATGCAAATTTAGGGCTGCGACTGCAGATCAGAAGTTTGACCAGTGTTGACCATCTTTCTCTCTCTCAGAACTGCGTTGTAGGTGAACCTAACTCTCTGTGGAAGGCTGCATTTTTTGGTGAAGGAATCAAGCCGATCCGCTGGTTGGTTTGCAAGATATTGTCTGCCCTAGTTGAGGGCTGATCTAGGGTTTGCTGCTGCTGATTTAAATCAGATTTATGTACTATTTCTCTTTGCTGAATTATTGAAGATAAAAGAATATTTCATCAAAGGGTTTCCCCATATTGGGGTTTGTCCTTGGCTAGCCGCCACATCTTGTGTCTCTTGTCTTGGCTTGTTTTCTATCGATTGTTTAATGTTCTATCTGCACTTTACTTTATGTACATGTGATTGCTAATTTGTGGATAATAATAATAAAATGAAGTAAACTGTTCTAAGCATAGAACATACCATAACTTAACATAGTATCAGAGAAGAGGTGAAGACAAAGCCCGAGCAAGAGTAAGAGCAATCACCGATGAGAAGACTGACAAGGCTATCCTAAAAGAACTATGGGGTCCTCAACACTCTTCCCTGCTGAGGACAAGCTTCATGAGAAGTCTGACTATCACGGATGGAAGACGTCTCTCGATCTAACCTTAGAAGATCAAGGAGTGTTGGACCATGTGAGAGGCAATATTGTTGAGCCTCCATCAAATGCACCCGTTGTTGCTAGGAACAAATGGAAAACTGGTGAAGTCAAAACAAAGAAGATCATCTGGGACTCTATAGACAAGTGCTTGGTGGCCTATGTTTCTGAGCTGAACACCTCCAAGGAAATCTACAATAGACTGGTGAGTTTATTTAAAGTTAATGATGCAAATCAAGTTTTGTTTCTTAGAAACAAGCTGAACGAAATTAAGAAGGGAAAAGATGAGAGTATACAAGCATACTTCTTAAGAATCACCGAGATCAAGAATGATCTCCTATCTATTGGGGAGATTATTACTGATAGGGAAATGGCACTCATAACTCTTGGAGGATTACCATCTGAATGGTATGTGTTCAAGACTACTCTACTCAGCAATAACATAATTCTTGGTTTCGAGGAATTAATGGCAAGATGCATTCAAGAAGAAACAAGGATAGAAGAGCAAGAAATGCCCATGCCTAAAGGTCCTCCTGCTACCTTTTCTTCTCATGCTAAGAAAAGAAATAATTCTAGGACTAAATCAAAAAGAAAGGTTGGACCTAAGGGTGGAAGAAAAGGACGATGTTACATTTGCGATAAAGCAGGTCACTATGCAAGAGAATGCCCTGATAGAAGGGACTCACACTGGGACGATGATCAAAATCCCTCTCATGGCAATCAAAGGAATGGAAAATCTAATAGCAGAGGTAAAAGGAGTGCTGGAAATCAAGGAAGAGGACAATCATTCAAGAAGGCTAGAAATTCCAGGTATGAATCTAACACTGTTGACAATAAGCAGGATGAATATTATCTACCAGCTGCTCTATCTACCTCTGCTCCTTTGGACTCGCTGGGAATTTGGCTTATTGATAGTGGTGCCTCAAGGCACTTCACTGGTTACAAAGAAGTTCTCCATAATCTGATAGAGAAAGAAACTAACCTAGAAATTGTCCTTGGAAATAATATGAAATATCCCGTGAAAGGTGTAGGCAATGTCTCTCTTAAATTGAATCAAGGTAATACAATCCACTTACAGGATGTACTATATGTGCTTGACCTCTAAAAGAACCTGGTGTCCATCTCGGCAATGGAAGACAAAGGCTACAAGGTGACCTTTAGTGATGGCGAGGTACGTGTATGGAAAAACAATGTTAAAGATGCCTTCACTCTTGGGTTTCAAGTTGATTCATTATATCAGGTTGGAGGAAGTCTGCTAGGTGTCATGTCTTGTGACACATCTCAAGCCTTGATCGAGAATCAAACTGCAAAGAAGATCAAGATCTTAAGGATTGATAATGGATCTGAATATGAATCTAACGAGTTTCATGACTTTTGTAAAGAGACTATCATTAAGAGGGAGACTACTACACCATATACTCCTGAACGGAATGGTGTGGCGGAAAGGAAGAACTGTATGATTGTGGAAGCTGTCTGTGCCAAGCTCCATGATCAAAGTCTTCTGAAGTTTCTATGGGTTGAAGCTGCAAGCACCGTCGGATATGTACAAAACTAATGCCCTCATTAAGCATTGGGTTCAAGACTCCTGAAGAAATGTTCACTGGTAAGAAACCTGATGTATCTCATTTTAGAATTTTTGGAAGCCCTATATATTTTTGTGTGTTGAAAGAGAAAAGGAATAAATTGGGTGCATCTAGAAAGAAAGGAATCTTTGTGGGCTATGGTGAAAATACTAATGGATATAGAATCTATGTATCCAGTCAAAGGGAAGTCATGATGTCACCTTTGACGAAGATATGGCTCTCAGCAAGGTGAACAATCTTCCTACTTTAAGGAGCTCTCAAGAAGCTGACACCAGGGAACCAAAAGAAAAAGATGATGTAACAATGCCTGATGTGGATGAAGCCATGGATTCTATCGATCCACTTGAGCCTTCCTCTTCTAGGAAGAGGCCCTCTTGGCTTAGGGGGCTACTCGATGATGCTGAAGGACACACTGCACCCTGAGGAACCTTCCATGAAAGTAAGAAACCTAACATGTATCAGGGATACTTGACCGTCATGAGCACGATCATACAAAATGAGCCTTCATCATTCTCAGATGCCATCAAGCATCAAGTATGGAAGGATGCTATGACCGAAGAATATGAGTCTATTATGAAGAATGATGTCTGGGAAGTAGTTCCCAGACCCTAGGACAAGATAGTTGCCACTTATAAATGGCTTTACAAGATAAAGCATGCAGCAGATGGAAGTACGGAAAAGTATAAGGCTCATTTTGTTGTTGATGGTTTCTCCCAGAAGGAAGGTATAGACTATGATGAGATATTTTCACTTGTTTCCAGATATACCACCATCCACTTGATCATAGCCCTTGCAGCTTTAAATGGATGTCAACACTGCGCTCTTGCGTGGTTTGATCAAAGAAGAGGTCTACGTGTTGAAACCCGAAGGATTTGAGATTTATGATAAAAAAATCTCATGTATGCAGGTTGAAGAAGGCTCTCTATGGGCTGAAGCAAGCACCCCGAGCATGGTATCAGAGGATTAATAGCTACTTGATGAAGTTGGGATTCACTAGGAGTGAAGTCGATCCTAACCTTTACTTTAGACAAACCTCTCATACTGGTGTTGTATGTGGATGACCTCTTTCTAACAGGTGCAGACCCTCTCATTCACAAATGTAAGAGGGAGTTGGTTTCTGAATTTGAAATGAAGGACCTAGGACTGATGCACTATTTCCTAGGACTTGAAGTCTAGCAGAAGCCAAGGGAAATTTTCCTATCTCAAGGAAAATATGTGGTGAAGATATTGGAAAGATTCGGTATGGTGGACTGCAAGCTTGTTACTACCTCGATGGAGATTGAACTTAAGAAGTCAAGTGGTAGTGCTGCTGGACCTATTTTACGAAATGCCATCGAGTATCGTCAACTCGTCGGAGCATTAATGTTCTTAGTGAACTCCCGTCCAGATATATGCTTCGCAGTCAACAAATTGAGTCAACATATGGTTGAACCTCACCACATACATTGGATTGGTGCCAAGAATCTATTGAGATATATTCATGTCACAATTACTTATGGGTTAAGATACACTTCTGGAGATGCAAGACTACTTGGATACACTGATGCTGATTGGACAGGCAATGTGGTGGACTGTAAGAGCACTTCCAGGTGATGTTTCTCCTTGGGATTTGCTTCGATATCTTGGATGAGTAGGAAGCAGAAGTCAGTGGCTTTTAGCACCGCCGAGGCAGAGTATATTGCTGCTAGCATGGCCTACTGTGAGGTAGTCTGGTTGCAAAAGCTCTTTAGTGAGCTGTTTGGATTTACATTGGATACCACCGTGATCCTATGTGACAACCAGAGTGGGATTCTTTTGTCAGAGAATCTAGTATTTCATGATTGCTCCAAGCATATCGATATCAGGTACCACTATATTCGAGATATGGTGTAGCGAGGAGCAATAAGGCTCCAACATATTGGTACAGATGAACAGGTCGCCGACATCCTAAAAAAACCCCTAGGGAAGGTCAAATTCTTGACTTTCCGAGAACGACTTGGTGTCGTTCAAAGACCCTTTGATGAGGGTACTATATGATGTATTGAGCTCTGGGAGCTCCGGGGGGGCGCGAGGTACTTCTTGGAGTGACATATGGCCACAGGGTGACTCGCCATCCCCTGGTGGTGTACGCGTACAGGGTAAAAGAATAAAAAATTTCCCTGTGACACCCCGTGCCCACTATGTAGCAGGATGATTAGATCTCCTGTGAGGTCTAGATTATGTGTTCTCCATGATGACTATGTAGCAGGATGATTAGTTCTCCCGTGAGGTCTGGATGATGTGTTCTCCATGACGACTATGTAGCAGGATGATCAGTTCTCCTGTGAGGTCTAGATGATGTGTTCTCCATGACGATTGTGTAGCAGGATGATTAGTTCTCTTGTGAGGCCTAGATGATGTGTTCTCCATGGCGATTGTGGATAGGATGATTCACTCTCCCGTGGAAAAGATGATTCGCTCTCCTGTGGACAAGATGATTCACTCTCTTGTGGGACAGGATGATTCGCTCTCTTGTGGATAGGATTGATTAGTTCTCCTATCGAGGCATCCTACCCATGGAGTCTGGGACTCATGGGAAGTACCTCTCATCTAATCAATGAGTAGGGAAATGAGGATAGGGACCATAGTAGTACTGATGGATGCATTGCTGTATCTACTGTACTCCCTATGCTAGGATGACCTTCATTGATTTGGGATCAATGATATTGGCCTGGGGCTAGTGGTAGGAGTTGTACCCACTATAACACTGACTTTAGGTCAATTGAAGACTGGTTTGGGACCAATGGTACACACTCTGAGACTGAATTTGAGTCAGTGGAGGATGATACTAGTTTGGGACCAGTGGGAGGAGTTGTACCCACTATGACACTAACTTCGGGTCGGTTGAGGACTGGTCTGGGACCAATGGTACACACTCTGAGACTGACTTTGAGTCAGTGGAGGATGGTATGATACATCCTTGATCATTTCTTCTTCTTCATAATTCAAACAAAGCAGAGCAGAGCAGATCAGAACAAGGCAGAACAGAACAGAGCAGAGCAGGCAGAATAGAGCAGAGCAGAGCAGGGGTCAAGTTGTACAGGGCAGTGCATTTGATGGATGAATAGTAGCGACCAACAGACGAATTGCAAATGGAGTTCTCCCTAGTTGAGAGGGAGTGTTAAAATTTGAAACTAGGGCCAAACTCCATGTGGGTCATCTTATTCATGGCTGATAATATTTTTATTAGATTCCTCTTGTCGAGAGGTGTAGGATTGATCTAAAGATCATCCGATTCCGATAAGTGTTTATGGAGATACGAATTTATTTTGATTATGGAATAATTATCAAGCCGACCAACAACTCATGTAGGCTCAGAAGCCCAACAGTTGCATCTATTCAATCATCAACATTTGGATATAAGTACAGGAGGTCTTTTCCATATTTGGACACGTACATCTCATCACATCTCTCTCTCTCTCCTCCGTAGAAAAGAGGCTCTTCTCCTATTGCGCAGAAAGGGACTCTTCTCTCACACGTGTGGAAGGAAGGATGCAAATTTAGGGCTGCAACTATAGATTAGAAGTTTGACCGGTGTTGACCATCTTTCTCTCTCTCAGAACTGCGTTGTAGGTGAACCTGACTCTCTTTGGAAGGCCACATTTTTTGGTGAAGGAATCAAGCTGATTCGACGGTCGGTTTGCAAGATATTATCTGCCCTAGTTGAGGGCCAATCTAGGGTTTGTTTCTGCTATGTAAATCAGATTTATGTACTATTTCTCTGTGATGAATTATTGAAGATAAAAGAAGATTTGATCAAAGTGTTCCCCATATTAGGGTTTGTCCCTAGCTAGCCACCACATCTTGTGTCTCTTGTCTTGGCTTGTTTTCTGTCAATCGTTTAATGTTCTATCTGCATTTTACTTTATGTACATGTGATTGCTAATCTGTGGATAATAATAATAAAAAGAAGTAAACTGCTCTAAGCTAGAACATACCATAACTTAACAACAAGACTACAAGTCCCCCTCTTTTGATTCCTTTTGTGATTCTTTAATAAGAGAACAAGAAAAGCTCTTATATCTTGGTCTTCTTAATCTTGGAAACTCTTCTAAGAAAGCCTTAGCCACCTAGAAACAACCAAATTCAAAGAATCCTAAGAAGAAGTATCCTGAAAAGAATGGTCCTAAATCAAACAAGGGTCTTAAGCAATTTCAGTCTCAAAATGAAAAATCATTTAAGCAAAATGATAAGGCAAATAAAAACAAAGGAAAGAAGACTGATAGACATTGCCACTTTTGTAATCGAGATGGCCACTTAGAATCCAAATTCTTTAAGAAGATGGAAGCCTTGGAAGCAACAATGAAGAAGCATAACATCCATTTGGAGCACTCTTCAACTTCAACTTCATCTTTAGGAATAACACTTTCTGCATGTGGTTGTCAAGCATATCGGTCTGGTTATGCACTCAATGTATCTTATTCTTCTCATTCTCATGAGTGGCTCATTGATTCTAGAGCTTCTTATCACATGGCCAAAATCAAAGCCATGTTTTCTTCTTTAAATCATTGTAACACCAAAAATATATATGTTGGTGATGATAGATCTCTTAGTGTTGTAGGGACTGAAACTGTTCATCTAGACAATGGTCAATTTAATGATGTATTATGTGTTCCAACCTTATCCTGCAACCTTCTATCTATATATCAGATAACTATTTCAAGTGAAGGTAAAATTGTTGAATTTTCACCTCACGATGTTGTAATTAAGGACCTAAGAGATCCTAGACAGATTTTAGCTACTAGCATTGTTGATGATTCTACAAGGTTGTATAAGTTTAACAACGTTGGGTCATCAAATTTTCCCTCGGTATTTGTTGCTCATAATGATGAAGTGAGCAAACTTTGGCATGAGCGATTTGGTCACTTAAACTATCTCTCCTTTCAGAATCTATGTGAAGAAAATATGGTGATAGGTCTTCCAATGGTATCTTGGAGAGATGGTGTTTGTTCTAGATGTGTACTCGGAAAACATCATTGGGATAGTTTTGAAAAACATGCCTCTTGGCATGCCTCAACCCCTTTATAGCTTGTTCATAATGATTTATGTGGTCCACTTCCAGTTGTTTCATTCTCTGGATACAAGTATTTCTTAACTTTCATTGATGATTTCTCCATACGCACTTGGGTATACTTCTTAAAACTCAAGAGTGAAGTATTTAACATGTTCTTGGCCTTTAAGGCCATTGTTGAAAAACAATCTAGAAATCAAATACTTAAGCTAAGATATGATAATGGCGGAGAATATGTTAACAACAAATTCATCAACTTTTTCACTGAGAATGGAATTCAAATGCAACATACTGTTCCATATACTCCACAACAAAATGGTGTAGCTGAAAGGAAGAATCACACCTTAAAGGAAATGGCTAATTGTATGCTTCAATCTAAAGGACTTAGTCTTAATTTTTGGGAAGAAGCAATTAACTATGCAAATTACACAGTAAATCACACTCCTACTAAGGTTTTTAAGAATATCACTCCAGAAGAAGCATGGAGCTCAATTAAACCAGATGTAAGTCACTTTCATGTTTTTGGAAATGAAGCATGGGCCCATATTCCAGGTGAGAAACATAAAGCTTTAGAACCTAAGAGTGAAAAATGTATTTTTGTTGGATATTTTGAAGATGTCAAAGGATATAGACTTATTCCACTTAAGTCCAAAAATGTTATCATTAGAAGAGATGTAAAGTTCGCTAAAAATATATCGGCCTACAGGCCTACTTCGGCAGATGTGCCACCTATCTCTATCCCTTCCACTTCTGAAAATATTTATACTTTAGATGATCACAACGAGTATCAAAATCCTCCCCTACCTTCTCAGTATCCTCCTTCAGCTCCTCAGCTTCCAAAATGGGTCCGTGCTACTCGGGATGCAGTAGGTTCTCTTGCTGGTGATCCTACAGATCAACAATGTACACGTTCTCAGTTTGATAGAGCCTCTTCTTTACTGGCTCAAGTTTCAATGAATTATGATCCTGAAACCTTTGTAGAAGCTTCAGGCCATCCAGATTGGGACACAACTATGAATGAAGAATATCGTTCATTATTGGCAAATGATACATGGGATCTTGTTCGTCTTCCAAAGGGACGAAAACTTGTTAGATGCAAATGGGTTTACAGAACCAAGTATGGACCATATGGAAAAGTTGATAAACATAAAGCTCGTCTTGTTGCTAAGAGTTTTCACAAGTTGAAGGCATTGACTATACCGAAACCTTCTACCCTATTTCCAAATGAACTCTATCCACCTTGTTCTTTCCCTTGCTGCCTCTTTCAAATGGGAAGTCCATCAGATGGATGTTAAATCTTCCTTCTTGCATGGGGACTTGCATGAAGAAATCTAGATGGAACAACCTACTAGCTTTATACAAACAGAGTCCAGCCTTGTATGTCAACTTAAGAAATCCCTTTATGGTCTCGAGCAAGCCCCTCGGGCTTGGTATGCCAAAATGGATAGCTTTCTTTTAGAAACTGGCTTTTCTAGGTGTCATTCTGACAATACTCTCTACACCAAGAAAGTGGTCAAGTCTCTTATCATTCTTGTTCTTTATGTTGATGATATTATACTTACTGGTAGTGATCCCAACCCTATAAACCATGTGAAGTCCAACCTTAAAAGGAAGTTTGAAATAACAGACTTAGGACACTTGCATTATTTTCTTGGTCTTCAAGTCTTGCAATCCAAGGAAGGTATTTCCCTTTCCCAGTCCAAGTATGCTTGTGATATTCTATGTCATTTTCACATGGAATACTGTAAGCCAACGCCTTATCCCTTTCAGTCTGGAGCCAAACTTTCAGTCACTTGTACTTCCCCTGAAGTTGATGCTACCTTATACCATCAACTTGTAGGAAAACGTTTGTATCTGACCCATATTCATCCTGACCTTTCCTTTGTTGTTGGCCTTATTACTCGGTTTATACAAAACCCACATGAAAGCCATCGGAAAGTAGTTAAAAGAATACTTTGTTATGTTCGAGGTACAATTCAGTTTGGGATTCATTACAGTGAAGAAGCATCTCCTCTATTGGTTGGTTTCACTGATTCTGATTGGGCTGGTGACCCTGATGATCAGAAGTCTACTGTAGGTTATGTGTTCACTCTTGGTTCAAGACCTATTACATGGGCTTCCAAGAAACAAAGTGCCATTTTTCTTTCTTCAGTAGAAGCAGAGTATCGTGGTGTCGTAGTGGCTATAAAGGAAGCCTTGTGGTTTCATCAGATCCGGTCAGAGTTTGGCTTTCAATAGTAGCATCCAACTACACTTTGGTGTGATAATCAAAGTGCCATTCAACTATGCAAAGATCCAGTCCAACATCAGCACAATAAACACATTGAAATGCACATGTACTTCATCAGAAAGCTCATTCATGACCATGTTCTCGAAGTGCAATATTGTTCAACAGATGATCAAGTTGCAGACATTTTACAAAGGCTCTCACAAAGGCGAAGTTTACTAAACTTCAATTTATGGTTGGAGTTTAGGAAGTTTTCACTAAGAGGGGATAGGCTCTAGTGCCTCCTTCCTTCTCATATTGTGTCATATTTGTACATCCTTAAATCCTATCCCAAGTTGTTATTAAGTGGGGATGTTAGGATATTTCGGAACGTAGGAAATAATTAAGTATAACTTGGTCTAGTGTAGAGTTAGGTAAAGTGTGTTTCTTTACTATGTACTTTTGAAAATTACAATCCGACGGTCACAATATGTTCTAGACATGAAGTGATCTGATTATTCATTCTCTCCTCGGTATTACCGACACTTGATCCGTGGCTTAACACTCGATTGGGCCATGATCTCTATTTAAAGAGCATGGAGGGTCATTTGTAGGGTAACCGTTCATGAGAGATTCTTATGTAAATTTTCATTCTTTTATTAATAAATTGCTTGAAGTGGCCATGTTGGCTCAGGCCATGGACTGTTTCCCTCTTTGAGGGTTTTAACCACATCAAGAATACTAGTGTATTGATCTGTGATCTGTTTGTGAGCAGTGTCCTTTGGTGTTTTGTCTGAGGAACTTACCTTGTAAATTCCTACAAAAATATTATCAAATTGAAAAATAATTTTCTTCCTCATGGAGCTCATTGGTGACGTATGTGTGCCATGCTTTGAACTCTACATAGATGGCTCTGAGTCGAATCAGAAAGTTCGTCGCATACCACATATTCACCTCCAATGCCTCTATCAATATGGTCTTGGAGCTTGATTGAAGATTATTCCATAGCCATGAGATTTTCATGTGAGATTTGACTCGCGCAATGGAACATTGTAGAATAATGTCTTTGATGATCTCCAAGCCTTCCTGTTTTGATGCTTACTTAATTTTCTCTATGTTCTTCCTGATCTCCTGGAAGATGATTTCCTACCTCTTATTTCTTCAAGAAATCCTACTGAAGGCATCCCATGTTTCTACGTTAGAGACTCGAAACCATTGTGTAGTTGATTGTAAGCGACAATAGTGCTAATCGAATGTTCTCCAAGACACGTATAGTTTTGATGGTGGAGTCTCAGGTGTACTTGGTCCATTTTAGTGGAAATCATGTCCTTTCTAATCAATTGTGGCAGAACATTTGTATACTTGGCAACCCATTTATGAAGTTGATCAACCGCTCTGCTTTCCACTTTCAGGAGGTTCAAGACTTCTTTTGCTTTCTTTTGAATGTCAATGAGAGGAGCCACTACTTGTTGTAGAAGTATCATCTCATCATATAACCATGCCATTGTATTCTCCATTGGCCCCAGTTCCTCTTGCATGGTTTACTATCATTTTGTTGTATTGAAGTTGTGTGAAGATAACCATTGATTTTCTGCAGCAAGGTGTTCCTCCTGTTGATTCACTACAACTAATCGTCTCATTTATCATGCATTATCATTGCCCTGGGATTCCCTCTGGTATTAATAATTATCACCTTTTTTGTAGATACCAAGGCTGGATTCCGAGGATCATTTGGGAAGTATATCCACCTTTGCTTCATGATCCTCTTCTTTATCTGATCAAATGTGACATTGCACACATCCATGACTCTGTCTTAAGATGGAGATGTGGTTCTCATGTCATCAAATGGGAGATGACCACCTATGAGAGGAGGTTCTTCCACAGAACTTGGTTCATCATTTATGGGTTGGATGGTGTCATCCTCCTCCAACTCTTATTCTATCCCTTGAGTCAATTGTTCTTCCTCCAATGCTTATGCTGCTTCTTCCTCCCGAGGAATCCTTTGGCTTCTCCTCTTCCACTCTACTTCTTTCCTCTTATTTTTCCTATTGCTTTGTGAGAAACTCATCTTGCTTCCTCTTCTCTTCTTCTTTTTCTAATTATCTCCTTTCCTGTTTAGCTTAAGTAGCTCCTATGTTCAAAGGATCAATGTTCCATTTCCTACTGATTTCTCCTGTCAAATCATATTTGATCCTTTTCCTAGGAGCTACACTCCTTACTTGAGTATTTATCTATTCTTCCTCTTGTACCTGAACTTCAATTCGTAGATGTGTCTATCTAACTGCATTGTACCAGCTCTTCACTTTCTCATATTTTGAGGTAGACATTGATGAATATACCCATTTGAAACCAATCCTTTCACAATGCTACCTGAACACTCCCCTGGGATCATATGCATGAAAGTCCTTAAATACGAAGTGTAAGTGTTCCAAATTCTATATTTCTGCACTTGCCGCCTTATGGCTCTTTAGTTCATACAATCTGATCCTTAAAGGGAAGGTGGGCCAAGGGGCTTTCTTCCTCGTGTGAAAAACTCCTCACAATCCTTTTTCTAACTAATATGCTACTTCTTACAAGACCACCTTATTTGTCACATATCGCGACATAAGGTGAGGGGATTTTTGACATTCAAAACACTTGATATATGTACCCTCAGGTGTTGCAAACCAATTCGTGATATCATGTAGTGACTCCTTCACCTGATCGGTCATGCAAGGAGGATCAATCTCATATATCATATGGAATATGAATGCAAAGAAGTTCTCTGTAACCTGTTGTATGCGTCTCTAAAACTTGATTATGACAAGACCCTACAGTGGAAGTAAACCAGAAACTTGTTCTGCAGTGTCCAATTCCAATACATTATTGGGAAAACATATCATGCGTATATTCCATCCAATAGAAATGCAGGCATATAGAATTTTGATGCCTGGTTTGTCCTCAAAGATGATTTTTCCTACCTCACATGAGGTCGCAACTCAAATAACAATATATTTTCCCAATTGAAGATCTTACCTCAGGTAACTATGATGTTGAGCATATATATTCAGTTTTCTTCAAACACCTTAGTTTTGTTCCACCCATGTAACCGAAAACACATAACAATGAGGTAATGATATACATCCATTAGAATCCTGGTTGGGTAAGCTGTAGATGGGCAGTGACAAAACTTAGCAAGCTCTCGAAACCAAGATTTAATGATATCCCCTATGTCGAGATCATCCCATTTGGTGTAAAAGCTATTATTGGCATATTTTGTGGGCCTAAGCATCTTAAATTAAGTCTGCATGTCCTCTCCATAATAGGTGGAAAGATGAACGTCGCTTTCACTACAAAGCATAAGATGGGAATCATCATGTGCGTAAGAATCCACTCAATCACTTCCACACAAGGGATGACTAAGAACTTTCATGCGATCTTGTGTATCCTGGACCGCTTGATGTTGATGTAGGCTTGCAAATATTACAAGTTTTTAGCAAATTGTTTATGCATGAATGTGTCTTTTATGTTATTCCATGTGACCCACTAGACTGATCTATAAAGCATTGTGTATCTGCATAAATGTGAATGGTAGGATTTGTAACTTCAACTGCTTCCTCAATGCTTCCTTCTGAGGCTTCTTTGGAGACCACTTTTCATGTAGTGGGAGGCATGGTTCCAACAAATGAAAAAAAGTAACAATAATTGTAGCTCGAACACCTATTTGTGGAAGAACACTCATGGCAACAATGATTAGCTTAATGAAATATCCTAACTATTATAAGCAACAACTTAGAAAATCATATTCAAAGAGTCATTAAATGTAATTGAGAATGTAAGCCTATCAATGATGACACATAGCTACTTGCATGGTTAAGAAATTTGCATGCAAACAAGGAGGGTGCACTTTCAAAGCACAAAGGTAGTTCAAGGGTCATTCAAGGTTTTGAAGTGTGCTCATGCACTCAAGAAAGAGGGAGAAAATATCAAAGGCACATCACACACTTATGAAGCATGAAGGAAGTTTATTCGGGCCTTAAAGGTGTGCTCATGCACTCAAGGAGACCAAGTGGCACACTCTAAAGAGAGTAAGGAATGGAGCTTCATTCCTTCAGGCCTTCGAGGTATGCTCATGCAACCAAGGGAACAAGGAGGGTGCACTAGTGCATGCTGAAGGGACGAAGGGAAAAAATTCAAACATTCAAGGTGCGTTCATGTGCTCAAGGAGGCTAAAAGGGTGCGTTAGTGCATGCTGAAGGTATGAAGGGAAAACATTCAAACCTTTGGTGTGCGCTCATGCACTCAAGGAGAGCGTAGTTCTTGGTGACAAAGGAGTGCACTCAAGAGGCAAAATTGTCTTTTATAAGCACAGTTTTCTGAGTTAGTTGGGGCTTCGAGTTCCAGAAGTGCGCTCTATCTTAAAATTGCTCAAGGATAAGTCTAGTAGCAATATTGCATGATAGAAATGTGTAGAGGAAATATCTAAAAGCTTTTATGGGTGTTGCCACAATCATGATTAGGATGTGAAGAGTTAAGGAATATGCAAAGTCACAGCCTGCAACAACAAATTAGCACTTGTATATGCAGGAATTAACTGAAACGCCAGTAAATAAACTGAAAATGTTAGAGCCAACATCAAGGAAAGCAAGATTGACAACAAAATTATGAAAGACAACGAATATATTTGACATGAAAAACTTACTTGGAATGCAGATTGATGAAGAGTTTCTTGATCCAAATATGTCCACCCAACACATATGAGAATGATTATGAGAATGAATGATTAACTGGGTTAATTTAAAAGATATTACATGCAAATATATATCATGCATTCTCAACACTTGTTGACAAGTGAATGAGTTAGTTAAAAGAAGTTAAGTGGGCTCCTATTTTCTAGGAGTGCACCCACATGCAACAAGGAAGCTCATGTATGAGTTCTAGAAGGGCACATGTCTTCGTGTTGAAGGAAAGCACTGAAGGAGGGCGCGCTTACTAAGAATGAAGGAGTGTGATCAAGGAGGGCACAACCCTTCAACCTGAAGGATTGCATTCAACACAAGAGAAAGACTTCGTGATCTTGAAGTGCATTTTTTCCTTAAAATTTCTTTTTTTCTTGCCTTTTTTGTGTGTGCTTTTGAGTGCTTTTCATGCGTGTTGTGAAAATTCCAATACATAATCCTATTGCAACAACTGGTATTATTTATCCTAATTGTTAATTAATTTAACAATTTAGATACTGCAACAAAATCGAAATAAACACACCGCAACCTTCACGAATAAAATATTACAGAAAAATAATGTAATGGAAATTGAGAAATGTTAGCACACACATAAAATATGAGACTATTATTTTTGGATAAATGTCCTCGGAAAAATCCAACTTGGGAAAACCAGTGAAATAGTGAGGGATTTTATTATTATGCAACAGTGAAAATATGAGTACAGTCTGGATGCCTGAAACTGGAAATCCATAACAAGAAAATCTGTGAAAAAATATTGAAGGGAATTTACCATTCCTCCATAAGCAATCCTGACACAAATTTCCTATAGAAAACTCGGCCTCCTTAAGCTTCTGTGTCACCCTCTTCGTTAGACTACATAGTCACTATGACGTCTAGCCTCTGATTGGTCTTTGATGATGTCATTTTGCCTTCTGTTGCTGAGAAATTCGTCTCTTCGGCCTTATAGAACCTCTGTCCAACCTCTGGATTTGAGAACAATTTTCTCTCCAATGAATCAAACTTCCCTCTCTGAATCTACTGTGCAAAGCTTTGCGCTGCCTCACTGGGATAACTCGACGCTCTTGCTCTTACCTCTTTGAATTTGGAAAAACAGCCTCCAGATCACTGTCCCTACCCCTCACTCATTGCTTCAATATCTGGCTCTCTTTCTAGCAACTGACTGCTTCTACTCAAGAAATCGATCTGCCAAGAAATCGAACTGCTCATATGTATTATCCATCACCACATCGAACTCCTCTTATAATCCATTGTTGGAGCACCAACGAACAAGATTAAAACTTAATCAATGGCTAAGATCACCTTTGGATAGATATGTGTGAATTTCTAGATTATTCTCACCTTATCTCAATTAACTAACCATATTCCCTAAGTTTAGACTTCGAAAATATTTTAAAATATGGTTAATAATCTAATTGAGACACTTTTAGGCAGAATTTCCAGAAACGACTTTTGGGTTTTGGAGATCTCACGTATTCTAGCCTCTCCACCAAATTTCATTACTAGAACACATCTGATGCTACAAAAACTAACACTCCCTCTTAGGGAGGAATGTGTTCTAGTGCTGCACACCTTGCCACAACACCCTGTCTCTGCATCATCTCTTGTCACACTGCTGATGTCTAGCCATACTGCTCACCAAACATTGCGCAAATCTGATATGCACTGCATCTGTGCTATTGTTGACGCTACCATACTACTTCCAACACTACATCTACACTACAAATCTCTCTCATCCGTTGTTGTTGCAATTACAACATCTGCGACTGAAAAGCATCCAAAATACTGAATCAACTATATAATGCATTTCTTTACCGAGTCTTTGAATACTACTAGCATCTGCATTGCCACAGAGAAATCTACGCAGCTAGCAAATCTACACTAAGCCACCTGCTAGGACGTCAACACTACACTATGCTCCCCAGCCTTTGACTACTACTAGTCTACAACTGTCACTTTGGTACTCACTGCATCAATTGTCACTGATCCATCCTGCTAGTAAATACCTTGGTCCCCCATAGCCAGGTATTGATGCATGAGGTGGACTCCTTAAGGACCCTTCCTAATATATGTACTTCTCTAGGACTACAGTCCCAAATGTCCCCACCTCACTCCTAGAGGTATATCTGCAAACATCGCGAAGTATTCTTCCAGCTTGGAGGACAACTTGTCGATCTATTTTGAAGCTGCCTATTGGTTCTGCTTCTCCTCCTTGTCCTTCTTCCTGATAGGAACCTAGTACTATAGTGACCAAGCTCACCACACCTAAAGCATTTGTCCTTTGACATGTCCTTCTTCTTCTTCCTCTACTATGTCTACCCCTGATTGGGACCCTTTGATGTGAGGGCCACATTCCCCTCCTCCTTCACTATCTTCGATCCGTTGTTGTTACTACCATTGATGGATCTCGTTAACAAAGCTCGTCTCAAATCATCCTGCTGCAAATCGACCCACATATTATCCCACTCTGGTAGCCTATCTCTGCCCAATATGATCTAGACAAAGACCTGCCACTCCTTTGAGACACTATTGAGTGCCAATCGCACTAACTTCATGGGTTGAGGCGCTACCCCAACAATTGAAAACTGGTCTTGGACCTCATGAATCTTGGTAAGGAAAGGATCTATGCCTTGCCCCTTCTTCATCCGGATGCATCTCAACTTCTCCTTAAGAAACATCTTCCGCTGCTCGGAAGTTCCCTAATATAACGTGGAGAGAGAATCCCACATATGTTTGGCAGTGTCTTTGCCAACGATATGTGAGAGTATATGATTCCTGACTCCATCCAGGATCAATCGCTTCCCCCACGCCATCTCCTTCTTGTATTATTTCTACTCTTCTTCATCCTAGGGAACTTCCACTACATTATCAATGTAAGATTTTAGGCCATATTCATCTAGAAGGAAGGACATCCTAACCTTCCAAATAACATATTTGGAAGCTCCATCCAACCTATCCTGATCACGAAGCCCTGTAGTGGCCATCTCAACCAACTTTTTAAAACTACCTCTTTCCTTCTACTTGGTTGCTGCTTTGCTACTCACACTCCCTTCTAGAGTGAGAATATATGATCACAACTACTGCCAATCTACAAGGAAAATCTAATTTTTGAGACTAGAAGTTCCCTGAGGATTTTTTTCCCTCAACAGTGTGTGCTTCTCTCTCTTACACCTAATGTTGGCTTTGCTTTAGCGAACTGTTGCAAAAACCCTCTCTGTTTAGTTGGAGATCTACCCAATGAAAATTTTTAGCTTCTCCCTCTACCTTTGGAATTACTTGATCTGGAAAATCAAATTTTTCTGCTTTGAAAAATCAAGTTTCTTCAAGTAACTCGGCTTTCCCGGCAAAAGACTGTGATGCCCTTGGGAATTTCAGCCTGTTTCTCTTTACTAAACAACGAAATTCCTTCTTTCGCCACTGAGCTCTTCGGTTTATCGATTGTGCTCTGATACCATGTGAAAATTCTAATACGGAATCCTATTGCAGCAATTGGTATTATTTCTCCTAGTTGTTAATTAATTTAACAATTTATCTGCTACGACAAATAAATGTAGTTACTGATCAAATGGGAACTATTACCTCAAAATGTGTACTCTAGCCCAAAACCCCCAAAAAGACATGAAAAAACAATCCAAAAATTAAAATTGTGTATGCCAGGACGATGTTTTTTAGGGTAAATTTTCAACATTTTTTCTTTAAATGGAAGTAAAAACCATTTTTTTTGCAAAATGGATGAGAAAAACACCCTTAAAAAATAAGCGTTGATTTTTGAATAACAAAAAATAATCGGTTGCAATTTTGAAATTTTTTAGCAATGGAATTAAAGATAAAATATTTGGACTTTGAAAAACTTTAAAATTCCAAGAATTCTTGGACATGATGTTAAAGATAAAATATTATGTCTCAAATCCTGATAATTCCAACAATTTCCATCCATGTTGTTAAAGATAAAATATCTTAACTCTAAAAGACCCTGAAATTGTAATTCTTTTCAATCATAACATTAAAGATAAAATATCATGACTTCGAAAAACATTAAAATCTTGACAATTTTTCAACCATGCAATTAAAATCAAAGATTATGACGGAAAGTTTTTATGACAAAAAAAACTTAAAAAATGAACACCTGAATGAAAGAGTTATTATACCAAGAGTAATTTATTCTTTAAATGCTAAATATATAGCGATTTTAAAATATTAACCTAAGACAATTTGATACATTACAACAAAAATTTAAAAATCAACCATCAAATTGACAACGGTGTAGGTGAATTCGACCCATTGTAATGAAAACTTAAAGACCAACCATGAAATTGATACATTGTGGGGGCAAACTCGATTCGTTATAATGAAAATTTTAAAATCAATTATCAAATTTCACATAATGGGATTGAGTTGCTAGAAGAGCATTGACATGGACCCGGTAGAAAACAAATAAAAATAAAAACTGAATTAAAAATAAATGTATAAAGAAATAAAAATGAAAAATACAAAAGAAAATAAAAATTAAAATATTGAAAAAAATAAAACAATGAAAAAACACAAAAAATAATACAAAAGAAAAAAGAAATTAAATATTGATAAAAACATTAAAAAACACAAAATAATACAAAATTTAAATATTGAAAAAAAATAAAAACAAGAAAAAAACGCAAAAAATAATACAAAAAAAAATTCAAATATTGTAAAAAATTAAAAAAACACAAAAAATAATACAAAAGACAACAAAAATTCAAATATAGAAAAAAATAAAAACAATAAAAAAACACAAAGTTAAAAAAAAATAATAATAACAAGAAATAAAACATAAAAAAAAGAAATTAAAAATATGACCAAAAAATCAAATATAAAAAAAGACAAAAATAAAAAGAAAAAAATGTAAAAAAAGAATAGACATAATTTAACAAAAAAATAAAATAAAATAAATAATTACATTAGTTTGTTCGAAACATCGACAAAATCCTAATGATCTGATTAATCTAAAAGACATTCATCTACAATTAAAAAACTAATTAAAAAAAATAAATTCAAAAGAAAACAATTAAACATAAATAATTAAAAAAATAAAAATAAAAAATTAAAATAAGAGAAACAATAAAAAAAATTAAATTCGAAAAAATCAAAGCAAAACCATTAAAATATAATTAAAAAATTAAAAAAAAATAAAAATCCTTGCCACCCTGGGCGGGTGTTGTGGCGGGTGCAAATGGTGAGGTGGGTTAAACTCAACCGCCTCCTCGCCCAGGGACTAACAGGGCTGATTCCCGTAATCGACCCTACAACCCCTAGGCGGGGTTGGCTACAGGCATGGGCGGGGAGGCAAGCTGCACACAGCTGCCTCCCCGCCTAGTGGCTAGCAGGGCCAATTCATGGAATCGACCCTACAGCCCCTAAACGGGGCTAGGCGCGGGCGGGGACGCAAGTTGCGTGCAGCCCACCTCCCTGCCCACACCTGCAACCAACCTTACCTAGGAGTTGCAAGGTCGATTTTGGGAATCGGCCTTGCAGCCCCTAGGTGGGGCACAGCCCGCCTCCCCGCTTGCGCTCATAGCCAACCCTGCCGAGGGGCTGTAGGGCCGATTCCAGGAATTAGACTTGCAACCCCTGGGTGAGGTTGGTCGTAGGCGCAGGTAGGTTGTGTGCAACTTGCCTCCCCACCCACCCCTGCGACCAACCCCGCTCAAGGGTGGGTAAGGCTGATTTCGGGCCTGCCAGGCCCTGGCAGGGTTGGCTGCTAGCGTAGGTAGGGGGGCGACTATGTGCAGCCCACCTCCACACCTGCGCCTGCGGCCAAACCTGCCCAGGGGTGACAGGGATTTTTTATTTAATTAAAAATAATAATAATAATAAATAAATAAATAATATATATCTTTTAAAATTTTTAATTGTTTTGTTTTGATTTGATTTTTTTAAATTTAATTTTATTTATTTTAATTTTTTTTTTGTAATTTTAATTTTTTTTTGTAATTTTTATTTTAATTTAATAATTTTTATGATTTTATTTTTTAGTTTTTAATTAAATTTATTTATTTATTATTATTATTTTTTAAATATATATATATATATTTATTTTATTATTATTATTATTATGTGGTTGTATTTTATTTTTTTTTAGCTTAGAAGAATCATTATAGATGTGGTTTTTTTTTAGCTAATTTTCATTTTTTTTCTTTAAATTATATGTTTTTTGAACTATTTTTATTTATTTATTGGTAATTTTTTAAATTCTTTTTATTTAATTTTCCATTTTTAAAATTTTACAATTTAATTTTGTTTTTTTTGTTTTTACATTTTTATGGGTGCATTTTTTTGTTTTTTTATATATATTTTTTATTATTTGAGTTTTTTTTGTTATGTTTTTTTGTTTTTTGTTTTTTTTACCAACATGAAAATCATAAACATTTAAAAAATAATCCACACTTAATACATTAGAAAATTTAAAGTGTAGAAAATAAGCTCTTTAAATAAAAAGAGTTGATGTTGCATCAACACTTTTCAAAATCAAGATGAAAATCATTAATATTTAAAAAATATGGTCATGCTTGATACATAAAAAAATTTAAATTGTCAAAAGTGAACTCTTTAAAAAAATGTGTTGATGCTCCATCAACACTTTTTAAAATCAACACGAAAATCACTATCATTTTTAAAAAAGTGTTCATATTTGATACATAAGAAAATTTAAAGTGCCGAAAATATGCTTAAAAAAAGGTGTTTTTTGAATCACCAATTTTCAAAATCGGGTGACTTTTTGCAACCTTAAAAAACCGGGTACTAGGTAATTTTTCCATTTGATTGGTAACTATGTTAAATATCGAAATAAACAAACTACAACCTTCAAAAATAAAATACTGCGGAAAAATAATTCGTTGGAAACTAGGAAATGATAGCACACACACATAAAATATGAGACAATTGTTTTTGGACAAATGTCCCTGTAAAATCCTAACTTGGGAAAATCGATACAATAGTGAGGGTTTTTATTATTATGTAGCAGCGAAAATCTGAATACAATCTGGACGCCTAAAACTAGAAATCCACAACAAGAAAATATGGGAAAAATTATTGAAGGGAATTTACCCTTCCTCCATAAGTAATCCCGTCACAACTTGCCTATAGAAAACTCGACCTCCTGAAGCTTTTGTGTCACCCTCTATGCTGGACTGCATAGTCACTATGACTTCTAGCCTCTCACTAGTCTCTGATGAAGTCATTTTGCATTATGCTACTAAGAAATTCGTCTCTCCAACCTTTTGGAACCTCTGCCCAACATTTGGATCTGAGAATGATTTTCTCTTGAGCAAATCAAACTACCCTCTCTGAAGCAATTGCGCAGAGCTCTGCACTACTTCACTGGGATAACTCGGTCCTCTTGTTGCTGCCTCTCCGGATTTGGAAAAAATCCCTCCGGATCACTATCCTTGCTCCTCACTGATTGCTTCGATCTCTGGCTCTCTCTCCGACAACTAACTGCTGCTACTCAGGAAATCGATCTGCGAGGAAATCAAATTGCTCAAGTATCAACCTCCTCTTATAATCCACTGTTGGAGCACCAACAACCAATATTAAAACTTAATTAATGGCTAGGATCATCTCTGGATCGATCCTTATGAGTTTCTATATCATTCTCACATTATCTCAATTAATACTGATTAATTAACCATATTCCTTAAGTTTAGACTTAGGAAATATTTAAAAAATCAGTTAATAATTTAATTGAGACACTTCTAGGTGGAATTTCCATAAATGATTTCTGCGTTTTGGAGATCTCATGTATTCTAGCCTCTCGACCAAATTTCGTGGCTAGAGCACATCATATTCTACAAAAACTAACATGTGCATGACGAAAAGGCTAGTTTCTAAGTCAAGAAATGTTATGAGTTCATCTAACCATGGGAAAGATAACAAAACAAGCTCTTCTAAACGTTTGGTGACAACATTTAGGAAACATTGAATTAGGAGGATGTGACACTTAGAGAAAACATAATGTAATGACACTAAGGAGCTTAAAACAATAGTTCAGGTAGGCTCCAAAATTGACTTAGGCAAAAATTTTGGAGGGTTGTTGTCGCAGTGACAACATATCCCAAACAAGGTGAATTAGGTGAATAGTGGTAGCAAGCCAAGAGGCAAAGAGGGCCAAACAAACAACAAAATAACCAAAACAAATAGATGGAATAAGCATGATCCAAAGGAAAAAGGATCTCTATCCCCAATAAGATCTAAGCAAGGTAGTGGTGAAGGAACTAGCAAATTTAGAAACAACAGTGGGAATGGGAACATATATGAAGCATCAAACACCAAGGAGGAAGAGAGGGAAATTCTGCAACTCTACCCTCCTCCTTCAAATCAGATACCTCATCATGAGGGGTGATCTAAGAAAACAAATGAGGCTAGGACAAGGAATGATCAAAATTTGAACCAAGCACCTATTTTAGAAGAAGAGGATGAATTTTTCTCTCCCAGTGTAGCTAAAGCAGGATCAACCTTCACTAGCTAAGAAAATAAAAAAAATTGGAAGCTGAAAAGGAAAAAGAATCTAAGAGAAAACATCTAAAATATGAAAGGAAAACAAATAAGGAGGTAATACTTGAGAAGATTGAAAAAGATAAGGAACTAGGCCTTCATTGTACATTAGACTGAAAACAACAAAGGTAAAAAGTAATCTGAAAGGCAATAGCACTGCCCTAGCTAAAGGGTCTCCTCACACATGAAGTAAATGAAGGTTATCTCCCGGAACTACAAGGGTCTGGGGTCTAATAAAAGAATCGTGGAAGTAAAATCACTAATCAAGAAAGGAAGGACCTCAATAGACCTTCTTTGGGAGAAAAAAATGGAGGAACATGAAATCCTCCAAGGACATCACACACTATGGAGAGGAACCAAGATAGCAACCATCAGTTCAAGGGGAGATTCTGGTGGCTTGTGCACATTGTGGACCAATATTCATCACCCCATTGGTCGGCAACCACCTTGCTGCATCTTCCCATAAATAAGGTATGATCCATTATTAATATCTTAGTATATGCCAGTTCATTTTTGTGAGAAACCAAAATGTTGGTCCTCTTTACTAGCTGAAAGAAACTACATATAATACAAACAATATCTTGGAAAATAATTTCAACACCACTCTATACAAGTAGGAAAAAAAGAGAGGCTCCCCAATCAGAGATCCTTTTCAAGAAAACATGGAATACCTTTTCCAACAACTCTTATTAATGGACATAAAACCAATTACCCATCTATACACTTGGAACAATTGGAGGACTTAACTAGGACACATAGTTTCCTGCCTGGACATGTTCCTAATATTGAACTCTTTTCTATCTGGGTGAGTAATGACTCATTGCTATCTTCTTCCTTGGAGTGGCTTAGACCACAAACCCATAAATTTTGAATTAGCTACAATCACAAACCACAGGCAGATTCCTTTCAGATTCAACCTGATATGGATCTCAAATCCACAATTCAATGACCTTGTATCATTGATGTGGCATGATTGGGTCACTGACAACCCAATTCAAATTAAGGAGAAAAAACAAGAGATTAAAGGATCAAATCAAATCTCAGGTCATGGAATCACAACTAGATAGACAAGCAACAATTCAATAATATCAACAAAATATTGAAGAAATACAATATAGCATGGAGTCAAATTTGATCACAGATGATATTTTCCATCAAGCGAAAGTACTATTTTCTAAGTACCACACACTATTGAAAGAATCAGAAACATGGAGATTAAAATCAAGACGTGTTTAGCTCTAAGAGGGGGATAGGAACACCAAATTCTTCCACAACCAAGCTAGAAACAGGGGAATGGAAGAACAACATACAAGAAATAATTTTCTAAGTATCGTACACTATTGAAAGAAGAAGAAGAAAAATGGATATTAAAATCAAGATGTGTTTACCTTCAAGCACAAGACATGAACATTAAATTCTTCCACAACTAGGCTAGAACAAGGGAATGGAAGGACATCATACCTTAAATAATGATGCAAGGTAAAAAAGTTGATGACTTCCAGAAAATCAAGGACAAGGCCACCCATCACTTCAAAACTTTGTATAGCTAGATTGAATCACCATCTATTGAGGTTGAGAACTGCATGTTATATCATGTTCCTGAAATAATTATTATTGAAACGAACCAATGGCTCACAAAACCACCTAAAGAAGAGGAAATCAAATAGGTGGTGTTTTCTTTTAGTTCGGATAAGACTATTAGAACATATGGGTTCTTGACATATTTTTATCATTTTTTCTCGAAAACAATAAAATGTGATCTGTGTAGAATAGTGGGATACTCCCTAAAATGAAATTGCATAGGGAGATGGATAAATACCTCCTTCCCATCCTTAATACTGAAAGAGTCAAACCCTTCTTCTTTCTCCCACTTCCGTCCCATTATCCTCTACAACGTATCTTATAAAATTATTGTGAAACTGCTAGCTGAAAGGCTCAAGAAATTCCTTCCAAATGTCATCTCTGAAAATAAAAGTGGCTTTGTACCTCAACATCACATACTAGATAATATAATATTGGTCCAAGAAGAGATTGACTCTAGTAAAATAAAAGCCAATAAAAGAATGTAAATCAAACTGGAGATGGCCAATGCCTTTGATAGGGTCAATAATAACTTTCTTTTCAAAGTGATAGGAAAAATGGGATTTGACACAAGATTTATCCAATGGATTAATCTCTATATTGGCTCACAATGGATATTCCTGTAGGTGAATATGAGAGTAACCGAGTTTTTCAAACCATCTAGGGGGCTTCGTCCAGATTACCATTATACCCATTTTTGTATATTTTTATGGTTGATACACTCAATCGTTGACTAGAACATGAAAGAATAATGGAACGTCTTCCGAGATTTAAATATGAGCAAGGTATAAGAAATGTCAATCATTCAAAATTTGTAGATGATACCCCTTTTGGGTGGAGCATCAAAATTCACTGCTAGATGATTTAAAATATCCTTGGACAATTTTCTCCTTGCCTCTGGAGGATAGGAGAACTCAGATAAATCTCAAATTTATTCATGGGATATCACTTGCTCCAAACAAAAAAAAAAGGTGAAATATTTGGCTACTAGATAGTAGAAAGCTGGAAAGAGTTTAAATATCTGGGAAATTCCATTTGTTTTGCCACAAGCTTGGGCCGGAATTCTATCTAAAGTAAAAATTAAATTCAAAGCATGGGGTGAAATATGGCTCAATTTGGCCAATTGCAGTGTCCTCATAAAGTAAGTACTCTTATCTCTCCCTCTCTATTAATTCTCAACCCTCTTGACACCTCAATATGTTTTAAATAACTTGGCTAAAGCTAGCTGGTGATTTCTCTTGGAAAGAGGCAAATCTATTACAAAAATGTTCCACCTTCTTAAATGGGCTATGGTCCGAGCTTCCAAAATCCATGGGGGTCTAGGAATAGGAGATCCCATACTTATGACTCAATAAATAGTTGCAAAGCTAGCCTAGAAATTTATGAAACAAACAAATAATTGGTGGACCTTGGTCCTAAGAGAAAAATACCTTCAACATGGAAGAAAAAGAAGTCTTGACTATATCCAGTCTACTAAAAGTTGATCAATTGTATGGAAGATAATTTCAGTGGTTGCCTCCATCATAATCCATAAAATCTATTGGATACCTAGGAATAGAGAAAAAAATAGTGTTTGGATGGACCCAATCATGGACCACCCACCTTTGGAAGGATTGCTGGAATTAACTCCTCTAAAATAAGCTCTCATTGCTAAGGGGAAATATTCTATAACAGACATCACTTTATTGGATGAAGGAGGACATTAGATCAGATGGAATTTTGGTAGCATTCCTAACCATCTTCTACATTTTGTAGACAATTTGAAAGATAACCTGATGGGATGTTTATTGTGGAAATAGTAAGAAGAAGATTAGCTGGAATGGAAAATCTCTACATAAATTATTGAAGAAGGCTACAAATAATTGATATTCTCTACCCAAATTCCTCTAAAATCTTTCTTTGGATAAAAATTGCCTAAATAATGTAAATCCAAAAGTCAACATTTTCTATTGGTTATTATCTCACAAAAAAATATTGGTGACTGAGAATATCAGAAAAAGAGGCATACAAGGGCCCTCAAGATATTCATTGTGCAAACACAAGAAGAAACAATTGCTCACCTCTTTTTAGTATACCCATCCACAAAGCAGGCCTATGAAATGGCTCGTTACTCACTGCTTACCAGAACTCATTATAACATCTTTTGCCACTCTTGTTCATCAGATGCTATTGATTGACCCGGGTAGATCCTTTTTCCCTTACATACATGTCCTTATCTTAAAAAATAAAATTTCAAAATTTATACATGTTCTTCCCAGTATACACCTGCATACGTACGCAAGATTCTGACATGCAACTTTTTAAAATTGAAAAAATATATAAAAAAAAATATTTTTAGGGTGGGGTTTATAGTTTACACTAGAATTCCACCTACAAGAGCCCATGGCATATCCAACCCAACCACTTTTATGTGATATAAATGCACCCTATGCATTGGCCTCATAAGTTTTATAATGATTTACATCCTTACTCTGCCAAAATATCCTTATATGAGGTTTGTGTTATCCCATGCTCTCCACACTTCCCAGTCTCTAGGAAATGCTTGTTTCCCATGCATAGATGTTGAGCCCCTTGATCTTGCATCATGTTGCTTCTATTGGAGAGGAGGTCTTTATTGGCCCAGGTAGGAAGGATCTGGAAGAAGGTTCCGTTAGTGTCGATGACTAAGATCAGGCTGTAGCTTGACCACCTCTTGTTACTATTATTTCAATAACGAAATTGATTCATACATGCATAAGACTTTAATTGACAAAGGTAGAAAAATGAGACATAACCATAAGCCCTATGTTTGATGATATCTGCAAGATGGATAAGAAAACACCAACGAATCACGACATTCAAAGTTCATATGCACATAAAAAGTCAAATCATAACAAGATACATTACAAATCCACATTCATAAAGATACATAATGCAAATTGGAATGAAACATGAGCTTCTTTATTGAAATAACAACAACAAGATGTTGTTAAGCTACAACCTGATCCTGGCTACTGGCACCGAAGAAACCTTCCTCTAGATCCTTCCTATCCAAGCCAATGAAGGCTTGTCTCCAATAGAAGAAATGTGATATGAGATAAAGGGGATCAACATATTTGCATGGAAAAAAGGGTTTCCTGAAGACACAAAAGTGTAGAGAGCATGGGATAATGTAGACCCGATCTAGGGATAATTTTGCAGAGTAAGGATGCCAATCAGTAGGATGCTTATTAGGCCAACCCATAGGGCGTATTTATATTACCTCAAATTGGTTGGGTTGGTTATGACACGAGCTCCTATAGGTGGGCTTCTGGTCTAACCCATAAACCCCACTCAAAAAATAACTTATATATATATATATATATATATATATATATTTCAATTTTAAAAAGTTATACATGGGAATATTTCATAAGAGCTGCATACATTCATGATTGTATAGTTGGAAAAGCGCATATCGATTTTGAAATTTGTTTTTTTAAGATAAGTACAGGTCTGCAAAGGGAAAGGGATCTTCCTAGGCCAATCAAGAGCATTTGATAAACAAGTGTGGCAAAAGATGCTATAATATATGTCCCCTAATGTATGAGGTCAGAAGGGGGTTTGATGGCCAAAGCAGATTGAGTATATAAAAAGGAGTCATTTGAAATACCTAGAAGGAGATTACAAGATTCCATCCCCTTCAAATGCTTGTAGAAGGAATCAGAAAGAAAACTCATTATCCAAGGTGAGAATACCCATGCTTAGAGGGAGGAAAACATGGTCGCCGATAAAGTATGCTTCAGATCCATGAAGTTTATAGAAGTATGATAATGATCATGAGAATACATAGATGTGAAAATAACACAGTGGAGCTATGTCTTAGTAACATATAGGAGGATATTTATTCAAAGCATGGTGTAGAATCAATCCCCCAAAAAAGTAACAAAGTAATATATGGAGTAGTGGTACTATACAAAACTCAAGTACCAACATATAAAATGCTTCTAAAAGTGAGTGCAACATATAAGAGTGGATGTCATGATAGAAAGTTGGAGGAACTATCAAGTGATCGTGGATACTGAAATAACTCAAGGTATTCAAACCAACCGCTATTGGTGCATTTCTACACTGTAGGAATAGATGATCTAAATTCGACCATGTGAGAAATATTTTGATTACTAGTCATTGATGTATATTGTTAACAAACATGAGACACCCCACCTATAATGATAATGGGAATCAAGGTATCGAGCACAATATAACGAGTGTGAATAAAGGAGTTGAAGTCAAATACTTGAAATAATCTATCGATCAAGGAACACTGATGTATTCCCATTGTCAACAGTGAGAGAATTTTCCACTGATGGCTGCAAACCCCAAGGTACAAATAAAAAACTTTAGATCTTATTCCCAAAACAATGAGTTGGAATTGATGGGAATGGATATAATGGAAGGAAGGAATTAGGGCATCCCACATTAACCAACACGAGTGTAACCTGCCGGCCAATAATTTCGAAGAACTCAAATGAATAAGACTTATCAAACCACCACTAAGTATATGTCTGGCATGCACTAGATGGAAATAGGGAATGTAAGAGACCCTCTATACCAACCAATAACGAATGCTGACGACAAAGGAGAGGAATCTACCAATAGGGTCAAATGGAAACAATGGTACTGCACAAATCCCAATATGTGATAATGTATGTAGACGTTGAACACAAAGGAAACAAACCAACCAAATACCAATGATGAAAATCAATGTTGGACACAATGTTTCCTATCAATAATGGCAATACGGCCAAGGTATGACTCTAGGTCCAATCTCAAATAAATTTGTCAGATCGATAAGAGAAGACCCTTCAACAAGAATTCAATGGGGAACTTCTATACTAACATGAGATATGACTTAGATACTGAGAGTAACTTGATGAACCAAGCATGGCCGACACAATGAGTCAAGAGACACGGTAGAATGGCCGACACATAGTTTTAATTCCCTTGAACAAAAGTATGACACATTTTGTGACTTAGGTAGCATGGACCAAGATGAAGTTTGTATAAGTATGAGATAGAGGAGGCATCAACATACTCTCCATATGACTGGAAGAGTAACCAATTGGAGGAATACTAACTCAAGAATAAGTTTTAGCTTCGTAAGGCCATACTAACCCAATGCGTAAAAACTCATAATTGGGTGCTTTGTTCAAGGGAGACATGGATGACTCTACTGCCAAGTTAATGAAAGAAACTCTTCTCATCTCCTCTTTTTTTTGGTCTTTTTCATATTATAAAAGTCCTGAAAAGGAATAAAATAATGTTCATAATATAGTGGAGGAAAGAGTGTTACAAGAAATCAGACTAGTTCTAGTGCTTGGAATATTCCTATGTTCAGTGCAAGGTAAAGCAAGTAGGATATGGACACTCGTGGGATCTCTCCAGGGATAAGGGTGTTGATTCACAGAATCGACAAAGGCTATAAATGAATTCCTTGAACTTTTAGAAAGAGCATAAAAAAAGTGGCTTATACGGGAGCAAAGTCGGAGCCAACTTAAGGCCAAAAGCATAAGAGATCAATATGCAATGAAGCGGTAAAACTCAACAAGTGGGATATTTAGGGTATAAAATAAAAAAAAAGAGTGAGGAACAAGAATGATGCTTCAATGCAAAATCATGATGGGACTAAAGAGGACTCCCGAGTCTATAGAAAGTTTGTAGCATGTGCAACAAATTACTAGTGAGTTTTTAACTATGAAGCCCATGTGAGGAAGGCTCTACTAATAAGTGACGATGTAAAAGTAGTGAGTGAAAGGTTTTAATCATCACAACAGAGTGGGATCAACCCCATGGCTAAGTACTATAGAATAAGGTCAGAATGCACTATACAATGACAAATTTCTAACCTATATTCTATTTTAGGGGATAATACCTGCCACGATAGGTCAATGATCATGGAAACGTAAAGACATAAATGTCACTAATTGACAAAAGTCTTCATTACCTTAAAAAAATACTTCAAAGCACTCATAGATAGGTTAAACACCATATAATAAATCATAAAATGGATAAAATATAGAGAAGTGGGTAAAAAGTTTCATAGAAATAGGTTCAAAATGAAATTAAAAAATTACCATTTCTGTTTTTAACCATTTTAGTGCCATGGAGTAGTTTTTTACCCTCAAATTTTAATCGCTAATTATGGGAGATCTAACCAATGAAAGAAAAATCTGTGAAATACAAGTAATTCTAAACTTGATTCTCTTCTATTTGTTTGCTTCTTCAAAGATTTTGATTAAATTTTAGCCATCCAAATTTCACCTTAAAAGTGGGGCTATTCATACAAGACCTTTGTTCTATCAGGGGGTGTATGGGAAGACCTAGATGTGCCTTGATAGAAGAAAAGTCACGTTTATACACTATTTTCTAGAAAAAAAGTAGCATACACACAAATCAATATTTTGAAACTTATAATTGATTGATTTGATTTGCTAAAATTTGGCAATATGGCTATTGTTTGGCATGAAAGAGAACATGAGGAAGTCGATAACTTCATTTTAGGAGACCAAGAAGTGATGGATGGCTTAAAAATTGTGGATTTATTAAGTTCTTTACAATAGCGAATATGCGGGCCCAAAAGAATTCATTAAACATGGTCATCAATTATTGGAACCCCGAGAAGGGATGTTTGTGATTGGTTCGATGCCTCTACAAATTGAAGTGGATGATATTTATTTCATTAAAAGTTTATCCTAGTAAGGAGAAGCAGTAAACCTGAAAACAAAAGCAAGCAACGTCCTTAACATTGATGATTACATAGGCATATATTGTGCACCCAGAACACAGAAAGTAGGTCCATTACATATACCCATTAGAAGAATGAACAATCTTGCGATAAAGAATTTTCTTTTCACAATTGCTAGGGTGTCTAGATCATCTTCCTTGAACAAGGCCTCTCAATTAGCAATGTTTTTGGTAACGGGATGCCTACCACCAATAATCTATGATTGGTGCACTATGCTTTTGTTTAACATGAAGGGCCAATTAACAACATGTAAATAGGGCCAAATGAATAATTTTTTGTTATGGCAGCATTTTATGCTCATTTTTCTTTGAATGAATTCCATCCTTGTGACCACATATAACACCCCACATTGGAAATGCGAGAGAAATTTGAATGACAAGGTGGGTAGAGATGATGGGTAGAATCAGAGGAGGCTGAGTCGCCTAGGCTACCTTCGACGACGAGTTCTTCAGTGGAGGGAGTAATAAGTCATAGGTATAAAGGATTACCCTAATGCACGACTAGACTTTTGGGGGGATCCATAGATAGTACTTCTCGAGGATGCTATGTGGGGAAATATCGATAATATTCTTATGATTTTTAAGATATATATATATATTTTTTAATGATTTAATAAATTCTTAAGAAATTACATTCTTTTTTTCGTGGAAGAAATGTATTAATGAGATTTAATGCTGATGATATAGATATAGTACTAGTAAGATTGGAGGGACTTCCAAGGCATAGGCATTGGGGCATGGACACCGAGGGAACAACCACTGAGTCCAAGAGATTTCCACAAGAAGTTCAAAGGAATTTCGAGATTTTGACTCACTAGGTTCCTATGGCACCCATAGAGGATCTACCAAAGGATATATAGAGATACATGGTAGGAGTACCACGGGATTGGGTGCGGATTTTCCAATGAGTGGCAAATGTCATCGTCCATTACCATGACACACATCTAGAGCAGGGCCCTTAGTCTTCGAATTTTGTATGAGTTGGTGCCGACAACCAAGATTAGGTTGTAACTTAACCACCTCTTGTTGTTGTTATTTCAATAAAGAAACTCATGTTCCGTTCCAATTTTCATTATTAATATTTATGAATGTGTATTTGTAATGGATATTATTATGATATAACTTGTATATATGCATATGAACTTTGAATGTTGTGATCCAATGGTGTTTTCTTGTCTATTTTATACTTCTACAACTTTAGGAGGTAGAGTTAGGGTTTGGATCATATGAGTTTGTCATTAAATGTAGTACCTATAGGTATTTTTGACATCTAAAGTTCAACTTGAAGACTCCATGCTCGAGGATATTTCAGAGCATTCTTTCACTTACAGATGTTCCAGATTTCATTAGGGCTTCTAAGCCCCTCCTCTCTCTTTTTCTTCATCGTACTCAAATTCTGCAACCCTGCAAGGATATTGTAAATGTGACACTAGCATGATGAAAAAAGCTATGAAACAATCCTATGATTTTGAGACTTAATCAACAACCGACTATACCTTGATTCCTTTTTTTTACTTGGTTAATTATTCACACATTTTAGTGACGAATAATTTTCTCGGTTTTTTCGCTCACTGCATACCCCAAAGCTGGGGTGATGGCTTGAAGAATGTGCATTTAGTCCATCTTAGTGTCTGGAATCAATTTATATTACCATTCTAGTTCATCTTTGAAATTTTACAGAATTTGACTAGGTCTAAGTAGGATTTTTAATAATTAAAAATTCCCGCAAAACGAGATTTTCTAATTAATTTCTATCTAATGATGTAAATAATTCATCTTAGAAAATGTATGGGGCATACGACTACTCTAAATTCATCCTCAGAGGCCCAACATCATTCGAAGACCCACTTCGAGGGTCAAAAAAATGACCTATCACCCCTTAAAAGCCACTTTTTCTAATATTAGTGTTGTAAATGAAGAAAAATAAAAAAATAAAATGGAAAAATTTACTAAATTTTCCAAAGTCAAAGTGAGTCAAGCAATTAACATGGAAGGAAAGTGGTGGTTTAAATGATGATGGGGCATCCTAGGGCCCACAATCCAAATTCCAAATAAACAAGTAAAGGGTTCCAAGTGCTAAGTCAACAAGGCCACAGGTTGAAGTTTGGAGGCATCATGAATTATTGGAAAGTGGATTTGATATAATTTTGATATAATCTAAAGTATAAAGATGAAAAGTAAATGAGTGGAGAGGGGACCCACTTCAATTCTCCTTTTCATACACACGGGCAATCAAAGGTTAATAACCACATGCAAATTAAAATTTCTACACATAACTTAGCTAAAAGGATATACCCAGATGCCCAATAAAATATCCACGTTGGCCCAACGCAGATATCAAAGGAATCCAAACGTATGGCATGAAGGATCAACACATTGGATTGAATATTTGTTGGAATATTTGATTGAGATAAATATGGAGTGTGTCTCCACTAAAATTTACATCATTCTCCACATGTATGTAACTCTACATTTCAGTGCCTACACATTACAGTTGGAAACCTGTAAACATAGATACACACACCAATATGGGATAATTCTCTTGCTCACATGCAACAATGTTTTAGAAGTTTCATTACATATGATTGTGTTTGAGATTTGTTGGAACTTTTCTCCCCCATACATTGATCATCTTCTACACTTGGGTGCCCATCAATTGTGCACATGAAGAAAAGCTTGTATGTTGGGTCAACAATGGATTGAACTCAGATTTGTCAAATGTCACATAAAACAGTTCAATCTAATTGAAGGTTTTTCTCATACACATGGAAAGGGGCCCTCACATTGGGATTTTATCCCATTTTCTTATTTAAATGAGCCATGAGCTCTATTGTAATCATTTTGGAGCAAGCTATTGTGCTTGGGGTGTAACAACCCTGGTCAAAATTCCACGTAATAAAGTTAATAAAGGCAAAATAATAACCAAGGTCATGGGACACGTATTACAAGCTGAATGTTAGGAAAAACATCCTAGTGTGGGTGTTCATTTGGTTTATTATGGCTAAGGAAATTGACAAAGGCAATGACAAAGGCTTTGGAAAGGCAAAGTGGCATTAATTGACATTTTATTTATGAAAATACTGAAAATTATGAGAAATTGAAGGTGAAAGGTCACAGGTTGCATGTGAGGAGGAAAATGAAGGAAAATAATGGAAAATGAAGAAAATAGAGGCATGATTAATAAAAAGGCTTCTGAGGATCAGTTCATAACCTTTTTGTTAGTTTAGTTTGGGAGCTCTCTCTCTCTCTCATACTCTTGGACACTTAGAGTATTCTTGGGGCATTCTAGAATTAGGGGAAAGAAGGAAAAGGAAAAAAAAGAAAACAAGAGGAAGCAAGGATCAAGCAGGGAAGAGTGAAATTCAAGCGGCTATATTGGGATTAATTACAGGTATTGAGTTTCATGTATGATTTCCTTGCTAGTTTTGGAATGCACGATACATGCATGTGTGTTTTTGTTCTCTTGTTGTCATTAGCATGGGTCTTTCTAGGTGTGACAATGTCTTTTAGCCTTGCCTTTCCATTTTTGGATAGCCATGGTGTGATGGGGCTCTCTTGTTTTGGTTGACATGGATTTTTGGATAGATTCAAAGCAGAGTGGCATGGTTTTAAGATTAATCACAAGGCTTAGGAATCACTTGGTGGGATATATAGTAAATACGAGAGGTGGAGACAAACAAATTCTTCATAGTTTAGGTGGAGATTTTAGAGGAATCCATGATTGTTTAGGGCCTAGTGATCCAGTGGGAGTGTGGTAAAGCCTGGTTGTATTTATGAGGGGTTCAGGTCTAGGAATCCCTTGATGGATATATGATAAAGCCCGACGAAGCCTTGATTGGTTCTACTGTGAGTCCAAAATTCATGCTTGGATGATCCAGGTGGATATTGGTGGCCACCCGCCAAGTCCACTTGGACCCCCACCATTATTTCTTTTAGTTTTTCAGTTTCGTTAATTGTAGCACAATTTACTATTTTTAGTAGTTTTTTGGGTCCTGAACTTCCAAAGCCATTTTGAGGCCATAAACGATGTTTTTGGGAAAAATGAGAGAAACATCAATCCATGGACCAATGTTTCTCTTCCCAAAGTTGGAGTTCTCGGATTGATCTTTCTAACGAGATATTGTGCGCGTCAAACGAAGATCATATGCCAAAGTTACGACCCGAGGAAGTTGATGTACCCATTTATCCAAATGGGGCCCACAGTTTGGCATTTCATCTTCTAGGGTTAGGTTTTTGGATGTTTAGGGTTTCCATTGTTTCTCAACAATAAATAGGCCTTCGAGCCTCATTGTAACATAGTTCAGAGGTAGGTAGCCACCACATGTCTTCTCAGAGATAAACTACCATCGCCTTAGCTGGTTTATTTCCATTTATGTTTGTAAGCATATTTCAGTATTTTATTTTAATGAAATGAAGTATTATTTCCACTGCATCCCTGTGTTTATGGTTATCTCTGTAATTTGTTGCATTCCTGTTTAAATCCGGATCAGTGGTATTAGAGTGGTCTGCTTTTTTCTCTGTTTTTCTTTTCATGTCCCCAACGAGGTCGGGATATAAGGAGTTAGGGCTTGAACTAGTCGAACCTTTGCAAGACCAGCCTCACAAATCCCGACGACCTCCCATGGCAGATGAAAAGAAAGATGAGGGGGCAAGATATCCTATCAAAATATTGCTCGAAGAAGCCCTCGAGCAGAAAGGAACGCGATGATGGATAGCTTTGCCCAAATCCTTCAGCGACTACCCAAGGGTGATGCATCGGCTTCCAACAGCTACTCTGGAAATGCCACACCGTTTAAGGTACAAGTTAATTTTGAAATCTCCATATTCGAGGGTCTGATAGATGTAGATGTTGTCGGTAAATGGTTAAATCTGCTAGAGGGTTATTTTTCTGTTCATGACTTTTCCAGTCAGGAAAAGATTATTTTTGCTCTTCTCAAAGTAGCCCCCCACATCAAAGATTGGTGGGAAACCTACTGCGAGCAGAAGGATGAAAGTACAGGCTCACTATTTTCAGCCGCACCCACTTGGAATTCATTCTGGGATGCCATCAAGGAGCAGTACTACCCTGTCGGAAGCTATGAGGATCAATACATAAAGTGGACCACTCTGCGGCAGAGAAGGGACCAAGACGTGCCGAAATTTACCAATATTTTCCATACCCTTTACACAAAGTTGGGTATCAAGGATTCAGAGTAGCATTTGATTCGCAAATACTACAACTTCCTACATAAGTACATCCAGGAAGAAATAGAATTCCTAAACATCTCCTCACTCGGCACGTCATACCGATATGCCATCAAGGTCGAGAAAAATTTTAAACAAAAGAAGCGAGACTTTGGATCTGCGAATTTGAAGCAAGGGAAAGGTGCCCCCAAACCGCAAAATAAAGTACAAAGCCAAGGCGGGGTGGTCCAAGACAACCCGCCGAAGCTGCAAGCAAAGAACAACAACGCAAAGCTGAAAAAGGACACAGGAAAGTGGTGTGAGTTCCATAAGAGCTCCACTCACAACACAAGTCAGTGTCGAGCCAAGCAGTCACTGGTGGCCGAGATAAAGGTTTTAGAATCAGATGCGTGTTTCGCCTCTGAGTCAAAACCTGACAAGGGGAATGACAAAGGGAAGTAGATTATCGATGTGGAGCCCAATGCCACCGTTGCTACCATGAAGATCCAGAAGGAGGAAGCTAAAGATCCACAGGAGGAGGAGTGTCTCCTCTACTCCCAGATGTGGGTAAAGGACTCCCTGATACAGTTCATTGTCGACAAAAAGAGCCAAAAGAACCTCATTTTAGCAGAGGTCGTGAAGCGGCTAGGCTTACCGACCACAAAACATCCACAACTGTACACCATATGGTGGCGTCACCAAGGACAGGATCTTTGCGTGAACTAGTAGTGTCGCCTTTCATACAACATCAAGCCCTTCACGGATGAGGTATTGTGTGACATTGCTCCCCTTGAAGTTTGTGATGTATTATTAGGACAACCATACTTGTGGAAGTGACATGTTGTGTATGAATCAAGGTCCCGTGCTGTTATTGTTACTTTGGGAAATAAGTTGTACATGATACCAGAGGTAGCATTGCCTACCACCATCTCTTTGGTTACTGCAAAACACTACAGTAAGATCATTTCAAAAATCGGGAAGTTTGTTTTCCTTATGATACCCCCTCAAGGAAAGAAGAAGACAGTGGCCATGACCTCCAGACAGGGCCCCCTCTGCACGAAAACTATAGATGGACAAGGTCATGGAGGAGTATGAGGACATCTTCACCTCCTCCGCAGGGGTTCCTCTGCACTGTCAGGTCAAGCAATCCATCGATTTGACCCCAGGTGTGCCACTGCCCAATGGACCAATCTATTAGCGCTCCGTTCTGGAGAAAAATGAAATCAAGAGGCAGATTCAGGAGCTGCTGTAGAAAGGTCACATCCATCTGAGTTCATCGCCATATGGGAGCTCGATCATGTGGGAGACTCTGTATTGACTATCAGGTGCTGAACAAGATCACTGTCTGTAATAGGTATCCAATCCCATGGATTGATGGCTTCCTAGACCAACTGAAGGGGGAAGAATATTTCAGCAAGATCGATTTGAAGTTAGGATATCACCAAGTACCAATCAAACCCTACGATGTGTGGAAGACTACCTTCAAAGCCAAGGAGGGCATTTTTGAATGGTTAGTTATGCCTTTTGGATTGACGAATGCTCTTGCAACCTTCATGAGGCTAATGGATGACATCTTGTGGCCATTCACCCACTCATTTGTAGTGGTATACTTGGATGACATCCCGATCTTCAACCAAAGTTGGGAAGAGCACCTCCAACACATCAGACAGGTTCTCCAAACACTGCGGCAACACAAGTTATGTACCAATTTGGAGAAATGCACTTTTGGCATGACCCAAGTTCAGTATCTGGGATACATTATTGATGAACAGGGGGTGCATGTGGATCCAACCAAGATCCAAGTCATTCGGGATTGGCCATCTCCAACCACTCTGACAGAGCTCCACAACTTTCTAGGTCTTTCCAACTTCTACTGCAGGTTCCTGTTGGGATTTTCTCATATCACTTGGCCCTTGAGTCAAGTCACCAAGGGAGGAGTGAAAGAAAAATTATTTTGGTTTGAATATCAACAGAAGGCATTCATAAAGTTGAAAGATTGCCTCTGCTCAGCACCAATGATCACCTTAGCAGACTTGCAACAACCGTTTGAGGTCGAGACAGATGCCTTTGACTATGCTATTGGGGCAGTCCTTACTCAACATGGGGATCCAGTGGCATATCACAATGAGACACTTTCAGACATAGTCCGAAAGTATCCCACTTATGACAAAGAGATGTATTCCATTGTGCAGGCCTACCGAAAATGGAAGCATTACATTTTGGGGAAGGAAACGGTCATCCACATAGACCACCAACCCTTGCAGTTCATACAGACCCAAGGGAAATTGCATAATGATCGCCATCTGAAATGGTCCACATACTTGCAATAGTTCCATTTGAATATCAAGTATAATAAAGGCATCACCAATAATGTTGCAGATTGCCTCACTTAACCACTGATCATGGCATTAACCACCGTCCTATACTCTTGTGGGCACGAGACTTCTGATTGGCCACTTCTCTACAAAAGTGACCCAAAATTCGGCCACACATACCAAACACTCTTGGAGGGTCAGCATGTTCTAGATTTTCACCTTCAGGATGCCCTATTATGCCACCTGGGTCACCTTTGTGTTCCTTCAAGCGAGCATGCCAAGATGATCCGGGAAGCACACTACAGTCAGGCTACTGGGCATTTCAGGGTCGAGAAAACAGTGGCAGTATTGCAAAAGTATTTTTATTGGCCGAATCTTTGACAAGATGTCGGGAAGTACATAAGATTATGCACTGTCTGCGGCATTGCCAAATCGACCATCAAGAAGCAAGGCCTCTATACCCCACTGCCTACCCCTAGTCGACCTTGGGAATCCATCTCCATGGATTACATGTCAGGCCTTCCTTCCGCTAAGCATGGAAATGATTGTGTTTTTGTGGTCGTTGACAGGTTCTCAAAGATGGCCATTATGGTGGCCTGCAAGAAGAATATCACAATAGAAGCCACTGCTAAACTCTTATTTGAACAAGTGTGGGTACACTTTGGGATCCCATAGTCTATCATCTCATATCAGGACAACAAGTTCCTCAGTACATTTTGGTCTAGTCTTTTGTCGATGTTGGACACCAAACTCACTAAGTCCACAACCTTCTATCCTTAAACTGATGGCTAGGCAGAGGTTGTCAACAAGATGATCGTACCCATTCTGCAAATGTACAACTCAAAGATTCCATGCACATGGGATGAGAGCCTCCCCTATGTTTAGCACAGCTACAACCAGGCTCTCCACAGCTCGACTGGCCACAACCCTTTTTAGGTGGGCTTGGGATTCCAGCCACTGTGTCCCATTGATGTGGCGACGCCATTTGCAGCTACTCCCGTAGATTCGGCTCATGTCCAGTCTGAAATAGATAAGGCAAACAACTTCATTGATCACATCCAACATATTCACCAGTAGGTTCATGACATTCTGGAGAAATCAAATTCCAAGTACAAGCAGCGACATGATCAACATCGGGTGCCACACAAGTTTCAGGTGGGTGACAAAGTCTGGTTGCATTTGTAAAAAGAACGCCTTACTGGAGCCTATTGGAAACTCAAACCATTCCGATATGGTCCTTACACCATTACCAAGGTTGTGGTAGATAATGAATTTGAGCTCAACATTCCCCCATTCCTTGGCCTGCACCCAGTGTTCAATGTGGACCGCCTTTGGCCATACTTTCCACCTTTACTAGACATATCCAACATTGCAGAACAATTCACACCCATAGAGTTAAATCGAGATTGCATGGAACAAGCTACAACTAATCAGATCATGGAAACACAGATCAAGAACACTTTCTAGTAGAATATCCAACTATATCGAGTTCTCAAAGCAAGCCAACTCCTTCACCAGGGCAAGTGGCTCACCAGGGACCAATTTCAGCAGAAGTTTCTTCATCTCATGGAGGAACTCAATGCAATGGGGACCATTGCTTCCTAAGGGGGGAGGAATGATCTAGGTAGATATTTGTGGCCACCCACCAAGTCCACTTGGACCCTCACCATTGTTTCTTTTAGATTTTCAGTTTCCTTAATTGTAGCATAGTTTACTATTTTTAGCAGTTTTTCAGGTCTTGAACTTCCAGAGTTGTTTCGAGGCCCTAAACAACTTTTTTTGGGAAAAATGGGAGCAACATGGGGCCATGGACTAATTTTTCACTTCCCAAAGTTGGATTTCTTGGATAGATCTTTATAACGAGATATTTTGCGCGTCAAACGAAGATCATATGCCAAAGTTACGACCCCGGGAAGTTGATGTGCCAGTTTACCCAAACGGGGCCCACAATTTTGGCGTTTCATCTTCTAGGGTTAGGTTTTTGGATTTTTAGGGTTTTCCATTGTTTCTCAACAATAAATAGGCCTTCGAGCCTCATTGTAACATAGTTCAAAGGTAGGTAGCCACCACATCTCTTCTCAGAGATAAGCTACCATCGCCCTAGCTGGTTTATTTCCATTTATGTTTGTAAGCATATTTCAGTATTTTACATTAATGAAATGAAGTATTATTTCTGGTGCATATCTGTGTTTATGGTTATCTTTGTAATTTGTTGTGTTCCTGTTTAAATCTGGATCATTGGAATATGGCATAGGGTTGATTGATTGAAAGAAAGATTTGGTTCAACCCAATCTATCATCAGGTGGTTCATGGAATTCCATAACTTGGTTGGCTTATGCATACAATAATAAGAACTCCTTTTCCTTTGGTATTTCATGCATAAATGTACTTGTTAATATGTGGTTTTTATGACTATTTTACTGTTATTTTGTTGGTTATATGCTGGTTATAAGCATGGTTCATGAGAAACTTTGGTTATGGATCTCATCATGATTTGATTAGTACAATAAATGTGAATGAATATATGACCTAATAGATGATAATGCAACTATTGTGATAATACATCAATTCTTCTTGACGATTATTAGATAAGTATGAGACCCCTATGCTCAGATATATGGTTATGACTGGTAGATTACATGTTTTTGATATGTTTGATGAAATTTTGCATCCTAAATAATCGAAGATGCATCCTAAATAAAAAAATTTGATGGTAAAAGACCAAACATCTTTTACCATCAATTTTTTTTATTTAGGATGCATCTTCGATTATTTAGGATGCAGTGTATGTCATGGATAGAAGGGGTCATGTCAAGTCTTGTACCAATGTTTTCATTAGTAGCTTTAATTCATTGTTATTTATCATTTCTGGAAGTTTCATGAAGTTCTGAGTAGAGGCCTGAGACCTAGCCCTAAAAAAGTGGCACAAAATTCGGGGTTGCTGGCTTAGAACTACCTAAAAAAGGCCACAATCACATGCATTCCTTGTTGTGGGAGTGAATGGAGGGTCTCAGTCACATGCATGGCTTGTCATGGGAGTGACTGGGGGTCTAGCTCAACAAAATGACAAGTTGTCTTAGGGGTTGGGCACTTGGAAGGGTTGGTTGTCTCCTGAAGGTTTTGTAGCTCTTGAGAAAGGTCATATTGGTTTTTCTTTTTTGGTTCCACTTCCTTAACTATACATGGGGAGTTGAATCACATCATAGTAACTCTTCATCACATGTTTACCCCAGTGGACTAGTTAGCTTGGGTAAATGTGGGAGGAGGGTGCTACATGGGGAGAGTCTACTATAAATTGTATTCACTTCTTTATGCTATAATAAAAGACTTTGGGGTACTACATTGTGTTGGTGTTGTCCTTCTATGATTGTAAGGTGATATTATTTCAATTTCTATTCTTCATTTTCTACATTGATTCTAGATTGTATTAGCTCTCTTTTTTCCATTTTTTGGGTTAATGTATGTAAGTTACCTTGCATATTTTTTGGATTAGAAAAATAATCAAGGAAGAGAAGCACTAGAAGCTTCTCAGTTGAATATCTAGCCTCCTCCTCTATTGTACAATCTAATTGACTTATGAGTGCTAAAATATTTTTCAAGGCGTGTAAAAATCTAATGATTTGTTGAAGGAGCTTGAGCGTGGGGTAACTCTTCATATAGGAAAACTCACTCTCAAGGAAAAGAGTAGAAGGACCCATACTAAGTTTCTCTCAAAAATATTATCAAAAGAAATCGAAGAAGGGGGTTTTCTCAACTTTAGCTTGCTAGGATCACAAAATTTGAATTTCAAAATATTTCTTGATCTATACTATGCGCTTTAGTTGAATTTATCTAGCTTTTGAGAGCTTGTGGAAAGGTCTACCCTTTCCTAGCTTGTGCAAGAGAGGAAGTCTCTTCCTCCTCTTGTTGCATGCATTTGTTTCATATTGTTTACTATCATTTGTGAATAACCATGAAACTAACTTGTTTTCTCTCTTGCCTTGTGTAGATCTCTAGGAGGATTGAAGGGTTTCATTTAAAGGAGTATTGTTTGAAGATCAAGAAAATATTGTTGGAGCCTTTCTTGTCCAAACTCTTCTCTTACAAACTATTTCCCTTCTCTCATCTTCCATTGCAAGGAATTTCCTCTTGAAGGCCCATCGGTTGAGAATCATACACCTTGAGGAAAATGAAATGTCCTATATGGGACTTCTTATTGTGCCTTGCTAAGCATTTGTAATTGTTCTTCCATTTTATTTAGTTCATTTGAGGAGGGATATTTTCTCTTTGAGCTCTTTGCAAACTCCCCTCAAAGATCCAAGTCATCATTCCATTAGAGGGGTTCTCATTCTAATAAAATAACAAAGTTTCTTTGAGGGGGCTTGAGGATTATCCTCATTTTTCACATGCCATAGATCTAACAATCTCACATATCTAATTGAGCTACATTTGCAACTCAATTTGTTATTTCACATTGATTTTTTGGAGTATTTAGATATCTGATTTTGCAGCTCATATAACACATATTTTGCAGCCAATATAACTTAATTTCTTGCTGATATATGTTTTCCCTCAAGCACATATTTCATAGTTTTTTTCATGATCATTCTACATGCTAATATTGTTTCATATTCCATGACAATTTTCTCTTCTTGACATCTAATTTGCAGCCATTTTTAAAATCATCCAAATTCCATTTTATGTTTTATGCAAGTAATTTATTTCCTAAGTCGTGAACAAGTATATTTTCTTGAAACATTTTTTTGAAGCACTTCACATTTGGGACACTATTTTTCTACTTGCAAGACACTCATTGCATTTTCATTTCTAAAATTAACCCCCAATCAAAAGCTTGGTTGGTAGAAATTTAGGAAAAATATTCCCTAACTTTCATTCAACTTCCTTGATTTGAGTTTGGAAGAAGGGTTAAAATGTATCATCTCGCAATTCTCTTGAGTGGATTTGTAACAATCTTGGTGAAAATTCCATGTAATAAAAGTAAATAAAGGAAAAATAATAACCATGGATGATGGGACACTTATTCCAAGCTGAATGTTGGGAAAAATCTTAGTGATGGGGATCACTTGTGATTGTTTAATGGCTAAGAAAATTGGCAAAGGCACACTTGTTGATGAAAAAAATGGAAATTATGAGAAAAAGGAAGTGAAAGGTCACAGGTTACATGTGAGGAGGAAAATGAAGGAAAATAATGGAAAACGAAGAAATAGAGGCCTCATTCATAAATAGGGCTTCTGAGGATCAGTTGGTAACCTTTTGTGAGTTCAGTGTTGGAGTTCTCTCATTATTCTCTCTCTCTCATACTCTTGGAGACTTATAGTTTTCTTGGAGCACTCTTGGAGGGTGTGCAATACTTGGATTCTTGGATCAAGAAGGAAAAGGAAGAGGAGGAAAGCGTAAGAGGACATTGTGATAAGTAGTTACAACAATATTTTCTTGCAGGTACCGAGTTGTATATATGTTTTCCTCACTAGTTTTGGGATGCATAGCATATGCATGTGGATTCTTGCTCGTGATCTATCACTGACATGGAGGATTTCTTGGATTGATAATAGATTGCCTAGCCTTGCCATTTCATGGTTAGCCATGGAGATTGTTGATTCATTTCATTGTTTTGTTTTTTGTTGGTTCTCATGTTTCCTTAGCTTGGATTGAGTTGAGTTACTAGTTCCTGGAGCCTTGGTTGGACAAATGCTCTTGAACCCTATAAAAACTTGGGTTGAGTTACTAGTCCCATAGCCTTGGTTGGAAAAACGCTCTGGAACCCTTGGTGGGTTGAGATACTAGTCCTGGATCCTTGGTTGGAAAAACTCTCTAAAACTCGACAATAGCTGTGGGTTGAGTTACTAGCCCTAGAGCCTCGTTTAGAAAAAACACTCTAGAGCCCTGGATGGCTAGTATAGAGACCGATCTGATGATGGTTTTGTGATATCTGACCGTGAGGTGGAATTGTTGTTTGATGGGTTGAGGTGGATGGTCTCTTGAAGCCCTAGAAGAGTTTTGATTGATGTGTTCTATGAGATCCCACATTCATGCTTGGAATATGGCACAGGGTTGAATGACTGAAGAGATATTTGGCTTAGCCATTCTACTGTCAAGTGGAACATGGAAGTCCCATCTCGGGTTTGGAATTTGCATCATTAATGAAATTTTATTTCTCCTTGTATTTCTATGAGCATTTTGATGGATTATACGTGGTCTATGTGGTTGTATTTCATTGGTATTTTTGCTGCTATTATGCTGGTTATGTATGTGTTTTATGACAACAGCTATTTATGGCTCTCATCAGGTTTTTACTTGTAATTGAATGATCAATGTATCTATGACCTAATGGATGGAATGACAGTTGATGTGTTGAGGCATTAATGTTTCTTAGCGATTCTCAGCTAAATATGAGACCCCTATGCTTATATGTGTTATTTAAACCTATAGATTACATATTTGTGATATGTTTGATGAAATCCTTGTCATGGTTAGTAGGGGTCCAGTCAAGGTCTCATTCAAATGATTGCTTTTTGATGCAGAAGCATGAGGCTTGAAGACAAAAGGCTTCTATTTTATTCCAAAAATCCAAAAAATGTTTACAAGCAAAGGAGTGGGATCCTTTAGCTATCACTTTACAAAGTTTTCTAGATAGGATTTGAGTTAGAATATAGGGATTTGAATGATTTTGTAATTAATTCAAGTAGTTTAGACTTAGTTGAGATTCTCGAGGAGAATATCATGCAGAGTAGGTATTATCTAAGATTAGACATATTCGATCCATTAATTGAGGATCTAATTATTTGTATGTACTGGTATTTATGTAAGTTTTGAATGATTGTAAGGAGATTTGGCTGTGTAAGATTATACTGAGAAATTGAAATATCTTTGTGTCTCTGTGTATTCTGTGAATGAATGTTCGATCCTAGAGAATTGAATTTCCTTCAAAATTTCTCTGAGTTCTGTTTATTATAGTTTAACCCTTTAGAACTAGAGGTTGGTATAATCTTGTGTTATCGTGATTAAATCTTTATTTCTGTGTATTGAGATAGCCGAGATATGTTTAAAAGAAATATAACTTAGATGCAATCTAAACTTGGGGGAAGGTAAATTCTTGGTGGAACGGGGAAAACCCCGACAAAAGTTGTTGTTATGAAACCAACTCACAAAAATATAGAAAAGATAGTTCAACGCCTTAGAATTCAGCCTCTTTGAGGGGACAACCTCCTTTACATTACACGAATGAATGATTCTTTGATGATTCAAATGAAAAAACCTCCTTATGGGAGTCCAAGGAGTCACAATATAACCCAGCCGACCTAACAATAATAATATAAAGGCACAAAAATAACAATAGAGGGATTCTATGGGGCACAGTAATAATAATATGGGGACAATAGGGGCACAACAATATTAATAAGGGATACAACTATAATAGTAATGGGGTAATCACTAGTATTATAGCGAACTAACATGCCCCTCTCCTTTAAAAAAGTGTTGTCCTCAATGCTTGAGTAGTTTGGATGCTTCTGTATAAAATTCTCATCCTCCCATTTGGAATCTTCAGCGGATAATTTCTTCCACTTGATGAGATACTCCAAAATTGATCGATTTCGTAGCTGTCGAGTTCTTGTTTCTGTGACTTCTTCTGGTTCCAATATAATTTTTCCTTCCTCGTTAAGTTCTAGCAATATTGTTTGAACTGGGAGCTTGTCACCTATAACCTTCTTTAAACATGAAACATGGAAAACTAGGTGCACTCGAGAAGCTGCAGGAAGCTCCAATTTGTATGCCATAGTACCAAACTTTTGCAACACCTTGTAGGGACCATAATACTTTGGTGATAATTTATTATCCTTCTTAGCTTCCTTGAGGGACATTTTTTTATATGGTTGTAGCCATAGGAATACCCAATCATCTACATCAAAACTTCTTTCGCTGTGATGTTGATCTGCCTGTTGTTTCATTCTATTTTGCGCAAACACGAGGTTATCCTTTAAGAGTTGGAGGACTTGTTGATGCTTGATGTGATGTTCCACTACTTGAACCTTAGAATTTTCTCTTAAATATGATGTGATGGATGGTGGTTGATATCCACAAAGTGCCATAAATGGGGTCATTTTTGTTGTTGTATGGAAGGAAGTGTTATACCACCATTTAGCCAGAGGCAACCATTTGACCCATTGTGTCTGTTTATCAGATACAAAGCAACGAAGATATCCTTCCAAACATTTGTTTACTATCTCAGTTTACCCATCAGATTGAGGATGATAAGATGAGCTATGACCTAACTGAGTACCGAGACAAGAAAATAATTCTGTCAAAAAATTTCTAGTGAAAATGGGATCTCTGTCACTTACAATAATCTTTGGGTTTCCATGTAGCTTTTGAATTGTTTCCATAAATGTAGTAGAAACTGTACTGGATTTAAATGGATGTGATAATGCACAAAAGTGTGCATACTTGGTAAGTTTGTCAACTACCACCATGATGACACTCTTTCCCTCAGACTTGGGTAAACCTGTGATAAAATCCATTGAAACCTCCTCTCAACCTTAGGTTGGAATGGATAAAGGTTGTAATAGACCCGGGGTCTTAATTGTTTCAACTTTATTTTGTTGGAAAACCAAAAATTCCGCCACAAACTTTTGAATATCCGATTTAAGGCCATCCCAAAAAAATTCCTTCTTAACCCTATGGTAAGTTTTTAAAAATCCCGAGTGCCCTCCTAAGGGAGAAGTGTGCTATTCCATAAGAATTTTTTGTTTGAGTTGGGAATTCTTACAGAGGTATAAGCGATCTTTGTACCATAACAAATCATTTTGCCAACTAAATGTATTAGATGTATTGTAACCTTGTTGTAACCTTCGAATAAGTGCCCATACTTCTTCATCATTCTTACATTTCTCCCTTGCTTCGTTTATCCACTCTGGTTGGATAATAGAAATGGCGCACAACAATGCTTCCACATCCTCATCCTTTCTTGAGAGTGCATTTGCCACCACATTTTGCTTCCCTTTTTTGTAGATGATTTCAAAGTCATAACCCAACATCTTAGTGACCCACTTTTGTTGCTCTTCAGAGGATAATCTTTGTTCTAAAAATTATTTAAGGCTATCATGATCCGTTTTTACCTTGAAGTGTCTTCCCATTAGGTAGGGTCGCCATTTCTTAAGTGCATGTATTATTGCCAACATTTCCTTCTCATAAATAGCTTTGTGTAAAAACTTTCCCTTGATTGGACGACTTTCAAAAGTAATGGGTCTTTCATCTTGCATTAAAACAACACCAATTTCATTTCCTGAAATATCACATTCCACAATAAATGTTTTTGTGAAGTCCGGTGTAGCTAAGTTCGGTGCTTGGCACATTGCCTCTTTAAGATGTTAAAAGGCCTTTGTTGCTTCTGGAGTCCATGAAAATGCATCTTTCTTCAATAATGTTGTTAGAGGTGCTGCTATTCTCCCATAATTCTAACAAACTTGTGATAATACCCTGTCAACCTGAGAAATCGTCGCAGATGCTTTATGGATGTGGGGATTTTCCATTCCTTAATGGATTTAATTTTTCTAGGGTCTACCTTAACTCCTTCATGAGATACAATATGACCCAGATATTCCACCTCTTGTACTGCAAAGAAACATTTGGATCTTTTTGCATATAATTGTTTCTCCTCCAATAGTTGTAGCACCTTGTCAACATGTTCAACATGATCCTTCCAAGACTTGCTATAGATTAGTATATCATCAAAAAATATTAACACAAATTTTCTAAGGAAGGGTTTGAAAATGGAATTCATCAAACCTTGAAATGTAGAAGGTGCATTGGTAAGGCCAAAAGGCATGACCAAAAATTCATAATGACCCTCATGAGTTCTAAATGCTGTTTTCGGAATGTCTTCAGTCTTCATTCTGATTTGATGATATCCTGAACGAAGATCCAACTTGGTTAAGTAAATTGTTCTATGCAATTCATCCAGTAATTCATAAATGACAAGAATGGGAAACTTATCTTTAATAGTGAGCTTGTTGAGATCCCTATAATCCAGACACATGAGCCATGATCCATCCTTCTTGTGCACCAATACTACTAGAGTAGAGAAAGAACTTTAACTAGGTTGAATTATACCAGCCTCTAGCATTTCTGCAACCATACGTTTAATTTCACTCTTTTAGGCATAGGGATATCTGTACGGCCTGATGTTTGGAGGAACACTTCTTGGAATCAGATGAATAGCATGATCATGATCACGAATAGGTGGGAGACCTTTGGGAGTCTCAAATACCTTGGAATGATTGTCCAAGACTTTTTGGAGATCTGGAGAAATAGATGATTTTGATGTGGAAACATCGAGCGAACATAATTGTGCAATTACACCTCTTTGTTCCTTTTTTAGAAGCTTTGTCATACCGTTAGAGCTGATTATCTTTCCGAGTTTCCCTACAATACCCCTTAATTCAACTTCCTTTCCTTCTGTAGAAAATTTCATGAAAATTTCTTGAAAATTAAAAGCTATTGTACCCAACGATAGCCATTGGACTCCTAGTACAACATCAGCACCTCCCATTGGAATGGAAAGCATTGGGCTAGTCAATACATATTCTCCCATGGTTAGCTTGATATTATGGCACTTTCTAGAGCAATTTATTGTTCCTTCATTTGCAACCATCACTTGACACTCTGGTGCTGGATATAGGAAGCAATTCAATTCTTTTGCTACCTTACAATGAATGAAATTGTGGGTACTTCCTAAATCAACACTATTACCTTTTTCTTCTTGATTTGTCCTTCTATCTTGATGGTTTGAGGAGTGGTAATTCCATCCAATGCATTACAAGATATGGTTGGATTCACTTCTTCTTTATCTAGGCTTTGTTCCAGGAGTACATCCTCTTCTTTTGATCTTTCTTGCTCCTTTTCTTCTTCCTCTTCACAATCCATGTAGAATAATTTCTTCTCAGCACACTTATGACCTTTAGTGTATTTGCTATCACAACTGTAACAAAGCCATTTTGCTATTTTTTCTTCCAATTGTTGTGGTGTCAACCTTATAGGTTGTGGAAGACTATGGGCAACAACACTTTCATCTTTATAGTTGTGAGTGGCATGCTTCTTGGTTGCCATAATTTTGCTTTCCATTTTTCTTGCTAACCCGAATGCCTTCTCTAATGAATCAGGTTCCCAAAGGTGAACATCATGTTGGATATTATCCTTTAATGTCCCTATGAACACATCAATCCTATGCTCCTCTGGAATATTTTTTACCCTTATGTTCAATTTTTGGAACTCCTCAATGTGCTCCATTATTGAACCCTTTTGTTTGAGACTTATCAATTGGCTAAAAAAAGTGTTGCTTTTTGTATCCTCATAATGTGCTGTCAATTTTTTTGTAAAAATTGCCCAAGTGATAATTTTCTTACGAGAGAAAAGCCATTGATACCATACAAACTGACTTGGTTCCAAATATAATGTTGCAATATGTACCTTTTGTGTGTTTTGCACATTATTGAGATCGAAAAATTGCTCCATCTGTAATATCCATGTTGTGAGATCCTTGCCATCAAAATTTCTCATATCGATTTTTGGAATATGGTGGGTTTTCGATCCAACATTACAGTCTATGAAATCATGATTAACATTTCTTTTGTTCTCATCATGAGTTTCCTTTACTACCCTTTCACCATTAGTAAGCATTTCTTGTAGAAACTTTGTCAAATCTGTTTTCAAATCTTCCATGCCTGTCTTCAAATCTATCTTCAAATCGTCCATCTTAGCTTCCACGTCATTCATCTTAGCTTCTATTCCTTTCTTTAAAAAATCCATATTAGCTTATACATCTTTCTTTAAACCATCCATCTTAGATTCTGTTACTTTTTGTGCAAGTGTCACTTGTTGCACTTGGTCTCGTAATTTTGTTATATCATGTTGCATTTCTTCCTCTTCTTCATGAGTCATGCTAGAGATTTCAGGTTGCTTACTAGGTGTTTTCATTTTCTTTCCCTAGGGCATCAATTACCGATAATAATGCTTTACTATGCCCTTTGAATTCCTTCAAACTAATTTTTCAAACCAAGCTTATGTAAAAAAAAAAAAAAAAAACTACACACCTTTTTTTCACTTTATAGGAGCTTGATATTGAATCTGATGTATCTCTGTAATTTGGGATCATCCAGTGCTAAAAGTGCGACCTATAGTAGCCCTCTGTGTCCTATTTCCAATGCCACTAGTCTGATCCAAATTGGATTCTCCAGGGAAGATTTATGCCAAATCTCCCACATTGACCTGATTATAGACTAGTTCAGTAGAGAAAACTTGTACGACGTTCCACGTGTCACTGTTTCAACGTTTGGCTGTGAAAAATATATAAAAGAAACTACATTCCGTCCTTTTTCTACACCTTCTTATGAAATTTCAATCCGATGCTCAGAGAGAAAGTTATGACAATTTTCCCTAGGTCACCTGTTTGGAATGTAATTCAGGAGTCTGCAAAAAGACCAACTTTATCAGATCATATCTACCCAAATATAGCGCAAAAACCTCTGAAATTTGGACCCATGGTTTAATGAAATTTCATCCCAAATGGGTTTTTGTTTTTTCTTCTGAAACATCACAGAAAAAAAGTTATAGCGAAAATGCCACAATGGCCTATTTGGAGCAGTGAAACCCTAGAATCCAAAGCTCTGATACCAAATGTTATGAAACCAGCTTACAAAAATATTGAAAAGATAGATCAACACCTTATAATTTAGCCTCTTCGAGGGGGCAACCTTCTTTACATTACACAAATGAATGATTCTTTGATGATTCAAATGACAAAACCTCCTTTCTATATATAAGAGTCTAAGGAGTCACAATATAACCCAGCCGACCTAACAATAATAATATAAAGGCACAAAAATAACAATAGAGGGAATCTATGGGGCACAATGATAACAATATGGGGACAACAATATTAATAAGGGATAAAACTACAATAGTAATGGGGTAATCATTAGTATTATAGGGACCTAAATGTTGTGAAGAACCTCAGGAAATGACCTAAATCGTCCGATCGACAGGCCCAGATCTAACGGTGATCGCGTGCTCACAAGCACAAACATTAATTCCAAAACCGCATGCAAACAATTATTTAATTGAGTTAATAACTCAGTTAATCTGGACTGTTCGCTTGAAGGAGGCCGATCCGACGACAATCGTGTGGTTAACATGCATGGGGTTTAAGTTGGAAATCGAACACGATATTGTATGAATTGTGATTTAATCCGTTGAAGTCTAGATTGATCATAGCCATTTGCTATGAAGTGACGAGATCCGACAGATATCGCGTCAAAAAGTACACGGGCTTTAATCTAAATTTTGGACCAGATAAGTTTATGAATGGCAGTGTTATTTCCTTTTGGTTCCGTGGTAAGTGAAGTTTTGCCATATTTCTGGTAATTTTAACAATTCTGTTGTTTTAGCAGAATAACTACATTTGGAGGTGGATGACTGAAACTCCAAAGGAAATCCAAGAAGAACTTCCATATGCACTTGAAGAGATCGTTTCTAGATTTGAATGATTATCCCTTACACCTGCAACCATACCACCATTAGTGGTATCAAAGGAGCTTATTGACACTGATCAGGATCTCAAAGATCAAAGAAAGAAATCCAACATGGTTTTCAAAGTTGGAGGAAGATGTGGCGGTGGTCGAAGAAGAGGAAGACCAGTTGCAAATGCTGAAGTGTTAGAAGATATGCAAGAGATGCAAGCTAGACTAGAAGCAGTGGAAATGGGAAATCAAAGAGATGGAGATGTCAGTGAGCCTAAAGTTGAAGCTGCAGAAGCAGAGGAACCTACAGATGTTACCCCTAAAATGAGGTTCTTTAAATCAGTGTTGAGATCCACATCTAAACCCAGACTTGAGGTTTTAGTTTATACAAGAGGTTTAAACCCTGAGGAGTTGATAGACTGGATTAATGACATGGAGAAATTTTTTGATTATGAAGAAACAAAAGAAGGAAAGAGAGTGAAATTTGCTGTCACAAAATTGAAAGGACATGCAGCACTTTGGTGGGATCGAGTGCAAGAAGAAAGAAGGAGACTTGGTAAGAAACCAATTAAAAATTGGAACAGGATGGTGGCAAACTCGAGAGGTAAGTTTTTTCCAAGTGATTATCAACATACATTATTTAGAAAGATGCAAAATCTTAGACAGAGGTCTTTGACAGTGAAAGAATACACAGAGGAATTTTACAAAGTGAGCATAAGAGCTGGACAAATTCAAGATACAGATGAGAAGGTTGCAAGATATGTAAATGGTCTCAGAATGGAGATTCAAGATGAGATAAGTGTGTTGTCTCCTAAAACAGTAGAAGAGGCTTATCAGATGGTATTGAAGGCTGAAGAAAAACTCATGAGGAAGCAATCTACCAGAAATAGAGGTACTTTCTGAGGAAGGGGAAGTCAAGGTGGTAGAGGAAGATCTACAACACCTAGAGATGGAGCTAGTAGCAACTCAAGTAAGCATACACCCATAGGAGGTGATGCAAGTGGAAAAGGGAGTTTTTCCAGAGGAAGAGGAGGCAGAGGCAGAGGAAGAGAAATTATATGTTACAGATGTAATAAGCTGGGAGACAAACCCTATGAGTGTCTAGAAAACATAGGAACAAATCAGAGAAATGTAATTGTTGCTAAGACTGAAGAGGAAGCAGCAAAGGTGACAGAAGAAGAGAATGTACCAGAGAAAGGGGAATCTTTGGTAGTTAACAAAGTTTTGTTAAAGCCAACAATGGAAGTTGTTGAACCAACACAGAGAAAGAGCTTGTTCAAGACTGTGTGCAAGGTTCAAGGGAAATGCGGTCAAATGATAATTGATAGTGGTAGCACCGATAATTTGGTCTCTACAAAAGTGGCGGAGAAGTTGAAATTAAAGACAAGGAAAAATCCAACACCTTACAAGGTGTCATGGCTTCAAAAATGACATTAGTTGTTAGTGAATGAATAGTGTGAAGTGGAGTTGCAGTTGGGCAAATACAAAGACAAAATTCTATGTGATGTGATGCCTATGGATGTGTGTCACATATTGATGGGAAGACCTTGGCAGTATGACAGAGGAGGTATGCATGATGGGAAAAAGAAAACATACAAGTTTGGTAAAGATGGTGTCAATCATACATTTTGCCTATGGAAGAAGAGGATGCATCAAAAAGTCTGATCCAAAGACCCTATTGTTGAGTGGAAAAGAATACTTGCAGCAGATGGAAGAGGATGAATTAAATTTTGCATTGATTTGGAAACCCAAGATAATAATGACTTCCTCTAAAATTTCTGATTTGCCAATTGAAATTCAAGAGACGCTAGAGAATTATTTTGATATCATTGTAGATGATTTGCCTAATGAGTTACCACCCATTAGAAAAGTCAATCATCATATAGATTTGATTCCAGGGGCAAATCTACCAAATAAAGCAGCTTATAGGATGACTCCCACAAAAAATGAAGAAATCATGGAACAAGTTCAGGAACTGTTAGATAAAAGACTAATTAGAGAGAGTTTGAGTCCTTGTGCAGTGCCAACAGTGTTGAGTCGAAAGAAAGATGGAGGTTGGAGAATGTGCATTGATTCAAGAGAAATCAACAAAATAGCAATAAGGTATAGATTTCCTTTACCTAGAATTGAAGATTTGATGGATTTTTTAAGTGGAGCAAGATATTTTACAAAACTGGATTTAAAAAGTGGATATCATCAAATAAGAATTAGAGAGGGAGATGAGTGGAAAACTTCTTTTAAAACAAATGAAGGATTGTATGAATGGATGGTAATGCCTTTTGGATTATTAAATGCTCCTAGTACATTTATGAGGCTTATGAATGAAGTGTTGAAATAATTTATTGGTAAATTTGTAATAGTATCTGAATGATATATTAGTTTACAACAGATCTAAAGTGTAACATATGAGACATCTGAATTATGTCCTATAGAAGCTACAACAAGAAAAGTTACTGTTAAATTTAAAGAAATGTTCATTCATGAAGGAAGAATTGGTATATTTGGGCTTTGTTGTTTCTGCTGATGGGTTAAATATGGATCTAGAGAAGATCAAGGCAACCATAGAGTGGCCTTCACCGAAAAGTGTTTTTGAGGTAAGAAGTTTCATGGTCTTGCTAGTTTTTATAGGAAACTTATAAGGAATTTTAGTAAGATCAATGCTTCTATTATTGACATTATAAAGAAGGGTAAACACACATTTAAATGGACTACTGAAGCAGAAAAGAACTTCCAGTTGTTGAAAAGAAAGATCACTGAAAAACCTATTTTGATTTTGCCTGATTTTAATAAACCTTTTCAAGTGAAATGTGATGCCAGTGGAGAAGCCATTGGATCTGTTTTAAGTCAGGAGGACAGACCTGTAGCTTATTTTAGTGAAAAACTGAATGAATCAAAGAAGAAATATTCTTCTTATGATAAGGATTTTTATGCAGTTGTGCCGTCATTGAAGAAGTGTAAACAGTACTTGATGTCTAAGGAGTTTATACTTTATTCATACAACCATGCATTGCAGTACATTATGCAACAACCAAAGCTTATTTAGAAACATGAAAAATGGGTAGAATATCTTCAAGGTTTAAATTTTGTATTAAAACATATAACTGGTCAATCAAACAAGGTAGCAGATGCCTTAAGTAGAAAAACATTTTAGTTCAAGAAAGTCAAATTCAAGTGTTGGATTTTGATTTTCTTAAGGAATTATATGAGAAAGATTTAGATTTTAAAGAGGCATTTGAAGCTTGTAGAAATCCTATTTTGTTAGACAGAAGTAAGTGGCTGGATTATTTCTTGCAAGAAGGATTGTTGTTTAAAAGAAATCAGCTATGCATACCAAATTGTTCTATGAGAGAGAATTTGATCAAGGAGAAACATAGTGGTGGACTTGGAGGACATTTTGGTGCAGACAAGACTTATGAGCAGTTGAACCGGTTTTATTTCTTGCCGAAGATGAGATTAGAAGTGGAGAAGTATGTGAAAAATTGTAAAATCTGTCAGTATGCAAAGGGAAGGAGCCAAAACACATGTTTGTATGTTCCATTACCTATTCCAGATAGACCTTGGGATATGGTAAGTATGGACTTTGTTTTGGGTTTACCAAAAACTCAAAGAGGCAATGATTCAATTTATGTTGTGGTAGACAGATTTTCTAAAATGGCACATTTTATTCCATGTTATAAAACTAGTGATGTTAGTCACATTGCTAATCTGTTTTTTAAGGAAATTGTAAGTTTGCATGGGTTACCTAAGAGCATTGTTTCAAGCGGAGACACCATATTTGTTGGTCATTTCTGGAGGACCCTGTGGCTTGATACTAAACTGAGTTTCAGTTCATCTTATCATCCTCAGACTGATGGACAGACCGAAGTTGTAAACAGAAGCTTGGGTAATCTTTTGAGAAGTCTTGCAGGTGAACATCCAAAACAATGGGATCAAGTTTTAGCATAAGTTGAATATGCTTATAATGATTCTCCTAATAGGAGTATAGGGCAGAGTCCATTCCATATAGTTTATGGAATGCACCCAAGAGGAGTGTCTGGATTGGGAGACTTGGAAAAATATGAGATGAGAAGTGCTAAAGGAGAAGATTTTCTTCAGAGATTCAAGCAATACATGAACAGGTAAAACAATAGTTACATGATAGTGACATAAAGTACAAGAGAAGAACATATTTGAAGAAGAGAGAAGTTAATTTTGAGGTTGGAGATTTGGTTTTAGCACACTTGAGGAAGGAAAGATTTCCAAAAAGGGAGTATAACAAGTTAAAATTTAAGAAAATTGGACCATGCAGAGTCTTGAGGAAATTTTCTGCAAATGGATATGAAATTGAATTACCCCCTGATATTGGAATATATCCAATTTTAGATGTTGCTGATTTGTACAGGTCTAAAAGTGGAAATGCAGAGGACACAACGAAGGATCAAGAGGAACAAGAGGTTGATTGGGTAAAACAGTTACCAATAGTAAAGGCATTGCAACCAGAGAAGATATTGGATAAGAGAATGTTTAAAAGGACAAGGGGGTAGGAGTATTTTCAGTATTTGGTCAAATGGAAGGATCAACCAATTGCTGGTGCTACCTGGATGACAGATTCCATGCTACCAATGTTGGGCAGTTCTGTAGAAGAGCTCATGGATAGGAGCCCATGAAGAATTTTGTCCTCAGGAGTTTGATGCAGGAGCATGAGGCTTGAAGACAAAAGGCTTCAATTTTATTCCAAAAATCCAAAAAAAGTTTACAAGCAAAGGAGTGGGATCCTTTAGCTGTCACTTTACAAAGTTTTCTAGATAGGATTTGAGCTAGAATATATGGATTTGAATGATTTTGTAATTAATTCAAGTAGTTTAGACTTAGTTGAGATTCTCGAGGAGAATATCATGTAGAGTAGGTATTATCTAGGATTAGACAGATTCGATCCATTGATTGAGGATCTGATTGTTTGTATGTACTGGTATTTATGTAAGTTTTGAATTATTGTAAGGGGATTTGGTTGTGGAAGATTAGACTGAGAAATTGAAATATCTCTGTGTCTCTGTGTATTCTGTGAATGAATGGCCAATCTTGGAGGATTGAATTTCCTTCGAAGTTTCTCTATTCTGTGTATTGAGATAGTCGGGATATGTTTAAAAGAAATATAACTTAGGCACAATCTGAACTTGGCGGAACGAGGAAAACCCTAAAAAAAGTCATGAAGAACCTTAGGAAATGACTAGAATCGTCTGATCAACAGGCCCAAATCTAATGGTGATCGCGTGCTCACAAGCATGAACGTTAATTCTAAAACTGCATGCAAAAAATTATTTAACTAGGTTAATAACTCAGTTAATCTGGATTGTTCGCTTGAAGGAGGCCGATCTGACGACAATTGTGTGGTTAACATGCATGGGGTTTAATTTGGAAATCAGACGTGATATTGTATGAATTGCTCTTTAATCAGTTGAAGTCCAGATTGATCATATCCGTTCACTATGAAGTGACGAAATCTGACGGATATCACGTCAAAAAGTACATGGGCTTTAACCTAAATTTTGGACCCAAGAAGTTTATGAACGACAGTGTTATTTCCTTTCAGTTCCGTGGTAAGTGAATTTCTGCCATATTTCAGGTAATTTTAACAATTCTGTTGTTTTAGCAGAATAAGTACATTTGGAGGCGGATGACTAAAACTCCAAGGAAATTCGAGAAGAACTTCCACCTGTGCTTGAAGAGATCGTTTCTAGATTTGAACGATTATCCTTTACACTTGTAACCATACCACCACTTTTGCATTGTCATTTCCTTGTTAATTTATTGTTTTGAAGGTATCATGAAGTTATGGGTAGTGACCTGGGATTTATGCCTAAAAATGTGGCTTAATTCCTGAGGATGTTGGCACAAAAATAACAAAAAGAGTTCTTGGATGTTGGTAGGCAGGCCTGTGAGAGTGTCCAAAGGTCCTTGGATGTTGGCATGCCCATCAAATAAGAGCATACATGGTCAAGTTGTCCAAAATTTCAGCAGGACTCAAGAGAAAGCTGCCTGAAGTGTTGGATTGGTTCATGAGGGTCCTGATGCTGATGTCGAATGCCTGTATGGTGTGTTTCCATTAGTTCCACTTACTTAACATTACTTACGAGGTCAAATCATATCATAGTGTCCTCTAGTTGCATTTTTATCCGATTGGCCAATTGCTTGGGTAGAAATGGGAGGAGGGTGTTACAGAGTGGTATTAGAGCATGGTTCACCCCTCAGACTGGATGGGATTGTGTTGGTCATGCATGCATGTTAGTTGCATGTGTGTCTCTTACACTTGCATTCCATGTGATTGTTGCATTTGCTTAATGTTGATCATGGTGGTAGTGATGTGGTCACATGGAACTTGATGTTGTTATTGTGAAGTGCATCATTGTGAGTGTATGACTGGTTACATATTGTTTATGTCACTTACATGTATCGTTGTAGTATGCTTAGTTACATTCTTCTATGTTTGGTTACATTTTTGTATGCCTGGTTGCATGTATCATTATTGTAGGTTTGGTTTCAAGTGTTGTTAGTTTATGCTTGATCATATGTGTTTATGCAAGTGTGTAGTTGGTTATGTATCGCTTATGCATGTTCATAGTTGCATGTGGTCAAGTGTATAGTGATATAATGATAGTTGTTGTCATGCATGACGTTGTAGTGTGTGTTGTTGTTAAGGTCATGCATTGATGACTAGACCCTAGCTAGAATGGTGGTTGCATGGTCATATGCTTATGTGTTATGTTTCTATATGCTGTCATGATTATGTTATACATGTATCATGCTAATTTTTGTGTTGATCTTACAGAAAAGGTATCCTCCCCGAGCTATACTAAGGTACGTTGGTTTATTGTGATTTGGTTTAGCTGACAAGATATTCCTTGTAGGAAGAAATATCAAATGGCTAGAAAGATGGATGACTACAAAGACTCTCCCTATGAATTAGAAGAGCAATATGGTGTTGGGAACTCTTTCGATTTGTCAGTTACATTGAGAAGCTTAAAGGAAGAAATAAGGAGTTGTAAGGTAGATAATGACAGAATCATGTAGGCACAAGAGAAGCTAGCAGAGGTAAATGCAGTGATACTTCAGAGCTTATCGAATTTTTAGCGAAAGGGGCCACTTCGAATTAGCCATGAGCAGGAGGAAAAAACTAATGGGGCATATGGCAGTAGGTTGCATGGTGGTCACAGGTTAGATAGTGATGACACAATCAAAGATGGCAGATTGTTGGACACTTTAGATTGGAGAAGGGATAGACATAGGTACCGTTCTAGTTCTGTTTCTAACATGAATGATGATCGATATCATTATCATCCTTACAGGAGGAGTGATAGGGGATACTTTCCAGATGAGTTTAAGAAATCAAAGCCACCAATATTTGATGGAGAGATGAAGAAATCACATGATGCAGAGGCATGACTGCTTCGTATGAAGAAGTTATTTAGGTTGCAAGATTATTCAGAGAACATGAAAGCTAAAGTAGCTACATTCAGTCTCTAATGTAAAGCAGATATCTAGTGGGAATATGTGTAGAATGTCAGAGGTATACATGAGGAATATTTTACTTGGAGTGTGTTTGAGCAGCTATTCAAGAAGAAGTACCTATCAGAGATATACTTTGATGACAAGGAAAATGAATTCTATGAGTTAAAGATGGGTTCTATGATAGATGATGAGTACACTAGTAAGTTCGTGGAGCTACTGAGGTATGTTCCTTACCTTAAGGAGGCGAAGGCTTAGATTTAGAGATTCACCATGTTCCAAAATGGATCCTAAAAACCTCTAAGTCTTTCAACACTTAAACACTATCACAAAGGATAAACCTTCAAGAATGGCAGAAAACACTTTTAGACGAGAAAAACATGAAGAAATGGAAAAAACAAAGTCTATCGGAGGCTTAAGCAACATCACACAGGAGCCATCAGATCTGGCCGATCAACGGTCCAGATCTAATCGGCATATCGCAATCAGAGGTGGCAAGTGGAGTTAATTAGAAGCAGCCTTATGGAAATCGTGATAGCGATCAAGTGCAATTAAACAAGGATTGTCGATCAAGCGCACAGATCAACGGTCCAGATCTACTCACGCAATATTGCATCGCTCATATGCATACAAAGAAGGACTTAGCCCACGGTTTGAAGGATTGGCGATATATCGCATCACAGCTTTGTAAGGGGTGATGCCAAGAATGCCAACGACCATGCGATAACGATGCGTTGATAGCCGATAAGGCCGATCGGCGCAATCGGTGATCAAAAGTCAAAAGGGATATGCAACATGCGATCTAGCCAGACCCGAAAGTGTTTATGAATGCAATAGGATATATTTTGAAGTCCGATATGGAGCAATTTGTCAGGTTTTCCTGTGTAGTTGGGGTTTCTCATTATAAACCCAAATACAAAGGAACCCGCGACTAACGACTTACGATAGCGATATAAAGGTGGACCCAATGGAGTTTAGGGCAGATTCAATAATATTTCAAGTCCGATAAAAGGCGTTTTGGCAAATTTTTTAGTGTTTCTATGTATTTCTCTGTGTAAACAGAGAAACGATGTTTTTGGGATTTCAACGCGCCAGTGGTCCTTTCCGTTGCAAAACAGGTGGCCACCATACCTGAAGGCATTTCACAATGATTGTTTAATGCTCAAAGGGGATTTGATCGGACAGAGGCTAGGAGCCAGAGAGCCCAAAAGGAAAAACAAACAAACAAGTGCCGATAGGCTTAAAAGCCACTCAATGTCAAAGACAGAACAACCAGTGTTGAGAGAGAGAGAAAACAGAGATAGAGAGCGAGAGGGAGAGTCTGCATACTTAGAAAGACTTGAGGGATTCAAGAAAAACCCTGTTGTTTGTTCCTATTGTGTTGAGACACAATCTGAGCTCACATTTGTAAAAAATCTACTCTTGAAGACATATTAGAGAGGTCACCACTGAAAGCTAGACCAGGAGACATAGTCCAAGAGTTTTGGGTGAACTCCTGATTATTTGTTGTGTTATGTGTGTGTGTTTGTTATGTTTCTCTAACTGCTCATTATCTATATTATTCACAATATTTTCAATCTGTTGCACTAAGTAATATAGGAAAATCCTGCACATGAGTCTATAATACCTTAATATTAATCTAAGATCTCATTTTCATATCAAGTGGTATCAGAGATTTTGGTTTTGGTTTCGTTAAGGTTAGACAAGCTTGTGCTAGATTTTTGAATGCTAACTAGGTCAAAGCTCAAACTAGGAGAAGGAGAACTTGTTGAGGCTAATCCAGAGATTGGAAGAGTCTATCCTCGGAGGAGAATGGCAAAAGAAACTCCATTGGAATCAGAATCTCAGTTCATGGACAGTTTTATGGCCATGCGAGCCATGGTGGAAGAGATGTATCAGGAATTTAAGAAGGGTCAAGGTGAAAGCACTTCAACACCCAAACAAGACAAAGGAGTAGAGGAACCTTCTCTAGATGCCCCTCTAGAGGGCAAAGGGAAAGGGGAAATGCCTCCTCCATCATCTCCTCCACCATCACCTTCATCATCCTCATCTCCTAGCCTTGATAAGAAAAAGAAGAAAACTTCTTTGATTAAATTAGATGTAAAGTTTGATTTTCCAATTTATGATGGAGAACTAAATGCAGAAAAGTTAGATAACTGGATAAGACAGATTGATTTATATTGTAGGGTGCAGAACATTGATTCAGAAAGGAGAAAGATTTAGTTGGCTAGCCTTCGACTTGGAGGAATTGCACTAGTGTGGTGGGAAGGCAAGACACAAGCTGATCTGAAAAGACATGGTAAAATTCTTTCTAACTGGAATGAATTTGTTTCTGCCATCAAAAAAAAATTCTATCCTCTAGCTTATATGCAACAAGCAATGATGAGTTGGCAAACTCTTCACCAATTAAAGGGTCAAAGTGTACAAAGTTATACATAGGAATTTAGAAAAGGAGCTATAACTCTAGGCATATCTCTAGACTCACCTGAAACTTTGTTGAAGTATATAGGTGGTTTGCGTAGCTATTTGAAGCACAACATTCTCATGTTTAATCCCACTAGCCTAGATGATGCATCAGTTCAAGCTACACATCTAGAAGCTAGAGGCAAGAATGTGAACCCAGAGGTTGGGGGATCATCTAAACACTCTGCAAGCAAGAAAAAGGAAAATAAGAAGTTGAAAGGGAAGGAGAGGAAGACAAATGCTATACAAAAGGACAAAACTTCATGCACTCATTACAAGAAGGATGGACATGATGATGCACACTGCTGGTCTTTGCATCCAGAGCTGAAACCTAAGAAGTTCGGTGGTAAGAAGAAGAAGATTGTTGCTGCTATTTAGAAAGACTTGGGGTCAGACTCAGGTGATGAAACAACAATCATAGCCACAGGTATAAAAGGTAAAATTTTTGAAGCATCTACAAGTAATTATGCACAATATATTGATAATGAATATAATGAGAGGAAAAGACATAAGCTTTTTCATATTAGAGTTATTTCTAAGCACCAAAAGATTGATACTTTATTTGATAGTGGATCACAAGTAAACTTGATTTCTGAAACAATTGTAAGGAAGTTGGGATTACTAACAACACCTCACAAGAAGCCATATCCATTAGGTTGGGTATGTGATAAATAAAAGCTACAAGTGACAAGACAATGTAAACGTAGGTTTGCTATTGGGTCAACATTTGTAGATGAGGTTGAGTTAGATATAGTTCCCTTGGATATATGTGGATTGTTTTAGGAATTTCTTACTTGTATGATAGAAAAGCCATTTTCTATAGAGCTGAAAATAAGTATCAACTAAATATGGAATATAATATGTTATAAGAGCTCATAAACTCAAAAATAACTATTCTCTCATAAACTCAGGGCAAATGAAAAGAATTGTAAATTCATGCAAGCAATTTTTACTAATGGTTGTAAAGGAAAAGAACCCTGATAAAACCAATGTATTTGAAGGCTATGATGCCAAATAGAAAGCCGATTTAGTTAAAGTTGTTACAGAATATGATATCCTATTTCAAGAACCTAAAGGTCTATCACCCAACAGGGAAATAGTACATGATATTCATTTTCAGCAAGATGCTCCATTACCTAACATTGGAATGTACAGGTTATCCACTTTAGAGAATGCAGAGATCAAGAAGCAGGTACAGGAGCTGCTTGATAAAGGGTTCATAAGACCAAGCACATCACCATGTGGATCTCCAATTGTGTTGGTGAGAAAGAAAGATGGTTCGTGGAGGATTTGCATTGATTATAGAGCACTGAATAAAATAACAATTAAGAATTGTTATCCTCTTCCTCGCATTGATGATATATTACATCAGTTGAAAGAAGTAGTTTACTTTTCCAAGTTAGACTTGCGTAGTGGCTATCATTAGGTCAGAATTTCATAACAAGATGCATGGAAGACTGCTTTCAAGACAAAGCAAGGGTTGTATGAATGGTTGGTTATGCCTTTTGGCTTAACTAATGCTCCTGCCACTTTCATGAGAGTTATGAATGATGTACTCAGACCTTTTATTGATGATTTCGTAATTATATATTTAAATGACATTCTTGTTTTCAGTAAAACATGGGAAGACCATTTGAAGCATGTAAAGTAGACTTTATATGTTTTGAAAAGAGAAAATGTCTATGTGAAATTATCAAAATGTAAATTTGGTAAAACATCTTTAAATTATTTGGGTCATATTGTAGGGGGTGGTGAATTGAAGATAGATCCCTCTAAGGTTGAAGTCATTGTGAACTAGCGTAAACCCAAATCCGCTACAGATGTTAGGAGTTTCCTAGGAGTAGCACAATATTGGAGAAAATTATTGCTAACTTTTCTTTGATTGCAGCTCCATTACATGCTTGAATAGGATTAAACAAGGTGTTTCAGTGGGGAGGAAAACAACAAAAAGCCTTCGACACCTTAAAAGAAAAAATTAGTACAACACCACTACTAGCACTGCCAGATCTTCAATGTCCATTTGAGATTGAAACAGATGCTAGTGACTATGCCATGGGAGTAGTATTGATGCAACACGGTAAACCCATATGCTCTCATTCTGAGACATTTAATTCTACAGTAGTTAATTATCCCACATATGGTAAATAATTGTATGCATTAGTACATAGTGTAAAAAAGTGGAAACATTACCTAATGGGCAAATAAACAATCATACATATAGATCATCAACCACTTCAATATTTGCACTCACAAACTAAACTGCAACAATCAAGACACTATAGCTGGATGGGTTTCCTACAACAATTTCATCTTGTCATTAGATATAAGAAGGGCATATACAATAAGGTTGCAGATATGCTGTCAAGACCAATCATAAATGCATCTACTATACTTAAGCATAACTCAGTAATGCATGAAATTTACATTGAACAATATGCTCAAGATGTAGATTTTAAAGATGTATATGAAACTTTAAGTCATGGAAAGCAAGTAGAATAATTGGATTATTATGTTAAGGACCAACTCTTATATCAATTGGGAAAGTTATGCATTCCACAAGCTAAAAGAGTTAACATAATCTGAGAAGCACATACTTCTCTCATATCAGGTCATTTTGGTGTAAGTAAAATAGTTCCACAGTTGCAAAGGTTCTGTTATTGGCCAAGAATGCATGAAACAATTTCTAGATATATTAAAGGGTGTACTATGTGTGCTAAAAGCAAGCCCAGTAATATAAAATTAGGCTTGTACACCCCACTTCCAGTTCCTTCTCATCCTTGGGAAAGTGTTTCCATGGAATTTTTTGGGGGATTGCCAAAATCTAGAAAAGGTCATGATTATTTGTATGTTATTGTGGATAGGTTCAACAAAATGTGTATTTTGATACCTTGTAACAAGTAGGTTACAACTGAACAAACAACGAAGTTTTTCTTTCAACATGTATGGGTTCATTTTGGGTTACCCACTTCTATTGTATTTGATCGAGATTCCTGATTTGTTGGGAAGTTTTGGTCAAGTCTATGGGAGTTGATGCACACCAGATTGAAGAAGAGCACAACATTTCATCCGCAAACAGATGGTCAAATATAGGTGGTCAATAAGACAATGATCCAGTTGCTCAGAGGCTATTGCAGCAAGCATACCAAGCTTTGGGATGAAAATTTGTGTTATGTGCAACATGATTACAACCGTGCCAAGAACTCTTCTACTCAGAGATCTCCTTTTGAGACTTGTATTGGTTTTATACCAAAGTCTCCCTTGAATTTTGTCTTTGGTAAAGACATAGCATTTGATGGACATAGTGATGTGGACAAAGAAACCAAGTTCATTGAACAGATCCAAGAAATTCACCAGGTAGTGTAGGAACAACTGGAAAGAAGCCAAGCTAAGTACAAGGCAAGGCATGACAAGCATCGAATTGAGCATAGTTTCCAAGTTGGTGATCAAGTCTAGCTATACACCAGAAAAGACATAATGCAAGGTGAAGGTAAGAAGCTGAAACCAATAAGGTATGGGCCTTTCAAGATAATTGAGAAAATTGGTGAAAACACTTTTTGCCTTGATTTGCCAGCTTGTATGCATATCTATTCAGTCGTTAATGCAGAGAACTTGAGACTGTATGAACCTTCATTGATTGAAGATCCTGAAGAGCAAATTCAGTTGCCTTCTATTGATAATTTGTTGCCTGAGTATCTCGATGAGTTGCAAGAAGACATCGTTCTGGATAGGAAGGTGAGAACTACGCACAGAGGGGATGTTGAGTACTTGAGGATCAGACTCAAAGGTTCAAAACCAAGTAGTGCACGATGGATAGAAATTGGGCAAGTGAGGAAGTTGTATCCTCACTTGATCAATGCTTAAAACCCAACTTTTGGTGGTCTAAAATCTTTGTAGTGGGAAGGCGTGATCCAAAATGGATCCTAAAAACCTCTAAGTCTTTTAATACTTAAACACTATCAAAAAGGATAAACCTTCAAGAATGGTGGAAAACACTCTCGAACTGGAAAAACATGAAGAAATGGTGAAAACAGAGTCTATTGGAGGCTTAAGCAACATTGCACAAGAGTCGTCGGATTTGGTCGATCAACGGTCCAGATCTAATCAGCATATCGCAATCGGAGGTGGCAAGCGGAGTTAATCAGAAGTGGCCTTATGGAAATCATGATAATGATCAAGCGCGATTAAACAAGGACTGTCGATCAAGCGTGCAGATCAATGGTCCAGATCTACTTGCGCAATATTGCATCGCTCATATGCATACATAGAAGGACTTAGCCCGCGGTTTGAAGGATTAGCGATATGTGATTGCGATATATTGCATCGCAATATCACATCACAACTTTGTAAGGGGTGATGCCAAGAAGGCCAACAACCATGCGATAGCGATGCACTAATAGTCGATAAGGCCGATCGGCACAATCGGTGATCAGAAGTCAAAAGGGATATGCAACATGCGATATAGCCAGACCTGAAAGGGTTTATGAATGCGATATGATATATTTTGAAGTCCAATATGGAGCAATTTGTCGAGTTTTCCTATGTATTTGGGGTTTTTTGTTATAAACCCAAATATAAAGGAACCCGCGACTAGTGACTTGCGATAGCGATATAAAGGTGGACCTGATGGAGTTTAGGGTGGATTCAATAATATTTCAAGTCCGATAAAAGGCATTTTGGTGAATTTTTTAGTGTTTCTGTGTATTTATTTGTGTAAACAGAGAAATGATATTTTTGGGATTTCAATGTGCCAGTGGTCCTTTCCATTGCAAAACAGGTGGCCACCATACCTGAAGGCGTTTCACAATGATTGTTTAACGCTCAGAGGGGATTTGAACGGACAGAGGCCGGGAGCCAGAGAGCTCAAAAGGGAAAACAAATAGACAAGCGCCGATAGGCTTAAAAGCCACTCAGTGTCAGAGAAAGAATAGGTAGTGCTGAGACAGAGAGAAAAAAGAGACAGAGAGAGAGGGAGAGTCTGTGTACTCAGAAAGACTTGAGGGATTCCAGAAAAACCCTATTGTTTGTTCCTGTTGTGTTGAGACTCAATTTGAGCTCACATTTGTAAAAAATCTACTCTTGAAGACATAATAGAGAGGTCACCACTAAAAGCTGGACCAGGAGACGTAGCCCAAGAATTTTGGATGAACTCCTTGATTATTTGTTGTGTTATGTGTGTGTGTCTGTTATGTTTCTCTAACTACTCATTGTCTATATTATTCGCAATATTTTCGATCCGTTGCACTAAGTCATATAGGTAAATCCTGCACATGAGTCTGTAATACCTTAATATTAATCTAAGATCTTGTTTTCAGATCACACCAGTAGGTTACCGATGGAATTAAAAGATGGGATTGAGTTTAATGAGTGTAGATCATTAGAGGAGTACATATGAAAGATAAGTCATTGCTATGAACAATCGAAGCACAGATCTAAGACTAAGCCAGATTGGAGAGGTAATGCAAAGAACAAAGGAAAATGGGACAATAAGCGAGCGAGACCTCAAGATTCAGGTAATAAGGAGAATGTTGCACCACCTAAGAGGTTCACTGCATAAGATAGAGGACAGGGACAGTGATATGAGGAGTGGAATAAGGAGTCCACAATACTAGAATGGTAGGCTTAAGATATACAGTGCGCAAGAGGCACAAATTGTTGGGGATGTTGGTCAGAGTATTCCTCGTATTTATGTAGCATTGGATAAAAAACAAGCACACCATCAGGCACCTATCATTGAGATGGATGGTAAGATTTGTGATCAAGTTATTTCTATTTTGATTGGCCCTGGATCTAATTATAGCTATGTTAGTCCTGACTTGGTGGATAAAAGTAGTTTGAGTAAGGACTTGCATGTAGAGTCTTGGTTAGTGTAGTTGGCTATAGTTACGAAGAAGCGAGTTCATCATTGGGTAAAATCTTGTGCATTTGATTTGAATGGTATGCCTACCACAACACATTTGAATGTATTACCATTGGGATCATATAATATGTTGTTGGGCATGGATTGGTTATATTTTCATAGAACTAGGGTGGATTGTTATGACAAAGCTATTGAGTGTGTTGATGATAATGGGGAACCAAGAGTCTTACAGGGTAAGAAGAAATCCACATCAGTTAGGATGGTTAAAGTTATGCAAGAAAAGCGCAATTTTAGGAAAGGGTGTAAGTTATTCACAGTCAACATCTCTAGTGACAAAGGTAAGGAGGTTGAGGATGCAAATGTGTTGAGCAGGTACCCAGTTCTACAATAGTTCAAGGATGTATTTCCTAAGGACATTTCAGAGTTTCCACTTCACAGGGAGGTAGACCTTTCTATTGAGTTAGTGTGAGGGGCAGTTCCCCCATCAAAAGCACCTTACAAGATCAACACACCTGCATTGGTAGAGTTAAAGTTGCAGTTGAAGGAAATGTTGGACAAGGGATACATTAGGCAAATAATATCACCATGGGGCACATCGGTATTGTTTGTGAAGAAGAAATATGGTACTCTTAGATTATGCTTTGAATTCAGGAAGTTAAACAAAGTGACTATTAGGAACAGGTACCCATTGCCAAGGATTGATGACTTGTTCAACAGTTGAAGGGAGCAATAGTAGTCTCAAAGATTGATTTGAGATCAGATATCACCAGGTATGCATAAAAGAGGAAGACATTTACAAGACTGCTTCTGGACCAAATATGGGCATTATGAGTTTGTTGTAGTTCCATTTGGATTAACTAATGATCCAACTACATTTATGTGCTTGATGAATAGTGTGTTTCGTTTGTACTTGGATAAGTTTGTTATTGTGTTCCTTGATGATATATTGGTATATTCTAAAAATGAGGAAGAGCATGCCGAGCATTTAGCAGCAGTGTTGAGGTTGTTGAGAGAGCATCAATTGTATTCTAAGCTCAGAAAGTGTAGTTTCTTTTATACTGAGGTACATTACTTGGGGTATGTTGTCTCCAAGGAGGGCATTGTAGTAGATCTAGAAAAGATAAGAGCCATCATGAAGTGGGTAGCTCCTAAGAATGTGGATGAGGTGATATATTTCATGGGGTTGGAAGGCTATTATAGGAGTTTCATCAAGAACTTCTCACATATTTCTTATCCTATCGCATCATTGTAGAGGAAAGGTAAGAAGTTCGAATGAACAGAGGAGTGTGAGGCTAATTTTGAGCAACTCAAGCAGTTGTTGACACATGCACTATGTGAAATATTGCAGATCCAGACAAAGAGTTTGTAGTATGCACATATGCTTGCAAGAGAGGAATTAGTGGAGTCCTTATGCAGGATGGACATGTGGTATGCTATGAGTCATGAAAACTGAATGACAATGAGCAGAACTACCCAACACATGATCTTGAGTTAGCAGTGATTATACATGCATTGAAGATGTGGAGAAACTATCTTCTGGGCATGAGGTTTACATTGATGAGTGATCAAAGTGGTTTACGGTATCTATTTGATCAACCGAATCTGAATGGTAGGCAGGCTCAGTGGTTGATTACAATCAGTGAGTTAAATCTTGAGATAAGGTATATCAAAGATAAGGAGAACAAAGTGGCAGATGGTCTTAGTAGGCGGATACAGGTAAATCACTTAGCAACTATGAGATCCTATGGGACAGATCTACAAGATAGGATCTTGTAGATAGGTCAGTATGATGTCAAATATATTGATATTTTTCATAGGTTGTAGAGAGTATAGGTGATGGTACAAGTACATGTATAAGTATAGGTAAAAGTACATGTATAGGTAAAGGTACAAGTACAAATCATGGTACAAGTACAAGGATAGGTGTAGGTGCATAGGATGTGGACTATTTCCTTACGATAGATGGATTGGTTAGATTCCGAGATAGGATATATGTGTTAGATTGTGGTGAGATCAAGAAGGTGATCTTGAGGGATTTTAATGCAAAACCGTATTCAGGTCACCTAGGTTATCAGAAGACACTGACAAAATGAAGAGATTTTATTATTGGCTGAATCTGAAGAGGGATGTAACAGAGTTTGTGGCTGTATGTTTTGATTGTTAGTGAGTGAAGGCAGAGTGCAAGCATCCAAGTGGACTGCTACAGTCGATTGAAATTATAGAATGGAAATGGGAGGTCATTTCCATGGAATTCATCACAGGTTTGCTGAGGATAATGAGACAACATGATTCCATCATGGTTGTTGTGGATAGGTTGAAAAAGGTTCCACACTTCATTCCCATGAATTCTACATTCTCAACTAGCGATGTAGCACAGGTATTCATCAGAGATGTGGTCAGATTGCATGGTGTTCCAAAGAAGATTGTGTCAAATAGGGATGCAAGGTTCACTTCCAAGTTATGGAAGGAGTTATTTGTAGGTTTGGGCACAGTTTTGGCCTTCAATGCAGGTTATCATCCGCAGATAGATGGACAGACATAGAGGGTCAACAAGATATTGCAGGACATGTTGAGGATGTATGTGATGCATCAGTAGCAAAAGTGGGAGGAGTATATTCCCTTGGTAGAGTTCACACATAACAATGGGTATCAAGAGTCATTGAGAATGAGTCCTTTTGAGGCATTGCATGGAAGGAGTTGTAACACTCCCATCAGTTGGATTGATCTAGTTAACAGAGTATTGATTGGACCAGACATGTTGGTAGACATGGAACAAGAAATGCAAGTTATAAAGAAAAATATAAAGGCAACACAAGATAGGCAGAAGAGTTATGCAGATTGGAACAGGTTTTTTAAGGATTTCTAGTTGGGGAACATGTGTACTTGTATATCAAATCGAAGAAGAGCTCCTTGCAGATTGGGTCATGTGCCAAGCTAGCACCATAGTTTTGTGGACCCTTCAGTATCATTGAGAGGATTGGGCTAGTAGCCTACAGACTTGCACTACCTCTGATAGTGAAAGTCCATGATGTTTTCCATGTGTCATTAATTAAGAAGAATATTAGAGATGTTGATCATGTGATTGACTGGTCTGTGTTGTAGGTGCAACTAGATGGAGAATTCGAACTGGAGCCTCAATGTATATTGTAAAAAAAGGTGTTCATGCTCTGAAACTGAGCAATTGAGCATGTTAAGGTGCAGTGGAAGAACTTTGGGACTGATGAAGCTACATGGGAGATGGCAAATCAGATGCAGGCTATGTATCCTTCTTTGTTTACGCATTGAGGCAAAGCAGTTTTGGCATGGTGTTTTGATGTGGTTCTGGTATATGTCTTGGTATATGTTTTGATATATGTTTGATGATGTTTTGTTAAATGTACATATGTATATGGATGTAAATACCTCCATGAGATGTGTTATAAATCTCTAATAAGCAGTATGGGTGTCATGTCATTATGATGTTATGATTATTATGTTTCATGTTGGTTTGCTTCTCAGCAAGTTGATCATTGCAAATATTGGAATGAGCTAAATTGTAAAGCTCTATCGGCACTATGTTTTGCTTACAATAGTCTTGTGGTTAAAGGTTTTATTGAACATTGAGGACAATTTTCTCCCAAGGGGAAGGGTTTTGTAACAACCCTCATGAAAATTCCATGTAATAAAATTAAATAAAAACAAAATAATAACCACGGATGATGGGATACTTATTCCAAGCTGAATGTTGGGCAAAATCCTGGTTATGGGGATCACTTGTGATTGTTTAATGGCTAAGGAATTTGGCAAAGGCAATGGCTAAGGCTTTGGAAAGAAAAAATGGCATTTTTGGCACATTTATTTATGAAAATAGTGGAAATTAGGAGAAAAAGGAGGTGAAAGGCCACATGTTGCATGTGAGGAGGAAAATGAAGGAAAATAATGGAAAATGAAGAAATAGAGGCCTCATTTATAAAAAGGATTTTGAGGATCACTTGATAACCTTTTGTCAGTTCAGTGTTGGAGATCTCTCATTATTCTCTCTCTCTCTCTCTCATACTCTTGGAGACTTAGAGTTTTCTTGGAGCACTCTTGGAGGGTGTGGAATACTTGGATTCTTGGAGAAAGGAGGCAAAGGAAGAGGAGGAAAGCCCAAGAGTACATCAGGATCAACAATTACAGTGGGATTTTCTTGCATGTAGTAAGTTGCATGTATTATTTCCTCACTAGTTTTGGCATGCATGGCATATGCATGTGGATTCTTGGTCATGATCTGTCACTGGCATGGAGGATTTCCTGGATTGATAGTGGATTGCCTAGTCTTGCCATTTCCTAGATAGCCATGGAGATTATGGGTTCATTTTATTCTTTTTATTTTAGTTGGTTCTCGTGTTTCCTTAGCTTGGGTTGAGTTACTAGTTCTTGGAGCCTTGGTTGGATAAACACTATGGAACCTGGTAACAACTTTGTTTGAGTTACTAGTCCAGTAGTCTTGGTTGGAAAAATGCTCTAGAGCCCTTGGTGGGTTGAGTTACTAGTCCTAGAGCCTTGGTTGGACAAATGCTTTAGAGCCCCACGATAGATGTGGGTTGAGTTACTAGTCTTGGAGCCTTGGTTGGAACAAATGCTCTGGAGCCCTGGATGGTTGGGATAGAGATTGATTTGATGATGGTTTTGTGACGTCCGATTGTGAGGTGGAATCATAGTTTGTTGGGTTGAGGTGGATGGCCTTTAGAAGCCCTGGATGATTTTTGATTGACGCGTTCTATGAGATCCCACATTCATACTTGGAATATGGCATGGGGGTGAATGACTAAAGAGAGATTTGCCTCAACCATTCTACGGTCGGGTGGAACGTGGAAGTCCCATCCCAGGTTTGGATTTTGCATCATTAATGAAAGGTTATTTCTCCTTGTATTTCTATGAGCATTTTGATGGATTATATGTGGTCTATATGGATGTACTTTCATTGGTATTTCTACTGCTATTATGCTGGTTATGTATGTGTTTTATGACAACAACTACATATGGCTCTCATCATGTTTTTACTCGTAATTGAATGATCAATGTATCTGTTATGCTCCTATACTAATAGGTCTCATAATTTTTGAATGGCTGAGGTCAAATCTGTAATATGTACATACCTTTGCTTTCTGCAAATGTTTTCCATATTCAAAAAATAAAAAATGTAAAGAGGGTATCTCCTAAAATAAAAATCAAAGGACAAAAAGAATAAGAGAAGGTCAAAAAAATGAAAGAAATGAACCCCAAAAACAAAAAGACCATGAAAGTGTGCAAGTCAAAATGCCACTATTATTTACTTTTTGTACATAATAAAAGATTGTGTGTAGCTTGTTACCTTTGCCACAATCCATGATAATCAAACTGTTTAATTTTGGTTATTCCATGCTTTGAATTTCATGTTTTTAGCTAGAGAATAAAATCTGACCAAACTATTTAATCTTGGCAGATAATTAGATAGGTAGAGTAAATAAAAGGAGCTCAACAGTTTAATCTAAGCCCTTGGAGGTAATAAGGTTAGACTTAGTTAGAATACCATTGTAAAAGAAAATAAAAATGTTTTGATAAGGGTTTGCCAGCTTAAGTGCACCCTAATAAAGAGAAGAAAAAATGGTAGGATGAGTAGTAGATGGGTAAGTAGTTGAATGGTTGCAGAATTGTGATGATAAATTAGATAAAATCATATTACTCATCTTCATCTTCAAATTTCTAAGTATATGGAGCATTTAACAAAGCACACAAAGTCCACTGATTAACCTCCCTCAGTCATTACATTTTTCACTTAACTAATTTCCAAAGAAAGTCTTAATGTACCTAGAATCTTAAGTTAAAGGGGCTCAGTGAATTTCTCTGACTTCTGGAGGGACCGGACCCTCGACCCAATAAATTATAGGTATTAAGTGCTAAAAGTCCCCTCATAAGCATTCACCCCCTTAAATTCACTCACATTCCCTGTTAGACCAGGCAACAACTCCTTTGAACAATTCGTTGATTTCATTTAGGTTGGTGTTTATTATATACATGAGGGAGAGACTATTCATTTCATCTCCCGATGACTATTCATATTATCTATTATTTATTTACATCATTTTCAGTTATTCACTCAATCCTAATGATTAGGTGTCAACATTCCCCCCCTTAATCTGAAGGGATGTTTGTGAGTCCAAGCATCATTTTGAATCTTTCAAGCTTTTCTCTTCCAAGCGCTTTGGTGAATATGTCTTCAGTTTGCTCATTCGTGGAACAATGGAAGAGATGGATTATTTTGGCCTCAACATGATGTTGAATTAGATGATATTTAGTATTGATGTACTTCGTTCGATCATGGAACTTTGGGTTCTTGGCCAACTTTGTTTGCATAGGTATTGTTAATCATGAGTGGAGTTGATTGTACTTATTTTACTTGCAAATCTTCAAGAATTTTCCTGAGCCGCACAATTTCTTTTGTTGCCTTAGCTGCTACCACATATTCTGCTTCTATTGTGGAATCTGCTGGAACTGATTGTTTGTATGATCTCCAGGCGACATCTCCTGATCCAAGACTCATAACATATCCTGAAGTAGATACCCCAGTTTCTTTGTCTCCATCGAAGTCTGAATTAGAGTATCCAATCAAGCTGAAGTCATCCACCTGTGTATACTTGATTCCAAAGTCTTGAGTTCCCTTCAAGTAACTTAGAACTCTTTTTGCAGTAGACTAATGTCCCTGTTATAGACATTTTTGTGCCTTACAACTATAAGCATGAAATGTCCATAATCCAAGGGATCCAAAGTCCCTAAACATGTTGTTCCTACCCCTAGAGAAACAAGGCTAACAAACCACAGCAATTCACAGAAGTTCTCCACCAGAAACTGCTCAAAAACAAGTCAATTCAGGATCAATTCAGAAGCTCCACTAGCTGCCTGCGTTGAAATGCAGAGGCTACACTGGCTAGTTGCATTGCAACGCAGGTGGAAGCACTACCAGGGTGCGCTGAGCGAGAAATAACAAATGTCAGGGTCTCTTGTGAGAGGTGTCAAGACTGTGGAAGCTTCCAGAATCTTCCTCCATGACACTTGCCTTGCTGAGTTCGACTAAGTGATGAGTAAGAGGCTCTTAGTCTCCAAGTGGAAGTAAGAACTAACAGAGAGAGAGGACACTAGCCAGATCACAAGCTGACTCATCCTCACTCCAAACATCTATATATGGATCTCTTCTCCATGAGATCTAGAGGCTGGAATTTGGTTATTGCAAAGAATTGCTGCTGGTTTGAGATTGAGATCATTGGGTGCTTAATGCTTTGAAGGGAGGTGAAGATAGGAATTTCATTTGCTGGGAGGTAGATGCTGGATTGGAACTCTCTTGGTTGTATCTTCTCCTGAACCTTGTTATTTCATCAATAAAGCTATCTTGGTTTCTCCTATATACTGATGTGTCTTTGATGTATGATTGCATTAGTATGTTTAGTTTATTTCTAATCCTGAACTAGTTATGAATATGAATCTATGTCTTTGTGTAGTGTTCCCTTCTTGTGATCTTGCAGGAACCTGTTGAAGCTGGGCGAGTGAGAAGGCAAGTAGCTGGGAACTCCCAAAGAGAAGAGAAACCGGATCGAGGGACAAACGGAAGACACCGGTTAGTCCATCTATCTCTCTTCATTCTCAATTCATAAAGGAAGAATACTAGAATAGCTATTTCTGTTTGTTGCTAAGGCACTGTCACACCTTAGGTGGATAGGATTGTCCTGCATAGGCATTTTTCCCCACAACAAATTGGAGACTCCACTGGGGAGATCTGTTTAGTCATTTTATTTGTGTTTCTATCATTGTTTGTTTCATAGACTCAACAGCAACAATCGAACTGCATCTGCTATTCTCAGATGCAAAGTAGACAGCTGCTGCTTTGATCCAATCACTGGATTTGTCTATGATCTGAACAATGGACTCACAAATGATTTGATGATCCTTTGTGATAGATCTTAGTCCTCCTTCAAAGCATCCCTTTGATTGTACCTTGCTTGTTGCTTTGATTTGGCCTGAAACTGTAGATTAAATAGCAAACCGTGACCCAGAACCCAGTGAGGAACTCTCGTTTCTCCTTCAGCGCAGGCTCTGTGAAGAGACTCTGCATTTCAACGCAGTTCCCGTGAAGGCTACCTGCGTTGAAATTCAGTTTCCCTGTTATACAGGTGCGCTGATCCAGTTAGGCCTTGTGCAACTGGGGTTCTCTGCTCTGTTTTGCCTTGTTTTGATCTCTGATTTTTGCAGCCTGTAACCAGCATAGGTACCTGTCTGATAGCCCTTTTCTCTGCTTAAATTCCGCCTCCTTTTGTACAAAAGACTGTGAGTGTTTTTATGTGTTTGTGGCATCATTTACAGTTTCCCTTTGCAAGAGTGAAATAGTCATCCTGTAGCCCTTGATTCAGATCTGTTGATTGTGATCTTAGGAGAGAGTTCATTGGCTGTTTACAGTTGGTTATACATTCATTTTTGCTTTTGGTTTGAGTTTGTCTCTTTTGAGTGTCAAAACAAGTATTCATTTCAAAAATCATTAAGTTTTGTAATCTCTTCTACCCATTCTGATTTCGAAAAAGTAAACTTGTTTGTATTTGTCATTTAAAAGCAAATTCAAAGTTGTGCAAAAAGCTTTCTTTTTAGGCATCAATATTAAGCAAGCGGAAAACAAACACTTGCATTGTGCATTTGCATATTGATAGTTTGCATGATTGATTTAGGGAAAGTGCATTTAGAATGTGCTGATTGCTCTCTGAGAAAAGATGGTGTCTTTCTTTTCCCTTTGTAGCTAGGATTTTCATTGTTGAAAAAGAGATAAAATTTGCTTATCATCTTTTAGATTGCATTTAGGAAGTTGTCTATACATCTCGTGGTGAACCTCAAAAGGCAAACTTCTAAGAAAGATCAACATAAAATAAACTGAATGAACTTAATAACGCTTTGTAACATAACACACAACATAGAGGTCTAGGCTAGAGACGTGTTCCGGCGTCGTAAAGCCTGGTGACTGTCGATCTCGCTGATGGTGGGTGATTCCTCCTAAGGGACGATAGCGCCAGTACGGATTGTGCTCCCACGTACCGTCGAGTATATATTGGGAGACCCCTATAGGCATAAAACCTTTATCCTTAGGAAGCCGTGTCGGCCGCCCTACTAATCGCAATGCACTGAACACAACATTCAGGAAGATTGACCGCCCGTACCTTAAAAAGTATTCTGCGGTTTTGCGAAAAGTTTGGCACACCCTCTACCTAGAACTCCAGAGCAGTTCCTTTTGGCCTTTTTCAGACTCTGTAACGGAAAAAGTCCATCCGAGCATTTGTCACTTCGGGCTCGTTAAAACATCGAAGGAGACTAGAGTCATCTTTAGCTTTTTCTCGACTCTTTAAAATTGAAAAAGCAAGTTGTGTCTAAAAGCGTCTAAAATTCATTCAATTCGGAAATGTACTTCCCCAGTTTATTTTAGTTGATCGAGTAATCCACAATCGTGGAAGAAAGTCAATTGAAACCCCGTCGTTCGCGGAGACTTATGAGTCAACCGTCTTTGTCTCCGGAATCGAAGCCAGTACGGACAAAGCGAACTCGTTTAACCGGTTCCAAATCTCCTCTTAAAGTTAGAACAAGTGTTCCGACGACATCAGAGGTTCCGGTTACTCCAACCATTTCTGGAAACCCTGCCTCTACAGAAGAAGTTCAACAGCCACAGAGGGATAGTGATACTGATCCTAGTTTGAGAGTAAACACTTGTGTTACCGAACCAGTTCCATCAGTAACCGGTCCGGAGAGTGGTGCTCTTCAAACATCTGTCACGATCGATACAACCCCTTCTTCGGCACCAGAAATATTTTACGGACCTGACGGTCTTCCTCTTCCACCTGGTTTGATTGCAATTGAAGAAATTGTAGAAGACCCTCCAACAAGTACTCCAACTCACTTTGGAGTCGGGGTCACTCTATATCCTTCTTCAGAAGTTAGTCTACCACCAGCGGAAGTTCCTGTAGAATCGCTAGGGAATCTCTTGGATAGACTGAAAATGTCTGAACAACCGTCAACATCTAGGACTGTGGCACCTGACACAGCGATGGTAGAACTCCCTGTCGTCACTCCGACAATGTTCGCCGGCATACCATCTGTCCCAACTAGCTCTCAACCGCTGGAAGCAGCCCATTCAGGGGCTATTACGACAGTATGGTCCATTCTTGTTTGTTCTTCCGAAATAATACCTGGCAACTCTTATGTTTAAACTCGAAAAATTGATCCGTTTGGAGGTCAATTTGGGCAATCCGGTCCTCAAGGGAAAACAGTCCCTTTCAGTGCTGGATCACCACCGTATGGGGGGCAGTATGCCCTTTCATTACCCCCTCCAGGAGGCTATCCATACGGGAGTTCACAACAAAGTTCAGGTTACACTGGAATTGCTTCAAGTGGTTGGGTGCCTATGCTACCTCAACAACCAAGGGTTGTGTATTCAATGCAACAATGTGTACCTATGTCGAACATCCCAACTACACCAGCTATCGTGATAGTGTCGCAAGTTCAAACGTTGCCTGTTGTATGTCAACCTCAGATTTCTCAGGTTGTAATGCAACAACCCCTTGACCCTGCGACTCAACCACAATCGCCAACTAGTGGGGTGACACAGGTCCAAACGGGTACAATTACCCCACACCTTGGTCCAACGGTTAGTATAGCGCAACAGCACATGGCTTCTCAACCATGGCTGGTGCAATACCAACAACCACAATTCCAACAAGTATACCAAGGTTCTGAGCAGCAGATCTTTGCAAACAGTGGACAACCGTACATTCAAAACGGTCAAAATCAACCATTTTATAATGGTCTTGTCCACCAACCTTACCAGTCATACCAGCATCAGTTGCATTATGCTGGTATGCAAAGACCAACTGCTCAGGCGATCCCATCGTATCCTGGGTATGCTTCACCTAACCTGAGCCAGCAGTTACCATTCGTGGCAACTCTAGAGTTACCTGATTTACACCGGTTAACGAACGATCCCATTGCTTACGCCCCTTAGTGGCCAGCGATTCCACACAAACTTCCATCAGACATTCCTAAATTTAATGGAAATCCGGGTGAAGATCCATCGAATCACGTGATGACCTTTCATCTATGGTGTTCATCAAACACCTTAAACGATGATTCGATAAGGCTTTGCCTCTTTCAGAGGACGTTAACGGGTCCAGCGGCTAAATGGTATATTGAATTACCTAGAGCTTCGTTCGACAATTTCAGCACCTTAGCCACTACCTTTTTAACCCATTTTCAATTACCTATAAGGTATGAAACGGGAACGGAAATCCTTACCAACTTCAAACAGACAACGGCCACTCACATATCTGATCATATACATGAGTGGCGACGTCGTCGTAGGATGGTAAAAACATACGTTCCCGATCAACTGTTAGCTGAATGGTTTATAAAGTCATTACTTCCTACCATCACGGAAGATGTGGCCAAGGGGGGAGTCGTAACGGAAGAGCAAGTTATCGCTCGTGCGCAATATCTAGACTTGGTCTATACTCAGTCTGGCACGCTCTACGACAAAATACCTGACGCCCCTAGACCGGAATTCTCAATTCCTCCTCCTCCTAAATCAAACAATGACTCTCACGCCGGCGATGGCGTGATTGGCACGACAAACGCGAAATCGACAAAGGCTACATCCAAGAAAGCCCGTAAGGTTTCAGATCAAAATGCAAAAGACTGACTTCTTGCTTCAGAAGTAAATGCCGTATCAACAGATAAGGGCAAAGAAACCAAACAACCAGGAAGCAAGAAGAAACAAAACAAAGGGAAGAAGAAGAAACAGGATGAGTCATCACCTGAAAAAACTTCTTCAAACCCTCCTGGAAATAGGAAACCCCCTACCACAGGGTGTCAGATATGTGACGAGCGTCATTGGACAAGCGAATGTCCATACAAAGCTGAGCTGAAGAAATTCTTTAAGAGTTCGAAAACCTCAGCAGTGTTAACTGATCCGTTTCCAAATCCAGGAACAAATCTGGTTGATAGTGGAGATGCTTCCCTGTCTCAAGTGCTAATGTTGTCGGTTTCAAAACAGCAAAATGATGCTTTGATCTCGATAAGGAACAAAGACTATGGGAATCCACAGCTATCGAACAACAAGGATAAAGATTGACCAAGTAGTTCGACAACAACTTCGACAGAAGTTGTAATGCCACCAATAATACCTGAATTAACAATAAAACCGCCAAAGGGAGTAGTACACAAGTCGACATTTAATCCTCGCGCTAGGGCAGCGCAGCATTATAACATAGTGGAAGATTTGGCCCAATCGCCATCCGCTATGTCGACTCTTGAAGTACTACAGAATTGCCCATCCCAAAGGCAGGCTTTGTTATCAGCTATTGGTGGGGTTGACCCAAAGGATTCCAATCTTGTATCCTTCGATCATAAAGGATACGATCCTCAGTTGCCGGCTCAACTAGCTTTCCTTATTCAAGTGAAAGCCCTCAACAAAATCGTTCATCGAACGATTATTGATGAGGGGGCATCCACATGTATTATGTCGATGAGTTGCTGGAAAACATTAGGATCTCCAACCTTGTCGCGATCTTCGACAACATTAAAAGCATTTGATGGACGATCGTATACCCCATATGGTATCCTGAATAACTTGAAAGTTGAACTAGGAGGGAAAACAGTAGAAATAGATGTCGAAGTCATTGATGGGAACCTTGACTACAACATCCTACTAGGAAGACCATGGATCTATGCCATGGCAGCTGTCGTGTCGACCTATTTTAGAAAGATTGCATTCCCTTTCCAAGGAGGGATTACAATCGTTGACCAGCAAAACTTCCTCCCCAATGGTTCTCAAGTTACGGGAAGCATTCCAATGATCCATGGGAGCAACCATTCTCTTCAAAATATCGGAGTAGGCCTACTGAAAGACCCCACATTAATGGGAACTTTCGCGCTTCCACCTCCAATCTATATTGGAGAAGTAGCGTTGGTAGGAGCCTGCAACATGATATCTTCCGTACAAAAGATTTCAGAAGATGATATTAACATGGATCATGCAATGGTTTTGCCCCCAAGCCCAACGGAAATATTGTAGCAATCAATGTTCCTAGCTTGGGAGGTGAACCCAAATCAACGCTCATCGTGCGTTTGGGTAGATAGGTCTAGAGAATATGGTACCCCCTTGGATCCTTGGTCGCGAGTGCATGGAACCGACGAAGGAATCATACAATCAATGTTGATTGAGGGGGCACCATGGAATGATAGCCACCATCGTTCCCTTCTTCCGAATTGTGAAGAAGATACTCAGGATGACCTTTATCATCCTTCAGTCTTTGAATTCCTATCAAATACTGTAAATACGGTGGATTCCGAGCGGAACCTATCCAATATAGAAGAGACTATAGCCATAAATATCTCGACCAAAACAGATGTTGTAGAGAATATTTATGTCGGCAAATGTTGTTCTCCTTCAGAACTGGAGATATATAACGCTCTTTTTCGCAAATTCAGAGATGTCTTTGCTTGGTCATATGATGAAATGCCAGGCATCGACTCGAGTATCGTTGAACATGAAATTAAGATGTATCCTGATGTCAAACCAGTAAGACAACGGCTTCGGCAGGTGCACCCCAAGAAAGCCGCTGCCATTAAGGCAGAAGTTGAAAAACTTCTCCATGCTGGTTTCATCTACCCGGTTCCTCTAACCGATTGGGTATCGAATATTGTCCCTGTTATGAAAAAACAAGGAACAATTAGAGTGTGCGTCAATTATAGGGATGTAAATCAAGCTTGTCCAAAAGACAACTACCCTACACCCTTCATCGACCAGATAATTGATGAATGCGCCGGATGTGAAATCTTTTCATTTATGGATGGATTCTCCGGGTATAATCAAATAAATATCCGCCCACAGGACCAGTCAAAGACTGCATTTATTTGTCCGTGGGGCACATTCGCATATCGAAAATTACCCTTTGGTTTAAAGAACATCGGGGCGACGTTTCAGAGGGCAATGAATTATGCCTTCCATGACATTAAGAACATCGTTCAACCATACCTCGACGACCTTCCAGCTCACTCGCGAAAGCGGACTGATCATCCGCAGCATTTAAGAGCGATATTTCTACATTGCCGACACTACAAGATACGACTCAATCCACACAAATGTGTATTTTGCGTCAGTTCTGGTCGTTTACTTGGCTTTGTAGTCTCCAAGGACGGGATTCGTCTCGATCCCTGTAAGGTTCAGGCAATCATAAATTTGCCTCCACCTTCAAATTTGCTTCAGATTCAGAAACTCCAAGGGAAAGCAAACTTTCTGAGGAGGTTCATTCCAAATTACGCAGAACTTGCTAAAGGTTATACTCGTCTTTTGAAAAAGGATGTACCTTTTGTCTGGGATCAGGTGGTGCAAGCTTCCTTTAACGCTCTGAAAGATTCTCTAGTAAAAGCATCATTAATGTATGCCCCAGACTATCAAAGAGATTTTAACCTGTATCTGGCTGCAGTGGATACGACCATTGCTATGGTTTTAGTTCAAGAAGTCGATGGAATTGAACATCCTATATATTATTTAAGTAAAAACTTGAATGATACAGAAAGAAAATATTCTTACGTTGAAAAGCTAGCACTCACTGCTATTCAAGCGATACAGAGATTTCGACATTATGTCCTCTTTCGGAAAACTACCATTCTATCAGATTGCAACCCCATGACTTATATATTGTCGCGACAGTTGCTGGGGGGAAAATATTCAAAATGGATAACAATCCTTCAGGAGTTTGATCTGGAATTTTTAAAATCCAAATCAAAGAAAGCTTTGGTTTTCGCAAAATTATTATGCGATCTCCCATCGTCGTCCAACGATGAAACATCCCAAGAATCAATCGTGGATGAAAGTTTGTTTCTGATATCCACAAGCGATGAGTGGTATGGAGATATAATCGTTTATCTCCAAACCCAAAGATTTCGGCCAAACACCTCCCACTCAGAACAAAAACGTATTAGATACCAAGAAAAAGACTACATGATCGTCGGTGATGCACTTTACCGTCGTGGTGTCGATACGGTTCTGAGGAGGTGCCTCACCCATGAGGAAGCCGAAAAAGCCCTGAATGAGTGTCATTCAGGCGCCTGTGGGGGACATTAATCTGGTTATGCTACAGCACAAAAAATCTTACGAGCAGGATACTTCTGGCCAACCATGTTCAAAGATTGCATAACCGCAGTCAGAAGTTGCCATGCTTGTCAGATTTTTGATAGCAAAACCAGAAGACCTCCCGCTCCGCTACAGCCAATAGTAGCTGTGGGGCCTTTCGCCAAATGGGGCATCGATTTCATGACATGTAACCCCACCTCGACCGGGGGGCATGGGTATATCATAGTCGTGGTTGACTATTTTACCAAATGGGCCGAGGCGATGCCTACATTAGATAATAATGGTGAAACAGCTGCCCTATTCTTTTTCAATCATGTAGTCGCCAGATTCGGTGTACCACAGGCTATAGTTACAGATCATGGATCGCATTTTCGCAATCACATGATGGTCGAATTAGCTACCAAACTAGGGTTGTCTCACGACAGCTCTACCCCATATTATCCGCAAGCTAATGGGCAAGTTGAAGCAACCAACAAAGTCCTGAAGCGCATGCTGCAAAGGATGATTGGGGTTCACAAAAGAGGATGGCACCTAATCCTGTACTCAGCTTTGTGGGCCTACCGAACATCGGTAAGGAATGCAACTGGATTCACACCTTTCCAACTGGTGTATGGCCTGGAAGCAATCCTACCAATCCAGTGTGAAATCTCGTCTCTTAAACTCGCAATTGATCTCCTCCCCGGAACTTCAGAAGAAGAGGCTCGTTTGTTGGAGTTAATCCAATTGGATGAAACCCGTCGTGACGCCGCATTGGCTAACGAAGACATAAGAAACGAGTCAAGGCGCAGTTCGACAAGAATGTCAAACCCCATGTCTTCTCAGAAGGTGATTTGGTCTTGCTTTACGACCAAGAATCCGATAAATTGGGCGCTGGTAAATTTAAGTCTTTATGGATGGGCCCCTATATTGTTAAAAGGGTATTAGCAAAAGGAGCCTACGAGTTAATGGATTATGACGGAATTCCACTGGCGCAACCTCGTAACGGGTTGTACCTACAGCGTTACTATGCCTAATAGTAACCTGTATGCTTTTGTTACATTTTTGTTTTCGCTAAAGTGTTTATTTTGGTTAAGTAATCCACTTTTTACATTTATTGCAGATGTCAAATCCATTGGAACCATGTGTTGGATATGCCGACGGAGCGAGTCGTAGTTCGCGGAACCTATCCTCCGCAGCGTGGGCCATTTTTGATCCAAGTGGCGAGTTAGTAAGTTTCAGAGGTGTATGTATTGGTCAATCAACGAATAACATCGCTGAGTGTAGCGCGTTGATAGAACTACTCTCTGATGCCATCACCCATGGTATACGCCGACTAGTCGTCAGGCTAGACTCACAACTCGTAATACTACAACTCACTGGTATCTACTCTGTCCGAAATCCAGCTATTTATCGCAAGTTCCTAAGGGTTAAGATTTTGGAAAGACAATTTGATTTTATTCAATATCAACACATTTCCAAAAACTTAAACACATTAACCAACTCATTAGCAAACTATGTGTTAGATAGACATTTGCAAAATTGATAAAAAGAAAAGCATCATCAATGTTTCACATATGGATCACATAAACCAGAATAAAACTCCGAAAATAAAAAATATATATAGCTGTTTATGGTTTACATATAATGTTCTGTAACCAAGACAAAATCGGTCATATGACCCAAAAACTCAAAATGCTAGGGGGCACCCTAGTCTAATGATGCTCGTGATAGCAAGTCACGGCCTGTGCAATCATGCGCAAGAGACAAGTCCATCGTCTGGGCACACCAGTAGTATACCGCTGTAGCTGCAACGGCAACTCGTTAATCCTCATATCTGGAATATCGAGAGTAAGGCTCTCGACTTGCTCCTGCACAGCTGAAAGAGTCTCAGCCACATCAAGATCGCGAAGAATAACTCTCCCGACAGCCTCTCCTGCTGGGGCGACAATTGGCACTCTCGGACGGGCTACTGGGCCAACAGGACCAACATCTGCATGTACACATGAGTTTGATTAAAGTCTTGATAGAATAAAGCACAAGAACATTATAAACAAAAATAATAAACAGTGATATGGTCAGAGATTTTACCAATAGCACCCCACTGCTCGCCAGCCGGTAGTACTAAATCCGGATCACCCTGGAAATCCATGCCAACATATGGATACTGGGCATAAAACATCTCCTGATGATCGAACCACCTGAAGAAGGTATCAGAAAAGGAAATCTGAGACTGGCCTGCATGCCGAGACATGTGAACAACCCATCTCTGCATACGTGGTTCGGTAGGAGAAGGTAAGTCAAGTGCAATGTACTGAGGCTGCATCAGTGGTATCCTCTCCAAGGCAAAGGCGGTCAAAATAGAACCGAACCCAAAGTTCTTCAATCTTCTGGTCTTTACCTTGGTCAGCTATTCTTTCATCACCAGAAGTACTGCATCACACCAGTTGAACAATTTCGGTTGGAGGCATTCCAAGGCATGCTGCATATAGGACCTGTTGGCTACATGAAGAGAAGCGCTACTGGCCATCCTACCAAAAGTAAACAAGATAGCCCTGAGGGGCCTGTCGGTGACATCGCGGATGGCGATCTTGCCGTCTTTACTCGGCTGAGATCCTTCCCTACAATACTGGCGGACATAATCTCTCACAGAATCGCTCCCCCGGACCGAACCTGACAAAGAGATGGGGGAACCTCGCCTCGACAAACCAGTCAAGAAATAGATGTCCACTGCTGTCAAGGGGATGGACTTGCCCCTAATCTGAAAAACTTGGTGGTCGAGATCCCAAGCATTGAGCAAACACTGCAGTAGGTTGATCTGCTGTCTCATGCTAGAGATGCGGAAGAACTTCAGCAAGCCACAGTTCCTCAGCGCATTCACTGTAACTGGATCATGTAGGGAAATCATGTCCTCTTCTTCATGCTCTCGTTCTTGCCATGTAAGGGTCATTTTGCTCAAAGATCCCTGCAAAAAAAACAAGAGAAGGAGTAAGATCCTGATTTTGATGAAAAACAGGCAAAATTTTCATCAAAAAATGTGCAACAAGTTCTTCTTTTTTGCCCAATGCACCTGCAGGAGTGGTTCACCTGCGTTGAATGTCAAACTGCCTTCATACTGGCTGACATTCAGCGCAGGTTTCGCTAGGCACAGGGTGCGTTGATAGGAAAACGAGCTCATGAAACCCCAGGGGCTCAGAAAAACAGGAAAAGAGGCACAGAATGCAAAAAAGGAAACCATGAAAAGAAAGAGCTAGGGTTTAGCTCCTACCTGGTCCAGACGGCGCTGAGAATCGTCCACAGAATCTCTCGAAATCAGCTGATGAAAATCGAAGAGGAAGAGGCACCTCCAAAGCTCCAACAAACCAAGCGCAAATGAAATGGTAAAATGAGAGGTAAAAACACTTTTAATTGCTTTTCACGTAGTTCAAAGTAAAATATTAGTGCTTAGTTAACCTTTCTCTTACTTCGTTGTTTTATAGTTTATTTTGTTTTTGGGGTTTTGTTCTTGTTGGTTTTCTAAGGTCTTAAGAATACTTTTAAAGGACAAGTATGGATAAAGATTTCAAGACAAGGCCTATGTCCTTAATGGTAACTTCCAAAACTTAGCACTTCAAAAGAACTTAAAACATGTTATTGATGGAGTTAGTATTTAAACAAAAGTGTAAATATACAACTAGTTCAATCAAAATAAAATGCAATAATCAAATAATGAGAGAATGACTATGAGACCCAGTATCCTTGCTGCTTTAGCAAAAGGACAAGATGATTCTATCACGTCATTAGTTCATTAAAAGGCTATGTGCATCACTAATCTACAATCAACTTGAAAGCAATTTATGTACAATAATATACATGTTAAAAAGAAAATAAAATGCAGTAATTCAAACTGTACATTAATATACATGAAAATCAGAAAAAGAAATACAAGAAATTAAAGTGACAACTATACAAGGCAGGGGCCCCCTACCACCTATGAAATGAAATGCTTAAAGGAAAATAAAGACATCAAATAAAGAACTAATGACATCGGCCCAATATCTATGCTGCTGATTTAAAATGAAAATGAAATGTGAAATCTAAGTGACACTACATAAAGGAGACAAATCACACTACTTTAACCTTTTCTTAACCTTTTTGCCTTTCAGCTAGATTTATCATGTGATAACAGTTATGAACAAGTCAGCAATGTGAGTCTTAAAGCAAACTAAACCAAGCTGTACTAAGTGATATTTTGGCTCCAATAAAGTTATTTGATTATGAAAAAAGAACCATCAATAGATGAACAACTTGATATCTAAGAGCATAAAGTAAAGTGCAAGTTAAAGAAATGATACTAATGAAAATCAAACTAGAAAAATAAAGGTCAGCAACATAGACAAGATGATCACATATGCCATTAGTCATGAAATCAAAGCAAAATTAAACACACGCATGAATTAAAATTGTATGAATGAAAAATATAATCTACCTTACATTCTACAAAGCAATATTTACAAAATGAAATCTACCTAATATGCTCCATGACATCTACTTCACATCTCCTTCCATGTTGAGAACATCAAAGCTTTATTCAATTTCTTCAAAAGTGAAAAGTACAACAAAGCTCTCCAAAGCTTTCAAAAGCCATAGGACTAACAAGCTAAAAGGACTAAGAAAAAGACTAAAAGGGAAGACTAACTAATGAAGGAGAGAGATCTCCTATTTATACAAAAAGATGAGAGCCATCTCATTAATGAGAATCCATGAATCTCTCCCTCTACCTCTAGAGTCCTAATCAGAATAGGAACTGATAAGACACATGTCTTCTTAGAGTTACAATACAATTAGGATATGTGACACATATCCTCATGATCCCATGATTCTTTCCAACCAAATTCGAATTTGGCCTTAGAGTGCCACATAAGGGTCTTCTAGAAGCCTCCTTTCAACCTACACATGTCAACAATCTCAACCCATTTGTTAGGTATAAGCATATGCACATTACTTTCTAATGTTTAACCACAAATTCACTTAAAAGGCTTAGAAATAATAAATATTGGAAAAACATAAAGGTGGCCCAATGATAATGAAAGTGGGATGAATGTGGTGACATAGTAGTGAAATGGAGGTGAAATGGAGGTGATATAATGGACATAATAGTGAAAGTATAATGCAAATGAATGACATTTTCAAGACTCAACATACCCCCAACTGAAGCTATTGCATGTCCTCATGCAATATATATTACATTAACTCTTTTGATCCTTGAGCTTTGGCTTAACTTTGCATGATATCATTTGATAATTTCATATTTCTGCAAAGTGTTTCACTTGAATTGCAACATGGTTGGTTCTTGTATTACAACCATTTTTTTTTTTTGTTGCCTTCTATTTTGATCTTTGAACTTTGCATAATGATATTTTGATTATTATTGCAAAGTATATCTTTATTAGATTGCATGATGGTTGGTTCTTGTGTGACAACCATGATTTTGTTTGTATCCAATTTATCCTTTAAGCACTTTTTCAAAAGCCATTGTATGCTCATAATAGCAATATAATAATTAATATATGTTGGAAGTATGTGAGCTCTTGAATATGATATGGACATGGCAAGATATGAATATGAATGTATTCCCCCCCCAACTGATGGTATTGACAATTTTATGAAATGAGGAAGAGAAATGTTTTTCCAACAATTATCATTCTAGCTTTTTATGGAATACTATGGTTAAAAGTTAGAAAATTCCGTACCTTCACTTACCCTTTGGAATGGATGAGTTGTATGTGTGGTGGCTGAAAACTTCTGATCATTTTCTTCTTCAAGTGGCTGATCAAGAGGAGTCATGGATAGAGAGATAAGATGACTTTTTATTGCTTCTACTAAAACTTGCTGAATCTGCTCCAAAATACTGAAAATAATAGTCTTCATGTCTTCAAAACTCATTGGCACAATTCCTACTATGTGAAAAGATGTTCTGATGTCGAACATAGTAGGAAATTGTTGGCTTAGTGGCCATTAATGGATGCCACTAGTCAACACGAGAACTCTCACCATTGATGACAATGAGAGTCAAGATGCCCAAACACATCTTGCTAGGTACGAATGAATTTGCTGATATCGAGTCACCTAGAAGATCCAACGAACAAGGGACATTAATGTATTCCCATTGTTTGTCAGAATGAGGACTTGCCATTAAGGCATGCAAGCCTCAAGGTGTTTTTACAAAGAACTTAGACTCAAAGGACTATGGACTCAATAATTTGCATTGAAGCAGGGCTTATTTGCAGAATGAAAATGACAAGGAATGGAAAATGGAAATGGAAAATGGCAATGGAGAACAGAAATGGCAATGGAAATAAGCATGTGAATGAGCCTCTTGCTTTTATTTGTGGGTTATGAATGGATAAAAAGAGATGGAAAGTGTATGTGAATGAAAATGGAAAATATGGAGTGGAATGAGGTGAATGGTTTATTATGAAGTATGGATGTGATGGAGACAATAATATCTGAAAGTTTTTCAAGTGTTTGGATCTGATTTTGCATCAACATATTTCCTCTTTGTTGCTGATCATCCTCTTATGAAACAAATTGGTCTCTTAGAGAGACACCATTCTCTTGTAGTCATTTGTCCTTCCTCCTGAAACCTGCAAAAAAACTAATACTTCTTCTGCAATGGAATGTAAGATTATCAAAGGAGAGAGGTGATCAATCTCTCTAGTTATGATATTTACACACAAAACTAAGAATTTGTATTAATGAAACAAGTTCTCAAAGGAAAAATCAAAAGAATTTATACCTGCTTTGGAATTAGTGCCTCAAGTTGATGTTGCTTCTTTTCAGAAATTATTTCATTATTTGCCATTTCAAATTCTAATGATATATTTCTCACTGTATAGATCTTGTTGAGATCTTTCCAATGGTACTTAAATCATCAAAATCTGATTTTGTATGAGAAAGATAGGCTGATTTGAACAATGAGGTTTTTCTGGCTGCGGAATTGGGGAACAGCTCTGTAGCTAAAAATCTTGAATAAAAAGTTAGCCATTCATCTTTCATCATCAGTCCAAAATTAATCAATACCTTCAGAAAAGTGAGAAAATAACTTGTTCATTTCATTGATTCAAAATTATTATTTTTTCTTGACATGCAGCGACTTAGTGTGGCGACTTTGTGATAACACACAATTTGACTTCCCTTTGACCGGGGTATTTTTCATCAAATTTGATCGAATGAATAGGACACCATCCATGTACCAACATTTCCCTAGCTACCCATGTGACTTGTTTTGCTTGATGACACCTGCAACCTAGAGTTTAACAAAACAGCTGCGGAAACGCTGTATTGGCTGCGGAAAGCCTGTGTGAGCTGCGGAAACGCTGTATTGGCTGCGGAAAGTGCAGAGTGTAGTAATTACAACAAAAACCTCAGATCATATCAGGGGATCATATGACAAAAAGTCCATAACAAAATTATTTTGATCCTTTGGAGTCCAAATCTTAATGTTTTGTTGTTTTTTTTTTTTTTGTGACATGAATTTCCTATATGGGAAGATGACCGCATCATTCTCTGCTCTCTCAAGGGCAGCAACAGCAGAGTATATCTCTCAAGGGCAGCAACAACAGATTTTGTAACAGCAAAAGCAGCAGCACATGGTGAAGAGGCAGGCATTATGGACATGGGCTTTTTCGTCAATAATATTGATGCAAGATTAATTTAGTAGGATAGCCCTAACAGGTTGCCCATATGTAGCAGAGCCATAACCACCAAATTCATGTAAAGTGGCTATAAGATGGTTACAAATGACGGCATGTACAAGTTCAACCTGTTCTCGAACTTCATTTGACAATCCAAGTTCTACATAAGCCAATTCACTTAAAGCCTGCTCCAACTGAGTAGTTACACTATGAAATTTGCCTGCGGCTTGCTTTCTTCCTAGAACCATGAACAGCTTGCTGCTCTCGTGGCCAAACTTGAGGGTCTCCATAGCATGTTTAAGAGCCAAGCGCAGAGATGTCAAGGCCTGCAAGGTATTATCCTTAAGCAGGGGATCCTTCAAACATGATTTTCTCCCAACATCTAACCGACAACGACTTCATGGGATTTAATGGCAGAGAGTCGTGTTCAATTGGAACACGTCTCTAAACAGGTTTGAATTGAATAAGAGGGAAGGCATGTAATTGGTTTTATATGCCAGTATGTAATTGATCCCAATTAGAATTCCTTCCCTCAGGCACGCGGAGTTAATCCATTAATCAAACTATCAGTTTAATAACTCAATTTTTCACGCGGCGGCAAAAAAGAGGCTCTAGAGAACCGAAGATTTCTCCCAGACCACCACAAATTTCTTCGAACTTTTTCTGGGTTATCTAATTAACCCACCTGGAAAAAAAACCCATGTTTTAGTTTTTTAAAATTCGTCACCATTTGGTCAAATCGAACGTTTGAAGTTTGACGTTTTTTCTGCTGTTACGTTTTTTCCTGAGTTTTACTGTTCTCACTGTTCTGCCTTTTATGAATTTGCATTCGTTTTTCTTGTTTGATCTACTGTTTTGCAGGTGTGTTAGACAGGTTCAACCCTACTAATACAATACAATCCACTTGCAACCTATACTGGTGGTCAGGAATCGAAGAGGTGAAGAACATATTGCAACAAGCACACTAAGGATTGATGCTGCTTGACCACTTCGACCAACATTAATTCCCTCAATCACAAGCAAGTCAGTCTTACAGTAGATAGAAAAATCTTCACAGTTGTTCTTAAAGACATTGTACAACCCAAATCCTTTCTGAAATAAGTATGTCGCTCTATGCACCACAGTTTCAGCTGGGTCTTCATCAGCGAGTGTGCAAGTTCCACCTCGAACTTTTGCAAGAAAGAAGGCAGGATTTCAAAATGGTACAGCGCTCCTCCATCAAGGAAACAATCAAGGCAAGAACAGATTACTCCATTTTTGTCTTATTGATAGCCGCATATCTAATTACAAGAATCATATATGATATGTATGAAGAGAATACATGAAACTGATAGGAAGGAAGCAAGTATTAACACTCCAAAGTCCTTAGGGTCTGAGACAATCATTCCCATGACATAACCCAGCAAGCCCATGCATGATTGAAGAGAGTTTTGAACCCCAATTGAAACCACACATGGCAGCAAAATCCACCACTGAATCCAAATGGACCAAAGCTTGATCAGGGAGGCAAATTTTTTATTGAAGCCATAGCAAAAACTAGAAATGGAGATAGCCATAGATTTTTTTTCTTTTCTGAAATTGTGAATTTTTATATTGCTTAGTCATTCCTGCATTTTCATTTTATTGCACTAACATCTTGACTGTAAGTTTGAAAAACAGAGTGGTATCAGCTGCGGAAACCAGTATCACAGCAACCACTTAGCTAAATAGAGATAGTTAGGCAATCTTAATGGAAATGATCATGGGGAAATAACTTTTATTGATGAAATGGATGGCATGGAGTGAAAATGGAAATGAAATGAAGTTTATTTTTTTTCTTCTCCCTTTTTTTTTTTTTTTTTTTTTCTTGAATCAATTGAAGTGATGGGGTTTATTTTGTCTCCTATTTTTTCTTAACAATTCTTTTTCTGATCCTCCAGATCACACAAAGTGCAGGAGAGCATACTCAAGAATTATTAACTTTTTTTTTTCAGATGTAAGAAATAAGGTCTCCTAATTACACTTCCCCGGCAACGGCGCCAAAATGTCTAGTCAATTTAATGTCTTAAATTTCTCTACATAATTATCAATCCGGGTATCGTAAACTGATGAAGTGTGGTGCACTATATGTGCTTAGTTAACCTTTCTCTTACTTCGTTGTTTTATAGTTTATTTTGTTTTTGGGGTTTTGTTCTTGTTGGTTTTCTAAGGTCTTAAGAATACTTTTAAAGGACAAGTATGGATAAAGATTTCAAGACAAGGCCTATGTCCTTAATGGTAACCTCCAAAACTTAGCACTTCAAAAGAACTTAAAACATGTTATTGATGGAGTTAGTATTTAAACAAAAGTGTAAATATACAACTAGTTCAATCAAAATAAAATGCAATAATCAAATAATGAGAGAATGACTATGAGACCCAGTATTCTTGCTGCTTTAGCAAAATGACAAGATGATTCTATCACGTCATTAGTTCATTAAAAGGCTATGTGCATCACTAATCTACAATCAACTTGAAAGCAATTTATGTACAATAATATACATGTTAAAAAGAAAATAAAATGCAGTAATTCAAACTGTACATTAATATACATGAAAATCAGAAAAATAAATACAAGAAATTAAAGTGACAACTATACAAGGTAGGGGCCCCCTACCACCTATGAAATCAAATGCTTAAAGGAAAATAAAGACATCAAATAAAGAACTAATGACATCGGCCCAGTATCTATGCTGCTGATTTAAAATGAAAATGAAATGTGAAATCTAAGTGACACTACATAAATGAGACAAATCACACTGCTTTAACCTTTTCTTAACCTTTTTGCCTTTCAGCTATATTTATCATGTGATAACAGTTATGAACAAGTCAGCATTGTGAGTCTTAAAGCAAACTAAACCAAGCTGTACTAAGTGATATTTTGGCTCCAATAAAGTTATTTGATTATGGAAAAAGAACCATCAATAGATGAACAACTTGATATCTAAGAGCAGAAAGTAAAGTGCAAGTTAAAGAAATGATACTAATGAAAATCAAACTAGAAAAATAAAGGTCAGCAACATAGACAAGATGATCACATATGCCATTAGTCATGAAATCAAAGCAAAATTAAACACACTTGCATGAATTAAAATTGCATGAATGAAAAATCTAATCTACCTTACATTCTACAAAGCAATATTTACAAAATGAAATCTACCTAATATGCTCCATGACATCTACTTCACATCTCCTTCCATGTTGAGAACATCAAAGCTTTATTCAATTTCTTCAAAAGTGCAAAGTACAACAAAGCTCTCCAAAGTTTTCAAAAGCCATGGGACTAACAAGCTAAAAGGACTAAGAAAAAGACTAAAAGAGAAGACTAACTAATGAAGGAGAGAGATCTCCTATTTATACAAAAAGATGAGAGCCATCTCATTAATGAGAATCCATGAATCTCTCCCTCTACCTCTAGAGTCCTAATCAGAATAGGAACTGATAAGACACATGTCTTCTTAGAGTTACAATACAATTAGGAGATGTGACACATATCCTCATGATCCCATGATTCTTTCCAACCAAATTCGAATTTGGCCTTAGAGTGCCACATAAGGGTCTTCTAGAAGCCTCCTTTCAACCTACACATGTCAACAATCTCAACCCATTTGTTAGGTATAAGCATATGCACATTATTTTCTAATGTTTAACCACAAATTCACTTAAAAGGTTTAGAAATAATAAATATTGGAAAAACATAAAGGTGGCCCAATGATAATGAAAGTGGGATCAATGTGGTGACATAGTAGTGAAATGGAGGTGAAATGGAGGTGATATAATGGACATAATAGTGAAAGTATAATGCAAATGAATGACATTTTCAAGACTCAACACACATTTTGGTGTAGTCATCAATAAATGTCATCATATATTTATTTACATTTGCAGAAGGAATAGGCATTGGACCATGTAAATCTGAATGAATGAGTTCAATTTTTCTATGTGCTCTTGAATGTGAATCATGAAAAGACTGTTTGTTATGCTTTCCTAGAATGCAAGCATCACATTGCTTAAATTTCCTAGGAATTGTAGGCAAACCAGTAACACCATTTTTCTTCAACAAGCGGAGGCTATCATAGTTCAAATGTCCAAATCTAGCATGCCATATAAACTTGATGAAAGTGTACCTTCTTCATAATGAGAATTGTATGAGAGATGTTGTGCACAAGCAGAGGTACCTTGTGGCTTGAGAAGCCTTTCTTCTTCTATTCCCCTCATGACAAGTGAGTGGTCAGATGCTTTTCTCACCTCAAGCTTGCCATCAAACATATGAATGGAGTGGCCTTGCTGGTGGAGGTGGACCAAAGACATCAAGTTTCTCTTTAGCTGTGGGATATATAGAACATGATGCAGAAGGAAGTCTAGAAGACCAGGAAATTTAAGCCTGATTGTGCCAAGCCTTAATGGCTTGATTTTTGATTGGTCTGCAAAGTATAATGCTCCATCAAAATTGTCAGTAAATTCTTCAAAAAAATCTTTTCTATGAGTCATGTGGCAAGTTTCTTCTGAATCAAGCAACCAATCATTTTTCCAAGAAGCAAGTGAAGCATTAAATACATGGAAAATTTTAGGGGCGAATGTTCGCCCTTTGGCGAAATTAAGGGGTTTTAAATTTTTAGTGGGCGAATATTTTGTATCATAGTACATTTTTACAAATCACCTCAAATAGCCCACCTTATTTTAAGGGAGAGGGTATAAAAGGTAAATTTAGCCCTTGAAATTAGGAGTTACAACCTTCCATTCGCCCTAATTTTCAAGAATAGGTTTTATTTAAGTGAATCCTATGGGCCAAATACCATATTTATAAAAGAGGTGTGGTAAATTAATAAAAATATAAATAAATGAGAGGTATGGTAAATAAATAAAAACATTTTTTATATTTACTCCATAAGTCACCTTATATACACACAAGGGTGTAAACAAATAAAAATATAAGTAAAGTGGAGGTATGGTAAATAAATAAAAATATAAACAAATAAAAATATAAGTAAAGTGGAGGTATGGTAAATAAATAAAAATATAAATAAACTAGACGTATGGTAAATAAATAAAACCTATTTTTATATTTAGTCCATAACCCTCGTTCAATTTATGAAGGCTCAAAAAAGAGGTTTTATTTAAGTGAATCTTATGGGTCAAATACCATATTTGTAAAAGAGGTATGGTAAATTAATAAAAATATAAATAAATGAGAGGTATGGTAAACAAATAAAACATTTTTTTATATTTACTCCATAAGTCATCTTATATTTAAGAACACTCAAAAAATGCGTTATATTTAGGTGAAACCTATGGGCAAAATACTATGAGACATACCATGGGCTAGATTATTATTAATACCATGCAAAAAAATATCATTAACCCTAACATTAGTATTAATAAAAATAAAAATGGCACATGGTATTGACCCATGGTATTCACTTGGAATGTAGCCTATTTAAATGGGGGAATTAAACCATCATAGATCCATATTTACTCTGGATCTACTAACCTCCGAGAGGTATCAAATATCGTGATATGTGAACTAGCATAGAGTGAAAAAATATTTGATCCCTCTCGGGGCTTGGTGGATCAAGAGTAAAAATGAATGTTGTAATTTAACGTATGTTAAGCATTTTAGCTTGGTTAAAATAAAAAATAAAATAAAAATCAACTATTAATTTTATTAATTTTTATAAATTACTAATAGTAATTTTTAAGCTCCAGGTTTATGATAACCCATGGTATTGACCCATGGTAATACCATGGTATTCATGTGAGCATAGACTATTTAAAGGGGAAATGCTATCATCTTAGATCCATCTTAATTCTGGATCTCCCAAGTGCTTAGAGGGATAAATAGATTTCATCCCCCTAAGAGTGGTAGATGTGGAGTTAAGATGGATATAGGTTGGTTTTTATGATAATGAAGATATTAAATAGACTTAGGAAATTATATTGTAAAAACATTTTAAGTTGAATGGTTAAAGCATAAACATTGGACAAGTATATTTGTATACTTCTGTTTTAAATTGAAACAAATCCAGGGCTAAAAGGAATGGATTGATTGCACTAGTCATCCTTCTATAACTTTCCAACATAGGCTGGAGTATACAGATTGTAATTTGGGTAATTTTTCTAACTGCAAACAGGAACATACTTGTGTATTGGCAGGGTGGTTACGAGGTCCCTAGAAGTGATGAATTTGAATTTTTCTTAGTTTTATATATAGTATTAGGTTTTTTCTCATGCTTTCTATGAATGATACGGGTGAATTTTATCCTACGCCCACTAGGTTATTGATATGTAATTTCGGTAATTTTGATTTCAAAAGATATTTTAAAGAAATGCAATGATTTCATTTGTGTATTCAATAAACAAAATATTCTAAGGAAATTATACATTTGTGGTTTACCTATACAGATTCGATGGAGAAGTATTAGTGGTGTGACATCAATTGTCCTCAAGCAGAGGCTTTAGTTTTATTCTTTTCTGGAAGCAAATACTTTCTTCCAACATTTTTGAGTTCCATGAAAAATTTGAAAGTCCTAATACTATTCAATTATGGGTTCAAGAGAGACATAGTATTCAATTATGGGTTAAAGAGATCCACACTGAATGATCTATCGGCCTTATCTTCACTTAGTTTAAGACTATTCACTTGGAGAGGCTGCATGTGCCCCCACTTCAAGAGCATAGTAAAGTCATGTAGAACTTAGAGAAGCTATCTTTAAGCTTTTAGTGATGATTGGAAAAATGCCCGGGTTCAATAACACCCAGTCGAGCATTAAGCTTCCAATAATGCTAGATTTTAACCTGGATCACTTTTGTGATTTCGAGGAGATGCCCCCTCGTATTTGTGACACATTTTCAGTTGTGAATTGGACTATTACTAACTGTCATTTCCTTCGAAAATTACCTAATGATTTGGGGAACCTCAACTCATTAAGAATGTTAAGGAAGGAAAGAAAGTACATTATGCTAAGTTCTCTTATGCTTTTCAAGTTTTTCTTGGATATCTACAACGTTTCAGGTAGGAAAGTACATTCTGTTAATGAAAATTTGTCTTGATAGAAAGGCCCAATTTCAAATTCTAATGCTTTCAAAAAACATTGTATAACTGTAATGTTTCTAAAAGGAAATCATATTTTTTCAATTTAAGTATCATGATCCCATATTCCAACTTATTTTTTAGTAACCCATTAGGCTTTGTAGCTTTGAATAAATCCATGTCTTTTGATAAGATCCTCTTCCAAATTAGAATGCAGTTTCCTTTTGGCAATAACCACATACAATGTCTGATTTGTTATTGAGAAAATAGAGGTTGTGAAACAAGCCTGTGCCATACAAGGACTTGATTCATTGATTATGTATCAATTATGGCTCTTGATGTAACAATGTCTTGATTTTGTTGCTTGAAAATAGAGGTTATGCTTTACTATTTCACATAATTTCTTACAATCTTTCCATAAGTTTTGATTTGTAATCTCAGTCACTGAGGGATGACAGTAATGACAAAGGTAATATTCCATGGTTTGAAGTTCCCCTCTTACTAAATATTTAAATATATCACCACATTTTCATTGTTAGTTAAAGGAATTGAATTTGATTTGTAAACAATTCATTGCTTGATTTATAGATTTTAATTTTTTCCCTTTTTAATTTTTTTCTCAGATTTGGTATGAGATACCTTCCAAGATTTGGGTTCCCTAGTTTCCCCACCATAGCTACGAGGTTCAGATGCTATCATTAAATATTCTTGAAACGTTACAACTTTTCCAGTAAGTGTGCTTTGAAACATTGTTGTTGTTTTTCCATGGTGTTAATGCAAATAAGCACTACAGCTAGTGCTATTATTTAGATTAAGTGCCAAAATCTAGGTGGTCCTGTAATGATGGAGTGATTTTTTTCTAGCTACTAAGGCCATATGCATTTTTATCTCTTATGTTGTCCTGAGATATTCAAATTCAGAATAAGAATTGAGGTCTCGTTTCCACTGTAGATTGCAGTCAGTTTCTTGAACATAATATATAGTATATTATCTTTTACTAATCAAATGTGGATGTGATCCCTCGTAGGAAAGGAAATTCAAAGTGACTTTGATTTCACATTGATTTGTCAAAACATCCACACAGGAAAGGAGATTCAAAGTGACACTGATTTCACACTGATTTGTCAAAATGGAGGCAAGAGAAAAGGAAACTTTGTATTCAACAATGCTCTTAATTTCATATGTACATGCACAGACATATTAGTAGAAAATATTGAAGGGTTGCCTAAGTAATATTTTCCATTCCATTACATTCTTTACAACTTGTAAATAAATAACTCGGAACAATTCATTACACTACTTGTTATTCTTTATTAATCAGTGGTTAAGATTTTGATATTGAACTGGCTAAGATTTTTCTTCCTTTTGTGAAATTGTGTGTTCTATAATGCTTCTTTTCCATTCACTATGTATAACATATAAAGTGTGTCTAATGGAGTAGGAAGATTGGAAAGTCTAGTGATCCTTGAACTATGTTACAAGGCAGAAACCCAATGGGGCAGGGTGGGTGGATCCCCACAAAGGGGTCACAAATACCAAAGTTGATATTTGCTAGTGTCTTGAGCTAGAAAATTTCATTTGGACCTTTACCCTTGTATTAACAATGAATCTGGAGAGGATTCTAATATTATCTTTATAAGATTTATATTAGTTAAGATTGATGAATAAAATTCATGAGACATGAGCTAGGATGTCCTTGCAAGGTGGTTGTTGATTATTGGAAGCTATGATGGCCATTATGTCAGGCTAGGTGGTCGCACTACCTTGATTGTGACCACGATTGTGATCAAGATGGAAGACTTCATAGCCTAGATTGATTATTTAGCAGTGATAGTTAGTGGGCTCATTCAAAAAAGCTTCTATTTCACTAATCCTTTTTTATAGAGTTTTCAGAATCAATTTCCAAAGGTTTTAATTACACTATAGAGTTGAGTTCTGAGAGAGTTGTGATTCACAATGTTAAGTATAGCAACTATGACACTTGAATGAAGACAAGCATAGTACAGGTATTAGACTCTGTTATAAGCTTACCTGCATATTATAAGGGACTTGGTTGGCCTTTTTATAATTTTATAAACAAGCTCCATGTCGTGGAAATGTGAAAAAAAAAACAGTGATATTGCCACCATGTGGCTCTTGTCATATACGGTTTTATACTTTTTCAAAAAATTCTCTAAGAGTTCACAATGCTAAGATTCACTAGGACTTTACAAAGTTTTATTATTTAGTGAAAGACTCGCCAAGATCTTACAAGATTTTATAATTGAGTAAAATATTCGCCATGCCTGGTGAGAGATTCGCCAAAAATATATATATATATATATATATATATATATATAGATATATATATATATATATATATATATATATATATATATATATATATATATATATATATATATATATGGTTTCTTTGTTGTTCAATTTTGTCCCATGGTAACTTGCATGTAGAGGCATCATGTGATCCATTTCTTTTGCAACGTATGCAGTGAAAATCTACCTTTTCTCCTTGAGAGTGTCTACCCCCCTGCCTCTAAAATATCTTCCTCTTCCTCTTTGACCACCTCTTCCTCTGGAAGAATCTTGAGCATGATTCTTTTCTTTATGAGCAAGGCACAAAACCTCTTTAGAAGATTTAGGGGTTGTCTTCTTTCCAAAAGCTTTCTCTCTTTCAACAAATTTTTTCACAAGAGAGTCAAAGGTAATATCTTTGAGATTTCGATTTGCTTTCAATGACTCAAGATAATTGGAGTAAGTAGGATAAAGTGCCTTGAGAAAATCGAAAAGAGGAATATCCAAATCAACCTTAGTGGCTTTGATATCATGCATTATAGATTTTACTTCAAATGCATGAGCAAGAGGATCATTATTTTGTAATTCAAGAATGAAGAGTTTAATCATGAGTTGAACAACTTCAAGTGCAGAATGTGAGTCATAGAGTTCTTTCAGCTTTTGTAAGGCTTTGAAAGCAGTTGAAAATGGTGTAATATGGCGACTCACTTCTTCACTTATAGATGCTGCAATTAATGCATAGGCTTTGCTGTTCTTATTGTCCCAAATGGCGAGCTCTTTGCTGAGGTAGGCTGTTCTGGCTCTTTGTCTCCGTCTCCAATACACACTCCTTTCCACAACTCATTGACAATGAGGGTGTGTTTTATCATCGGTGTTATAGACATTTTTGCGCCTTACAGCTATAAGCATGAAATGTCCATAATCCAAGGGATCCAAAGTCCCTAAACATGTTGTTCCTACCCCTAGAGGAACAAGGCTAACAAACCACAACAATTCACAGAAGTTCTCCACCAGAAACTGCTCAAAAACAAGTCAATTCAGGATCAATTCAGAAGCTCCACTAGCTTTTTGCGTTGAAATGCAGAGGCTACACTGGCTAGTTGCATTGCAACGCAGGTGGAAGCACTACCAGGGTGCGCTGAGCGGGAAATGACAAATGTCAGGGTCGCTTGTGAGAGGTGTCAAGACTGTGGAAGCTTCCAGAATCTTCCTCCATGACACTTGCCTTGCTGAGTTCGACTAAGTGATGAGTAAGAGGCTCTTAGTCTCCAAGTGGAAGTAAGAACTGACAGAGAGAGAGGACACTAGTTAGATCACAAGATGACTCATCCTCACTCCAAACATCTATATATGGATCTCTTCTCCATGATATCGAGAGGCTGGAATTTTGTTATTGCAAAGAATTGCTGTTGGTTTGAGATTGGAAACATTGGGTGCTTAATGCTTTGAAGGGAGGTGAAGATAGGAATTTCATTTGCTGGGAAGGAGATGCTGGATTGGAACTCTCTTGGTTGTATCTCCTCCTGAACCTTGTTATTCATCAATAAAGCTATCTTAGTTTCTCCTATATGCTGATGTGTCTTTGATGTATGATTGCATTAGTGTATTTAGTTTATTTCTAATCCTGAACTAGTTATGAATATGAATCTATGTCTTTGTGTAGTGTTCCCTTCTTGTGATCTTGCAGGAACCTGTTGAAGCTGGGCGAGCGAGAAGGCAAGTAGCTGGGAACTCTCAAAGAGAAGAGAAACTGGATCGAGGGACAAACGGAAGACACCGGTTAGTCCATCCATCTCTCTTCATTCTTAATTCATAAAGGAAGAATACTAGAATAGCTATTTCTGTTTGTTGCTAAGGCACTGTCACACCTTAGGTGGATAGGATCGTCCTGCATAGGCATTTTTCCCCACAAAAAATTGGCGACTCCACTGGGGAGATCTGTTTAGTCATTTTATTTGTGTTTCTATCATTGTTTGTTTCATAGACTCAACAACAGCAATCGAACTGCATCTGCTATTTTCAGATGCAAAGTAGACAGCTGCTGCTTTGATCCAATCACTGGATTTGTCTATGATCTAAACAATGGACTCACAAATGATTTGATGATCCTTTGTGATAGATCTTAGCCCTCCTTCAAAGCATCCCTTTGATTGTACCTTGCTTGTTGCTTTGATTTGGCCTGAAACTGTAGATTAAATAGCAAACCGTGACCCAGAACCCAGTGAGAACTCTCGTTTCTCCTTCAGCGCAGGCTCTGTGAGGAGACTCTGCATTTCAACGCAGTTCCCGTGAAGGCTACCTGCGTTGAAATTCAGTTTCCCTGTTATACAGGTGCACTGATCCAGTTAGGCCTTGTGCAACTGGGGTTCTCTGCTCTGTTTTGCCTTGTTTTGATCTCTGATTTTTGCAGCCTGTAACCAGCATAGGTACCTGTCTGATAGCCCCTTTTCTCTACTTAAATTCTGCCTCCTTTTGTACAAAAGACTGGAGTGTTTTTATGTGTTTGTGGCATCATTTACAGATTCCCTTTGCAAGAGTGAAATAGTCATCCTGTAGCCCTTGATTCAGATCTGTTGATTGTGATCTTAGGAGAGAGTTCATTGGCTGTTTACAGTTGGTTATACATTCATTTTTGCTTTTGGTTTGAGTTTGTCTCTTTTGAGTGTCAAAACAAGTATTCATTTCAAAAATTGTTAAGTGTTGTAATCTCTTCTACCCTTTCTGATTTCAAAAAAGTAAACTTGTTTGTATTTGTCATTTAAAAGCAAATTCAAAGTTGTGCAAAAAGCTTTCTTTTTAGGCATCAATATTAAGAAAGCGGAAAACAAACACTTGCATTGTGCATTTGCATCTTGATAGTTTGCATGATTGATTTAGGGAAAGTGCATTTAGAGTGTGCTGATTGCTCTCTGAGAAAAGATGGTGTCTTTCTTTTCCCTTTGTAGCTAGGATTTTCATTGTTGAAAAAGAGATAAAATTTGCTTATCATCTTTTAGATTGCATTTAGGAAGTTGTCTATACATCTCGTGGTGAACCTCAAAAGGAAAACTTCTAAGAAAGATCAACATAAAATAAACTGAATGAACTTAATAATGCTTTGTAACATAACGCACAACATAGAGGTCTAGGCTAGAGACATGTTCCGGCGTCGTAAAGCCTGGTGACTGTCGATCTCGCTGATGGTGGGTGATTCCTCCTGAGGGACGATAGCGCAAGTACGGATTGTGCTCCCACGTACCGTCGAGTATATATTGGGAGACCCCTATAGGCATAAAACCTTTATCCTTAGGAAGCCGTGTCGGCCGCCCTACTGATTGCAATGCACTGAACACAGCATTCAGGAAGATTGACCGCCTATACCTTTAAAAGTATTCTGCGATTTTGCAAAAAGTTTGGCACACCCTCTACCTAGAACTCCAGAGCAGTTCCTTTTGGCCTTTTTCAGACTCTATAACGGAAAAAGTCCATCCGAGCATTTGTCACTTCGGGCTCGTTAAAACATCGAAGGAGACTAGAGTCATCTTTAGCTTTTTCTCGACTCTTTAAAATTGAAAAAGCAAGTTGTGTCTAAAGCGTCATTAAAATTTATTTTAACGGAATAATCAATCACCCTTATTCCCGCGTTGATCTTTCAGTTGAGAAAATGGAGCCCTCCAACCAAGGAATTCCCCTTGGTGGAAGTCCTAGTCCCTTCTCCTCTTGGGGAGATGTTGGAGCGCCCCATATGGCCACATTGTCGCTTCCAGGACTGACAATCGGCTTGCCTGTCTGGCTCTTCTCAACTAATGTTGTTCAAAACACCACCATTCCTGAACAATCGAATAAGCAGTTAGACCAGTCCAGAGCTGCCCACCAGCCTTCCACTTCCTATAATTCTTCCTCTCCTCCTTCCTCTTCGCATGATGGAGCTGGCCAAGCCAAAAGCCAAGATCCTAAGGAGAAGAAGGAGAAGAAGAAGAAAGAAAAGAAGAAGAAGGAGCCAAAAGCGACTGGGGGAAGCGAATGGAGTCTAATGAAAATCCACACACTGCACTGACCAGGCCTAAATCGCCATGTGTCATATGCAAGGGAGACCACTTTCACAGAGATTGTCCTTGCATCCCTCAGATACTAAGGGACTGGTCTCCCCGCTTGCACAATTCGGTGGCGTCAACCTCTGATAGCCATGTTGACAACACACCGTCAACTAGTGAAAGTGAAGCCACAGGACAGAGAGGGTAAGCTAGATTTCCCTGCAAACTATGTGAAGGCGACCATGCCATCCACCGTTGTCCCTTCTTAGACGAGGCTAAAAGAGTTTTGGAAGATCGCCCGATTTTACGAGCGCAACATCCTCCTGGATATCAAAAACTCCTGCCAAGTCCTTCACCAGTTGAAAGCCCGGCTGGCCCGCTCAGGTGGTCAACCGAAGCACCTGTCATTGAGGATGAACCGTCTGAATCCATACCTGACGAAAGTCAAAAGGTTGAAGCGGCAGTTGACCCGGTTTTGCCTTCAGAGGCTCTATCTTCGAATGATACCATCACAAAGGAGAATAAAGATGACACCGTCCAAATTCTCTTCATCAACACAGACTCCGATGAACAAGGGGGCAATTTGCCCATTCCTTTATCGCAGGAAGGAACTTCGTCAGAGTCATACCCGGTCGTGTATTCGGTCCCACCACCAATCAACCTAGTTTTATCCTTCGACTGGAACCAATTAGGCAGACCCCGGTTGCCAGCAAGCATACCATTCAGAATTATCGTTCAAATATACAAAATGGTAATGGCTGGCACCATCATTGATGAGGGGGCATCTGTGAGTATCCTTTCCTCTATTGCTTGGAAGGCACTTGGTTCACCAGCGCTTTTGCCTGAAATGAGAAATCTGACAGGCTTCGATAAAGGAACCAATCGACCTTTAGGGATTCTTCCCAATGTGCCAATAGCATTGAAAGGGAAGACCATTCAAATGAACGTGATGGTCGTTCAAGGACCCTTGGATTACAACCTACTCCTTGGACGAGACTATATATATTGCATGGGAGCCATCGTCTCCTCACTCTTTAGAGTAATGTGTTTTCCGCATGAAAGAAGAGTGGTCAAGCTCGTGGACCAACTTTCATTTCCCAGATCACGCATCGCAAATAGTCATATACCATCCCTAAATGGTCTCTTCACGCAAGAAATGTCTCAACCCACGGTCCGTCCTCCCGATGAGCGCGAGTGATTCGGAAGGATATGACTGGAACCCAGGGGGCATGCGTCCTGGTCTGCTTCGGCAGGAAAACTTTGGGTATAGGGTAGGTTTCCACGGGAGAATATGACTAGTCTGTACCCCGTCCATGGTTGGAAGAGGGGTTATTCTAGAATATGATTCTCTTGTCAAAGCTACGTGTTTGGCGCCTCACCTTTGTCTATCTCGGTAGACACCGCCGAAGAAGTGTTTTGTTGAAAGAATAACAAAACCATCTTTGGGTAGCCTGAAAGAGGTAGGCCTCTCCCGATAGAACGAATGTTTTGTCTACAAATTGAGGGGTAACCTTGAAATCATATTTTATACCTGGGGGCATGCAAACCTTTTGGAGTGCAAGCAAGGGGCGACTATTTATTTTTTTAAATTTTTAGGTCCTCCCTTTAAACCTGTAGGTCTAACCCTTTAAACTCGTAGGATTAGTCGTTTCCAAACTTGCATAACGAAAGGATCCGGAGCAAAGCTTTGTAAGATCTAAGCTCCATAAAAAATAGCATCTTCAATGAGACATTCTTATCATATGACTGGATTATTCGAGTAGTTTTAGCACACAGTTCATGCTCGTTAAAAAATAAACGCAAGATCCGAGCAGTTTTAGCGCATAGTTCATGCTCGTTAAAAAATAAACATAAGATCGAGCAAATGTTTCCACCCGCATTTAAGCTCGTTAAAAAATGAACTATTCCGGTAAATAACCACCGTGAATGTAGCGACATCAGTCATTAAAGCCTTGGTCATGTTTTCCCACCACCTCCACTTTTCCATTGGCCGATCATTCACCTCCATATGATTGTTTACCCATTTTGAGGAACAGCTGCGAAGAGTGATTTCACTAGCCATCCTTGTGACACTGCCGTGATTTGGAAATTCTAAACCTTACCTGGAATCAGCTGCTAACCCGTTTTATCACTCGTTCCTCAAAAGACGAGTCTTCTTTAAGCTCTTTTCATCTGACTCATAAAATATGAAAATATTGCCGAGTTTTGGCCTTCCAGCTCGTTAAAGTGACCGGAAGAGCTATCCCTCCTCTAGATTTTAATCTTTTTGGACCTGAGGGATTATTGCACAAAAAGATCGAGCGCTTGTTTTATTCGGCTCATTAAAACTATCGAAAATTCATCCCTTCTGTATTGTTTTATACTTTTTCGGACTTAAGGGATTAGATGACGAAAAAGGACTTCCGGAGTTGACTTTATGTACCTTTTCAGACTCTCTAAAAATGACAAGGACCGAGTTATCCTTGTCGTTAGACTCGTTAAATGCATTAAATAGCGACAAACTTGTCTTTAGACGAGAACGAGTTTCCCTATCGCTAGGCTCGTTAAAACATAGTGATGGGCTTGCCCGAAGGGCAAGTTATAGAACAAGCATATGTTATCCTCCTCAAGCTATACAAAAATAAAGAGGTACTGGTCAGCAATGACTGGGGAAAAATTCAGAGAAACTCAAGAAAACTTTGATGGTAGCAAGTTGCTCTTGAACATGACACTTTTCCTCCGTACCACAATCGGGTTGGGTTGTTTCATTCACCGGTCACATCACCATGGTCTCGCCATACCATCCATACTTGGGGTAATGCTACCAATCCATCGCATTAGTGTCGCCATATGTTCAAGAGAAGTCGTTCAGAGAAGTCACCTGTGTCCCATCCACTACCATACATTATACTCTTTCATGACTGCCACCTTGAATCATATGTCATCAGATCGTTTTCACCTCCATCAAAATCATTAGCTCCGTTCCGTGTCATTGATGTGGGATTCATTAAGGCCCTCCTTTGACGGATCGCTTCTTGTCGACATCAGCTCATTATCCAAGAAGTTGATCTAGGAACACCCCCTTCAGTACTTTGAAGCTTGCATGCCTCAATGGCAAGTTTCTCACTTCCGGCAACAGGTATACATCAATGACCTTCGACCGAAAGATTTTGCGTGGTGTTCGACGCCAAGTCCTATATTCACACCACGTGAATTGTATTGCAGTACCTTGAGGGTCATCATCATTATCGATGATTCCTCTCGCGCTTGTTAACAGTTTACATCATTGACTGGTAATCAAGCGATGTCTTTCCATGTTCGACTTCAGAGTAATTCTCACATGGATCGACTTGTACTTAGAGTGAAGATCGGACGAGATTGAAGACCCCGGATCTAGTTTCATCCATCCGGGCTGCGATATATATTCAGAAAATAAAGACATGGAAATGTACAGCTTTGTAGCACAGATAATCATCCTACCAAAAGGATGATGGCTCTTTTAGAATCATCAGTCTATCATCAGACGATTGTCTGTTATATGTACATGAAAATGAATTTATAACGCTGAGCATGGGAATGCCCGCCTCAGCTAAATCATGAAAAAAGTATGAAAATAATGTATTGTATTGTATTGTATTACAGGTCTCCTCCCAGCATTGAAAGAACTTCGGATCCTCCTAATAAAGCATTTCACCCGATAAACGGCCTCATACTTTAGGGGGCAACTGTTATAGACATTTTTGTGCCTTACAGCTATAAGCATGAAATGTCCATAATCCAAGGGATCCAAAGTCCCTAAACATGTTGTTCCTACCCCTAGAGGAACAAGGCTAACAAACCACAACAATTCACAGAAGTTCTCCACCAGAAACTGCTCAAAAACAAGTCAATTCAGGATCAATTCAGAAGCTCCACTAGCTGCCTGCATTGAAATGCAGAGGCTACACTGGCTAGTTGCATTGCAACGCAGGTGGAAGCACTACCAGGGTGCGCTGAGCGGGAAATGAAAAATGTCAGGGTCTCTTGTGAGAGGTGTCAAGACTATGGAAGCTTCCAGAATCTTCCTCCATGACACTTGCCTTGCTGAGTTCGACTAAGTGATGAGTAAGAGGCTCTTAGTCTCCAAGTGGAAGTAAGAACTAACAGAGAGAGAGGACACTAGTCAGATCACAAGCTGACTCATCCTCACTCCAAACATCTATATATGGATCTCTTCTCCATGAGATCGAGAGGCTGGAATTTTGTTATTGCAAAGAATTGCTGTTGGTTTGAGATTGGAAACATTGGGTGCTTAATGCTTTGAAGGGAGGTGAAGATAGGAATTTCATTTGCTGGGAAGGAGATGCTGGATTGGAACTCTCTTGGTTGTATCTCCTCCTGAACCTTGTTATTCATCAATAAAGCTATCTTAGTTTCTCCTATATGCTGATGTGTCTTTGATGTATGATTGCATTAGTGTATTTAGTTTATTTCTAATCCTGAACTAGTTATGAATATGAATCTATGTCTTTGTGTAGTGTTCCCTTCTTGTGATCTTGCAGGAACCTGTTGAAGCTGGGCGAGCGAGAAGGCAAGTAGCTGGGAACTCTCAAAGAGAAGAGAAACCGGATCGAGGGACAAACGGAAGACACCGGTTAGTCCATCCATCTCTCTTCATTCTTAATTCATAAAGGAAGAATACTAGAATAGCTGTTTCTGTTTGTTGCTAAGGCACTGTCACACCTTAGGTGGATAGGATCGTCCTGCATTGGCATTTTTCCCCACAACAATCGGGACCATTCAAGATAGTTCTCCTTGCCAGTAAGAACTATTCCCACAATAGATATGATTGAATGCATACTGTAAAAAAAAACTTCTATTAGGAAAATGTGCTTCAAAAACAATGCAGCCTTATTATTTCTTCTTGATTTAATATACAAAGATCAAAACTGTATTCTATCCATATAGAATATCACCATTCAGAATATCACCATTCGTATCATAATATATACCATCACATACTATTTTATTTTTAGCCTTCCTTCGTACGACAAAAAAGAATCGCTCACCGCACCATTATCAATATCATGCAATATATATTGTATTCCAAAACAATACTCATCGCACACATGGTCTTAGTCTCATACACGGTCTTCAAAATGGGAGCATATGGTCTTGGTGGAGCAGTGGATCCAGCAGGAGTGGACCCAGTGGGAGTGGATCCAGTTAGGCTGAGAGTCGATGAATCGAAAGAAGCGCTTGATTCAGAGCCAGTTCGCAATCGAGATCGAGCATCAGAAGGAGCCGAAACAGAGCCCAGCGAGTATCTCCTGAACTCTATCGCCCAGCATCCCTACTAGTCCCACCCAATTAGAGATTGAGACCCTCCCATGTATGTCAGACTCGATTGAGGAGGTGGAAGGGCTAGAAAAGGTTTACTGGGATAAAGACCTTTTAGGAGCCGGGGCACCACTGAATGTGCGTCTGTCCCTCTCCTTTAGTCGAGAGTTCGGCAAGCTCACCCTTCGCTCGATTCCAGATTCACCAGTGGTAGTTATGGTTCGAGATCGAGTTGCTCAGCCACGATTAGCAGTTTACTCATAACCGATGGATCCGACTCAGAAACCCCTCTCCTCTCCTTATCAGTCAAGCCCCCTAAAGGGATTTATCGCTCACCTCCCCAAAGAGGTGAGGGACGGAGTCACTCACTATTCATATGGTGAGGGTTATCAGAGGCAAAGAAAGGTCTCCGCTTTCATAATTGATCGTACCAGAATCTCTCTCGTAGATAGAGAGAGACTGAGATATAACATGCCGATGCTGATTACTTTACACGAATGCCGGCCAAGGCCAAGGAGATAGATAATAAGGCTTGGGGTGAGGATAGCCACTTCCTGAGCATATATAGAATATCTGGCTAGCTTGGGTTCCGGCCTAACTGGTTCCGGTTGGTCCTGATCCTGAGCTAGAACTCGAGCTCTGCTCAAGGGCCTTATAGCTCAGGTATCCCAACCCTATCAAGAAAGCAAGTTCAGCGCCAATGAAAACATATAGACTTTCTTTCTGTTTCCAGCCAGTTTGTCCAACCAATCTTCTAATGCCACCATTATGACAGGCTCATATAATATTACCATGCTTGTTGACTTAGTGGGCCCGCAAGTCTGTCAGCTATCACTCCTGCCGTCAGGTTGTTGGTGTGAGTCTTTCATTCAGTCCTTCTCCCCATTCCGGTAGGGAAGGTACCTCCTATCCTACTGCTCAGATGAGGTATCCAGATAAGGAGGGAGATCCAGGCAGGAAAGATGGATGGAAAGGCCTGTTCCATCTCTATAAATAAAGTAATAAATAGAGATAGGAAATAATAGATGGGAAAGAACGGAAGTCATTCGCGGGTTGAACTTGAATGAACAAGTGGTGAGCATATGCAATCCTCCTTCAAGTGAGCATCTTTCATTCATTTGACTTATTGGGTGGCCCCTCTCAAATAAGTAACTAAAAGCCTGCTTCCTTGATGCTTATTGGGTGGCCCCTCTCAAATAAGTAACTAAAGGGTGGTCGAGCCTGCTTACGCATCCTTTCAGACGATTTCTGAGGTCTACGCAGCGAGGGCCAGCTTGAGCGTGTCAAGTGTATATTAAAATAACAGTCTTAAATATGAACAACACGGTATTACTATTATGGAGGTATCAGCGGATTACTAGTATGGAGGTATCAACGGTATTTCAGTGTGGATAATTGATATGTTCAATTAGCGCAGTATCTAGTGGATCCAAGCAACAGAACCAACCCCAAAATGTTGCTATACGAGATCTCAACTAGTATTCCTCCACCGTCTTCAATGCCAGGGTGCTCAGAATGGAGAAGCATGCAACCACGGTTTGAATGACTTTAAAAATGAACAGACAATCAACAGATGAAATGGGATTTGAGGGAAGCAACCACATCAACCGATGAAGCCGGAGTGGGTTGGATCTCAGTGGATGCCAAGGAGAGATTGAGGTAGAGAACTGGTGTTATTCAACTACAGTGGATAACTCAAACAATGACTGTCGAGCGGTATTCAAGCTCCGAACGCTGATGCAGATAGGGTGGTTTCCACCATATTCAACACCTCTATTGAGTCCCAGCGTTCAGCATTCACACCAGTGTTCACACACTAGCGTTCAACATTCGCACACCATCAGGATTTGAAAAATGCATATGAAAATGTTCACACACCAGGTCTCTTGACAGAGGGCATAGACTTGATAGAGGGTGCAGACACTGCTTGGAGCAGGCTTCAGGCAATCAGGAAGAATATAGGCAGGAAACTGACCCTAGGAGTTACACAAAAACTAATTTCGGGAGATGGCTTTGATACCATGTCAGACCAGTCAGTAACTCCTTTGAAAAATTTGTTGATTTCATTTAGGTTGGTTTTTATTATATACATGAGGGAGAGACTGTTCATTTCATCTCCTAGTGACTATTCATATTCTCTATTATTTATTTACATCATTTTTAGTTATTCACCCAATCCTGATGATTAGGTGTCAACATTCCCCAACAAATTCCTTTTCCTCAGGAAAAATCATTTCACATGACAAAACCCCTTTTCCTAAGGTTTGAACACTATTTTTCCCAAGGAAAAGCCATTACCCCCATAAAAACCCCTTTTTCACAAAAAACCCACAAAAATAACACCAAGCCTAGGTTATAATGTGTTTATAAAAAGAAAATAAATTATAAATACACATTTGACTTGGCGCTAAGTTATTCTCCTCTTTCAATTCATATTAACACTATTTTTATATATTAAATCCCAAAAAATAACCCTTTCCCCTATGTATTTAATAAAACCCCTATATTAATACCCTGTCCCCAAAAGTTTGAAATATAAAATATATGAATAAAACCCGACATAATTAATCAATCCGTGGTTAATTACAAGTCAAACCATCCACCAATGAAATCATCCCTGATGCCCTTAATCCACCATAATCCGGGATTAATTAAAACCTGCCGCTTTTAAAACCTCGTCGGGGCCCCCCACTACCGTTCATGCATCTTCATGAACCAACCACTGCCCTATCTTCCCTCGTCAAATCTAATGATCCTCGTTGATTTTGCAAGGCCTCCAAAGACCAACCTTTACACGCCTAATATGGGTTGTTTCACTATTCACCCCGCTGCTAAGTGGCGCCAAATGAGTGGCATCAAGCGGCCTCCCCCCGAAACCACTTCAGCCTAAAAGCGGTGCGAAGAAAACCACATAACACCGCTCGCTAAACGCCAAACTATCACATCACACCACTAACTGCCAAAAGTACCACTATTCACCTTACCTGCCAAAAGTTGAATTTCGCGCATAAACACAAAAACCCCAATTTTGCTCGTTTCCGCCTGTTTATGCAGTAAAACCCTGTGTAACCCTTCTGTGCCACCTGAAGCCTCTGTTAACCAATTCAAGCATGGTTTACCTCCCGAAATCATTTTGGACTCTCTCCATAGACCTATAAATCTATATAAATCCATTAATGACCCTCCCTGTCAACCCAACATTTTCCTAATAGTTTGTTTTATTTTACAGGTGATCAAAATACCGTAGCCTTGGATAAACAATCTTAATACTAGTCATAAGACCTGTTTACTCTGAGACTGTTATCAAATCTATTCAAATAGAGATGGAAAATAAAAATACAGTTAAAAGAAAAGCAGAGGAAACATGAAATTAAATGATTTATTATTGAAATAGACAGTAAAAAACCTAAAATATACGGTGAAGGTAAAAGGACACAGTAAAGAATAGATAGTGTATTAGGGTTAAAGAGTATCAGATTGAAGACCAAGTCAAGTAAATCAGCTAGCATGAAGATAAACAGTAAGGAAGATAGTTACATAGCATACAGATTCATGTCAAAGTGAAGACAGATGAAAAAACAGAGCAGTAAAAGTAAAAAGTAAAAGTAAACATGGATGCAGTAAGGGTTAAACAGAGATGAAAACACTTTCACCAGCAACAATGAAGTTTATCCAAAGTAAAAGTGAAAAACAGTTAAAAGAAATGTTGGCATTATGATACAAGTGTTGTCCTTGATGGAAAGATGACAGATTATAGTGCAGCAGGTCAGTAGCAAAGAATTGATGATCAGACTACAAAAATGAAGAAAGAAGAGTATATACACAGGTTCACTATATACCAAGTCATGTAAATATGCATGTTATACACAGGTTCACTATGTACCAAGTCGCGTATATACGCAGATTCTCTATATACCAAGTAGGGTATACACACAGTTTCACTATATACAAAGGCGTGCATACACGCGAGATTGCTGATCAAAAGTCATGTATGCATATGCACACACTTTCATGCACGGAAAAGCGCGTACATGTGGGAAAGCTTATTTTTGGGTCCGTGGTATTTAGATTTATGGTTTTGGTCCTTGGTATTTCATCCGAAGTGTTGAACCCAGGTATTGGGTCCCTAGTGTTGGTTCTAAATGGTTTTGGACCATGGTATTGAGTAAGGCCTAAGACTATAAAAGGAGAAGAAGATCATTAGGCAAAGGAAATTTTTTGAGAAGTGATGAATATCTGATGAAGTGTGAGATCTAGTATGCTGGTTATGGGTTTGTGATGCTGTGATTGATCTGAACCAAGGATGCATCCATGGGAATGATGATGAACGATGGATTGAGATCTTAAGGCTTGGAATGTTTTATCATTATATGGTTTGATTATGGATAGACTAGATCTGAATTATTGACGTATGTTTTATTGTATGAATGTTATGATATGGGTATGACTGATGTCTAAAACAACTGCAAATTTATGAGTAAATATTTGTAGATCTGTACGCGGGTTTGCTTTGGTGAAAGCGTTTATGTAGGCTAGTTTGATTCATCATAGTAGCGTATACATTATGAGACATGATATTTGAAGTTGCAGTTGGATCTGGTTATTGTTGCAGAGTTCTGTTGTCTGTTCTGTGTTCTGGTAATTGTGTTGTTGACAGGGTTTCAGTGTTTCAGTATTGGGTGATTCAAAGATTGATGATGTAGGTGTAGTTGATGGGTGTTTTGCAGTGGTTATTGATTTTGTGCTTCAATGTTGTTGATGGGTCCAGTATGAAAATTGGATGAAATGTGGCCTTCAGATTATGGTGTAGTGCTTCAGGAGTATCCAGTCTGAAAATTTATGAAACATGGTACCTGGAGGAAGAAAGAGAAGGTTGTAGCCTTCTGTAGGTCGGCACCTACGTACTAGTACATCAACTAGTACAAGAGCTAAGGGGGTGGCAACGCCCTTCCAGTAGTAGCTGGAAAACGAGTGAAGGTTGGAGCATTCAGTAGGCCGGCACCTATGTACTAGTAAATGGATCGGCTAGTACAAGAGCTAAGGGGGTTGTAGCTCCCTTCCAGGAGAGTCTGAAGAATGAGAGAAGGTTGTAGCCTTCTACAGGTAGAAGCCTGTGTTTTGGTATAAGACTACACCAGCACAGAACTATTGTATAAAGAAGTTTCTTATTAAAAAGAAGATTGAGATGACTTGCAGCAGGTGGTTTTCACCCACATTGGGTTTCCACCTTACATCATGGTGTTCATCTGTGCTTCTTGTGTGTGATGATATGTTCTCTTTTACTGCTCCTATTTACTGTTCATATGGTTAATAATGTTCTGATGCACTCATTAAGGATCAACTAACTGAATCATAAGTTTACTGGATATATGCTTGTTGCATTACACACAGTTGCGTATATACGCGGTTTTCCTTAACTGAAGTAGTGTATATGAATATTAATATGGAAATGAAAAAGTTATATTGATTTAATAATACTGATTCACTCCCCCCTCTCAGTATTATTTCCAACAAGAAATTTAAGGTTAAAAGATGAAATCAGAGCAGAAATGATACATTCTTCAGAAATTTCGTACATTCTTAAGAAATTTCCTGTTTAAGTCATAGTTTTTGCAGAAACTATTGTGACCAATGCAAGATGTATTTTGAGATACTGGAGGAGGTTTTTGTTCCTAAAAGGTTAATCTACAAAAACCTATCTCATGTTTTACACATGTATTACCAAAAGGGATATAAGTGCATATCTTTAGAGCCTAGTTTTTGGACTGTGCAAAGTCCTGTTTTAGACATCTTTTTGCAAAGAATATTGTGACTAGATGGAGTTGAATTTTGAGAAATAGAGAGAGGTTTATCTCAAAATCATTCTTATCTACAATAACCTCTTTCACATTTTACATATATATCACGGATTGAGATATAAAAAGGTATGAATGGACCCTAATTTTGCAGAATTGCTAGAGCAGAATGCACAAAGAAATGATGCAGTTAGTGACTGGGATGCGTCATCATCAATTAATAGTTGCTATCAAATTTGAATTTCTCTTCTTTGTCACAATAAATCCATAAAAGTAATGCCAAATAGATTCATTAGTTTTGAATGTCCTTTATTTAAGTTCTATTAATGTAAAACAGTTTGAGATATTTGTAAAACCAATCTTGATATTTCTTCAAGATATTTCAGTTTAGAATTAGTATAAATACTTCTTCATTTGAAGTATTTTGGGTGGATTAAAAATACATTTTTGTAGACATTTTATTTTGAGCCAAAGAGCTATTGTACTCAATATTGGACTGGTTTTGCTGGAAATGAAATAAAGCTAAGGACATTTCACTGGATTCTTGTGCATAGTTGGAACAAATAAGTATTATCTCTTTATGTTTAAATATTGTTATCTCTTCATGTTATAAATATTCATATGTGTTTATTACGAAATCTAAAAGTAAACTAGGAATGATATCATCAAAAATAGCTTAAATGCTCTCTGTTTTAACTGTTTGATTTCTATATGTTTTCTACTAAACTGTCTTGGTCTGGGAATTCTCGATTGCTCCCTTACTTCCATAGTTTACCCCCCCTTTGGTCCATAGTAAAAGATTCTTCATTTCCCTTTACTATTGATCACTCTTCCTTTCTTCATCTTAATCCCAGTTAAGGATCCTTCATTGCCCTTTGCCCTGGTTAGGACTACCTCATCCATTTGAACCTGCAGATTTTCTTTTGCTATGCTAGCCTGCCCTGTGCACTCTTACCTTAGTGATAGATCAGATCCAGTTAAGCCTTTCTTGATTGACTCCATAGTCCAATGGCTTGAATACTTGCTCTGCCCATCTGTTTTCTTAATTCCACCACCCAATAAAAAAAAAACAATCATGAACACTAAGAACTAGCCTGAAATCTTATTCAAAACAAAGTTAAATTATAAAGAGAGAGCCCTCTCTGGACTTAGGTTGGCTAGAACCCAAGTCTAAAATATTAGGTTTGTGGTTACCTCGGACTATTCCTTCTTTGATAACTTCTAAGGAAAAAATCTGAGTGATAACATAGTGGTGACCATACTAGGGAATTAAAACCCTTAGTCTTAATAAACCTTTGAGAAATTCAATTTTTTATTTTGAAGCCTCTTAAAGGGTTATTAGAAGTTACTTCAAAAAAGTTCATGAAAAAGCAAAATAATCATAAAAAGCTCGAAATCTGGCTTCAGGGATAACTCACTATACCAGGGCCAACCCTGATCCAAATCCTCCCCCTGTATTTGACAATCCCAACCTTATTCTGAGAATAATCAGAAGACAAGAAAGTTCAGTAAGCCCTAGACCTATTTTTAGATCCAATTCATGCCCTACTGAGTGGTTATTCATTGAAGACATTCCTTTTGATGAGTATTTTGATATTTCTCTTTTTAGAACCAAGTCTGAGAGTGAACTTGAGGACACAGTCCTAGATCCAGAATTCACAAGAGAACTTGAAGTCCAACGAGCCAACTTGTCAATTGATCAGTACCTTCTGAACTCCCCTCAATCATCCCTTACCACTGATAGAATCCCTAAACTTTTTGCAACAACAACATCTTTCAGGTCACCGACATTTCCCCACCCTTCTGAAGATCATCCCTCATCTCCATTCATACCTTCACTCCCCCATCAGCCTATCACTACCCTTCAAATACCCATTACCCCTGTTACCCCAACTCCCCTTGTTGTCCCAAATCCTCCTGTTACCCCAACTCTTGTTCTCAATCCTGTCCAACTTAGAGCTATGGCACTCAGATATGCTCCCCTTGTGATGCCTGCTCCTCAAGGTGCCTTACCAACATATTATCAGAGTAAAATTACCTTATTTAATGGCACTGGAACTTACACAACACAACAACACACAAAAAAGATGACAGATTATTTTGAACTGCATGAAATTGACATAGGAGATGTCCAAATGAGAATCTTTGTCCAAACTCTAGCTGGAGAAGTGAGAACATGGTTTAGATCTTTGCCTCCTCAGAGTATAGATAGTTTAGAAGTTCTTTACCAACAATTTTTAAATAGGTGGGAGAAGAAAAAGAACCCCCTTCAAATTCTTTCTGAATATGAAAACCTTAAAAGGGGACCAAACGAAACTGTTCAGGACTACTGTACTAGGTTTAACAATGTATATAATGCAATCCCACTTGACCTTAGGCCTCCACCTGGCTTAGCCCTGATTAAGTTTCTAGACGGATTTGACACATATATGGATTTTCAACTTAGAGAAAGGAATCCCCCTACACTTGAAGATATGCAAAGTGTAGCAGTTAGTGTAGAAGCTAATCTGCTATCCAAAAGGGCTAGGGTTAGAAACAAAAGAAGAACACCTCTGAAAGATGAAACTTCACCCTTTGATCAAAAAATGGACGCTTTAGCTAAAGGAATGGAAAGATTGATGGATAGAATAGAAGTCATTGAAAGGAAACCTCACTGGGATAACCAACAGGAAAATCCAGTAAGGAATCCAAACTTTAGGAAGAACCAAAGCCATAGCAATCGTAAAAATGGGCCTGATTAGAGCATTAGACCACCTTTCCAAAAAAATTATGCTGAAACTTCCCATCAAGAAGACCCCGAGATAGACACCCAAATCAACCTAATGGGGTTAGATTATGAGGAAACAATATTTCTGACTCAGGATGATCAAGAATTATACATGCTTCAACAGTTACAGACTCAAACTGGAGAAGCTTTTGACTATAAGCAAGGGTATGACTCTACTATTTTCGAAATGCATAAATAGTATAATTTAAGAAGCATAAAAAACATTGATGTTTCAGACCAGAATAAAAAAGCAATACCTAAGTAGCCTAAGAAAGTAAAAGCTGCAAATCAAAATCCTCAAGTTACAAAAACTCTACAAATCCTTTCTAGACCACATCAAAACCCTCCCAGTCCCACCATTGATGATGTAACTGATGATCAACCTTCTAATTAGCAACCTTCCACTTCATTCCCCCTCAAGGGTGTTAGAAAATTATATATTACGGAGTAATGGAACTCATAAAATATTGCAGAAATATAAACACAGAAAACGCACAAAACAAGAGAGACACAGATATACGTGGTTCACCCAGTTTGGGCTACGTCCACCCCGAACAGCCAGTCCTTCCTTTCTATTATCCAGCAAAATGAAGAGACACAACCTACAGCAAATTCACTGTAATATCCTCTGTTTTCTCTCACAGTCTCACCTCTTTGTTTCTCGCTCACAGAATACACACCTATATCTCAGCCTCCAATACAATACCCTCATACAAAGAGAGGGGTTGCCTTCCAGGGCAAAAAACCCTAAACTAAACATAAGTTCTACCATCAGATCATCTGCCTAATGAACGACCCAGATTGACTAGAAATTACTATACTTTTACAAGGCAATTTTACATTTGTTTTTAGCTTCGGGGGCGCTGCCCCTGAGCCCTCGCCGGGGGACCGCTGGCCCCCGAACCCCCTAGCCGAGGGGGATTGGCCCCCCTAGACCCCCGCGATGGGGACAAGTCCCCCCCGTGTGGAGTGGTGTACAAACTTCCTGGGGTATACATCCGGCTGAAGCAAAGACCTATGAACAATCATGCTCCACACACAACAATCTCCCACTTGGAGAATGATTGTAGAAACTCCACCGCTACTTCATTTGCTGGACAATGACCCCTCTTTGGACCTGGCTGTTTCTCATCTTCATCATCATCCTTGAAGACTAATTGAAACTGAGCATATTCTCAGTTTCTCCCTGGTTACAACTTTTGTTAGCATATCTGCAGGATTCTGGCTAGTGTGTATCTTTTGCAGCTTCAACTCTCCATCTTCCAACACTGATCGTATGAAATGGTACTTGAGCTATATGTGTTTCATCCTAGAATGAAATGCTGAGTTATTTTTCAAGATGAATGGCACTTTGGCTATCACTGTATAACGTGCCCATATCATGCTCCTTACCTAATTCACCCATAAACCTTTGTAACCAAATCATTTCTTTACTAGCCTCTGTAGCAGCAACATACTCTGCTTCTGTTGTTGAAAGTGCAACAACACTTTGGATTTTTAGAATCCAACTGACAGTTGTTCCACCAACAGTAAATACATATCCTGTATTGCTCCTCCTGTTATCCCTGTCACCTACCATATCTGCATCAACATATCCCTGCAGAGAAATGTTTGCACCACCAAAGCATAATGCTTGATTTGTGGTACCTTTCAAATATCTGAGAATCCATTTCACTGCCATCCAATGTTCCTTTCCTGGATTGTTCATGTACCTGCTTACAACTCCCACTGCATGTGCAATATCAGGCCTTGTGCAGACCATTGCATACATTAAGCTTCCAACTGCTGATGCATATGGAACTTTAGACATATAATTCACGTCTTCTTGGGTCTTTGGGCACATTTCCTTACTAAGTTTGGAATGGCTAGCAAAAGGTGTACTAACTGGTTTTGCATTGTGCATATTAAATCTTTTCAACACCTTTTGTATATACTCATTCTGAGACAATGTTAATTTGCGATTTTTCCTGTCTCTAGTGATTCTCATACCAAGGATTTGTTTTGCAGCTCCCAAATCCTTCATTGCAAATGAATTTGCCAATTTTCTTTTGAGTACATTTATTTCCTGCATGTTAGATCCTGCAACAAGCATGTCATCCACATACAATAACAATATAATATAGCTGCCATCATTTTTCTTTTTCAGATAAACACAATGATCAGAGTGACATCTAGTATAACCTTGTTCAGACATAAACTTGTCAAATTTTAGATACCACTGCCTTGGAGCCTGTTTTAAGCCATACAAGCTCTTCTTCAACCTGCACACTAGTTTCTCCTTCCCTTTCACCTCATATCCTTGTGGCTGCTGTATATATATCTCTTCCTCCAAATCCCCATGGAGAAAGGCTGTCTTTACATCTAGCTTCTCAAGATGCAAATCTTTAGCTGCTACAAGACTTAAAATAGTTCTTATTGAAGTCATTTTAACAACAGGAGAACATATTTCATCAAAATCAATACCTTTCTTCTGTGCAAACCCCTTCACCACAAGTCTAGCTTTGTACCTTTGTTTTCCTCCATCTTCTTCCTTCAGCCTGTAAACCCATTTATTCTTCAATGTAGTTTTTCCTGCAGGCAACCTGACTAAATCCCAAGTCTGGTTATGCATTAAGGAGTCCATCTCTTCTTCCATGGCTACCTCCCACTTCTTCCTGCTTTCAACCTGCATTACTTCTTCATAACATTCGGGTTCACCAGAATCAGTCAACAATAAATAATATAATGAAGGAGAGTATCGTTCAGGGGGTCTACTTATCCTGGTAGATCTTCTAACACCACCTTCAGGTGTTTGGGGTGCCTATTGCTGTTGTGGTGGTGGTTGTTGTTGATTATTATTATTTTCAGGCACCTTTACCTTTTCAGTGATTTCATCAAGAACTGCGTATTCCTTCTTTTCTTTTTCCTGTTTCTTTTCCTGCAACTAATTCTTATACAAGACCTTTTCGTTGAATATTACATCTCTGCTCCTAATTATTTTGTGATTTTCGTAATCATATAAGCGATAACCAAAATCATTAACACTGTATCCAATAAAGGTACATTTCTTTGACTTTGCCTCAAGATTTGTTCTATTTTCTTTATCAATATGGACAAAGGCCTCACAACCAAAAGGCTTTAAAAAACAGTAGTTTACCTTTTTACCTGTCCATGCTTCCTCCGGAACACCACCATCCAAGGAACTTGAAGGCCCTCTATTTATTAGATAAACAACAATATCTACAACATCTGCCCAAAACTGTAAAGGCAATCCTGCATGCAATCTCATGCACCTTGCACGCTCCATGATTGTTCTGTTCATCCTTTCTGACACACCATTTTCTTGTGGTGTTCTTGGAACTATCTTCTCTCTGCGAATTCCATGTTCTGAACAGTACCTATCAAACTCTTTGCTGCAATATTCACCTCCATTGTCTGATCTAAGACACTTCAATTTCTTTCCTGTCTCAATCTCAACCAAAGCTTTCCATTTCTTTAAAGTATCAAATACATCATATTTATTCTTAATACAATAAATCCAAGTTTTTCTAGTTGCATCATCAATAAAAGTAACATAATAATGAGAGCCACCGAGAGATGATACCTGAGCAGGTCCCCATACATCTGTATGCACAAGCTCTAATTTTTCGCTCTTCTTTTCTTTCCCAACTCTGAGAAATCTGACTCTCTTCTGTTTTCCATAAATGCAATTCTCACAGAAATCCAAATCAACATTCTTCAAACCCGGCAAAAAATTCCTTGAGTGAAGAATCTTCATCCCCTTTTCACTCATGTGTCCGAGCCTATGATGCCATAATGCTGCATCTACTCCTTTGGAAGTTAAAGCATTAACGGAGTTAGAAATACCATTGCATAAATACAATGTACCAACCTTTTCGCCTTTCGCTATTACCAGGGCTCCTTTGGTGACCTTCCAAGCTTTATCTGTGAAAGTTGTCACACAACCTTCACTGCCTAACTACCCTGTTGAAATCAGATTTTTCTTTAGATCTGGAACATGCCTTACCTCCTTTAATAGCCATTGGTTTCCATTTTTCTGTTTTACAAGAACCTTACCCATTCCAACGATTTTACAGGGTTTATCATTACCCAGACGAACTTGTCCAAAATCTCCTTGAACATAGTCATGAAAGTATTTCTTATCAGGTGTGGCATGGAATGAAGCCCCTGAATCTACCACCCAGGAATCAGTAATATTTTCAAAAGAAAGAATCAAAGCATCTTGTAACACCTCACCTATCACATTTGCTTCATGATTGTTTTCTTGCTGTGCATCTCCTTCTTTTCCCTTCCGAGATCTACAGTCTTTCTTTAGGTGTCCTTTCTTTCCACATTTCCAGCACACTATCCCCGATCTAGACTTGGATCTGCCTTTCCTTGATTTACTGCGATATCCTGAGCTCTTTCCTCTTTCCATTTTTCTTCCTCTAGACTCTGCACTCAAAGAATTTCCCGATGTCTCGATGGAGCTCTTTCGTCACATTTCCTCGCTAAGGATAGCACTGACAACATCATCAAACTTTAAAGTACTAGATCCAGAAACGGAGTTACTAATGGCCATTACCAAACCATTCCAACTTTCTAGTAATGAGCACAAGAATAACAGAGCTCTAACTTCATCATCAAAGTTTACCCCTACAGAACTTAATTGACTTGTAACTGTATTAAAATCATTTAAATGGTTTGCAACAGATCCACCTTCCGACATATTAATATTAAATAACCGTTTCATAAGAAATACCTTGTTTGAGGCCGAGGGTTTTTCATATAGTTTCGACAACGTCTACATCAAACCCTCTGTCGTGGTTTCCTTCGAAATGTTGAAGGCGACTGACGCAGCAAGGCACAACCGTATTGTTCCGAGTGCCTTTCTATCGAGAAGGTTCCATTCTTCGTCTTTCATACTCGTCGACATTTTTGTTTTTCCGCCCAATGGTAGGTATAGATCTTTCTGATACAGATAATCTTCCATCTGCATCTTCCACAGCGAGAAGCTTTGGCCGTTAAATTTCTCGACCCTAAACTTACCATCTTCCGCCATTTCTCCCACTCGAACTAGGAACCCTTCTTTCCTGCGAGTTTATCAGCCAAATAGACCTTCGGCTCTGATACCAGTTGTTAGAAAATTATATATTACAGAGCAATGGAACACATAAAATATTGCAGAAATATAAACACAGAAAACACACAAAACAAGAGAGACACAGATATACGTGGTTCACCCAGTTTGGGCTACGTCCACCCCGAACAGCCAGTCCTTCCTTTCTATTATCCAGCAAAATGAAGAGACACAACCTATAGCAAATCCGCTGTAATATCCTCTGTTTTCTCTCACAATCTCACCTCTCTATTTCTCGCTCACAGAATACACACCTATATCTCAGCCTCCAATACAATACCCTCATACAAAGAGAGGGGTTGCCTTCTAGGGCAAAAAACCCTAAACTAAACATAAATTCTACCGTCAGATCATCTGCCTAATGAACAACCCAGATTGACTAGAAATTACTATACTTTTACAAGGCAATTTTACATTTGTTTTTAGCTTCGGGGGCGCTGCCCCCGAGCCCCCGCCGGGGGACCGCTGGCCCCTGGACCCCCCAGCCAGGGGGGATCGGCCCCCCCGGACCCCCGCGGTGGGGACAAGTCCCCCCCGCTTGGAGGGGTGTACAAACTTCCTGGGGTATACATCCGGCTGAAACAAAGACCTCTGAACAATCATGCTCCACACACAACAATGGGAATAATGGAACAACCTCTAGAAATTATACTAGAAAATCCAATCAAAAACACTCCAAACAATGAAAAAGAAGAAAAGACTACTCAGAACCTAGGTGCTAAAATTTCAAATGTTCAAATAGACAAACCCCCTCTGCCTTTCAATTTGGGAGCAGAGGTGGCCAAACTCAAAATCTCAGTGCCTCTGACAGAATTGGTTAAACATGAAACTTACAGATCTCAAATAAGTAAATCTTTAAACTTCGTTGAGAATGAGGACTCTGTGAACCTATTTGATGATCAACCTGAGTTAATTTTCAGGTCCGATGTTAATGGAAAACCAGTAAAAGGAGGGATACCACCCTTCTACATTAGCCTTAACATTCACGATAAAATCCTACATAATGCCATGCTAGACTCTGGAGCTTCACACAATCTTATGCCTAAGTCTGTTATGGAGAAGTGAAACTTGGATATCACTAGACCTTTCAAGGATCTGTTTTCCTTTGATTCAAGCCAAGTTAAGTGCCTAGGACTTATAAAAGATTTGTGTGTTTCCCTAGTGCAGTACCCTGCTAAGACCATACTTATGGACATAGTTGTTGTTGATATACCACCTAAGTATGGTATGTTGTTGTCTAGATCTTGGGGTGCCAAACTCCAGGGATCTCTACAACTTGACATGTCGTATGCTACCATATCAGTCTTTGGACATCCTAAGAAATTGTATAGAGAGACTCTGATGAAGTATGTAGTGAGTACCTTGGAGAGACCTCAAAAATTTCCTATATACTCAGTGCATTCTGATATTGATTCTTTCATACTTTACAATGCTAAATCTAATCAAGAAGACACTTTAAACAACATAATAGCAGAACCAAAATAAATTGCAGTGTTAAAAGAAAATCAAAATGTCCAAACTCATGAGATTTCAGGTAATAAAGATGACCTAGATACCCTATTCAAAGAAGATTTTATACCCCCAGACAGTAAGAATTATGAACATGAAATTCTTTGGCATCTTGAATTTGATGGGTCAGTCAACAAACTAGGTGCAGGAGTAGGTGTATGGGTTTACAACTTAGAAAATGATCATTCAGAGGGTCATGCCTACAGATTGAAATTTAAATGTACAAACAACATGGCCGAATATGAAGCAATTCTGTTAGGTCTAAAACTAGTCAAAAGGTTAGGAGCCATAAGAGTCTTTATTATGGGAGATTTTGAGTTGGTAATCAAGAAAATTAATGCTGTTTATATGACTAGGGATCCTAGGTTAGGATTTTATAGAGGCACAGTTGTAGAAATACTAAATAATTTTTTAGAAACCAAGCTTGTTGTCATCCCAAGAAAACACAACATGCAAGCTCACAGCTTAGCTATGTTTGCTAGTACTTGCAAGTTGCCATTTCAGCCCAACCATCAATACACTGTTGAGGTTAGGCATAGACCTGCTATTCCTAACAACTTAAAGAACTAGAAAGTATTCGAGAATGATAAAAAAATTAACAATTTTTTGACTTTAGATGAGGAATTTGTAAATAGCAACATAGACACAAACATAGCATTAGATTTTGATTAAACTAATGAAGTAGAAATTAACAAAGTAGAAGATGATTAGATAGATAGATTTCTTCCCACAAAGTTTACAAAATCATCTATTCGAAACCTAAAACAAATGGAAATTGATGAAGCAATTGATGAAGAATCTGAAGTCATCAACCTTAAAGACAATTTTTTGCCCAAAGGACTAACTCCTTTGGAGGACTTATTTGATTCAAATGATATTCCTAAAAATCCTAAAATGGAACCCTTTAAATCAGACATTAAGGAATGTAATATAGGCTCTGAAGAAGATCCCAAACTCATAAAACTTTCAAAATCATTACCTCTCAATGAAAAAGTGAAATATATGGAATTGTTAAAGGGATTCCAAGATGTTTTTGCTTGGAATTATGGGGACCTTAAGTCCTATGATACCAGCATAATACAACACACCATTCCTTTAAAAGAAAACCAAAAGCCTTTTAGACAGAAGCTTAGGCGGATCAACCCTATTCTACTACCTTCTATCAAAAAGGAGATCAAGAGAATGTATGAAGCTAAGATTATTGCACCAATTAGATTCTTTGACTGGGTTTCTAGTTTGGTACCTACAAGAATGAAAAATGGCGAAATTAGACTATGTGTTGACCTTAGGAATTTAGATAATGTTTCACTTAAGGATAACTATCCTCTTCCTAAAATGGATCATATATTCCAGAGGGTAGTAGCTTCAACCAGAATCTCACTACTAGATGGGTTCTCTGGTTATAACTAGATCCTAGTACACCCAGACGATTAGGCAAAAACTGCATTCACTACACCATGGGGCACTTTCATGTATGTGAAATTGCCATTTGGGTTAAAAAATGCAGGGGCCACCTTTCACAGAGCAATGGACATAGCCTTTGCTCAGGAAATCCATGACTTCCTGCTAACATACCTAGATGATATCACAGTATTCTCTAAATTAGATCAGCAACACCTAGATCATCTTAGGCAGGTCTTCACCAAGTGTAGGAAGTATGGAATCTCTTTGAATCCTAAAAAATCTTTATTTACGTTGGAAGAGGGGAAATTACTAGGCCACATTATCTCCAAAGACGGTACCCAGATTGACCCAACAAGAATTGAAGCCATTTTGCAAATACCACACCCCAAGAACATCAAAGAGCTTCAAGCATTTTTAGGCAAAATAAACTTTTTGAGAAGATTTATCTCTAATCTGGCTGAACTAGTTAGATTATTGAACAATATGTTAAAGAAAGATTTGACTATTAAAAGGACTCTAGAGGCTAAAAAGTCATTTGAAGATATAAAGTTAGCTTTAACACAAACACCAGTTCTCATCAGTCCAATGTTTGATAGGGATTTCATCATTTTTTCTTTTGCCTCAGAACACACAATTTCTGCAGTCCTATTGCAAAAGAATGATCAAGGTTTCGAACAACCAATAGCCTTCTTCAGTAAAGCCCTGAGAGATGCACCTTTAAAGTATAATATAATGGAAAAACAAGCCTTTTCTTTGGTTAAAGCTATTAAAGATTTCAGAATTTATATCGTGTACTCTCATATAGTAGCTTATGTTCCCAATGATGTAGTCAAAGGAATTCTAACATAGGATGGACCTGATGGAAAGAGAGGGAAGTGGATAGCTACCATATTAGAATATGATTTAGAAATTAAACTGACAAAATTGATCAAAGGCAAAGGTTTCGCCAAGCTTATGGTTGGGTCAAACTATCAGGCCCTAGATGTAAATTTCATTGCAAAATTGGATAACAAAGAGGATATGGCGACTCCACAGATCAGCCAAGCCTTTATAGATTCACCATGGTATGCTGACAGTATATACACTCTAAAAAACCTTCAAGCTCCGCTAGAGTTGTCCAGGACTAAAAGTAGGTTCTTAAAATTGAAACCTTTGAAGTTTTGCATAATTGACAATGCTTTATTTTGGAAAAATCATGAAGGCATCCTCCTAAATTGTTTGTTAAAGGAAGAATCTGACAAAATATTGCAAGAGTTTCATACGGGTGACTGTGGGGGACATCTTTATTGGAAGACAACAACTCATAAGGTCTTAAGAGCTATTTTTTACTGGCCCACTATGTTTTCTGATGTGAAAAAGTTTGTAACCTCATGTCATATTTTCAAAGGAAAAAGAAAATTACTACCATTACCTTTGAAACCTATATCTACTAAAACACCATTTCAACAGTGGGGTCTTAACTTCATTGGTGAAATTCATCCCCCTTCCTCTGCCCAACATAGATGGATCTTGACTAACACATATTATTTTACAAAATGGATAGAAATAATACCCTCAAGACAAGCTACTGATACTGTCATAATAAGTTTCCTTGAGGCCAACATTCTGTCTAGATTCGGTTGCCACACCAAAATCATCATAGACAATGTAGCAGCCTTTAAATCAAAGAGGATGATTGATTTTTGCAACAAATATCACATAACCCTTGGTCACTCCACAGCCTACTATCCCCAAGGAAATGGACTTGCAGAGTCTTCCAATAAGATCTTAATGAATATCATAAAAATTTTTTTGGAAGATAACAAGGAAACCTGGAATCAGAAACGAGTAAATGCCTTGTGGGCAGACAGGCTAACCACAAAGAAATACATTGGTACCAGTCCCTATCAGCTAGTCTATGGAATGGAGGCTGTCTTCCCATCTTCTTTGGGAACACCACTAATGAAATTACTCCAAGAAGCATAGGTTGAGCCAAATGATATTCAAAGGAGGATCAACCAGATGATCCACTTGCAGCAGACCAGGGAGGAGGTGTATAACAGATCCTAGGTTGTGCAGGAGAGAATCAAGAAAGTTTTTGACAAAAGAACCAAGGCAGAAGACTTCTATCTAGGAGATAAAGTTTTGAAATGGGACTCAAGAAGGGAGGATAAAGGGAAACAAGGGAAGTTTGAATTCCTATGGAAAGGCCCTTATATTATTTATGCTTTCAGAGGTAATAATGCTTATTTCCTCAAAGAATTGGATGGTGCAGAAGTAGGAGGACCAGTCAATGGTCGGATGCTTAAGCACTATATAGATCCTAGTCACTAATTTCACTAATCACTTGTACATAATATATCCTTCATAAAGTTTAGTATGGATTGGATGGTAAATTTTGGAGTTGAAGCCCGAATAGAAGGCCCTAAGCTTCAAAAGTTTCATTATCAATAAATATCAATAAAGAAGAAACGTAAAAGGGAAAGTTGTAGAGTAAAACCATAGTAATTTAGAATGGCCACTGATATACTAGTTCTTGACATTTTTCCAGGAAATGACATCCCCAAGTGGAGCCACTGTTATGTTCCTATACCAATAGGTGTCATAATTTTTGAATGGATGAGGTCAAATCTATAATATGTACATACCTTTGCTTTCTGTAAATGTTTTCCATATTCAAAAAATCAAAAATAAAAAATAAAAAAAATGTAAAGGGTGTATGTCCTAAAAGAAAAATCAAAGGACAAGAAGAATAAGAGAAGGTTAAAAAAATGAAAGAATATGAACTCCAAAAACAAAAAGACCATGAAAGTGTGCAAGTCAAAATGCCACTACTATTTACATTTTGTACATAATAAAAGATTGTGTGCAGCTTGTTACCTCTGCCACAATCCATGGTAATCAAACAGTTTAATTTTGGTTATCCCATGCTTTGAATTTCATGTTTTTAGCTAGAGAATAAAATCTGACCAAACTGTTTAATCTTGGTAGATAATTAGATAGGTAGAGTAAATAAAAGGAGCTCAAAAGTTTAATCTAAGCCCTTGGATGTAATAAGGTTAGACTTAGTTAGAATACCATTGTAAAACAAAAGAAAAATGTTTTGATAAGGGTTTTCCATCTTAAGTGCACCCTAATAAAGAGAAGACAAAATGGTAGGATGAGTAGATGGGTAAGTAGTTGAATGGTTGCAAAATTGTGATGATTGATTAGATAAAGATCATATTAGTCATCTTCATCATCAAATTTCTAAGTATATGAAGCATTTACTAAAGCACACAAAGTCAACTGATTAACCTCCCTCATTCATTACATTTTTCACTTAACTAATTTCGAAAGAAAGTCTTGATGTACCTAGAACCAAGAATCTTAAGTTAAAGTGGCTTAGAGCATTTATTTGACTTTTGGAGGGACCGAACCCTCGGCCCAATAACGTATAGGTCTTAAGTGCTAAAAGTCCCCTCTTAAGCATTCACCCCCTTAAATTCACTCACATTCCCCAACAAATCCCTTTTCCTCAGGAAAAATCATTTCACATGACAAAACCCCTTTTCCTAAGGTTTGAAGACTATTTTTCCCAAGGAAAAGCTATTACCCCCATAAAAACTCCTTTTTCACAAAAAAACCCACAAAAATAACACTAAGCCTAGGTTATAATGTGTTTATAAAAAGCAAATAAATTATAGATACACATTTGACTTGGTGCTAAGTTATTCTTCGCTTTCAATTCATATTAACTCTAATTTTATATATTAACTCCGAAAAATAACTCTTTCACCTATGTATTTAATAAAAACCCTATATTAATACCCCGTCCCTGAAAGTTTGAAATATAAAATTTATGAATAAAACCCGACATAATTAATCAATCCGTGGTTAATTACAAGTCAAACCATTCTCCAATGAAATCATCCCCGATGCCCTTAATCCACCATAATCCGGGATTAATTAAAACCCCCGTTTTTAAACCCTCGTCGGCCCCCCCCCACTACCATTCATGCATCTTCATGAACCAACCACCACCCAATCTTCCTCCGTCAAATCTAACAATCCTCATTGATTTTGCAAGGCCTCCGAAGACCAACCTTTACACGCCCGATATGGGTGGTTTCACTATTCACCCCGCTGCTACGTGGCGCCCGATGAGTGGCATCGGGCAGCCTCCCACCAAAACCACTTCAGCCCAAAAGCGGTGCAAAGAAAACCACATACCACCACCCGCTAAACGCCAAAATATCACATCGCCCCACTAACTGCCAAAAGTACCACTGTTCACCTTACCCGCCAAAAGTTGACTTTCGTGCATAAACACAAAAACCCCAGTTTTGCTTGTTTTCATCTGTTTATGCAGTAAAACCCTGTTTAACCCTTCTACGCCACTTGAAGCCTCTGTTAACCAATTCAAGCATGGTTTACCTCCTAAAATCATTTTGGACTCACTACGTAGACCTATAAAGCTCGATAAATCTATTAATGACCCTCCCTATCAACCCAACGTTTTCTTAATAGTTTGTTTTATTTTACAGGTGATCAAAAGACCGTAGCCTTGGATAAACAACCTTAATACTAGTCATAAGACCTGTTTACTCCGAGAGTTTTATTAAATCTATTCAAACAGAGATGGAAAATAAACATACAGTTAAAAGAAAAGCAGAGGAAACATGAAATTAAATGATTTACTGTTAAAATAGATAGTAAAAAACCTAAAATATACAATGAAGGTAAAAGGACACAGTAAAGAATAGTCAAAGTGTATCAGGGTTAAAGAGTATCAGATTGAAGACCAAGTCAATTAAATAAGCTAGCATGAAGATAACAACAAGGAAGACAGTTACAGAGCATACAGATTCATGTCAAAGTGAAGATAGATGAAAAAACAGAGCGGTAAAAGTAAACATGGATGCAGTAAGGGTTAAACAGATACGAAAACACTTTCACCAGTAACAATGAAGTTTATCCAAAGTAAAAGTGAAAAACAGTTAAAATAAATTTAAGGTTAAAAGATGAAATCAGAGCATAAGTGGTACATTCTTCAGAAATTTCCTATTTAAGTCATAGCTTTTGTAGAAACTATTGTGATCAATGCAAGATGTATTTTGAGATATTGAAGGACATTTTTGTTCCTAAAATGATAGTCTACAAAAAGCTATCTCGCTTTTTACGCAGGTATTACCAAAATGGATATAAGTGCATATCTTCAGAACCTAGTTTTTGGACTGTGCAAAGTCCTGTTTTAGACATTTTTTTTGCAGAGAATATTGTGAACAACGGGAGCTCAATTTTGGGAAACTGAGAGAGGTTTATCTCAAAATCATTCTTATCTACAATAACCTCTTTCATGTTTTCCATATCTATCACGGATTGAGATATACAAAGGTATGAATGGACCCTAATTTTGCAGAATTGCTGGAGCAGAATGCACAAAGAAAGGATGTAGTTAGTGATTGGGATGTCTCATCTTCAATTAAGAGTTGCTATCAAATTCAACTTTCCTTCCTTTTCACCATAAATACATAAAAGTAGTGCCAAATAGATTCATTATTTTTGAATGTCCTTTATTTAAGTTCTATTAATGTAAAACAGTTTGAGATATTTGTAAAACCAATCTTGATATTTCTTCAAGATATTTCAGTTTATAATTAGTATAAATACTTCTTCATTTGAAGTATCTTGGGTGGATTAAAAATACATTTCTGTAGATAATTTATTTTGAGCCAAGGGTCTATTGTACTCAAGACTGGACTGGTTTTGTTGGAAATGAAATAAAGCTAAGGACATTTCACTGGATTCTTGTGCACAATTGGAACAAATAAGCATTATCTCTCTATGTTTAAATATTGTTATCTTTTCATGTTATAAATATTCATATGTGTTTCTTATGAAATATAAAATTAAACAAGGAATGATATCATCAGAATTAGTTTAAATGCTCTCCGTTTTAACTGTTTGCTTTCTATATGTTTTCTACCAAACTATCTTGGTCTGTGAATTCTTGATTGCTCCCTTACTTCCATAGTTTACCCCCCCTTTGGTCCATAGTAAAGGATTCTTCATTGCCTTTTGCTACTGATCATCCTTCCTTTCTTCATCTTAATCCCGATTAAGGATCCTTCATTGCCCTTTTCCCTGGTTAGGACTACCTCATCCATTTGAACCTACAGATTTGATTTTGCTGTGCTAGCCCACCCTATGCACTCTTACCTTAGTGATAGATCAGATCCAGTTAATCCTTTCTTGATTGACTCCATAGCCCAATGGCCTAAATACTTGCTTTGCCCATTTGTTTTTTTAATTCCACCACCCAATTAAAACAAAACAATCATGAACACTAAGAAATAACCTGAAATCTTATTCAAAATAAAGTAAAAGAGAGCCCTCTCTGGACTTAGGTTGGCTAGAACCCAAGTCTAAAAGATTAGGTTTGTGGTTACCTCAAACTATTCCTTCTTTGATAACTTCTAAGGAAAAAATCTGAGTGATAACAATATCTATGACCTAATGGATGGAATGGCAGTTGATGTGTTGAGGCATCAATATTTCTTAGCGATTCTCAACTAAGTATGAGACTGCTATGCTCAGATATGTTATTTATACCTGTAGATTACATATTCATGATATGTTTGACGAAATTCCTATTATGGCTAGTAGGTGTCCAGTAAAAGTCTCATTCAAATGATTTATTTTTCACTATCATTTTCTTGTTAATTTACTATTTTGAAGGTATCATGAAGTTCAGGGCAGTGACATGGGCTCTGGGCCTAAAAATGTGGTTTAATTCCTGAGGTGCTAGCACAAAACTAGCAAAAAGAGTCTTTGGACGCTGGCAAGCAGAGCTGTGATAGCGTTCATAGGTCCTTGGATGCTGGCATTCCCATAGCATGAGCACATTCATAGGTCCCTAGATGCTGGCATGCCCATAACATGAGCGTGTTCAGAGGTCAAGTTGTCCAAAAGTTTAGTTTGACCTAATGGAAAGTTGCCTGAAGTGTTGGATTTTCTCCTAAGAGTCTTGATGCTGATGTTGAATGTCTGTATGGTGTGTTTCCATCGGTTCCACTTCCTTAACATGACTTAGGAGGTCGAATCATAACATAGTGGACTCTCATCTCATGTTTACCCTGGCCAGCCAGTTGCTTGGGTAGATGTGGCAGGAGGGTATTAGATGCTTAGTCCCCTTGTAGTAACAAAGACATGCATATTGTATGAAGAACTAGGTGGGTATCATTAATGATGGACTAGTGCCTCCTCATCCTAGCCTTCTTGCAACTCACCTCTAGTACTTACCAAGTTAAAGGAGTTGAGGGGAAGAAATCACCCTAGAATAGGCATTAATTAAAACCAACCAGGAACACATTTGGCACACAAGCACCACAACACATTTTGGAAGTCTCTTATTTTCATGCATTTGAAAGCTAACATCTTATTGAAATATTATAAATCTATCTCAATTACATGCAACATATTTAGAAAGCATTTCCATCATTTTATTTGCAAGCACTTAGACTCACTCTGGTACTTTACTCCATGCTCATTTTCTCAAGTTTAAGACTTTACATCATTGTTTTCTTTGAACAATATTTGATTGCTAAGTACATGTAGTGTTTATTTGCAAGTTCTAAATTTATTCAAGTGCTTTCCTTTCAAAATGGTGTCATCATTTTATCGTTTTGGTTTTTTTCACTAACATTTAATTTGCAACTTCCATTCCATTCAGTATTGTTGTAGCTTGAAGATATTTCCATTTGTTGCAATTACTATTTGAGAATATATTTCAGTGCCTTGCAAGATTTTATTTGGGCACTGGTCTATTTACATTTGTTTGCAAGGTATATATGTTTTTGAATTATATTGGTTTACTCACATTTTGATGTTAATACTAATGTTTACTTGTACTTGTTAAATTATCCATTTTTTGCTCCAAGTTCCATCTTAATTTGTTGAATGGTTGATGCTCTAACTCATTTACTAATTATCTCCTAGACTTGTTAGTTTTAGCAAGTTTCATTTAGCATCTTCTTTAGGGTCCATCCCTGTTGGATTTAGCTAGGAGAGAGCCTAGACAGAGAGAGTTGGGATTTAGGTGACAAGCCCTTCTTTGAGCTTTACCACCAAGGCCACACCAAGTGGGGTTGAGTATTTTTCCCACATTAACTTAGGTGTGTAAGTGAGGTGACAATAGGTTGGCCTACCCTTTGTCAATTCAAGTCTTATGCATGTGTAATTGAGTTTTCTTGATTGAATTCTATGTGTGCTCTATTGGGGCTTTCTACCATAGCCCTATGGAATATGTCCTGCTAATAGAACTCGCTGGCCTAATGATCCTCAAATTTTCTTCTCTTCCTGACCTAAATATTATGTTGAACCACTCTAAGAAAAACCTAGATTTAAATGGTTATGGAATTCCCTTCCCAAATTCCTATGTTGGCATATTTGGCTTTCCAAGAACAATGACACCTTCAAACATATCTATCAAAAACCTAAATAAAAACAATGAAAGCCATAGAAATGTGCACTGAATATGGGAACCCTCAATCAAGGAAAATCATATCAAACTCTTAATTCCTTGGAAGAACAATGGATAGAAATATTGGTGGATCTCAAGAAAAGCAGGCCATCAATCATCAAAAACTTAAGAAAAGTTGAGAGAGGTTGGTAGCTTCAAATATCCAATCAAGATCTAGATGAGTGGAAGTAGGAAAAGAAAGTTTGGATACTCCAATTTGATGGAGCCTCAAAGAAAAAACCAGGGATGGTAAGAGGGGGAGGGGCTTTGTGTAACCCTGATGGAGGGATGGTAAGATGGGGAGTGTAAGGACCTGCAGTCCTTGGCACGCCCGCCGAAGGAAGTGCGAGCTCTATGACTGATGTGCGATGGAGGCAAGTAAAAATGCGAGCATAAGAAGGATAGAGCGAAGTGTTTATAGGCGTGGGGAGCAAGGTTTGATTACCCACGGCCGACCCACACTTGGAAGCAAAGCCGACTGCATTTGCGATGAAGTGGGGGTGTGTCGTAGCGTGGAGGACGAGTCGGCTGGGTAGGCTAACTCGCCCTGCCACACGTATAAATAAAAGATGCGTGGAGTTCATTTTGACATGGCAAGTTCGACCTTGATTAAGGCGCAGTTCATAGATACAAGGTGCAGGTCGAGGTTGTAGCCGGATGCGCCCAAGACTTGGGCGAGGCCACACGTAGATCGCATAGAAGTATTGGGTGAAGGCGTTGGGTGCGGGCAGGGTTGCCCGCTGGTCGAAGAGAAGGCGTGCACGGTGTGTGTGGGCGCCCGGTTTGTGCGACAACTTGGCACGGGTTCTTGGGTGACTCGGGTGAGCGCCCACCCATCGTGCAAGTGTGCACGGTGCGACTTGGTGAAGTGTTGAGATTGTGAACAAAGGTGTGTCTCGGGCAGAGGTGCCCGTGTGTGGTGACTTGGAGGCGCGCCCAAGTTGGGCAAACAACACGATCGTGCGACGAGGTGAACAAAGGGTTGGTGAATCATGCGGCGATCGTGCGGAGGCGCCGACGAGCTGGGCAACCGAGTTTTCCGAAGTTGAAATTTTACTAAGTGTAAATTTGGGGTTTCCAAAGATTTAACTTGTACTTTGTAAAAGTAAAGATTGTATAATATATTGATTCGGGCATACTCACATTGCAGGGAGTTGCCCCTCCCTTTATATTGTTGTGCATTTCTATTGTATAATGCTATTATGTGAATGTTATGGGCTTTCACTTATATAAAGGAACACATTAATAATACTTGGTTGCAAAACAAAAACTAAGTAGGATAAGTGGAATGTTAGGCGTAGTCTACAATCGTAAGTATTGGTGGAAAGAAAATGATTGGTAGTGCCGCACCTCGCTATAAGCGGTTGAAAGACTACCGCAGGTGTAGGGGGTGTGACAGGGAGGGTCTTTGTGTAACCCTGATGGAGGGATGGTAGGAGGAGGGAGTGGGGTTTTGTGTAACCCTGATGGAGGGATGGTAGGACGAGGATGGTTGGAGGGGGAGGGGATTTGTGTAACCCCAATGGAGGGTAGGAAGGGGAGAGGCTTTGTGTAACCTCGATGGATGGTAAGACAAGGATGGTAAGAGGGGGAGGGGCTTTGTATAACCCAATGGAGGGTAGGAAGGCGAAGGTCTTTGTGTAACCCCATGGAAAATTAGAAATAAGATACCAATGGAAGGTAGGAAGGAGAAGGGCTTTGTGTAACCCCATGGAAAATTAGAAATAAGATACCAATAGAGGGTAGGAAGGGGAGGAGCTTTGTGTAACCCGGTGGAAAATTAGAAACAAGATATCCATGAAAAATTAGAAATAAGATACCAATGGAGGGTAGGAGATTTGTGTAACCTGATGGAAAATTTGAAATAAGATACCAATGTAGGGTAGGAGCTTTAACAAGATATCCATGTGGACTAGGGCATGTGCATGGTTTTCTTAAGACAAGGGCATATGCATGGTTTTCTTCATGTTAAGAGGAGCTTTGTGGACTAGGTTTTCTTAAGACAAGGGCATATGCATGGTTTTGTTCAGGGCATATGCATGGTTTTCTTCATGTTAAGAGGAACTAGTCCCTTCATGTTAAGAGGAGCTTTGTGGGCTAGGGCATATGCATGGTTTTATTTAGGTAATATGCATGGTTTTCTTCATGTTAAGAGAAACTAGTCCCTTCATGTTAAGAGGAGCTTTGTGGACTAGGGCATATGCATGTTAAGAGGAACTAGTCCCTTCATGTTAAGAGGAGATTTGTGGACTAAGGCATATGCACATATGCATGGTTTTATTCATGTTAAGAGGAGCTTTTTGGACTAGGGCATATGCATGTTAAGAGGAACTAGTCCCTTCATGTTAAGAGGAGCTTTCTTCATGTTAAGAGGAGCTTTGTGGACTAAGGCATATGCATGGTTTTCTTCATGTTAAGAGGAACTAGTCCCTTCATGTTAAGAGGATCTTTGTGGACTAGGGAGAGCATATGCATGGTTCCTCTTTGTGGACTAGGGCGTATGCATGGTTTTCTTCATGTTAAGAGTATGCATGCCAACTCAAGGTTGGTCAATGAAGGAAGTGTTTTCCTTAACCCATCACTATAAGAAACACTATATGGATATGGTATCATATCAGGAAGGAAGTGTTTTCCTTAACCCGTCACTATAAGGAACACTATATGGCTATGATATCATATCAAAACCAACCTCTATGGTATCATATCATGAAGGAAGTGGAAGGAAGTGTTTTCCTTAACCCGTCACTATAAAATAACACTATATGGCTATGGTATCATATCAAAACCAACCTCACTCCTAGTCACTATAAGAATCAAAACCAAGGAAGTGTTTCCTTAACCCGTCACTTTAAGAAACACTATATGGCTACGGTATCATATCAAAACCAACCTTTATGGTATCATATCATGAAGGAAGTGGAAGGAAGTGTTTTCCTTACCCCGTCACTATAAAAAACATTATATGGCTACAGTATCATATCAAAACCAACCTCACTCCTAGTCACTATAAGAAACACTTTATGGCTATGGTATCATATCAAAACCAACCTCCAACCTCACTCCTAATATGATAGGCTTTATGGCTATGGTATCATATCAGAAGTAACCTCACTCCTAATATGATGGTACCTCACTTACCTGTCACTATAAGAAACACTTTGAAGTGTTTTCCTTAACCCATCACTATAAGAAACACTTACTTACCCATCACTATAAGAAACACTTTGAAGTGTTTTCCTTAACCCGTCACTATAAGAAACACTACTTTATGGCCAACCTCACTCCTAATATGATGCAATCTCACTTACCCGTGACTATAAGAAACACTTTATGGCTATGTTATCATATCAAAACCAACCTCACTCCTAACTTACCCGTGACTAAGTGTTTTCCTTAACCCGTCACTAGAAGAAACACTCAATTACCCATCACTATAAGAGACACTTTGAAGTGTTTTCCTTAACCCGTCACTATAAGAAACACTACTTTATGGCCAACCTCACTCCTAATATGATGCAACTATAAGAAACACTTTGAAGTGTTTTCCTTAACCAGTCACTATAAGAAACACTACTTTATGTGTTTTCCTTAACCCATCACTATAAGAAACACTACTTTATGGCCAACCTCAATCCTAATATGATGCAACCTCACTTACCCGTGACTATAAGAAACACTTTATAGCTATATGGTATCAACCTCACTCCTAATATGATGCAACCAATACTTGGGCGTGACTATAAGAAACACTTTATAGTTATATGGTATCAACCTCAAACACTTTATAGCTATATGGTATCAACCTCTCTCCTAATATGATGCAACAAGTACTTGGGCGTGACTATAAGAAACACTTTATAGTTATATGGTATCAACCTCACTCCTAATGTGATATCAACCTCACTCCTAATATGGTATCAACCTCACTCCTAATATGATGACTATAAGAAACACTTTATAGTTATATGGTATCAACGTCACTCCTAATATGATGCAACTAGTACAAACCAAGTTGTCAGAGTATACACAGCAGAAACAAAAACAAATTATACACATAGCAGAAATCACGAGACAACAAGTTTAACGTGGTTCACCCAACCAATCTGGGCTACATCCACCAAACAGAGGCATCGGCAACATTATTATTCAACAGGAGATTACAACACATAATTCCTCACGCCCTCTCAGCCAAAATATCCTCTACGGGCTTACATTTTATAGCTGGGAGTAGAAAACTGAATCATAAATTCTCTCACAACAAATATAGGATGCAATAACTCCCCTCAGGAATAACTGGAGCTAACTTAGCAAAAAATCCTATTGTTGTCACATACATGAGATTTTTTCCAAAATTAATTAACAGAAAATCTCAACAATCTCCACCTTGACAACAATTAGCCTGATACCCCATTTCTTTATTATTTTATCTTTTCTGCAAGCCAAGAGAAGCCAAACACCAACGTAGCTTCTCTAACAAAACTAGTTTCGTGAACATGTTTGCACAATTCTCCTTTGTATGCACTTTTTCAAGAGAGACTCCCCTTTCAATGATAACCTGTCTTACAAAAAGGTACTTAATAGGTATATGCTTTGATTTACTATGATAGGCCGGATTCTTAGCCAAATGAATTGCACTTTGACTATCAAAAAATAACTTGATGTTGTCCTGTAACCTACCAAACTCACCAAACAAACCTTTCAACCAAATCGCTTCTTTGCAGGCATGTGAAGCAGCTATGTATTCTGCTTCAGTAGTGGATAAAGCAAGAATGTTTTGTAGCTTTGACATCCAGCTAATAGCTCCACCTGCAGGAGTAAAGACATACCCTGATGTTGACCTTCTCTTATCCAAATCACTTGAAAAATCAGAATCAACATATCCACAAACAAATTCACTACTTCTGTTATAAGTGATACAATAATCACTTGTGCCTCTCAGATACCGAAGCACCCATTTCACTGCTGACCAGTGTTCTTTTCCTGGATTTGCCGTATACCTGCTGACAACCCCAACTGCATGTGAAATATCTGGTCGAGTACAAACCATCGTATACATCAAACAACCTACTACATTGGCATATGGAATTCGAGACATATATTCTTTTTCTTCATTTGTATTATGACATAAACTAGAAGAAAGCCTAAAATGGGAAGCTAAAGGGACTGAAACAGGCTTCACATTGTTCATACCAAACCTCAAGAGTATTTTCTCAATATACTTCTGTTGTGATAGCCACAGCTTACCATTGCTCCTATCTCTGAAAATCTCCATGCCCAAAATTTGTCTTGCTGCTCCTAGATCTTTCATATCAAATGTCCTAGCCATCTGAGCCTTTAACCTGTTGATCTCTATTATGCTTTTGCTTGCTAAAAGCATATCGTCAACATACAACACTAAGATAATGAACATGCCATTACTTAATTTCTTAAAGTAAACACAGTGATCATATTCACTTCTTATATAATTTTGACTCATCATGAAAGAATCAAATTTCTTGTACCATTGTCGAGGCGGCTGCTTCAGACCATACAATGATTTCTTGAGCCTGCAGACAAATTTCCTGTTGCGATTTTGAACAAACCCTTCCGGTTGTTCCATGTAAATCTCCTCATCTAGATCTCCATGTAAAAATGCATTTTTAACATCTAGTTGCTGTAATTCTAAATTAAGTAAAGCAACTAATGCTAATACAATTCGAATTGAAACAATTTTTACAACTGGTGAAAATATCTCATGAAAATCAATGCCTGCTTTCTGAGAAAAACCTTTTGCGACCAGCCTTGCTTTGTACCTGTCCTCTGTATCATCAACACCCATTTTCAATTTGTAAACCCATTTACATCCCACAATTTTTCTGTCTTTAGGAAGTTCTACCAGATCCCATGTGCCATTCTTGACTAATGCCATCATCTCGTCCTTCATAGCTTCTTTCCACTTTTCACTTTTAGAACCTTCTACAGCTTCCTGATAGCATAAAGGTTCATTATCATTAGCAGTTAAAGAAACTGAAGTAACATAATCATCATACCTTTTAAGAGGATGTTTCATTCTTGTGGACCTCCTTAAAGATGTTTCTGGTACTTCCACAATTTGCTAATTATTATCTGTAGGAACTTCTTCATGATCTGCATTTGAAACATGTTCATGATCTACATCTGAAACTTGTTCATGATCTGCATCTGAAACTTGTTCATCTTGACTATCATCAGTATTTGAACTGGTTTCAAACTGAATGTGTTGAAGCTTAGATACATTATCCTATTTCAATTTATCATCTACATCTGGATTTTAAAGTGAAGATTCATTAAATTTAACATCTCTGTTAATGATGATCTTGTGAGTAGTAGGATCCCACAATCTGTATCCCGTAGTCCCATCACCATATCCAACAAAGATATATCTTTTTGATTTAGGATCTAATTTAGAATGCTGATGTTTCGGAACTAGAGCATATGCATCACAACCAAAAACTTTAAGTTTAGAATAATCACAAGGATGACCTTTCCATACCTCTTGAGGAATTTTGCGTCCTATTGCAGTTGATGGTGATCGATTTATCAAATAACAAGCTGTAGAAACCGCTTTTGTCCACAATTCCTTTTGCAAATTGGCACTACTAAGCATACTTCTTGCTCTCTCTAAAAGGGAAAAGGGTCCTGTTCAAGCGTTCAACAACTCCATTTCGCTGAGGAGTATATACAGTGGTTTTATGTCTTTCGATCCCAGCGTCCTTGCAATAATTATCAAATTCCTTTGAAGTAAACTCACCACCATTGTCAGTTCTTAAACATTTAATGGTTTTTCCAGTGATGTTTTCAACTAATGCTCTAAACTGTTTGAAAACTGTGAATACATCAGACTTCTTCTTTAACATGTAGACCCACACTTTTCTAGAGAAATCATCAATAAAATATACAAAATATGACGATCCTCCATATGAGGTTGTAGGAGATGGACCCCAAACATCAGAATGGATATAATCAAGGATTCCCTTACTAGTATGTTTTCTAGTTTTAAACTTCTGCTTGCTTTGTTTCCCAAATAGATAATGTTTGCAAAAATCTAACTTAATAGACTTTAAATTAGGAAGTAACTTACGATCAGATAAAATCTTTAAACCTCTTTGGCTCATATGGCCCAACCTTTGATTCCATAAACAAATAGAATTACTGTCGTTTTCAGATACTGTAGAAACATGATCTGACTATGTTCTTCCTTTTAACTGAAAAAGATTTCCAACTTTCTTTGCTTTCATTACTAGTAAAATTCCTTTATAAATTTTCATTACTCCACCTTGAATAAAAGTTTTATATCCATTAGTGTCTAGAACTCCTAGTGAAATGAGGTTTTTTCTTAGTTCAGGTGCATGTCTTACATTAGTTAGAATTTTATTTGTCCCATCAAACATTTTAAGCTGGATGCTTCCAATTCCCACAATGTTACATGTGACATCATTTCCCATGTAAACTACTCCATCATTGATTGATTTATAAGTTTTAAACCATTCTTTATGAATGCACATGTGATTTGATGCACCAGAATCTAACAGCCAATGTTGATCATGATTAGACAAATTAGCTGATAACACTTCATCACTCATACCTAAATTGGATGCCGAACTTGTATTTGTCGTGTTTGCTTCTTTCTTCTCTGTCAAAGAGTCTTCTTTGGATGTTTGTTGTCTCTTCCAATAGTCCTTCTTCAAATGTCCTGATTTGCCACAAAACCAGCATTTTACCTTACTCTTCTTCCCTTTCGATTTTGAATGCGAGTCGTTGTGCTTACTGAAGTGTCTTTCTTTAGAACAACCTCTGACCATCATTGCTTCTGATGTAGAGGTTTCTGAATTTGACCTCTTCCTTGTTTCTTCGGACAACAAAGCTCCAACAACATCATCAAATTCAAGGGTTTCTGATGAACTAAGACTTATAGAAGTAACAAAATGATCCCATGACTCGGGCAACGAGCATAATAAAGTTATAGCTTTATCTTCTGATTCGAATTTTACTTCTATACTGTCTAAGTGCACTAGGAGAGTATTAAAGGTATTCAAATGATCAGTAATAGATGTACCTTCCTTCATGTGCAAACTGTATAACTGTCACTTCAGAAGAATCCTATTGGTTAAGGATTTTGTCATGTACAGCTTTTCAAGCTTTGTCCACAAACCAGCAACAGTTTTCTCTGACACGATGTTAAACAAAACATCATCCGCCAAACACAGTCGAATGCCACTCAGTGCTCTTTGATCCAAGTCATTCCATTCATCATCTGTCATGGTGTAAGGTTGTTTGGCTTTTCCCAACAATGCCTTCGCCACGCCTTGTTGCACAAGTAGATCATACATCTTCACTTTCCAGATCTCGAAGTTGTTTTTGCCATTGAACTTCTTGATCTCAAAACGAGCACTTTGAGTTTTTGCCATGTTGTAACACACAAAATCTCCAATTCCAACTTTTAATAAACGAAGTTTTTTATTTAAAAAAAAATGCCTTTGCCTTGTACTATAATGCCTTTTCCTTATAATAAAATTCCATGATATAAATATAATATCATATACAAATCTTACAAGTCATTTCTTTTGTTGTGGAAAACAAAAAACATTTCATAACACTTTTATAACAACTGCAAATCGACCTGTTGATTTAATTGTTGATTTAATGTACACCGACGCCCATTTGAAAACGTTTCTATTTTGAAATATTGCAATTGTGAATAACTCAGCCACAAGGAATAACTCATGGAATAACTCAGCCACAAGGAATAACTCGTTGAGTTCTACTTGCTCACAAATATTGCAATTGTGAATAACTCGTGGCATCACAAATTAAAACAACAGCATTTAAAATGACACATTCCAAAACATTTTAGTAGAGACAGTTTAATACTCATTTTAGCAGTTCACCGTCACGCAGTTTAGCACCACGCAGTCCACCACACTGCTTAACCTAGCCACGCAGTTCAACGCTGCTTGATTGCTGTCACACGCAGTGCCAACGCTCTGGTCTCTGACACACGCAGGCAGTTTCAACGCCTGTTCAACGCTCTGGTCTTTGTCACACGCAGCTCCAACGCACAGGCAGTCTATTGCTCTAACGCACAGGCAACAAACGCCACGGTATTGTGTAGTCGCTCAGCAGACTTGGCCTCTCAGGCTCTGATACCAATTGTCAGAGTATACACAGCAGAAACAAAAACAAATTATACACAGCAAAAATCATGAGACAACAAGTTTAACGTGGTTCACCCAACCAATCTGGGCTACATCCACCAAACAGAGGCATCGGCAATATTATTATTCAACAGGAGATTACAACACATAATTCCTCACACCCTCTCAGCCAAAATATCCTCTACGGGCGTACATTTTATAGCTGGGAGTAGAAAACTGAATCATAAATTCTCTCACAACAAATATAGGATGCAATAACTCCCCTCAGGAATAACTGGAGCTAACTTAGCAACAAATCTTATTGTTATCACATACATGAGATTTTTTCCAAAATTAATTAACATAATTATGGCTATATGGTATCATATCAAAACCAACCTCACTCCTAATATGATGCATATCAAAACCAACTGGAGCTAACTTAGCAACAAATCCTATTGTTATCACATACATGAGATTTTTTCCAAATTTAATTAACAGAATTATGGCTATATGGTATCATATCAAAACCAACCTTATGGCTATATGGTATCATATCAAAACCAACCTCACTCCTAATATGATGCAACCAGTACAAACTAAGTTGATACAATACAGTGAAAGTGGTCATCTCCGAGCACCATACCTCCACTTCTATCCAACATTGATATTCGAAATTGGGCAATAATGAATAGTTATGCTAACATTGTTCGAGCCACGTGGGACAACATATCTGTGGTATAATTTTATGGTGAACTAGAGATATAGACCCCATTTTGAAATTTTTAGGGCGAGGCAAAATTGGAGGTTACGACAAGACCCATGGCCATGCATTCGCGCTGGTGAAGCTTCTCCGGCTCTTGCAGAGTGCCTTCCCTCTTTTGACCTCTGCACTGGACTGAGGACCACTGTTAATTTGAGGATTGGCTCACTGATTGTATCCTACACCTGTAAAAGGCATCACAAAATCTCCTCGCAGTCAACACTGCTTAAGGGGGCATCAATTCAATGCACCCCATCAACAGGCTCAAATACTCTGCCTTGTTCTAGATTGGTTGATGACCAAGATCGCGAGAAGGTAAGCCTATTTAGTTGCTTCATCTTTTCTTCTCACAATTTGAATTTACAAATTGGGAGAGGGCGAAAGACTCCCTCTGAACCTGCAGCAAGGAACCTCTCCTTGAGCTTTGCATACATGAAGAGACAAGCTATGGGAAATTATCCATTCATTACTGGCCTTAATCTGCATCAAACCAGAGGTCTCCTGAGCAAGTATCCCACTCGTCCGATATATGCCTTTCCCATTCTCATACAATTGACTGCACTGAGATGCCAGTCAAACACCCATGAAAACAACCAAAAATTTGCTTGCAATCATCCTGAGAGTTAAAGGACGACGAATTTGCAACAAGAAAGGGGTACATTAGTAAGAGTGACCACAGTTCCCTGTGATTATCAAGCAAAGAATACTCAAAAACATAGTTACCAGATTTCGTACTGACCAAAACAAATTTGAAAGTTCGATTATTCGATTATGTTAGCAGTTTAATACGGCGTTTAGAAATTCGGTACCGATATCCATGGATTCTCGTTAAAAAAATAATCCCTCGTGGCCCACCTACTTTTCAAGGAGCGTTTCGAATCAATGAGATGGTATAGGTTAGCAGCTACTTTAATTTTAATACAATGAAATTTCAAAGTAAATTTCTGGTGTTAATTAATTCATGTATTTATAGGGTATAGTTCAAGTAGATTTTTTAATTAGAAATTTGAATAAATATTGAATTTTAATATTAATATTTTGTATTATAAAATAAAAGTTGGTGGGATGAAATTAATTTTAATTAGTAATTAAAAATAATATATTTTATTGTTAGTTATTATAAAGTATAATTAATTTAGTTTGATAAATGAGTAATAGTAATTAAATATATAAATGTATATTTTAAGAATATTTATACACAATATATAACCACATTCCAAACATAAATTTGGTTGGTAATTTGAAATCTATATTACTGAGTGTAATGTGGAATTTGTACAAATTTTATTGTATATTGGGCATCATGCAATATATGATATCTTTGGATATATGGATGAATACATAATTTTTTTATAAGTTCTATTCTAATATTAAATTGTGGACTTTGTTCCAAGATATAATTCTATTTGCAATATTTATCATTGATAACAATTTTTAAGGGGGTTTTTGAGGTTTTCAACATTATAATAGGGCTATTTTATTTTTTTTTAAATATTGAAAAAATAATATATTTGAATATTCAAAAGATGTATACTCCTGAGTTTTTTCCATATTGAATTTTAAACAATCAATTCTTTTTTCGTATCGAATCAAATTGTATTCAAATTCAAATTCAAATTTGGTAACTATGTTCCAAAGGATAATAAATTCAAGCGGGGAAAGAAAGTGACAATTGTCTAAGCACATCAATCTACACCAAAATGTGAAAAGGAATAGGAAAGCATGCGATAATTGCTTAAAGATGATGGAAAGCATGGAAATACTACAATTAAAAATGCTTGAAGAAAACATGTAACAAGAACAAGACCATTATCAATTTATTAGAGGAGATACAAGTCTTGAAAGACAACTTGGCTTGCTAATAAGATGAAATAGATGCATTGTGCTGACATATCAAAAAATTGCAAAATAAAGGCAATACAATGCACTCTAACTATATAAAAACCAACACTACTAGCAAGCATAAAAGAAGCTCACCCCACAACAAAAGAAGGTAATCACATCATGTTTAATGTACCCAAAGTGAAAATATTGTTTTTTTGCTTGATAACTGTTGTAATATGCACTCATACAGAGATATAGTCATAATAGAATTCCCATAGCGTCTCTCAGACATATCAGTAATTTCTATACCAAGGCAAGTTACCAAAAAGGGACATATCAGTAATTTCTATGCCAAGACAAGTTACTCAGAAAAACAAATTTCTAAGGTATCTGTTATAACCAGGTATAAATTTAATACCAAATCTACTATTTTAAAATAAAAATAAAAAATTAATCCACAATTTACTCATTTTTTATTCATTAATTTATAGAATTTCGTTTTCCTTTAATCACTGTAATATTTTTATTATTATTGTTAGGTTTAATTTATTCCTTTGTTAACTTTCCTATATCTTTTGCCTTTTATCCTAACGTCTTTCTCATAATCGAATGTTCCACTCATTGCCCTAAACTTTATATCCTCGTTTTTCTCCGAACTCTCTGCATATCTTATGCTTGTATTCTCACTTTTCTCCGAACTTTCTGCATATCTTATGCTTGTTTGGCCTGTGATGATCGATGGAGCATGGACATTTCAAAAACTAGTACAAGTTTATTCCAAAATATTCTCAGCAAAGAAAAAAATTATTATTATAATATTAGATGGTTTTGCAAAAACATGTTTTCTTTATCAAAATTCTGTTTCTTTGGAATTATATATTATAATGGTGAATTAGAAAATATTTTCATATTTATCATAATTTTGTTCGAAGGAAATAATTAATGGTGATGTGAACATTATTTTTATAAAAATCTTATTTTTATTATTTATCAAATAATTTTGAAAATTAAAATATAATTTATTAAGTAATGAATGGTAATGTTCTTGTGAATATTTTTTAGAAAATTGTTTTTATTATTATTGGAAATCATTTTTTTTATAATTATTGTTTTTTCAAAGTATAAATAATATATATTTGAAATTTTAAACACAAACCAATTAATAAAATAAATGAAACAAAAGTATTTTTTATTTAACAAAAGTAATAAGATGAAATTATTTATATATATATATATATATATATTTAATTCAAAATAGTACTTCCCATGGAGGGTTCTCTAGAGTGGGCCCTCTCCCTTTGTCTTAATACACTGCCAATTAAACTGAAGAGGAGCTATGACTCTTGCTGTACTTGGTACTTTGCATGTGTCGTGGTCAAATCATATGTTATGATTTATAACTTGCATTAGTGGAAACATCAATCACAAAAAGCAATCAGCACCAGCACGTACAAGCCATCCTAATGGCTCAATGCAACAACTCTCCAAACTGTTAGAGTTGTGATTACACAAAATACACTACGATCAATTGATTCGGGTGGATATCAGTGGCCATCCACCTACTCGGCTGGGTCAAAACACAATTCTCCATGTTGGCAAGTTTTTATAGTTTTTTGGGATCCTAAACTTCTGAGGGCATTTTGAGGCCCTAATTGATGTTTTCTGATGCAATTGTAGTAAAATATAACCAGGTATGTCTAAAATGTGTAATTTTTGTTTAGACCTTTCCAATTGGTTACCGAGCACACCAAATAGATATTGAATGCAAAAGTTATGTCCATAGGAAGTTGAGGTACTAACTAACCTAGTGGAGTGCACAAGCCTTATAGTGTTTCATCTCCTAGGGTTAAGTTTTTGGACGTTTAAGGTTTCCTCATTGTTTTTAATGTTAAAAATGGCCTTTTAGCATAATTGTAATTCACTTGGGTGAAGGCGTGTAACCGTCACATCTCTTCTCAGAGATAAGCTACGACCATTTGAGCTAGTTCATTTTTTTCTATATTTTTACAGCTTTAGCACCTTCCATTTATTAATAGAAGTCAAGTTTTGATCTAGGTGGATGTTGGTGGTCACCTGCCTATCCCACTGGGATCCCCACTACTGTCTCTTTCAGTTTTCTAGTTTCCTTAATTGTAGCGCAGTTTACTACTTTTAGCATTTTTCGCGTCCTGAACTTCCAGAGATGTTTTGAGGCCCTAAACAAAATTTTTTGGGAAAACTGGGAGAAACATGGGAATATGGACTGATGTTGCCTATCCGAAAGTTGTAGTCCTCAGATAGATCTTTCTAACGGGGTATTGTGCACGTCAAGCGAAGATTGTATGCCAAAGTTACGACCCCTGGAAGTTGATGTACCAATTTACCTAAAATGGGGCCATCGTTTGGTGCTTCATCTCCTAGAGTTAGGTTTTTGGATGTTTAGGGTTTTCCATTGTTTCTCAACAATAAATAGGCCTTCGAGCTTCATTGTAAGATAGTTCAGAGGCATGTAGCCACCACATCTCTTCTCAGAGATAACCTACCATCGCCCTAGCTGGTTTATTTTCATTTCTGTCTGTAAGGATATTTCAATATTTTACATTAACGAAATGAAATATTATTTTTGCTGCATCTCTGTATTTCTGGTTATTTCTGTACTTTATTGCATTCCTGTTTAAATCCGGATTAGTAGTATCAGAGTGGTCTACTCTTTCTCTATTTTTCTTTGCATATCCCCAACGCAGTCTGAATATAAAGAGTTAGGGCTTGAACTGGTTGAACCTTTGCAAGACCAACCTCACAAATCCTGAAGGCCTCCCATGGTGGATGAAAAGAAAGATGAGGGAGCAGGAGATCCTATGAAAATATTGCTTGAAGAAGCCCTTGAGCGAAAAGGGAATGCAATGATGGAAAACTTTGCCTAGATCCTTTAGCGGCTACCCAGGGGCGACGCATCTGCTTCCAACAGCTACTCTAGAAATACCACACCCTTTAAGGTACAAGTTAAGTTTGAAATCCCCATATTCAAGGGTCAGATAGATGCAAATTTTGTAGAAAAATGGTTAAATATGCTAGATGGTTATTTTTCTGTTCATGATTTTTCCAGCCGAAAAAAGATCACTTTTTCACTTCTCAAAGCAGCCCCCCATGTCAAATACTGGTGGGAAACCTACTGCGAGCAGAAGGATGAAAGTACAGGCTCACTATTTTCAGTCGCACCCACTTGGAATTCATTCCAGGAAGCCATCAAGGAGCAATACTGCCCTGTCAAGAGCTATGAGGACAAATACATAAATTGGACCATGCTGCGGTAGGGAAGGGACCAAGATGTGCCAGAGTTCACAAATATTTTTCATACCCTTCGCAAAAAGTTGGGTTTCAAGGATTCTGAGCTGCATTTGGTACTCAAATACTACGGCTGCCTACACAGGTACATCCAGGACGAGAAGGAGTTCCTGAACATCTCCTCGCTCGGCACGACATATCGATATGCTGTCAAGATTGAGCAGAAGTTTAAACAAAAGAAGCAAGACTTTGGATTTGTGAATCTGAAGAATAAGGGACAAAGCCAAGGCGGGGTGACCCAAGACAACCTGTCGAAGCTGTAAGAAAATAACAACACCATGAAGTCAAAGGACACAAGAAAGTGGTGTGAGTTCCATAAGAGCCCCACTCATAACAAAGCAGTCGCTGGTGGCCGAGTTGAAGGCTTCAGAATCAGATGCATGTTCTAACCCTGAGTCAGAACTCGACAAGGGGAATGACAAAGGGAAGCAAATCATTGATGTGGAGCCCAATGCCACTATTTCCACCGCCAAGGTCTAGAAGATTGATCCTGAAGATCCAGAAGAGGGGGAGCGTCTTTTCCACTCACAAATGTGGGTGAAGGGTTCGCCACTGCAATTCATTGTCGACAGTGGCAGCCAACAGAACCTCATTTTAGTAGAGGTTGTGAAGCGGTTGGGCCTATCCACTACACCACACCCGTAGCCGTACAGTATTGGGTGGCTTAACCAAGGATGAGATCTTCAAATCCGCCAGCGGTGCTGCCTTCCCTACAACATCAAGCCCTTCATAGATGAGGTATTGTATGATGTTACACCTCTTGATGTTTGTGATGTACTATTAGGCCAACCATACTTATGGAGGCAACATGCTGTGTATGATTTAAGGCCTCATGTTATTATTATTTCTTTGGGTAATTCATTATACAGGATACTGGAGGTAGCCCCACCTACCACCACCTCTTTGATCACTACTAAGAAAGGCAGCAAGCTCTTCTCCCAGACTAGGAAATTCATTTTCTGTCTGGTTTTCTCCCAAAGTAAGGGGAAGATCGTCGCCACATCCATGACCCTTGCGAAGGGTTCCTCCACGCAGCAGCAACAATAGAGGGATATGGTCATGAAATAATACATGAACATCTTCTCCTCACCCACAGGGGTACCGTTGCACTGTCAGGTCAAGCACTCATTTGATCTAACTCCTAGAGCACCTCTACCCAACTGGACGATATATCGCTGCTCCATTTTGGAAAATTCCAAGTACAATCAGTGACATGATTAGCATCAGGTACCACACAAGTTTCAAGTGGGCGAAAAAGTCTAGTTGCATTTGTAGAAAGAACACCTTACAAGAGCCCATCAGAAGCTCAGACCACTCTGATATGGTCCTTACACCATTACCAAGGCTATGGGAAATAATGCTTTGGAGCACAACATTCCCCCATTCCTTCGCTTGCACCAAGTGTTCAATGTGGACCGCCCTCGACCATGCTTCCCACCATTATTGGACACAGCAGAGATTGTAGAATAGCTCACTAGGGACCAAGTTCAGCAGAAGTTTCCTCATCTCATGGAGGAACTCAACGCAATGGGGACCATTGCTTCCTAAGGGGGGAGGAATGATCCAAGTGGATGTTGGTGGCCACTCACCTATCCCACTTGGACCCCCACAACTGTCTCTTTCAATTTTCCAGTTTCCTTAATTGTAGCACAATTTACTATTTTTAGTAGTTTTTCGGGTCTTCAACCTCCGGAGTCGATTTAAGGCCCTAAACGACATTTTTTTCGGAAAAATAGGAGCAACATGGGTCCATGGATTGATATTTCTCATCTCAAAGTTGTATTCCTCGGATAGATCTTTCTAACGAGGTATTGTGCACGTCAAATGGAGATCGTATGCCAAAGTTACAACCTCGGGAAGTTGATGTACCAATTTACCCAAAACAGGGTCCATAGTTTGGTACTTCATCTCCTAGGGTTAGGTTTTTGGATGTTTAGGGTTTTCCATTGTTTCTCAACAATAAATAGGCCTTTGAGCCTCATTGTAAGACAATTCAGAGGCATGTAGCGACTACATCTCTTCTCAGAGATAAGCTACCATCGCCCTAGCTGGTTTATTTCCATTTCTGTTTGTAAGCATATTTAAGTATTTTATATTAATTAAATGAAGTATTATTTATGCCACATCTCTGTATTTCTGGTTATTTATGTACTTTATTGCATTCCTGTTTAAATCTGGATCAAGTTAATTTATATCTTGATGTTTTAATTATAAATTTGTATTTTCATTTTTTTTTCTTCTTAAATATGGATCAATGGTATTAGAATGGTTTTCTCTTTATCTGTTCTTCTGTGCATGTCCCCAATAAGGTTGAGGTATAAGGAGTTGGGACTCAAATTTCTTTAGCACTTACACGACCATCCTATCCAACATCTATGACCTCCCATGGTGGAATAAAAGAAAGATGAGGGAGTAAGAGATCCTAATAAATTGTTGCTCAAGGAAGCCCTTGTTTGAAAAAGGAACAACATTATGAATAATTTTTCCTAGATCCTTCAACAAATGCTAATAGGCGATGCATCTTCATCAAGTGACCACTTTGGAGGCAATGCCCCCTTAAAGGTACAAATTAATTTGATATTCCTATATTTGAAGGCTAGAAAGATGGGAATGCTATAGACAAAAGGGTATTTTTCGGTCCACAATTTTCTGAAAGATAAAATATTACGTTTTCACTCCTTAAGGTTTCTCCCATGTGAAGAATTGGTGGGAGACCTACTGTGAGCAAAGGGCCATAGAGGAATATATGTTGTTTATAGTTTCACCCATTTGGGTTTCTTTGAAAGATGCTATTAAGGAAAAATATTACCCTGTTGTAAGCTACAAAATCCAATACATGAGATGGACCGCACTACAGTAGGAGAGGGACCGAACAATGCTAGAGTTCAAATATCTTCTATACCTTCAGCACCAAGTGATGAGCCCCATAAATGGGTAATTATATGGGCTCATTTTGCCTCCTAACATAGTTAAATCAACCATTCTCTTAGCTTATTGCATGTTTTTTTGATTATATTAATGCTTATGGAGTGAGTTGGGTTAGTTATGATGCCATGAGGTCTAATATGTGTTTAATGTAGATTTTTGTTGAATTTTGAAGACAAATTCAATGATTCAATGGACAATTGGCAACAATAGTTCGAAGTGGACAAAAGAGAGGATTTATAGGAGGGAATACCCCCCATTTATTACTCCCCACTTCGAATTCTCTTTCATGCAGCTCGGAGTACAAACACCCAAATCAATGCACTAGGAGGCAGCCGAGCAAGTGGAGGATAACTAATGTTTATCTCGGGTTTTGGGAGCCAAGCCTCCCTGATTTTAAGGAAGTTGTTGAATTTTTGTTGCAGTTTTGCTCTGCTCAACTTTGAGCTCACTTTTGTGGACAGTTTCATGTAATCCCATTACTATTTTGATAATAAAGATGAGATTCTTCTTGAGCTAGCACCGAGTTACCTCAGAGGGCTAAAGCTCTTGGGTTAGGGCCCAGTCCAAGCAGCCAAGCTTCTCTTGTTTGTATTTATATGCTTTGTTTCAGTTTATGGATTAGTTACTGTTAGATGAATTTCTTTCTTGGTTAAGAATAGGTTGCTTTTGGTGATTTAGAAGGTTGTTTCCATTTGTGTTTTCATAGCAGGCTAAGTAGTGATAGAGAGAAGATACTAAAGGCCAGCAAAAGTGCCTTGACCTCCTTTCTTCCCTTTGGGACCATGAACTGAGGCCAAGACCCTCTTGTTGCCACAAAAACACAGATTTTCCTTCTCCATAGGATTTCTAGTGTTGCAGTTTGTTAGAAGGTTAATGCTTTACTTTAGGTCTCTTTCACCATGCTCATTTTTGTCTTTGTAATAAGTCTTCTTCCATGCTTTCTCTCATTATAGCATTTTTCAGCATTTCTTTCCAAAGCTCATAATTTAGATTAGCTTGATGCAAAATTCTGTTTTTTGATGTACTTAATTTCCTTGCTCGCTTGATTTCATTGGTTGACTATCAAGTTCTTTTACATCAGATCTCTTCTCGCAGCAGGTTAGCCTATTAGCGATCACATTCTCTCCCTGATCTATGCCCTACAGGTCGCCCAAAGATCACCTCAAATATGCCTTAGTTTTCTACGTTTTTCCATAGGATTTCCTCCTCTCTCTCGACCATCTTTCCCTCTCTTAGTGATCCTTGGTGAACCCTAGGTGCCTTAACACATAATCCCAACCTTCATCTACTCTTTCCACCCACTCTCACACCTTTAAAATCTTCAAAACTGCTCTCGGCATCCTCTTGTAGACCTCCTATAGATCCCCTGTGTCCTCCTGTAGATTTTCCTTTAGGCTTCCTTTTGAAGGCCGATCGCGGGAAAAGTCTCCAGAAGGCCACCTGAGACCTCCTAGGACCCATCCACACCATCCCACATCCTCTCAAGTCCCAAAATCGCCCTCCATCACCACCTATTCGCTGCCACATTCACAAACAAATAAATTACATGCATGACAAATTCACATAAAAATACATAAAAATCCAAGAATATGTTTTTTTCTCATTTACTTCTAGAAATAGCTTGAGTAGATGTTGTTTACTTCCATGAGTAGGTAATGGCATTCATTTCATGGTTTTCATAGTTCTTTCTGCAAAGGTAGGATTATTTTGTTAAGTAGGGTTTGCTAGGTTTACTTTACATTTCTGTCCTTTTTTCTTTCTGCAAGTAGAGTAGCCTCTATAGAGTAAACTTTCCTTTCTTTCATCAGATATAGAGCTTCTTCTGGAATCCATATAAGTTGGCTTGAGCTCCTAGTGATATTGCGCCAGCTGACCAAGTGACAGCTTGCAAAAAGAACTAGTACTTGTGCATACAACATCGTCGCTTCTAAGTTTGTAACGAACTACTGGGTTGATAAGAGTAAATTAGGCAGCCCAGGATTTGTAGCATTATCGCTGTAGTACTGGTGCTCACCACTTTTTGGTGCCATTTCCAGGGAAGCGTCAGATTATTTTGTGATCATTGCTTTCTTCTATTTTCTATCGCAACATTCTGCTAAGTAGTTTATTTCAACAAAAGTAGAATAGTTGCTTCTTTCAGTTTTTGTATTTCCTTGCTTTCCTTTTCAATTCTGCGAATTTCATTTAAGTAAAAGTAGAATAGTTGTTGCTTTCAATTTATGCATCTCCTTGCTTTCCTTTTCAATTCTACAAATTTCATTTTAGCAAAGTTCATTTCAGTTAGTTGCAATTTGTATTGTTCAATCCATTTCAGTTTTGCAGGTACAATCAGTGAAAAAACAAAAACCAACCAAAAGGATTTCCTTTCATGCCTCGTAGGAACAGAGATAATTCAGGAAAATTCTTGCCCAACACCCCCACTACATCACACAACCAACCTTCTCTCTTCTTCGGTGGTAGTGATCAAGAAGAACCTTTAGGTGAAAAACTAGAGATATTTGAAGAACCTATAGGGGAAGAAGAAGAAGAAAACATCCCTCCTGAGCCAATGGCTAAAAACAGAAATGCTAGGGGAAATGGAGAAAGAATAGAGGGTACCTTTCCCATTCGAGAGACCAATGGGGACACCAAAATGAAGAATATAAGTCCTTCAGCCCTACCTCACTTCCATGGTTTGACTACAGAAGATCCTGACACCTTCTTGTTTGAGTTTGCTATCATTTGTCGAACCTATGACTATGCAGAAGATGAGAAAAATTTGAAACTATTCCCTTCTACTCTCAAGGATGCAGCATTGCGCTGGTTCATGGGGTTACTTGACAATAACATTACAACTTGGGCTCAGATGCAGCAGGCCTTTAATTAAAAATATCGCGACTACTGTAGGTCAAAAGATACCAAAGAAGAAATCTTCCGAACGACCATGGGAAGTGATGAATCTTTGGAAGATTATGAAGAGAGGTTCCAACTCAGTTACAAAAGGGCCAAGTGCACACTTGATCCTGAATCTTTGAAGTTGTTTCTTCTCAGGGGAATTCTGGAAGACCTCCTAGACACCCTCCATCTACTAGCTGGGGGAGACATCTACCAACTACCTTATGAGGACATAAAGACTGTTTTTATAAACCATTCTAGAGAAGCCATAAAAAAAGGTAGGGGGAGTCAACCCATAGCCAGTACCTCCTCTTCTAATTCATCCATCAAAGGTGAACTCAGAAACACGCTGGAAGACTTCAAGAGTGAGATGCTGCAGACTCTTTCCATGCAAATGGATACCTTGCATATCAAAAGGAAACAAGAGGAAGCAGAGAGGGCTTTGACCATCTTTTTTCCTAGATGCACCAAGAGGAATCCTAGGAACGAATGTCCACTAAATTCTATAGAGGTTTGTTAAGTCTGTGAAGAATATCATTCTACAGATAAGTGACCTTCCTTGCCCGGACTTAAAGTTGTATACCAGGGGGGCGAAGGAGCCACTCTACCACTCTATTTCATGAACCAGAGGAGACCGCATGGACCTAGACCATACCAGCAGGGGATGCAATGGACATCTCAGGCATACTACAACCCCAACCAAGTCACTTCCATACCTTCTTGGGGACCTTCTTCTCATCCTTCCTGGTCCATGCCTCCTCCTTGGTCCTTTGCATATCAATATCATGCCCAACCAGCTGCTCATTCATTTTAATCCTATGCTCAGTCGCAACTACGGTGGAATGCATCTCATTAGGGGTGGAGGCCCTAGTACAGCTCTCCTCCTACTCTTTTTCCTCCACCATCTGCTCAACCACAACCATTGCCTCCTGCTCCACCAAGGAAACCCCAAATGCCTGCCTAGCTGAACCCAAACCTGAACAACAGACAGGCTCAACAAGTATATAGTGGGGAACCATCATGCCCAACTTATGTTGTGGAGATTTAGGAGATTAACCTGCGATCTGGGAAGGTTATCCCAGATAGCCAGCCTCCACCTAGGGAGGTTGAGGAAGATAAAGAGGAAAGTAAACCTAAAGTAATTCCACCCTTTCTTGAGAGACTATCCGGGACAACACAGCCTACCCCAGAAGAAACTAAACTTTTGGGAGAATTGAAACAGTTATGTGTGAAGATATCACTTCTCCAAGCCATAAAAGATGTGCCTATATACAATAGGTTGATCAAAGAGAAGTGCTTTAGGCATCCGAGAAGGCACAAGAGAGATGCCCCAACCATCAATGTCATGGGACAACTGTCCGACCTGATGTTGGGACAGGTAATCTATCCGAAATATTTGAACCCTGGAAGCCCAGTAGTTGATGTCCACATCAATGGCACCATGATCCCACATACCTTGATTGATCTGGGAGCTGCCATTAATGTGATGATAAAGGACACAATGCTCAAACTTAACCTCCAGGGCTCCTTGAGGAAGACCATGACAGTACTACAGCTAGCAGACCACTCCACCGTGACCCCCGAAGGGATTTTGGAAGATATGATGGTCTCCATTGATTCTTGGGAGTACCCTGTTGATCTCTTAGTTCTCCAATTGAAGGCCAAGCTCACTGGGTATCCTCTCATCTTGGGAAGACCCTAGTTGGCTACTGCTGATGCCTACATTAGATATCGAGCTAGGAACATGACCATAAAGAATGGGCATATGTCCAAACAGTTAATCATATACCCTCCTGCCCAACCCTTGCTAGAACATAATATACCTCTCTAGTTGGAGGAGGAGGATGAGGATGAAGTCTATTCTACACCACTTTGTGCATTAGAAACTGCCGGGGGGGGGAACCGAAAGATGAGGATGATATCATTGAAAATTTAATTCAGAATCCACCCCCCAGTATCTTACCATTAGAGGACATAGTGAGAGAAACCCAAAACAACCCCTTAACTGATATTTTTGTGGTCGACCCAACCCCTCTCCATGTTAAGAATATAGAGTTTGGCCCAGACAGAACCTTGAAAATCAATCCATCCCTATCCACTTCCCAGGAGGAGCTGTGTAGTTTATTGAGAAAACATTTAAATGCCTTCGCCTGGAGTTATAAGGAGATGAAGGTAGTGCACCCTTCAGTATGTACTCATCATATATACATTAAGGAAGGTTGCAAACTAGTCAGACTGCATCAAAGGAGGATGAATCCAACACTTAAAGACATTATTAAGGAAGAGTTGCAAAAATTACTTGATGCAGGATTCATCTACTCCATCTCTGACATTGAATGGTTCTCTCCTTTAGTGCTCATGCCAAAGAAAAATAGTAAGTGGAGAATGTGTGTCGACTATTGGGAATTGAAAAAAGCCACTAAAAAGGACCATTTTCCTTTTCCTTTCATAGATCAAGTGTTAGATGGTCTAGCGAGGAAAAAGTTTTTCTCCTTCCTAGATGGGTTTAGCGGGTACAATCAGATTCAAATCAGCCCGGAAGACCAAGATAAGACCACTTTCACTTGTCCTTGGGGTACCTTTGCATACCGAGTCCTTCCTTTTGGTGCAATGCTCCAGCCACTTTCCAGAGAGCGGTATTGAGTATATTTTCAGAACTAGTTCATGATGCAGTGGAAATATATATGGATGATTTTACTCCTTATGGTTCTGACTTTCAGGAAGCTTTATCTAACGTAGAAAAAGTTTTGGACAAGTGTATTGAAATGAACCTGTCCCTCAATCCGGAAAAATGTGAATTTTTTATGACTGGAGGGACCGTGCTAGGTCATGCAATATCTCAACAAAGATTACTGGTGGACCCCAACAAATTTTCCATCATCCAAATTGTTGGCATTATGATGCATGTGTTGTACTTGATGGCAACCCGCTCATAGAAGAACATCTCACTTATTTATAACTAGATGAATCTTCAGAAGAGATATCAGATGTGACTGAATGCATGGGATGCAGGATAGCTTAAAGGAATCAGATGACGGTTCTCATTATGACAAGTTAGTTTGCCATCAAGTCCAAAGGGGGAGATTGTTGGCATTATGAGACAAGTGTTGTCCTTGATGGCAACTCACACAGATGGTAGATCATAGTGCAGCAGATCATTAGCAAAGATTTGATGATCAGACTACAAAGAATGAAGAAAGAAGAGTATATACACAGGTTATACACAGGTTCACTATGTACCAAGTCGCATATATACGCGGGTTCGCTATATACCAAGTAGGGTATACACGCAGGTTATACACGCAGCTTCACTAATACAAAGACGCGTATACACGCGGGATTGCCGATCAAAAGTCGCGTATGCGTATGCATGCACTTTCATGCACGGAAAAGTGCATACATGTGGGAAAGCTTATTTTTTGGTCCGTGGTATTTAGACCTATGGTTTTGGTCCTTGGTATTGTGTCCGAAGTTGTTGAACCCAGGTATTGGGTCCCTAGTATTGTTTTGTTATGGTTTTGGACCATGGTATTGAGAAAGGGCTAAGACTATAAAAGGAGATGAAGATCATTAGGCAAGTGTATCCGAAAAGTCTTGAATATCTTAGGAAGGATGAGATCCAGTATGCAGGTCATGGGTTGATGATGCATTGCTTGATCTGAGCTAAGGAGGGAACTCACCGGTGGATGGAGAACAAGATCTAAGGAGAGATTGGGATCAAATGGTTTGAAATGAACTATCTTTATATGGTTGATTATGCTTATTCTAGATCTACATACTGACGCAAGTAATGTTCTATAAATGTTATGAGTATGACTGAAGTCTGGTACAACTGCAAAGTTATAAGAAAATATTTTTAGATCTGTATGCGGGTTGGCCTTTGAAAAAGCGCGTATGTACACGGGTTTGATTCATCGTAGTAGCGTATACATTGTAAAGTATGATATTTGAAGTTGCAGTTGGGTCTGATTGTTATTGCAGAGTTCTGTGTCTGCTCTGTGTTCTGGTGACTGTGCTGTTAACAGGGTTTCAGTGTTTCAGAAATTGATGATGCTAGTATTGATTGTTTTGTGCTTCAATGATAGTTATGGGTCCAGTATGAAAATTTGATGAAACATGGCCTTCATATTATAGTGTTGTGCTTTAGGAGTATCCAGTCTGAAAATGTATGAAACGTGGTACCCGGAGGAGAGAAGATTGTAGGCAAGCGCCTACGTACTAGTATCTTAGCTAGTACAAGAGAAAAGGGGGTTGGAGCTCCCTTCCAGGAGAGTCTGGAGAATGAGAGAAGGTTGTAGCCTTCTGCAGGTTGTAGCCTGTGTGCTGGTAAAGGACTGCACCAGTACATTGTAAAAGAAGTTTCTTAATAAAGGAAGATAGAAACGAATTGCAACAGGTGGTTTTCACCCACATTGGGTTTCCACCTTATATCATGGTGTTCATGTGTGTTGCTTATGTGTGTTGATCTATCTGTTTTACTGCTACTGTTGACTGTTAATATGGCTAATAATGTTCTGATGCATCCATTGAAGATCACATAATTGAATCATGAGTTTAATGGTTATACGCTAGTTTCAATAGACACAGTCGCGTATATACGCGGGTATACTTAACTAAAGTAGTGTAAATGAATCTGAGTATGAAAATGAAAAAGTTTTATTGATTAGATAATACTGATTCACCTCCCCCCCTCTCAGTATTATTTCCAACAATTGGTATTAGAGCAGGTCCTTTGGTAGAGGCTTGATTGCTTAAAGGAGATCCGTGGAACAATGGGAAAGAAGCTTAAGAAGAAAGCACATAAGCGGAAGAAGACATCTCAGAAGAACTATGACAGTGGGAGAATCGATTAGGGATTAGGTGTAAGAAGCTCTTCAGATTCAGAATCATTTCAGAATGAAGATGAACTATCAGGTATGAATTTGCTATCCTCTGATGTTCCAGCTATCTATCCATTTGGAAAAGATGAAAGTGATAGCGAAACAACTGAATGTGCTCTTATGGGTGAGCAAGAAAGATATCAAATAGAGGAAGAATTTAAAAGCTTGACTGACAAAATCAGAGATCAAGAAGATCTACTGAACATAAAGGATGGTGCCATCAAAGAAGTTGTTACCAGACTAAAGGCTCAACGTGAGGAAGTTAACAAGGTAAGGAAGCTATTCAAGGAAAAATATCAAAAGTTGCAGGATGAAGTGACATCATTAAGAAATGAAGTCAATGAGAAAGACACAATCATCAAGAAACTCAGAGATAGATCTAGTTATTATGAAAGTCTTGAAGCCACGATCCGCTCGCTAAAGGAAGATCTTGAAGAGTCAAAGAAGCAAAATAAAGATCTACTCCAAGATATTGAAAAACAGGAAAACGAAGTTATCAGCTTAAAATCTCACTTGGAATGTGCCTTCAGAATTCGTCAAATGCAGCAAGATTTGAATGAAGAACAAGAAAAGGAGATTCTCAAACTGAGGCATCAGTTGGAAGAAGGAAGGAAAGCTGAAGAAGACATGAAGAAGAAATTTCTAGAAAAGGAAGAACAACATCAAGTTGAGGTAAATATCTTGAAAGGTAAATTAGAATAAAAGGATAAACTGTTACGATTTCAAGATAGTACTAAAGCCCTGGATGATATCCTTAGTAGTCAAAGGTCTCCTGCTATCAAGACTGGTCTTAGTTTTCATGAATTTGTTGAAGGTGAATCTAGTTCACAAGGTGAGGCAAGGAACTCTAAAGAGAAATCCAAAATGACCAACAAGGAGATGAGAGGTCAACCTCATCAACAATCAAGGAAAGAGATTCTTCAAAGAAAATATCTTACTCTTAACTATGGTTGGCCATCTACTCAGATGAATAATATTGAATGTTATGAATGTCATAATCTTGGACATGTTACAGCTAGATGCAGAAGAAGGATGGTTCAAGACATCACACAGAAACATCATCATATTCCAGGTACTTCAATGGATATTGTTTTTCTTGCAAAATGTTTGGTCACAAAGCTGCTGATTGTTACAAGAGGAATATGAAACATGTGAGATGTTATGCATGTAACAAGCTTGGAAATATAGCAAAGGAATGTAGGAACAAAGTACAGACATCACACCAAAAGGAGAAAACATCATCACACTTGAAGATATGGAAGAAGAAGGAAGTACAGTCAGAAAGATGTGGCACAACACAATGTACTCAGATACAAGACATAACAGACTCAGAGGGAGCTGAAAGTATAAAACTTCAGTGTCCTGAATCTCATACGCAAGTTTCATAAAGGGAAGTCACGTATATACGCGAGTTAGACACTGCAAAGTCGCGTATATGTCAGTCTGAGGAAAAGCAGTGGGGACAGGCTCAGAAAAAGGATCTGATATGATTCAGTCCATTATTTTCTCTATTGGTTAATAGTCACAGTCTGCTGAGGATGTGTGGAAATGTTTTTGATACTTGTAAGATGTTTAGAAGTGTTTTGATCCTAACTTGATGATGATGATGTCTTGATGCTTATTGCTGATATATGCATGATCAGATCTAACAGATGGCACAGGTTGAGGGGGAGCATATGCCTTTAATAATTCATTGTTGGCATTATGGTTAATAGTCCTTGGTGATGATGCCTATATGGCTAAATGATATATCTTGCTATGATGTGGTTATGAGTTGTCCATGATATGATTCTTGTGGTTACATGGTTGATGTTCAGATCATATTTGTGGATTGATTCTTAGATGGTGCATATATGATGCTTACATGGTGATCTTCATAAGGATAAGGAGAAGTACAAAGCTTGAATTCACATCTTCTTTACTTGATGCTGTTGTCGTCATATGCATAAAGATCATATATTACAGTTATGATGCAGGATTCCTATTGTTCTTGGCACATATATGGATGAGGATTGTTGGCTGGATACATGGATGATTGTTCAAAATTGCATTATTGGAGACATGATGATGATGAGTTCTTACCTATATGATGATAGGTTGAACATATGTTGATTGATGCAGATATTCCCAATTGATGATACTTGGTTCATGTAGATCTGGATGGCTATGGTGTTTCTCACATATGATAGAATGTGAATGAGTCTGTATATGCAGAATTCTGTTTAAAGGGATGAATTGATGCAAACATACTTTGTTATAGGTTGATGAAGTATACTCTACATGACATTTACAGGTTGTTGATCTGGAAGTGGTTGTACGCGAGTTCTATGAGTAATATCCGCATATATACGCCTGTTTCTGTGGATATAGTCGCGTATATGTTGGTTTGAAGGAAATCAGTGAGAAGAGTCTGATATGGGTCTGACAGAGACAAGTGGATTGGTTACAGAAGGAGAACATGATTGCTGATGATTGACAGATGTTGCTGATATTAGTCTATTGATGACTTTCATAGTCTTGCTCTAGATATTTCGTCTCTATGTCATGTATATCTTCTTTTTATCAAGGTCATGTAACGGCCTATTATGGTTTCCCCACTATGCCTGGGATGAACATGTAATGATCTTGGTTGTCATATGTAAATTTCTGATGTATCCCCACTTGGTTGGGTGATGGATGTATGTATTGAGTCTTTTGGTGATAGGAAGGTCTTTTATGATGCTTAAGTCATGGTTCTTCTTGAATAACATATTTTGCAGATCTTGCCTACAGTCAGGGGGAGCATGATTAGAACACTTCAGCAGAGTAGAGATTCAGCATGTACTCAGGGGGAGCATGGACAGATTGGTACACCCTGGCATATACAAAGGGGGAGCTCATTCAGAGATTTCAACAGATACTCAGGGGGAGTATGGATAGCGGAATGTTTATTAAGGAAAGAAAATATCTTGGTCCACCCTTTGCCCTTGATGTCAAAGGGGGAGAGTGATTTGGTGTTGTTGCCATCAAGTCCAAAGGGGGAGATTGTTGGCATTATGATGCATGTGTTGTACTTGATGGCAACCCGCTCATAGAAGAACATCTCACTTATTTATAACTAGATGAATCTTCAGAAGAGATATCAGATGTGACTGAATGCATGGGATGCAGGATAGCTCAAAGGAATCAGATGACAGTTCTCAGTATGACAAGTTAGCTTTGCCATCAAGTCCAAAGGGGGAGATTGTTGGCATTATGAGACAAGTGTTGTCCTTGATGGCAACTCACACAGATGGTAGATCATAGTGCAGCAGATCAGTAGCAAAGATTTGATGATCAGACTACAAAGAATGAAGAAAGAAGAGTATATACACAGGTTATACGCAGGTTCACTATGTACCAAGTCGTGTATATACGCAAGTTCGCTATATACCAAGTAGGGTATACACGCAGGTTATACACGTAGCTTCACTAATACAAGGACACGTATACACACGGGATTGCCGATCAAAAGTCGCATATGCGTATGCACGCACTTTCATGCATGGAAAAGTGCGTACATGTGGGAAAGCTTATTTTTGGGTCCGTGGTATTTAGACCTATGGTTTTGGTCATTGGTATTGCATCCGAAGTTGTTGAACCCAGGTATTGGGTCCCTAGTATTTTTTTGTTATGGTTTTGGACCAAGGTATTGAGAAAGGGCTAAGACTATAAAAGGAGATGAAGATCATTAGGCAAGTGTATCCAAAAAGTCTTGAATATCTGAGGAAGGATGAGATCCAGTATGCAGGTCATGGGTTGATGATGCATTGCTTGATCTGAGCTAAGGAGGGAACTCACCGGTGCATGGAGAACAAGATCTAAGGAGAGATCGGGATCAAATGGTTTGAAATGAACTATCTTTATATGGTTGATTATGCTTATTCTAGATCTACATACTGACGCAAGTAATGTTCTATAAATGTTATGAGTATGACTGAAGTCTGGTACAACTACAAAGTTATAAGAAAATATTTTTAGATCTGTACGCGGGTTGGCCTTTGAAAAAGCACGTATGTACGCGGGTTTGATTCATCGTAGTAGCGTATACATTGTAAAGTATGATATTTGAAGTTGCAGTTGGGTCTGATTGTTATTGCAGAGTTCTGTGTCTGCTCTGTGTTCTGGTGACTGTGTTGTTAACAGGGTTTCAGTGTTTCAGTGATTCAGAAATTGATGATGCTAGTATTGATTGTTTTGTGCTTCAATGATAGTTATGGGTCCAGTATGAAAATTTGATGAAACATGGCCTTCAGATTATAGTGTTGTGCTTCAGGAGTATCCAGTCTGAAAATGTATGAAACGTGGTACCCGGAGGAGAGAAGATTGTAGGCAGGCACCTACGTACTAGTATCTTAGCTAGTACAAGAGCAAAGGGGGTTGGAGATCCCTTCCAGAAGAGTTTGGAGAATGAGAGAAGGTTGTAGCCTTCTGCAAGTTGTAGTCTGCGTGTTGGTAAAGGACTGCACCAGTACATTGTAAAAGAAGTTTCTTAATAAAGGAAAATAGAAACGAATTGCAGCAGGTGGTTTTCACCCACATTGGGTTTCGACTTTATATCATGGTGTTCATGTGTGTTGCTTATGTGTGTTGATCTATCTATTTTACTGCTACTGTTGACTGTTAATATGGCTAATAATGTTCTGATGCATCCATTGAAGATCACATAACTGAATCATGAGTTTAATGGTTATACGCTAGTTTCAATAGACACAGTCGCGTATATACACGAGTATACTTAACTGAATTAGCGTATATGAATCCGAGTATGAAAATGAAAAATTTTTATTGATTAGATAATACTGATTCACCCCCCCTCTCAGTATTATTTCCAACACAAAGGGTCCCACCTCCTCAAAAGGTGAGAGATGTCAGAAGTTTCCTAGGCTTAGCTGGGTATTACCAAAGATTCATTAAAGATTTTAGCAAGCTAGCCTCAAGGAGGTTTTCACCCTAATTGCCTGCCGTGGGCGCCTCCAAGGGAGGTTTTCACCCAGGGATCTTATTCTCTTTTTCTTTTCTCTTTTTTTCTATTTTTGGCATCACTGGGCCACCTCAGAAGAGGTTTTCAACCCAATGATGGGACTCATGCACCTCATGGAGGTTTTCACTTGAGTCCTTATTTTTTACTTCTCTTTTTTGTTTCTTCAGTGAGTGGGTGAAGTGGAGGCTAAGACATGCTCCACTACCATCACTGTCTTATTCAGATCTTCAATGAACTCTCGCTTGGAGAGGGGATTCTTGTAAATTTTCAACCTATGTCCATTTTCTATGATGGACTCACTTGGTTGTTCGAAACGTTGGGTTCAAAAAACTCTATAACAGGTCATTCCTCCTCTATCTAAACGAAAAATTGAATTTTAATATGCATTGTAGGTTTGCAGGAGGACCACAGGGAACAAGAGAAGATGCCACAGAGCCTATTTCATCTCCTCCACACTCTTCTCCATCATTTCTAACCTTTCTTCCACCCCACTGTGTTTTTTCCGAAAATTGTTTGTTCTATAAGAGGCCCTATGCTTCCTATAGGAGGCTCCTGTAGGAATCACAGAGAACCAAAAATGGTTCCAAAAAGAAGTTTGAGGGGTTGGGAAGCTTTATGAAGAACATGTAAACCATCCTACAGATATCAGCCCTCCTTTTCATCCATTCCACACCTGCATCACATCATCATCATTTTTTTTCCTTCCTGTCACAGAAGAACACAAAAAACCAATTTTTAGAAAAAAACAAAAAATAAAGGAAGCAGCACCTCAAATCTCACCTGCAGCTTACCTAGTACCTCTCCATCTCCCTCAGCATCTTTGGTATCATCCTCACAGCTCATAGCACAAAAAATCAGCTAAAATTTTAAAGGGAGAAGCAGCTACAGGAGCTCCTGTAGCAGCTGATCCCATTAAAATCAAGCCACAACAGCAAAAGAAGTGAAACCATGGGATTGAAGAAGAAATTTGAAGCTTAGATATAGCTAGAGGATACCTGCACAAGACAAACAACCACACATCAGAAGCAGAGAGCATGCAACAAAGGAAATACAAGCATGCAGCAGTAAAAGGAGCCAAAATACCTCACAACACATACATTCGACTCACAGGTAAGTGACTAACCCACTCCTCTGTTGCATTTGTGTAATTGAAAGATATGCATAAGTGAATGAGATGGTTGGGGTTGAACGAGAAAAGGTGGCTAGTTAACTTGGCCACCTTCATCCAGTTGACTGCACTCATTTGAAGATGTCACCACACATGCGCATAGTCAACTCAGAGAAAGATCCCAAGGACAGGTAGTGGAGGGTTTGCAAACTCCGATGCAATGATGAGAGGTGATTGCGGGAAGAAACCATGATGACAAGGCAGGTGGGGACCAACGGTCCAAATATGGCCAACGTACCTTTTTTCCAGCTCACCCCATCACCGGAAATATCTAAAAGAAGGAATAAGTACTCCTCCTTGAAACACTCTCACCACCTTTTCTTTCATTCTATCCTCGTCCACTTAGCTGCAACAAGCTCTTTTTCACCCCACAGCCTCGAAACCATTGTTCTACATCACTCTCATCCATCCTCCTGCTATCAGTATTCTATAGGAGCACTTACAGGCTCTACAGGAGCAGCTACAGGCAGTTCTACAGGAGGGGCAGTGAGCTATTCTTAAGGAGAAAACACGGGTTTTTTACTCAATTTCTAGCTTGAGGAGGTAGGTTCCATGCATACCCACCTTGATTATCAATATGTGCAAGGAATTATATCATTTTAAGGAGGAATTGAATCCATAGAAGAAGAGGAATTACATAAAAAAAAATTGCCTGTTTTCTTAAAAAAACATAGTTTTCCTCTGTTTTCCTGTTTTCTTCAAAATTCTTACCTCCATCTCTACATTTGGTGTTCAAAATGGGTATATCACAATGAGAGGAGGATTCATGAGGAAAGATCCCACTAATTCAACTAGGCTCCATGAACATCCCCAAGTAGTGGCCATATTCACCAGGGAAAATTGGATGACATTTTTTGAGAAATTTCGAGGGTTTGATGAGGAAGTTGCTCAAGAATTTTCCCTTTCTTTAGTCCCTCACTCAAGGACCCATGCCACTATCACTTTTAGATGTCTTTCCATGGAAATCACCCTAGAATTTATCAATAGGGTTACTACCTTTCCTCTTGGATTACCTTGGAGCAAAGATGAAAAACCAATTGGACAGGCTACCAAGAAAAACTTCTTCCAAAACAATGAACATCCTATAGAAGATAAAAATGACATTAGAAGGACAAGCATACCCTACCCTTAGGATGAGATTAGTTACCAAATCATCAAATATGTTTCATGTGAAGGGAGGTATAGCATAGTCTATGGCTACTGGTGAGCTCCAGTATTTCAACAATGATGCTGCAACTCCTAGGACTCCCTACTTTACTTTTATCAACCCGGTAGTTCGTAACAAACTTGGAAGGGATGGTGTTATATGCACAAGTACTAGCTCTTACTGCAGGCTGTCACTTGATCAGCTGGTACAAGTTCGCTAGGAGCTTAAGCCAACTTCTATGAGTTCTCAGAAGAAGCTTTTAACTGTGATGGAAGAAATCTAACTCAAAAGAGGCTAGTCTACTTGCAGAAAGAAGATGAAAGCTGAAAGAAAACACAAACCCTAGCAAACCCTAGTTTCACCCACTAACCCTACTTCTGCAAGAAAAGAGATGGAAACTACTAAAATGGATGTCATTGACTATTGAAAAGGTGAAATGTATGTATTCAAGCTACTTTTGAAGGAAAATGTGGAAAAATCATCTTTTTGTACTTTTGAGCAATTTTATGCAGAATTATTATGCTTGTGTTTTAACTATTTGTGACTGTGCAGAGGTTTAGTGGTGAAAGGAAATGGAGTGGGTGTTTGTAGGAGGTTGGGAAGGTGTGGAGAGGACCTAAGGAGTCCCTAGTACCCTTTTGGATATTTCCACTACGCTCAGATTTCGAAAAATCGCTCGCATGAACTTCTACAGGAGGCTGCAGGGGATCTATAAGAAGTTCTATAGGAAGAGGCCGAAAGTGGTTTTTAGAGGGTTGAAGGTGGAAAAACGGTGGGAAATTTGAAATGAAGGATGGATAGAGATGTTAAGGGGTCTAGGACCTTGTAAATGAAGATCAAGAGTGAAGGAGATGGTTGGATTTGTTCAAAGGTCAAGGAAACAATTTTGCACAAGAATGTAGAAATTGGGGCAATTTGGGAAATGGCGAATGAATGAAGGAAATATTTGAGAGAGAGACTGGAGTAGGTTATATGATGGAAGAATGATAAGCTGGAGTGTCTTATAGCTGAGCTGCACACTTACTTTTCAAAACTAACCCACGCAAGAACTAAAAAAAATAGAGTTTTGCCTTTTTAACCTAATTCTAACCTAAAAACCCGAAAAGTGCTGAACAGAACTTTATGGACAGGAAGTTATGCAAGAAAGCTATGGAAACTAAACAAGAACAGATCTAAGCATGTAAACACAACTGATATTAACTTCTCCAACTCGAAATCTAACACTAGCAATTGCATCGTAAAGCAAAAACAATGTTTTTGTGGCAGCAAGAGTGCCTTGGTATCAATTCATGGTCCCAAGGAGGGAGAAAGGAGATCAAGGCATGCTTCGTAGCCTTTTTTTGGATCTTTTTCTGTTATCAAACTATCCGGTCAACCTGAAGCAAGAACAACTATGTTAATCATCAAAAACAAGCTAAGTAACAAAGCAAGATTTAACCTAAATAACAGAAATTATTTCATGAATGCAAGAAAAACACATATAAATACACAAAGGAGGTGTTGGGCACTTAGTTTGGGCCCAACCCCAAGAGCTACAACCCCCTAGGAAATATCAGTGCTGGTTCAAAGCTGGATTCATCTTCATTGATCAAAAAAATAATAGTTACATCACAAAACTGTCTGCAAAAAGAGCTCAAAAATGAGCTGATTACAAGGCTGCACTAAAGTGCGAAAATAGACTATCAAATGGATAACCTACTAAGGCTTGAAGCCTTCTTATTTATACAAGTGAGGACTCCCAACAGTCCTCCTAAACTTTAGGAACTCGACTGCCCAAAATTGCAGATAACAGCCACTTCACTAGACCTGCTCGGCTACCCCTTGAAATCATCTTTTGTGGGCTGTTGAACTCCGAGCTGTTGACAGAGAACTCGAGGAAGTGGTCATTTAGTGCAGGAGACACCCCTCATATAAATCCTCAGCCTTGTTTCTTCGATTTTGGCTGCCAATCTGCTCATAAATGCCTGGTCTTGGTCCAAAAATGTCCAAAAATCTGCAATAAACACTCATTAGACTTTGTGGTAAAGTGACTATCCCCGTTCACTCAATGAACATAAATATATTCAAAAGCATGCAAAAAAATATGGAGAATGGTGGATTAAATGAAAATAATAGGCAGAATGAGCCCATATAGTTACCCATTTCTGGGGCTCATCATTAACCCCCTGCTAAATGTGTTGCTCGTCCTCTGAGCAACTAATCTGGTTCTTCATCTTTAATAGCTTTAACTGCCTCCCTGACATCCTAGGCCTCTGAGGTGATGTCCTCTTCTCTGTCATGAAAGCCTACCTTTCTGTCCACTTCCTCCCATTGTTTTTGTTCCTCCTCTTCCTTAACCACTTCCAACAGACCTAGCAGTAGTGGAGGGCCGAACTTAAGGCCAATCCAGTTGGATTTCAAGTTTTGCATTGATTGTTTGTATAGGGGTACTCTTCTCATAGCTTCCTTCATTCTGGTTGGGGAGTGATACTCCCTTATTTTTAGACTATGGGAGAATGTATTCCATCTTTTTGTGCAAACGTGAAGGTAGTTATCACCAAACAATATTTCCATATCTTCAAAGTGAGCAATAGCCTATGCTTTCCTTTCAACATAGTCAGGTGCAATGTGAGGGTTGTATGCAAGGTGTTGGTGGGCATATATGAGAGTTGAGGGATCTTCTGGTTCTGCCCTTATCATGAGTGGCTCACTTAGCTCCCTCGTCATAATCTTCTGAATCTCTACTACCATCTTTTCCTCATGGCTCAACCAAGAAGCCATAGCCATGAGTTGTAGGTCTCCTAATGCAATGTTTGGATCCCATAGATTCATGTTAGGAAGTGACAGGTTGTGTAAATAGAATTCTGCTAACTTGATCTTATCTTCAGTTGAGCTACTATCACACAAATGCATAAATTGATTGTAATTCTAGGATGGGATGGTGCCCCTTTAGGCCAATGTTTTAATTTGAAATTGAAGCCATTGGTCATTAAGATATAATACATAGGATCTAGCTGGTTGTCTACATTGCAAGGCTTCTATTGCCTAGCTGGCCATGCAGGCCATTTGGGCTTCTCTTTCCTGTAATTGTTGTTTTAAAATCTACACTTCATCTATTGCCTGAGGCTACTTTTCTTGCAGCAGTTTCATTAACATTTCAACATCAACTTGTGGCTCTCCCTCTTGCTGCTGTTTTTCTGTTGCTTTATTTTCTGTTAGGGGACCTTCTTGTTGTTGCTGCCTTTCCAAGATGGACAACCTATTTCCCTTATGAACTTCCTGTTGCTGTAACTACTTTTTTAGTAGTTCATTTTCTTCCTATAGCTGGGCTCTTTTACTACTTTCTATGTGCCTTACCATGGAAAACTCCCCTCTTAATTCCTTTAGCTTGTCCTCCATGTGCCCTATGTCGTCAACTCCTTTAGATTTAGCGATTTGCATCCATGTGTGGATTCTGACCCTTTCTTTTTCTAATTCGAAGAATAGAGGCACAACAAATTTATGTGGGATGATCTTCCCACCCTCTAGCAGATTGTAATAGGAGCCTAAATTAGGCTAAGGGCTTGGTTCATGTATTTCTTTGGACTTTCCCTCCCCTTGTGACTGTTCTGCTGCCTTCTCTTCCAATTTCTCAGTTTCTTTCAGCTTGGCTAGTGTTTCCTGTAGAGATGTTTCAGCTTCCTGTAGAACTGCCTTTGAGTCCATCAACTTGATTCTTTCCTTCCAGGTGGAGGTTTTGGGGCTTCCTCTTTCATAGGTGATAGATATCTTGGAGGTAGATTCTTCCTTATTTTCAGTGGGTGTATCCTCAGTGACAATTGGTTCCTTTGATGGTGGCTGGGATTTGCCCACTTTGATCCTTGTGCTTCTTCTGGCTTTAAAATACATAGAGGTTTGCCTTTTTCTTTTTCCTTTTTCTTTTGTTGGTGTTCTTAATGTAGAAAGCGCAACTGCTACTTCCCTTGCCAATGTTTCAGGGGATGTTTCTTTCTGATGTTCTTTTCCTTCATTTCCTATAGCCTTCCCTATGTCCACTGTTTCTACTTGTGTCACTAATATCTCTGGGTGTGTCTTTTCTTTTTCTTGCTGGGTCCCTGCCTTGGTTGTGGCAGTCTTCTTTTGGGCTTTCTTGGCCTTTTTCTTCTCAACCTTTGTCCTTTTTCTCTTCTCTATTCTTGAGGTTGTCTCCTTTTTTGCCTTAGGCTCAGTAGTAGTTTTTTCAAATTTCTTCTCTTCTTCCTATTTCTCCTCTGTTTTTCCTTCTGTTTGAATGTCTTGTGCTTCCTCATTATTGTTCTTCCAAATTTCTTCGGTTTGCTCCTCCTTATCATTGCTGGATGGGCTAATGTCCTCAGTCAAAGTTTTGATGTCATCGTCCTTGGACATATTTATGAAAATTTCCCAAGCTATGGGGATAGTATATGTGTGTAAGTCATCTTCTACCAACAGTTTGATGAGCCCATGGTGGGCCAACTGATCTGGGACCCTTGCATTTAGCTTGCTTCCACATTCGATCAAAGACTGGAGGAGGAAATATGCGAGGTTTAGTTTTCTAACTGGAGGTAGGTCCATCCCATATGTTAATTCATACAACAACCTGAAGTGATAACCATAAATTATGCTGAACCTCCCTTCACATGTGATATACTTCATTATTTGGTAGCTAACTTCACTCCAGAGAGGAGGCAAGCTTGTCCTTCTGACCCCATTTTTATCTTCTACAGGATGCTCCTCAGGCTGAAAAAATGTCTTCTTAGCAACCTGTCCCAATGATTTCTCCTCCTTGCTCCAAGGGAGCCCAAGTGGAAGACCTGTGATTCTACTGATGAAATCAGGTGTAAGCTCTAGGGTCAGACCCCTAAAACTAACTGTAGCATGTGTTTTCGAATGGGGTCTTAGGGACATCAAAAATTCTTCAGTCACCTCCTCATCATATCTGTGAATTCTTTCAAAGAAGGCTATCCAGTTTTCCCTGGTGAAGAGGGCCACCACCTCAGGGTGCTCATGCAATTTGCTAGAGTTTAAAGGTTCTTTTCTCATGAATCCTCCTGGCATGGTGTTGAGTGCTTCTTTTTTTTTTTAAATGCTCAGGTGAGAAAAGCAGGCAAAATTGAAACAGAGGATAGCTGAATTTTGTCTTTTCCTGAAACCAAATAAGGAATTTCCCGTGTGCTTCTCCTTACAACATCAAATTGCAATAATTCCCCTATTTTAAACTGCTTTTATCCTGAATTTGACTCTCTGCTTTTGAAAAGAATTTTTTTTGATAGAACAGAGGATAAATACACAGGTTCTTTTCAGAGAGTAGATAGATATGCAAATTTGTTTTTTTTCACACAGGCTGGTTTCTACGGATCCTTCGAACCTTTAGGATTGCTTTTATAGATCTACTGCCCCGTTATACCGACCTGCCAAACTCTCGACCTATGGGAGAGGTACGAACGCTTGACTAATAAGGCTGCCATCGGCTCGACTCGTCGAAGAGTTGGATGGAAGCTCGGAAGGCCAAAACATTCATTCAACCGGAACCTGGCAGTGCTTCATTTAACCAGAACCTGGCACAAGAAGTGGTGCCAGGAGGTAAATACCCAGTCTAATTCCCAGGAGAAGTGGTCATTTACAAGAGGTGGTCGCCGAGTGAAAGGGCCAGTTGATGTCTAAAAAAATGCATGTATTTTCCTTACAGTAGAATTTGAGAAAGAAGGAGATAGATTTCGAATGCAGAGAAGAAAATAGAGAACTGTGTAGAACTCAGGGAAAATACGTAGACAAACTTTTAAGCTTCACTCTCTTTTTCAATCCAATGTTGTGTTTTTAATCCACAACCTTATTCAAACAAGTCATATGTAGAGAGTTTTTCCCGAGCCTACCTCATTCCAAGCGCAAATTTTGACGAAAATCCCAGCTTTTCCTTCTGCAGAGCTGTTCTTTGCCTTTCCTGTAGAAATCTTCTGGCTCCTGTAGAATGTCGCGGTGCTCCTGTAGAGCCCGATAGGCAGGAGGGTTTTAAAAAAATGGAAAAAAACTGGCGGAGGACGACTAGTTGGCTGCTCTAGAAGTAGTAGGTGAGTACTGCAATCAAGAACGTCGTGAATGAAAAATGAAACAAAGGGTGGCGAAGGCTTCGACCGCACTGTCTTTTAACTGTTAGCATAATCCATGGTGAGGAGATGAGGTGGCTAGATGGATACATTATCTCCATCTGGACCATTAGTCCTACCTCACCGTCACAATGGTTCTGCATGCTGCCTGACCGCCATCACCTCTCTTACTCCCATTATACGTCGCCACCACTACCAGTCCCGAATGTTTTTTCCCGAATTGACATACCACACGTGCTGGCTGCGTATTTGATTGGTAGTTTTCAATTTGACGGGGCTCATTTGAATTCCACGAGGGTGGCCAGCTAGCTGGCCACCGATTCCATTCAATGTGACCTTTCCCACGGTTCATCTAGTTTTGAAATAGTATTCATGCAATCGAGGAATAGGTTTAGGCACTTACCTGCTCAGTCGTTGTTGTGTTATGCATATTTTGGATTTTGGTACTCCATTTCTTCACTGCTATTGCTGCTTGCGCTCTACATGCTCAGACTCAGGCTTTTGCTGATGATCTCATGTTCAAACAGTGCTCCTTGCATGTTTCATATGTCCTACTGTGCTAACCCTGTCTCTGGAGTATGCTTTTTAGAGGGATCAGCTGCTACAGGAATCCTGTAGGATTTCCTGTAGCTGCTTCTCCTTCTAAAATTCAAGCTAATATTTGAGTAGGGCTACAACTGCTGAAGAAGGTCTCGACTGAAAAGGAATCACAGATGGAAGGTATCAGGTAGGGGTGAGTAAAAAGGTTGCTGCTTTTATTTGTCATTTTTTTTTTTGCAGAGTGAAGGAAACAGAATTTCTGTGTGTGACTGTGCAGGGACACAAAAATGAGTGAAATGAAGGTGTACAGGGATGGAATGGTGACATAGGAAGATGGATGGTGGCAGGGAGGTTCACAGGCCTCATAGACAGATTTCCAACCCTCGGGTCCTCCTCTAAGATTGATTTTGGCCTTTCTGTAGTTTCTACAGGATCCTCTTGTAGAATATACAGAGTTTCCTGTAGGATGCGAAATTTCAGACCAAATGAGACCAAAACTTGGGAAAGGGTAATGGTGATGGAGGAATGGACTGTGAGGGGTGCATGCAGCCTGGTCATGTCCTTTTTTTTTGTCTTGTGCGACCCTCCTACAACCTACAATGACCTTCCTGCAACCTGCAATTTATTCAAAAGAAGTTAGGTTTTATATTTTTCTTTTCTTCTCTCTTTTTTTTTTAGTTTGAGACAGCTGGGGCGCCTCCAAGAGGTTTTCACCTAGGGATTTTTTATTCCATTTTTTTTTTCTGTTTATTTATTTATTTATTTTGTTTGCTCAGGGTGTAGGTGGAGTGGAGATAGGGACCTGCTCCACTACCAATACTGATTTACCTAGAGTCTCAATGAACTCTTGCTTGGAAAGGGGCTTCTTGTAGATCTTCAATCTATGCCCATTAACGAGCATGGGGATGACTTCTTCATCAATGGTCTAGATAAGGATTGAACCATTGTCATTGCATGTTTCCACTATATATGGTCCTAGCCATCTTGTCCTCAGCTTGCCCTTGAAATCCTTGTATCTTGAATCATACAGCAGCGCCCAATCTCCTGGCTAAAATTGTTTTTCTTTGAGGTTCCGGTCATGCCATATCTTTCTTTGAAGTTGGACTACCTCTGAGTGGAGGAGGGCCTGCATTCTTTGTTCAACTAATCCATTTAGTTGAAGTAATATTTCCTGTTGTGCATGGCTGAGATCTAGGTCCAGCTGAGCTGCCATCCTCAATGTGTTATATTCAAATTCTATGGACAGCAAAGCCTTCTTCCCATAGACCAGCTCATAGGGTGTGAAACCTGTGGTGGTTTTCCAAGTAGTGTTATAGGCCCAGGTGGCTTCAACCAATCTATTTTCCCAATATTTTCTGCTGCTGCTCACTACCTTAGTCAAAATCCCTTCCAAAGCTCTGTTAGTAACTTCCACCTGTCCATTTGCTTGTGGATGATAAGGGGTGGAAGTTTTGTGCTTAATCTTGTGATGGGTGAGCAGGTCTTCAATCAGGTTGGAGGTAAACTGACTTCCTTGATCTGTGACTAATTCTCTTGGGTAGCCAAACTTGTAGAAGATATTTTCCCTCAAAAACTCAGCTACATTTTCCTCTGTTGCTGCTTTGATTGCCTTCGTTTCTGCCCACTTTGTCAGGTAATTCATGCACACAATGATGTAAGAATTCTGTTTTGAAGGAGGGTTGAGACCCACAAAGTCCATGCCCCACTTCGCAAATGACTCGAAAGTCGCTTGAGGTTGCAAGGCCATCTCATCCTTTGGAGTAGGTTTCCCCATCCTTTGACATCAGTCACATTGGCTGATGTATCTCCTGACATCTTGATGAAGAGTGGGCCAATAGTACCCGACCTGCATAATTTTGAAGGCAGCTCTCTTTGCTGCAAAGTGGCCCCCACAGGGCCCATCATGACAGTTTAGGAGGATGTCAAAAACTTCCTCCTCCCTAACACATCACCTCAAAATCTGATCTCGGCCAAGTTTAAAAAGATTGCCCCCAATTCAAGTGAATGGGGCACTTTTCCTCACGATCTTGTTCTTCTCTTTTGAGGACAGGTATAGCAGAAACTGTGCTGAAACTAAATAATTTTCTATATCAGCAAACCATGGAGAGAGTATTGAAATAGGTGTTCATTTGGCATTTTATCATCCACCATCCCTTCTTCACCTGCAGGCATATCTAGTCTAGACAGAAAATCAGCAATAACATTTTCCTTACCTGGCTTATCAACAATGGTTATATCAAATTGCTACAATAAAAGTAACCATCTAATGATATGAGTGTTTACATCAATTTTATTCATCAAATACCTAATTGCAGCATGATCAGTATGCACGAATGTTTGATAGCTAGTGATGTAGTGTCTGAACTTGTTTAGGGAATGGACTACAACCAGGAGCTCTTTTTCGGTTACAGTGTAGTTTAATTCTGCCTTGGACAGGTTTTTACTGACAAAATATATGGCATATGGTAGCTTCTCTTCAACTTGTCCTAAGGCTGCTCCTATAGCTTTGTTTGAGGCATCTGTGTGAATGTGGAAAGGTAGGGCCCAGTTTGGACCTCTCAAGATTGGGGCAGTTATCAGCTTACTGTTCAAAGCATCCAAAGCCTCTTGACAGTTTTCAGCCCATATGAACTCAACATCTTTTCCCAAGAGACCAAAAAATGGAGAGGCTAGCTTACTAAAATCTTTAATGAATCTTCTATAATACCCTGCTAAGCCTAGAAAACTCTGAACATCTCTTACCTTTTGAGGAGGCGGGACCCTTTGGATGATAGCAATCTTATTGGGATCCACCTGTAATCCTTACTGAGAAATTGTATGACCTAGCATAGTCCCTTTAGTCATTAGGAATTTACATTTATCAGGACTGAGGGATAGATTCATTTCAATACACTTGGCTAAAACTTTCCTTAGGTTAGTCAAAGCTTCTTGGAAGTTAGAACCATAAGGGGTGAAGTCATCCATATAGATTTCTACTGAATCATGAACCAACTCAGCGAATATGCTCAGTACTGCTCTCTGGAAAGTGATAGGAGCATTGCACAACCCAAAGGGAAGGACCCGGTAGGCAAAGGTACCCCATGGACAAGTAAAAGTGGTCTTATCTTGGTCTTCTGGGCTGATTTAGATTTGGTTGTACTTGCTAAATCCATCTAGGAAGGAAAAGAACTTCTTCCCTGCCAGGCCATCTAACACTTGATCTATGAAAGGCAAAGGGAAATGGTCCTTCTTGGTGGCTTTGTTAAGTTCTCGATAATCTACACAGATTCTCCACTTCCCGTTTTTCTTGGGCACAAGCACCAAAGGAGAAACCCATTCACTGTCAAAGATGGGGTAGATGAATCCTGCATCCAGCAACTTTTGCAGTTATTCTTTGACAATGTCCTTAAGGGTTGGATTCATCCTCCTTTGAGGCTGCCTAACTGGTTTACAATCCTCTTTAATGTAAATGTGATGAGTACAGACTGAAGGGTGGACTCCCTTCATCTCCTTATAGCTCCAAGCAAAAGCTTCCAAATGGTTGTTCAATAAGCTACATAGCTCTTTCTCCTAAGAGGTGGATATTTGGATGATTTGATCTTCAAGGTTCTTTTAGGGCCAAATTCCACATTCTTAACTCGGAGAGATGTTGGATCAACCACACAGAGATCAACTAAAGCATTGGCTTGGGTTTCTTCCACCAACTCTTCTAATGGCAACACACTGGGGGGGTGGATTTTGAATCAAATTCTCAATAAGATCATCCTCGGTTTGAGGACCTCCCTTGGTGACTTCCATTGTGCACAATGGTGCGAAGTAGACTTCATCGTCATCTTCCTCCTCCAACCAGAGAGGTAAGTCATGTTCTAGCAGAGGTTGGGCGGGAGGATATAGGACTAGCTGCTTGGACATATGCCCATTCTTGATGGTCATGCTCCTAGCTCGACAACTGATGTAAGCATCTGCAGTAGCTAACCAAGGCCTCCCTAAGATGAGAGGATACCCAGCGAGCTTTGCCTTTGGCTAAAGAACCAAGAAGTTAGCAGGGTACTCCCAGGAATCAATGGAGACCATGACATCTTACGCAATCTCCTTAGGAGTCACAATGGAGCAGTCTACCAACTGCAGTACTGTTGAGCTATTTCTTAGGGAACCCTAAAGGTTGAGTTTGACCATAGTGTCCTTGGTCATTATGTTAATGGCAGCCCCTAGATCAATCAAGGTGTGGGGGATTATGGTGCCATTGATGTGGACATCGACTACAAGACTCCCAGGGTCCAGACAGTTGTCCTATGACATTGATAGTTGGGGCATCTCTCTTGCACCTGCCTGGGTGCTTGAAACACTTCTCTTTGATCAAATTGTTGTAGATTGGTACATATTTTATGGCCTTGAGAAGTGGTATTTTTACACATAACTGTTTTAGTTCTCCCAGAAGTTCAGTTTCTTCTGGGGTTGGTTGTGTGGTTCCAATTAGTCTCTCAGGACAGGGTGGAATGGCTTTTGGTTCAATTTCATGTTTCTCTTCCTCATCCTCCTTAGGAGGATGTTGGCTATCTGGGAGGACCTTCCCAGATCGTAGTTTGATCTCCTGAATCTCCACAGCATAGGTAGGGCATGTTGTTTCTCCATTATATACCTACTGGGTCTGTTTGTTATTGGGGTTTGGGTTCGGTTGAGCAGGTATCTGGGGTTGTCTTGGAGGAGTAGGAGGTAATGGTTGTGGTTGAGTAGGTGGTGGAGGCAAAAGAGTGGGAGGAGAGTTGTATTGGGACCTCCACCCCTGATGAGGTGCATTCCACTGAGGTTGTGGCTGAGCGTGAGAATGAAACGAGTGAGCCACTGGTTGAGTATGGTATTGAGATGGATACGACCAAGGATGGGGTGTGGACCAGGAAGGATAAGCAGGGGGGGCCCAAAAAGGCATGGAAGTGGCTTGATTAGGGTTTTAATAAGTATGGGATGTCCCTTGCATTCCCTGCTGGTAAGGTTTGGGTCCATGTGGCCTCCTTTGGTTCATGAAGTAGAGTGGTTCAGTGGCTCCTTCAGCCCCTTGGTACATAGCTTTAAATCCGGGCAAGGAAGGGCACTAATTTGTAGGATGGTCTTCTTCACAGACAAAACACACTTCTACAGAGTGCAATGTACATTCGTTCCTAGGATGATTTCTAGTGCACCTGGGACAAAAGATGGCCAAAGCCCTCTCGACTTCCACTTGCTTATTTTGGATTCGCAAGGTATCCATTTGCATGGAAATAGTATTTCTTATCTCTCTTTTGAAATCTTCCATCTGATTTGCGAATTCATTTTTAAGGAATGAAGTAGATAAGGGGGTACTGGCTAAAATTTGACTTCCCCTACCTCTCTTTCTCGCTGCCCTAGAATGGTTTCTAAACACAGTCTTTATGTCATCATAAGGTAGTTCGTAGATGTCTCCCTAGCCAACAAATGGAGGGTATCTAGAAGGTCTTCAGGGAATCCTTTGAGCAGAACCAACTTCAGAGATTCAGGGTCAAGTGTGCACCTGGTCCTTTTATAACTGAGTTGAAACCTCTCCTCATAGTCTTCTAAAGATTCATCACTTCCCATGGTCATTCGAAAGATTCCTTCCTTTGTATCCTTTGACCTACAGTAGTCCCGGTATTTGTTGTTAAAGGCTTGCTGCATTTGAGCCCAAGTTGTGATACTATTTCCAGGTAGCCTCATGAACCAGCGTAGTACTACATCCTTGAGGGTAGAGGGAAAGAGTTTCAACTTTTTCTCATCTTCTGCATAGTCATAGGTTCGACAAAGGACAACAAACTCAAACAACTAGGTATTAGGGTCTTCAGTAGTCAATCCATGGAAGTGTGGTAAGGCTAAGGGACTTATGTTTTTCATTTTTGTGTCCCCATTGGTCTCTCGATTGGGAAGGCGCCTTCTATTCTCTCCCCATTTCCTCTACCATTTCTGTTTTTAGCCATGGTCTCAGGAAGAATGGTTTGTTGCTCTTCTTCTGTTATAGGATCTTCGTATATCTCTGGAGGTTCACCTATAGGTTCTTCTAGGTCACTGCCACCAAAGAAGAGAGAATGGTGACTTAGTATTGTGGTGGGGGTGTTGGGTAGGAATTTTCTTGAATTGTCTCTGTTCCCATGAGGCATGAAAGGAAATCTCTTTTTTGGGTGGATTTTGTTTCTTTTTTCTGCTTGTACCTGCAAAAACTGAAATAGATTGAACATCAAACTGCAACTCAATAAAATCTATCTTGCTAAAATGAAAATGCAGAATTGAAATGAAAGCAGGAAAGGACTAATATATTTTGCTGAAATGAAATTGCAGAATTGAAATGAAAGCAGGAAAGGACTTATTAGTGTTGGTATCTTCATCCCTCCGTCAGAGATCAAATCCTCTTGTTGCATTGCATATTAGGTGTCTCACTCAGTTAGCTGCATTCCATTAGGAGCATGGATCATCTGACAGTAGTGGCTTGTTGTACATTTTCCCTCATGTCCTTTACTTGCTAGCCCATTTCCATTCATCAAGATCGTCTGCAGTCACTTTTTGTCTTTAAATTTGCAAGAGTCATTTCTAGGGTTTCACTTTCATTAGGTCTAGGGTTTCATAAAAAAGGTCTCCAAAATGTCCAATAACAGTCAGCAGGCACATGAGGAGGTTCTAGTACCAATAAAGTTCATAATAAATTTCTCAGCAATGTATTTTTCCTCAAAACTCTGTTTTGAGGAAAAACAGAGTATTCTAGGTTTTTATTGTATTAATTCATGTATTTTCAGTTCTCTTGTATGTAAATCAGCTCAGAGGAAACCCTGGTCTCATTCCCAAGCCTCAGTAGCTCCATCCCCTGCAAAGAAATCAAAAATAAAGAAAAATTGAAGTCATTCAATTCATCAAAAGCACAAAAAAAGTGAAAAGCTCAAAAAACAGAGTTGACAAGTAAAGTCACATTGCAAACATTATAAAAGTGGGTTTTATGAAGGAAAAATCAAAAGCTCTTGTATATAAATCGTCTTTACAATTCAAAAGCTCATTGGCACTCAAAGAAGAAAGATTGAGCAAAGTGAAGGTCATGTTGGAGAAAGGAAGCAAAATCGCAACAAAGAGTTCTAGTTTTGGAGGCGCGGCGCATTGGGTGAGTGGTGCAGCGCATACAAGTGGCGCGACGCATAGAGCCGCTCTCCTCAGTGTTAATTTGCACTGGCACGGCGCACACAGGAGGTGTGGCACATTGGGTTTGAGGCGTGGCGCATAAAGCTGCCAAGCCCAATTTTATTCTAAACTCTCTCAAGTTGCTAAAATTGCTCAAATCTTTAAATGTGCAAGTAAGTCAAGCTCTTTTCCTTGCAAGTGAAAGAGTTTTCTTAAAAATTTATGGGGGTTTAGTGTGAAAAAATTCAAACCCTATTTCCTTGCCATTTCTCAAAAAACCATTTACCTAGGGTTTGCCGGTTTGCCGGTTTGCCATTTGTCATTTTGCTTCCAAGTTCATTCTACCACTCCCTCACTTTTCACTCCTCCATTATTTTCTCACCTTATCCACCCATTCCCCAACTTCCATATTCAATCATCCCTATCCCCAATTCCCATTTTTTCCAAATCCTAACTATAAATCCCCAAACCCTAATTATTGTCCCAAGAGCTTCATATCACTATTCAGTTGAGTGTACCATAATTGAGAGGGCTTTCATCATCATGTTAGGTTCCAATGGGTCATTTTACACCTTGTTCATGCTTCAGTTGTGCCTAGGTAAGGTTCATTTCCCTCTCCTAGGGTTTTGAAGGCAATTTCTCTTGGATGGTAAAATCATCAGTAAAACTTGTATCCTGATGTTCATACACCTTCCCCTATCCTTAATGTACCTTATTAAACACTTCCCATCACTGATATCCCTCAAATTCTTCATTTTCGCACAAACCCTAGTTTCTTTCTACAACTTGGCAATTTTCTAGGCTAGACCTGTGTTTTTCCCTTTTGGACCCCTTCCCCTCACTCAATATTTGAAATAACACTTTCCCATACTTCATAACATTCCTCCCTACTTCCCAAAATTTTCTCAAGAATTTAGAAGCCCCTTATCCCCTTCATTTCGCTTCATTTCGACAAATCCCCAGTTCCACACATTGGGGTAGGTTCTACTCAAATGATGTTTTTGAGCAACAAAAGATGAATTTGGGAAAAATGAGAGAGGTTCTTGTCAAAAATAGGCCAAGAAAGAAAAATATCCTTAACTTTTTATACAGGTGTCATGGTTTCAGAGAAATGTCAAAAATACAGTTGCCTCGGGAGAATTGATGCACCTCTGAAGTGACCTTGGGAAAATCAAGTTTTCTCCTAGCTTGGTTGGCCAAATGACTTTCTTGATGAGTCAAATGATAACTAGACACAAATATATTTCCAATGAGCTATCATGAGCTCAATTTGGAGTTGAGGAAGACCTTCAAAAGTTGATTGCAACAACACTCTACCTTTAGGCAGCCTCATTCTGCACATTTTGAGCAGTATTGGGAGAACTGACTTCTGGAGGGGAAAATGGAGGCCAAATTGAAAAATTTCACTTGGGTTGGAAAGTAGATAGGTAGAAATTTCCAAAACGCACAACTAGAGAAAATTTGGACACCAGGAAGGCCTTCAATAGTGGGTCCAAACAGGCGCTACGCATAGAGAATCAAGTGCGGCGCATAGAGGAAATTTTGCGAGTTTGACCAAGTATTACTTTGTTTTTCGCCCAGATTTGGCCAGTTTGACTTTTTCACTTTCTTAATGGAAAATTTGTGATGTAATTTAATGTACATTGATGGATCATGATGTAAATATGTTAAATTTTCACTTGTAGAGGTAGATTCATCAGTTTAAAAGTTGTTTGAAACTGAATGAATCAGTTCCCTTATTTCTAGAGGCATGCTGATTTGTTGCCTAATTTCTAGTTCTCAGTTTAGAATTAGTTGAAACAGCTTCAAAACATGTGAGCTCGACTCCTAGAGGCTAGGATGAGCTATGGTTTGTCTATATTATGTTTTTTTTTAGTCATTAGCATGGTTGGACTTTTGAGAAAGCCTTGAGCTTCATTGTACATTCATATCAACATTTTGGCTAAGGAATTGAGAACAGGATTTGCAACACTCTTTGGGATCCATGTGGCAATTTGTCTTGGTACAGTGTTTTTTTTTGTAATTGTGAATTTGCTTATATGTCATGTATGCCATTCTCTATCTTGTTTCTTCTGAACTAAACAAACAAGAGTGTAAGTAGAATCCATTGAAAGTGCAGTGCTCTACTTGAAGTTTGCATTAGTTTCTTGATGTTTTTAGCTGGTTGGGGAGAATCCATGATTTCTCTTGCCCTATTCAACACCTCACCTATCTATTCCTTCCATCTCATTCAATTTTAAGTGCCAAAAACAATTTCCTACCTTGCCCCTTTGAGATCTCTGCAGGACTGAGTCTCAATCCCCGCACCCAAAATTTGCCTTTCCATCTGAGCCAACAAAATCATCATTTTATTCAATCAAACTCTCTTGCACATATACCTAGCCTATGATTAGTATTTCTATCAGTCATCTCAAGCCCTAATCGATTATAATTTTCTGAGATTGACCCGGAGAGAGCCCTCTCCTAATCTGGTAGGGCTAGCTACCAGGCTGAGCGTGGTTTGATATTGGCCCTGGATCCTATCTTTTTAGCCTAAGGTAAATCTAGGCACTAACATAGTGGCAACCATACCAGGGAAGAAATTGTTTGTTTGTTAGTGTTCTTCATTTCATAAACTACATTCGGAGCCTGAAGTTATGCCAGGTAGCCTTCGAAATGATGTTGCTTTGCATTAGCAAAAGTAGATAAACGTTGCTTCAGTCAATCTCCGGTCTAGTCTTATAAACGGAAACATCTAACTTGCAAATTTCCTCAGTAAAATGTAATCAAGTTCAGATCTGATTGTTGATGGTGGACAACGATCAGACACTGCAAGGCTGAAATCATTCACCTGGCCACTCCAGTGTTGAAGAATCCCAAGGTTCCGAATTTTTATGGCGACTCTACTCTTCAAGAATCAGTAGCCTGAAGAATTTCTTGGTCAATTCATTGTTATCAAAATGGATTTGCTTGCTCGACGGTATGCTCCCATGAGCCGAGATCACATTCTAGGTTTTCCAAATAAAATTCCAAAGGTAAATTGGCAAAGGAATTTGCCTATGTTTAAAGATGATAATAGGAATGATGCTGCTTTACATCTGGTTAGATTTCACATACATATTCGCAAGTTGAAGGTTGATTTTCCTGAAGATTGCTTGATGAAGATATTCATGGCCACTCTAGAAGGTGAACCCCGATCTTGGTATGAAAGTTTTCCGCCTGCTTGTATTTACTGTTTGAAAGATTTTCATACCATGTTCTTTGAAAGGTATAAATAATCTTATCCAGCATTAAATCTAGTTCAGAACTGTTGCAAACATGTTTATAGTTTTATTGAACATCTTGAGAAAGTTTATGAAGATGGTCAATTCATGGATGATGAGATCATGGAAGCCTTGTATGAAAATCCATTTCAGCAACATAAAGAGAGTGATACTTATCAAGATGATCAGGAAAATTTGCAGCAGGATCAAGATCTTAGTATAGTGGAAATTGTTGAAAGAGAAGGTTTTATTTCAGATCTGTCCATAGAAGAAGACAGTATGCAGGGAAGTCAAGTTTCAATTTCAGAATGTGATAAAGTCAAGTCAGCTATTTCAGATCTAGATTCAGATCGTGATGATCAAGAGTACCTTGGTCTGAATTCCATTAAGGAGAGCTCTGCTGTTGAGATCATCTGGAAAGAAGAAGATAGAGTTATTGACCCAAGTGTTCTCATTTCATTAGAACAAAGCCTTCATGAGGAGGTAATCCAGTCAGTTCATGAAAAACAAGATGAGATCTTTGTTCAAGTAAGTGAAAAATCCTCTTTCGATAACTCAGTGGTAAATGATAAGTTGATTGCCATGTCATATGAAGATGATCAACAATGTTTTCAAATTTCAGAAGATCAGGGAAATGAGGACTGCCAATCAGGTTTTTCATGTTTTTCATGTTATTTCAAGAAGACAATAATTGCTTGAGCAAAAGAAAACAAAAAGTATTATCTCCTTTGTCTGAAGATGAGATAGATCTACTCCTGAAAGGTTAGTTTCCAACCCAAGCTAATGCAGATCTGCAGTGTGCACATGGTCAAGAAGGTGATGGTGGAACTTCTTCCTCTTTTGAAAATGATGACAGTCTTGTAATTAGCTTTATAGATCAGCAAATAGATAATATTTTCTTTCATGAAGATGATAAGGCTGTCATGTTTGATAATCTTGAAGATTGTTTTCTATTTAAGAATGACCTAGACCATGAAGTTGAGGAATATGAGCTTGAGAGAGACAATATGCCAGAATTTCTCATGGTCAAGGAATTTACAACTAACACTCAGATGGAAGAAGCTTATACCTCTCTATGCCTTCCTATCACTCAACAACCAGTTGTTCTTTCATATCAGAATGAAGGGAGTACTTGTATTTTTGTTGCTGGATCTCAAGACAAGCTAGTGCTTTAGGATTTTCAAGATCCCTTCGGCATTCTTTTGCAAGCATTAGAGAAGATAAATGTTTCCTGGTTCGTTATCATAAGCCTTGGTTTCAGTGGTTATTGTGAGTTGCCTACATGTATATCGTTCTGCATGCTCGAGAAAAGTGAGAGTAGAATTTCAGTATGTAGCCATCTGGTGGATTGGTTACATTGGAAGGCTCACTTCACATGATTATAGATATTTCATCAGTAGGCAGGTGGTTGTCATCATGATTTGAAGCCCTCAAATCTCGATGGTCTACTGCCATTTGAAAGCTTTGTAAGTACTTGTTTTAGTTAAGTTAGTCTTGAGTCATTTTTTGTTTTCGTCAGTTTTGAGTGTCTAGTTTCAGCTGCTGAATGTCTAGTTGCAGCTGCTGAATGTCTAGTTTCAGCTTTTGAGTGTCTTGTTTCAGTTTGAGTTAGTCTTACTCATTTCAGTTATGAGTCTTGAGTCTTGTGTTTTGTTGTCAAGATATTAATTTTAGTTTGCTGAAGTTATTGACTCCATAGCCCAATGGACAAAGACACTGCCTGCTTTCCCAGAGATCTGTAGTTCTTGGCACCTCCAAGGAGCTACCATCCCCATTGGAGCTAATGTTAGTGTCGGTATCTTCATCCCTCCATCAGAGATCAAATCCTCTTGTTGCATTGCATATTAGCTGTCTCGCTCAGTCAGCTGCATTCCATTAGGAGCATGGATCATCTGACAGTAGTGGCTTGTTGTACATTTTCCCTCATTTCCTTTACCTACTGGCCCATTTCCATTCATCTCACTTTTTGTCTTTAAATTTGCAAGAGTCATTTCTTGGGTTTCACTTTCATTAGGTCTAGGGTTTCATCAAAAAGGTATCCAAAATGTCCAATAACAGTCAGCAGGCACATGAGTAGGTTCTGGTACCAATAAAATTCATAATAAATTGCTCAGCAATGTATTTTTCCTCAAAACTCTATTTTGAGGAAAAACAGAGTATTCTATGTTTTTATTGTATTAATTCATGTATTTTCAGTTCTATTTTATGTAAATCAACTCAGATGCAACCCTGGTCTCCCTCCCAAGCCTCAGTAGCTCCATCCCCTGCAAAGCAATCAAAAATCAAGAAAAATTGAAGTCATTCAATTCATCAAAAGCACAAAAAAAGTGAAAAGCTCAAAAAACAGAGTTGACAAGTAAATTCACATTGCTAACATTATAAAAGTGGGTTTTATGAAGGAAAAATCAAAAGCTCTTGTATATAAATCGTCTTTACAATTCAAAAGCTCATTGGCACTCAAAGAAGAAAGATTGAGCAAAGTGAAGGTCATGTTGGAGAAAGGAAACAAAATGGCAGCAAAGAGTTCCAGTTTTGGAGGTGCGGCACATTGGGTGAGTGGTGCGGTGCATACAAGCGGCGCAACGCATAGAGCTACTCTCCTCAGTGTTAATTTGCACTGGTGCGGCACACACAGGAGGCACAACGCGTTGGGTTTGAGGCGCGGCACATAGAGATGCCAAGCCCAATTTTATCCTAAACTCTCTCAAGTTGTCAAAATTTCTCAAATCTTCAAATGTGCAAGTAATTCAAGCTCTTTTCCTTGCAAGTGAAAGAGTTTTCTTAAAAATTTATGGTGGTTTAGTGTGAAAAAATTCAAACCCTATTTCCTTGCCATTTCTCAAAAAACCATTTACCTAGGGTTTGCCGGTTTTCCAGTTTGCCATTTGTCATTTTGATTCCAAGTTCATTCTACCACTCCCTCACTTTTCACTCCTCCATTTATTTTCTCACCTTATCCACCCATTCCCCAACTTCCATATTCAATCATCCCTATCCCCAATTCCCATTTTTCCCAAATCCTAACTATAAATCCCCAAACCCTAATTATTGTCCCAAGAGCTTCATATCACTATTCAGCTGAGTGTACCACCATTAAGAGGGTTTTCATCATCATGTTAGGTTCCAATGGGTCATTTTACACCTTGTTCATGCTTCAGTTGTGCCTAGGTAAGGTTCATTTCCCTCTCCCAGGGTTTTGAAGGCAATTTCTCTTGGATGGTAAAATCATCAGCAAAACTTGTATCCTGATGTTCATACAACTTCCCCTATCCTTAATGTACCTTATTAAACACTTCTCATCACTGATATCCCTTAAATTCTTCATTTTCGCACAAACCCTAGTTTCTTGCTACAGCTTGGCAATTTTCTAGGCTAGACCTGTGTTTTGCCCTTTTGGACCCCTTCCCCTCACTCAATATTTAAATTCCACTTTCCCCTACTTCCTAAAATCCCTCCCTACTTCCCAAAATTTTCTCAAGAATTTAGAAGCCCCTTATCCCCTTCATTTCGCTTCATTTCGACAAATCCCCTGTTCCACACATCGGGGTAGGTTCTACTCAAATGATGTTTCTGAGCAAGAAAAGATGAATTTTGGAAAAATGAGAGAGTTTTTTGTCCAAAATAGGCCAAGGAAGAAAAACCTCCTTCACTTTTTACACAGGTGTCATGGTTTCAGAGAAATGTCAAAAATACATTTGTCTCGGGAGAATTGATGCACCTCTGAAGTGACCTTGGGAAAATCAAGTTTTCTCCTAGTTTGGTTTGCCAAATAACTTTCTTGATGAGTCAAATGATAACTAAACACAAAGAGATTTCCAATGAGCTATCATGAGCTCAATTTGGAGTTGCAGAAGACGTTCAAAAGTTGACTGCAACAACACTCTGCCTTTAGGTAGCCTCATTCTGCACATTTTGAGCAGTGTTGGGAGAACTGACTTTTGGAGGGGCAAATGAAGGCCAAATTCAAACATTCCACTTGGGTTGGAAAGTAGACAAGTAGAAATTTTCAACAAGAAAACCTAGAGAAAATTTGGACACCAGGAAGGCCTTCAAAAGTGGGTCCAAATAGGAGCTATGCATAGAGAATCAGGCGCGGCGCATAGAGGAAATTTTGCCAGTTTGACCAAGTATTACTCTGTTTTTCACCCAGATTTGGCCAGTTTGACTTTTTCACTTTCTTAATGGAAAATTTGTGATGTAATTTAATGTACATTGATGGATCATGATGTAAATATGTTAAATTTTCACTTGTAGAGGTAGATTCATCAGTTTAAAAGTTGTTTGAAACTGAATGAATCAGTTCCCTTGTTTCTAGAGGCATGCTATTCTGTTGCCTAATTTCTAGTTCTCAGTTTAGAATTAGTTGAAACATCTTTTAAACATGTGAGCTCAAACCCTAGAGGCTAGGATGAGCTATGGTTTTTCTATATTATGTTGTTTTTCAGTCATTAGCATGGTTGGACTTTTGAGAAAGCCTTGAGCTTCATTATACATTCATATCAGCATTTTGGCTAAGGAATTGAGAACAGGATTTGCAGCACTCTTTGGGATCCATGTGGCAATTTGTCTTGGTACAGTGCTTTTGTTTTTAATTTTGAATTTTGCTTATATGTCATGTATGCCATTCTCTATCTTGTTTCTTCTGAACTAAACAAACAAGAGTGTAAGTAGAATCCATTGAAAGTACAATGCTGTACTTGAAGTTTGCTTTAGTTTCTTGATGTTTTCAGTTGTTTGGGGAGGATCCATGATTTCTCTTGCTCTCTTCAACACCTCACCTGTCTATTCCTTCCATCTCATTCAATTTTAAGTGCCAAAAACAATTTCCTACCTTGCCCCATTGAGATCTCTGCAGGACTGAGCCTCAATCCCTGCACCCAAAATTTGCCTTTCCATCTGAGCCAAAAAAATCATCATTTTATTCAATCAAACTCTATTGCACATATACCTAGCCTAAGATCAGTATTTCTATCGGTCATCTCAAGCCCTGATTGATTATAATTTGCTGAGATTGACCTGTAGAGAGCCCTCTCTTGACCTGGTAGGGCTAGCTACCAGGTTGAGCGTGGTTTGATGTTGCCCCTGGATCCTACCTTTTCAACCTGAGGTAAATCTAGGCACTAACAGGACTAATCTATTTTGCTGAAATGAAATTGCAGAATTGAAATGAAAGCAGGAAATAACTAATCTACACTTGCTGAAACGAAATTGTGGAATTGAAATGAAAGTAGGAAATGTCTAATCTACTTTTGCAAAATTGAAAGGAAAGCATGAAATATCTAATTTACGCTTGCTGAAGTGAAATTTCAGAATGGAAATGAAACAACTACTCTACTCTTGATGAAATAAACTACTTAGCAGAAGGTTGAAGTAGAAAATAGTAGAAAAGCAGTAATCACAAAATACTCTGATGCTTCCCTGGCAATGATGCCAAAAAGATGGTGAGCTCCAGTATTGCAGCAATGATGCTGCAACTCCTGGGACTCCCTACTTTACTTTTATCAAGCCGGTAGTTCGTAAAAAACTTGGAAGCGACGGTGCTATATGCACAAGTAATAGCTCTTACTACAGGCTGTCACTTGATCAGCTGGCACAAGTTCGCTAGGAGCTTAAGCCAACTTCTATTTGTTCTCAGAATAAGATTTTGACTGTGATGGAAGAAAGCTAACTCAAAATAGGTTAGTCTACTTGCAGAAAGAAGATGAAAGCTGAAAGGAAACACAAACCCTAGCAAACCCTAGTTTCACCCACTAACCCTACTTGTGCAAGAAAAGAGATGGAAACTACTGAAATGGATGCCATTGACTATTGAAAAGGTGAAATGCATGTATTCAAGCTACTTCTGAAGGAAAATATGGAAAAATCATCTTTTTGTACTTTTGAGCAATTTTATGCAGAATTATTATGCTTGTGTTTTAACTATTTGTGACTGTGCAGAGGTTTAGTGGCGAAAGGAAATGGAGTGGGCATTTTCAAGAGGTTGGGAAGGTGTGGAGAGGACCTAAGGAGTCCCTGGTACCCTTCTAGAGATTTCCACTACGCTCAGATTTCGAAAAATCGCTCACATGAACTTCTACAGGAGGCTGCAGGGGATCTACAGGAAGTTCTACAAGAAGAGGCCGAAAGTGGTTTTTAGAGGTTTGAAGGTGGAAAAATGGTGGGAAAGTGAAAATGAAGGATGGATAGAGATGTTAAGGGTTCTAGGGCCTTGTAAATGAAGATCGGGAGTGAAGGAGATGGTTGGATTTGTTCAAAGGTCAAGGAAACAATTTTGCACAAGAACGTAGAAATTGGGGCAGTTTGGGAAATGGCGAATGAGTGAAGGAAATATTTGAGAGAGAGACTGGAGCAGGTTGTATGATGGAAGAATGATAAGCTGGAGTGTCTTACAGGTGAGCTACACAATTACTTTTAAAAACTGACCCAAGCAAGAACTAAAAAAAACAGAGTTTTTCCTTTTTAACCTAATTCTGACCTAAAAACCAGAAAAGTGCTGAATAGAACTTTATGGACAGGAAGTTATGTAGAAAGATATGGAAACTAAACAAGAACAGATCTAAGCATGTAAACGCAACTGATATCAACTTCTCCAACTCGAAATCTAACACTAGCAATTGCATTGGAAAGCAAAAACAATGCTTTTGTGGCAGCAAGAGTGCCTTGGTCTCAATTCAGGTCCCAAGGAGGGAGAAAGGATATCAAGGCCTACTTGGTAGCCTTTTTGTGGATCTTTTTCTGTTATCAAACTATCTAGTCAACGTGAAGCAAGAAAAACTATCTTAATCATAAAAACAACCTAACTAACAAAGCAAGATTTAACCTAAATAACAGAAATTATTTAATGAATGCAAGAAAAACACATATAAATACACAAAGGAGGTGCTGGGCACTTGGGTTGGGCCCAACCCAAAGAGGTATAGCCCCCTAGGAAAGATCATTGTTGGTTCAAAGCTATATTCATCTTCATTGATCAAAAAAATAATAGTTACATCACAAAACTGTTTGCAAAAAGAGCTCGAAAATGGGCTGAGTACAAGACTGCACTAAAGTGCGAAAATAGACTATCAAATGGCTAACCTACTAAGGCTTGAAGCCTTCTTATTTATACAAGTGAGGACTCTCAACAATCCTCCTAAACTTTAGGAACTCGGCTGCCCAAAACTGTAGATAACAACCACTTCACTAGACCTGCTCGGTTGCCCCTTGAAATCATCTTTTGTGGGTTGTTGAACTTCGCGCTGTTGATGGAGAACTCAAGGAATGTATCATTTAGTGTAGGAGGCAGCCCTCCTATAAATCCTTAGCCTTGTTTCTTCGATTTTGGCTGCCAATATGCTCATAAATGCCTGGTCTTGGTCCAAAAATGTCCAAAAATCTGCAATAAACACTCATTAGACTTTGTGGTAAAGTGACTATCCCCATTCAGTCAATTAACATAAATATATTCAAAAGCATGCACAAAACTATGGAGAATGGTGGATTAAATGAAAATAATAGGAAAAATGAGCCTATATAGTTACCCATTTCTGGGGCTCATCAGCTACCATTTTAGAATCCTTCATGAGCTGAGATATGGCATGGACACTCCAACACCCCAGAAACTCAGCATCCCCTATTTCCTCCTGCAGTCCCTCATAGACTCTAGCATTAAGTTTAAGGCAGGGAGTCCAGATCAGCTGGCTCACCATGGGTTAATCAAAATTTTGGTGGAAGAAGCCCTCCATACATTCACAATCCCCATAGCATGGGAAATTTTCCAAAACATGACAGCAGAAGATGACATAAAGGCCCTCACCTATGATATCAGTCCTTCTGATAGTGAGGAGGAAGAGCAGCAAGGGGGAGAAGGAGAAGAAATTGAGGAACAAGAAGGGGAGAAGAAAGAAACCAAAACAAAGCAGGGAGAAACAAAACAAACAGAGACAGAGGAAAAGACAGAAGGAGGAGAAAAAGGGGCAGAAAAGATAGAAGTGTCTCCTGAGACCCTAGAAAGAGAGGCAACAGCTGCTCTCACTGCCCTCAGCACCCTAATTAAACCAAAACAAAAGAGGAAGAGGTAGACCTCAATGTATTTCAGGGCTAGGAAGAGCACAAGGATCAAATCAGGGAAACCCCAGCCTTCTTCTAAGGTGCTTATTGTTATTCAAGATTCACCCTCTACCCAAGGAAAGGAATCCCCTTCCAAGGCACCTATCACTTATGAAAGGGGGACTCCTATATCTCCCACCTGGAAGGAAAAAGTAGAACTACAAGACTCAAAAACAGTTCTACAGGAGGCACAAATTGTTCTACAGGAGACCTTGTCAAGACTACAGGAGACCGAAAAACTTGAAAAAAGGATAGAAGGATAGCCATAGGGGAAGGAGGAAGTGACAAAGGCACAAGAACCTAACCCCTAGCCTAGTCTTGGCTCTTAGTACAATCTTCTTGAGGGGGACAAAATCATCCCACAAAAATTTGCAATTCCACTATTCTTTGAGTTGGAGAAAGAAAGAATAAGGAGCCATAGGTGGATGAAAATAGCCAAATCCAAGGGAGTTGAAGATATTGGCCACATGGAGACCAAACTTAGAGAAATGGGTAGAGAGTTAAGTGCTGTTAGACATAGAGAAGAAATTTCAAGAAACCAACTTCAAACTAAAAATGAATTGCTAAGGAGGCAGCTAAAGGAGAAAGAGACCCAGCTGGCATGCATGGCTAGCTTATCCATGGAGGCACTATAATGTAGAACACTAGCAAAATCCTATGGATTATACCTCAAGGACCAATGGCTACAATTTCAAATCAAGACTTTGGCACAAAGAGGCACAATTCCTTTTCAAGATTACAGACAGTTTATGGACCTGTGTGATCAAAGCACAGCAGAAGATAAGGCAAAGATGGCAGAATTTTACCTGCATAATATGGCCCTCACAGACATGAATGTGTGGGACCCCAATGCTAGGCTAAAGGACCTACAACTAATGGCCATGGCTTCATGGATGAACCATGCGGAGTTAAGGGCAAATGAAGTAAAAAGGTTGATGATCAGAGAGAAAAATGAGCCACTAATGATCAGAGTTGAGCCATTAGATCCCATGGCTCTCATCAGCACACACCAACTGCTTGCAAATAATCCTAAAATTTCCCCTAGATATATAAGTGATCAAGCACAGGCCATTGGAAATTATGAGGACATGGAAAGGTTACTTGGGGATGACTGTGTGCATGCATGTATGAGGAGATGGAACACCTTACCACACAGTAAAGACGATCAGGGAATATCATTCCCCAATGAGGATGAAGGAGGCACTGAAGAGAGTGCCAATGTACAAGCACTAAATGCAGAGGCTGCAGGTCAATTGGATTGGCCTCAAACTGAGTCCACCACTACTGTTAGGCATGCTAGAAGGGAGAACCAAAGAAGAAGAGTAGAGGCATTGAGAAGAGATAGACAAAAAAGCAGGGTTCTATGACACGGAAGAGAATACAACATCAGAAGCTTGGGATGTTAGGGATGCCACCAGGGCCATCAAACATGAGGAGATGGACTAAGTTGCTCAGAGGATGAGCAACAACTTCAGTAGGGGGTGATGATGAGCCCCATAAATGGGTAATTATATGGGATCATTTTGCCTCCTAACATAGTTAAATCAACCATTCTCTTAGCTTATTGCATGTTTTTTTGATTATAATTATGCTGATGGAGTGATTTGGGTTAGTTATGATGCCATGAGGTCTAATATGTGTTTAATGCATATTTTTGTTGAATTTGAAGACAAAGTCAAAGATTCAATGGACAATTGGCAGCAATAATTCGAAGTGGACAAAGGAGAGGATTTATAGGAGGGAATCCCCCTCATTTATTACTCCCCACTTCATATTATCCTTCATGCAGCTCGGAGTACAAATAGCTAAATCAATGCACTAGGAGGCAGCCGAGCAAGTGGAGAATAACTTATGTTTATCTCGATTTTTGGGAGCCAAGCCTCCCTAATTTTAAAAAATCTTTTGGGAGTTTCAGTTGTATAAGTAGAGAGACCTAGGGTCTCACTAAGGTCGATTTTTTTTTTAATTTTTGTTGCAGTTTTGCTCTGCTCAACTTCGAGCTTACTTTTGTGGACAGTTTCATGTAATGTCATTACTATTTTGATAATAAAGTTGAGATTCTTCTTGAGCTAGCACTAAGTTACCTCAGAGGGCTGAAGCTCTTGGGTTAGGGCCCAATCCAAGTAGCCAAGCTCCTCTTGTTTGTATTTATATGCTTTGTTTCAGTTTCTAGATTAGTTGCTGTTAGATGAATTTCTTTCTTTGTTAAGAATAGGTTACTTTTGGTGATTTAGAAGGTTGTTTCCATTTGTGTTTTCATAGCAAGTTAAGCAGTGATAGAGAGAGGATACTAAAGGCCAGAAACAGTGCCTTGACCTCCTTTCCTCCCTTTGGGACCATGAACTGAGGCCAAGGCCCTCTTGCTGCCACAAAAACACAAATTTTCCTTCTCCATAAGATTTCTAGTGTTGCAATTTCTTAGGAGGTTAATTCTTTGCTTTATATCTCTTTCACCATGCTCATTTCTATCTTTGAAATAAGTCTTTTTCCATGTTTTCTCTCATTATAGCATTTTTCAACATTTCTTTCCATAGCTCATAATTTAGATTAGCTTGATGCAAAATTATGTTTCTTTGATGTACTTAATTTCCTTGCTTGCTTCATTTCATTGGTTGACTATCAAGTTCTTTTACAGAAGATCTCTTCTCATAGCAGGTCAACCTATCAGCGATCACATTCTCTCCTTGATCTATGCCCTACAGGTCACCCAAATATCACCTCAAATCTGCCTTAGTTTTCTGCGTTTTTTCATAGGATTTCCTCCTCTCTCCCAACCATATTTCTCTCTCCTAGTGATCCTTGGTGAACCCTAGGCACCCTAACACATTATCCCAGTCTTCATCTACCCTTTCTACCCACTCTCACACCTTTAAAACCTTCAAAACTGCTCTCGGCATCCTCCTGTAGACCCCCTGTAGATCCCCTGTGTCCTATAGATTTTCCTGTAGGCTTCCTTTTGAAGGCCGATTGTGGGAAAAGCCTCCAGAAGGCCACCTGAGACCTCCTAGGACCCATCCACACCATCCTACATCCTCTCAAGTCCCAAAACTGCCCTCCATCGCCACCTATTCACTGCCACATTCACAAACAAATAAATTACATGCATGACAAATTCACATAAAAATACATAAAAATCCAAAAAGATGTTTTTTTCTCATTTACTTCTAGAAATAGCTTGAGTAGATGTTTTTTACTTCCTTGAGTAGGTAATGGAATTCATTTCATGGTTTTCATAGTTCTTTCTGCAAAAGTAGGATTAGTTGGTTAAGTAGGGCTTGCTAGGTTTACTTTACATTTCCGTCCTTTTTTCTTTTTGCAAGTAGAGTAGCCTCTATAGAGTAATATTTCATTTCTTTCATCACATATAGAGCTTCTTCTAGAATCCATATAAGTTGGATTGAGCTCCTAGTGATCTTGCGCCAGCTGACCAAGTGACAGCTTGTAGTAAGAATTAGTACTTGTGCATACATCACCGTCACTTCCAAGTTTGTTACGAACTACTGGGTTGATAAGAGTAAAGTAGGTAGCCCAGGAGTTGCAGCGTTATTGTTGCAATACTAGTGTTCACCACCAAGCTAGGTATTAAGCGACATTTGGTGCTCAATTATGGGGTTGTCTACAAAGATACATCCAAATAGAAATGGATTTTCTAGACATCGGCTCACTTAGCACAACATATCGATATGTTGTCAAAATTGAGCAAAAAAATAAATAGAAGAAGCAATAATTTGGATCTGTGAATTCATCACAATAGAAGCAAATCAAGGGCATCCCAAATCGTAGAATAAAAAACATAGCTAGGGTGAACCACCCTAGGATAATCCATCTAAGCCATAAACAAAGAATGGTATTGGGAAGATGAAGAAAGACATGGGAAATTGGTTCAAGTTCCACAAGAGCCCCTCTCATAACATTGATGAATGTCACATAAAATAAGTCATTGGTGTTGAGATTGCAACAAGATGATGGAGCTTAGTGAAAAGAGTCGCCTTCACTAAGTGGGCTCGCAGGCAAATTATGGAGCAAGTTCTATTTTTGATCACAGTGTGGGTGATCTCAGTGTGGGTGACCACATTGTGGGTGATCAAAGTCTATTTTTAGACTGGCTGTCAAAAATAGAAAAGTCAAATATTATTGTCTCATAATAATATTTGGACTATAAACTTGATCTTATTCTCTTGGAGCACTTCAGTTTGAGCTACAGATGTGGCCCATGCAGCTGTCAGAAGGAAGTACGCTTTTCTTATGAGTCAATTGAGTTGTTGCATGCATGACTTCAGATAGAACTCAATCAGTTGAGTTTGGTGGAGTTGATTGTGGAGTTGATGGAGTTGTGTTCAGTTTGACTTGGTTAAACTAGTTGTAGTTAGTCTAACTGCAAATAGACTAATGATGAGTTGTTAAAATAATTATTAACTCATAATACAACTATAGAATACATCATTTAACTCAGTTGCATGTTCAGTTCAGCAGGGACAGGCGTTAGAGAATCAGATTGCTATCAGTTGTGACTATAGTTGTGCATCAGATCTTGCACAATCAAGGGATTGAGTATGCCAATGAGTTTGCTCATGTATTTGCACAGTTTGTAGCTTCTGCTCACGTCTTACACATTGTGAGTGATTCTTTGGAGGTGAAATACGAGTTTGGTAGAACATTCTCATTCATTCTTGAGCAGGTATTGAGCAGTGGAGGCAGGCAAGTAGTGGAATAGATTTGGAGATCAGATCTTAGCTGTATTGTGTGTAACAGGTGGAGTTGGTACTGGATTTCTTGTGATAAGCATTGTACTTTGTAATGTTACATGGTCTCAATCATTAATATACATATAGTGTGGGGTTTTTAGTGAGATGCTTTCCCCGGGTTACATACTGTGTTAATGTGTGAATGCTCTTGTTGTTTTATTGTTATTGATGTTGCTATATTGATGATCAACGTAGAGGAGCTTATGTATTGTGTATGTATTCCGCAATAGTACATGATCAGGATAATCTTTGTTGAATATGTGTTAAATTATTCAAAATTTCTACAATTGGTGGTCGAGCCAAAATTATTAGAGGTAGATGTAAGTTCCAATTATGAATCAAAACTAGACAAGGGGAAGAAAATCATTGATGTAGAACCTAGTGCTATCATTACCACCACCAAGGTCTAGCAAAGTGAACCTGAAGATCCGAAGGATAGTGAGTGCCTCTTTCACTCATATATGTAGGTTAATGGTGCTCCGATGCATTTTATTGTTGATAAATTAAATCAAAATAAACTCACCCAATAGAGGTCATCAAGTGGTTGGACCTGCTGACAACACCACACTCGCAACCATACACCGTTGGGTGGCTCTGGCAATGGTGACATATTTTCATCAACCAACAATGTTGCCCACACTATGGCATAAATCCCCTCAAGGATGTGGTATTATGTGATATTTCTCCCCTTGAATTTTGCAATGTTCTTTTAGGCCAACCATACTTGTGGAAGTGTCATGGTATATACGAGTCTAAATATTGTAGTGTTATTATTACTTTGGGTAGAAAACTATATAGGATACTAGGTAGCTCCACCTACTTCCATTTCTTTTATCTCTATTAACTAATGTAGTAAGGTAATCTCATAGAATGGGATGTTTCCATTCTTCCAGATTTTCTCTAAAAGTAAGGAAAAGAGTATGGCCACATCCATGGCCTCCACACAGGGCCCCTCCATATAGCATAAGTTAGTGAACAAGGTATTGGAAGAATAAAAATAAATCTTCTCCTTACTCACTGGGGTACCTTTGTAGGTTTTAATCTTGTATAGATAATACCTACAGACAAATTATTAAAATTAACATAAAAGATATAATGGTAATAAGAAAAAATATACATAGATATTTTTGTCTTGAAACCCAAACCTAGGAAAACCAGATTGATTTTTTATTATGTTCCTTTACAATGTTACAATACATCCTATACATGTTGTAGCATTCATAAATACCTAATCCATTAACCCTGGATTAGAAAACAATTATATTTCCTTTGACTGAATCTATAAAACCATGGGAAAGACCACCATGCACACGAAAACCATGAACAACAAAATCTCAACAACCTTTTCCGCTACCGAATGGGCTAATATACCATTGATGTCTTCTGGAAAATGATGAAATCAAGCACCAAAGCCAAATTTTCTTCGAAAAGGGTAAATCTAACCAAATTCCTCACTTTGTGGAAGCCCAATTTTGTTTGTGTAAAAGAAAGACAATACTTGGAAACTCTAAATTGATTATCGAACCCTGAAAAAAATCATAGTTAAGAATTGGTACTCGATTTCCTGGATTTACAACCTTCTTGATCAGCTCAAGAGGGGAAGGACTACAATAATGTTGATTCAAAGTCTGGCTATGACCAAGTCCCAATATAACTAATTGATGTATGGAAGACTTATTTCAAATCCAAGAAGGGTATTTTTGAATGGTTGTTCATGCCGTTTGGATTGACGAATTCCATAACAACTTTCATGAAGCTGATGGATGATATCTTGTGGACTTTAAACAATTCATTTGTGGTTGTATATCTAGATGATATCCTCAACTTCAGTAAGTGTTGGGTAGAACACTTGCAACATATTCAACAAGTTCTTCACACTATGTAGCAACACAAGCTATGCTCTAACTTGGAAAAATGATCCTTTAGAATGAACGAGGTCCAATACCTAGGCTAAATTATTGATGGACAAGGTGTGCACGTGGATCTAGCCAAGATCTAAGTCATTCAAGATTAGCTAGCCCCAACGACTCTAATAGTGCTTCATAACTTCTTGGGTCTTGCTAAATTCTATTGAAGAATCATATTGGGGTTCTCTTATATCACCTTGCCCTTAAGTTGAGTGACCAAGGGAGGAGAAAAACATTTTTTTTTTTTTTTGTTCTGAGTCACAATAGAAGGAATTTGATGATCTAAAACATCACCTTTCTTTGCACTATTCCTCACCCTACTAGGCCTGCAACAGGCATTTGAGATTGAGACAAGGACATTCCTTGCTCAAGAAGGACATCTGATGGCCTATCACAACGAAATTATCTTTGATATTGTCTGGAGATATCCCACCTATGATAAGGATATGTACTCCATCATGTAGGATTTCTGACAATGAAAGCATTATATTCTAGGGAAGGATACAATCATCCACAATAATCATAGGCGTCTACAATTTATGCAAAAACAAGGGAATTTATAGAATAACTGCCATATAAAATGGTCCACATACCTCCAACAATTCCATTTGAACATCAAATAAAAGAAGGATAGCACTAATAATGTCTCATACTACCTCAGTCATGCCCTAGTTGTAGTGCTTACCACAATTATTAACTCTTGTGGGAATGAGGCCTCTGGGTGGCTAAAGTTATAAAACAATGATTCATAATTCGCTGCCACATACCAAATCTTCATGGTAGGAAAGAAAATTCTCAATTTCCACCTCCAAGATACATTGTTGTGCTACCTAGGATACCTTTGTGTTCCTTTAAGCGAGCATGCCATGTTGATCTGGGAGGCACATTATAGTTAGGTGGCAGGGCATTTTGGTGTGGAGAAGATAGTAGTAGTACTTCAACAATAATTCTATTGGCCAAAGCTTTGACAAGATGTCCAGTAGTAAATCACATCATGCAATACTTGTGCAATTTACAAACCAACCATAAACAAAACAAGCATTATACACTCCTCTAACTGACCCAGGAAATTTCTGGTAGTTAGTGTCCATGGATTACATGTCAAGTTTTCCATCCACTAAGCATGGAAGTGATTGTGTGTTTGTGGTGGTCGATCAATTTTCCAAGATGGCATTTCTTACACCATGCAAGAAGAGTATCATAAATGAAGTCACTGCTAAAATCTTGTTTAAACATGTTTGGATTCATTTAAAGCTACCTCAAACCATTATTTTAGATAGTGATAGCAGGTTCCTCGACACCTTTTGGTTTAGCTTATGGTGATTCATGGATACCAAGTTGACCAAATGGATTGTATCTCATCCCCAATCAGATGGACATAAAAAAGTGGTCAACAGGATGATTGTGCATATCTTGCACATGCGATGAAACTATTCCATATGTTCAACATGGCTATAACAAAGACCTCCACATTTCTATTTCTGTAGTCCTTTTCAAGTGTGCTTGGGGTTCCAACAATTGGCCCCAATTGATGTAACTATTCCCATTACATCTTCACTAATCATCCTCCCATGCTCAAATCAAGGTAGATAGGGTAAAAAAATTTGTTGAGTGGATCCAAAAAATCCAACAACATGTCCATGATATCCTACAGAAAGCTAATGCCAATTACAAGTAATGACATGAGGGGCATATGGTTCCACATAAGTTTCAGGTTGGTGATAAGTTGTGGTTACACTTATAGAAAGAGTGCCCCACAAGCCCCAATAGAAAGTTTAGACCTCTCCAATATGGGTCATACACAATCACAAAAGTGAGGGGTAGAAATGCTTTTAAATTGAGCATTCCCCCATTCCTGAGCTTGCACCCAGTATTTAATGTGGATCTTATTCGACCATATTATCCACCTTTATTGGACACCTTGAAGGTAGCTGAGCAATTTCCCCCCACAAAGCTCAATATTAATTGTGTGGAACATGATACAATAGATTAGATCAATAACACTAAGACAAATGATACCTTCCAACAACACATCCAACTATACCTGGTCCTCAAAGCCAAACAACTTCTTCACCAAGGAAAGTGGCTCACTAAGAGAAAAATTCAACAGAATTTCCCAATATGATGGGGACACTCAATGGAATGGATAAAATTATTTCTTAAGGGAGGAGGACTAATCTAATTGGATATCGATGGAAATCCACCTACTCCACTAGCTTAAAGCACAATTATCCATCTTGACAATTCTTATGTAGTTTTTGGGTCCTAAAATTCCGGGCCATTTCGAGGCCCTAAATGATGCTCTTTTGATATGGTAGGGACTTAGGATATAATTGTAGGCATAACTTGGGTCCATCTAAAATGTATAATTCTTAGCTAGAACTTTCAAATGGGCTACTGAGTGCACAAAACATATATTGTATGCAAAAGTTACTACCCTAGGAAGTTGATGTACTAACTAACCCTAGTGGGGCCCACAAGCCTTTTTGAATTTCATCTCTTAGGGTTATGTTTTTGGATGTTTATTATAACACTCCCTCCCACCCTGTTAGATTAGTCTTAACTAAATGGGAGGTGTTACCTTCAACTAACCCAACCTTCATAGTCTTGTCATGGAAATGGGGTTACAAAATTCCTTCTCACCCAATGTGTGTGGAACTTATTTTGGATAACACCATTGCATTCAAATCATAAATAACTTTCCAATGATATAAACTTTTCCTCAATCTGATCTCTAGATTGAAAATTATGCCCATTTCAATTTTAGGGTCTGTTACCCTTTGTTAGTGTCAGTCTTTCCAGCCTTCCTCCAGCGATCAAATATGCTCTTACAAAGTGGTCTCAGAGTGTCAAGGTCAAATTTTGTCATTTCAGTGAGTCTTCAAGCAAAATTTGGTCACTAGGCATTAGGTCTAGGGTTTGCTTTCACTCCTTCCAAAGTTTTCCAAATTTCGGTCCATGTCATCATTCAGCTGAGTGTACCATCATTCAAAGGGTTGTCTTTATCATGTCAGGTTCCATTGCGTCATTTTACACCTGTTCATGCTTCAGTTGCGTCCAGGTAAGGTCATTTCCCTCTCCTAGGGTTTTGAAGGCAATTTCTCTTGGATGGTCAAATAATTATCAAAATTTGTATCCGGATGTCAATACACCTTCCCCTATCCTTAACGTACCTTATTAAACACTTCCCATCACTGAGATCCCCCGAATTCCTCATTTTTGCACAAACCCTAGTTTCTTGCTATAACTTGGCAATTTTCTAGGTTGGGCCTGTGTTTTGCCCTTTTGGACCCCTTCCCCTCACTCAATCTCTGATATTCCACTTTCCCCTGCTTCCTAACATCCCTCCCTACTTCCAAAAATTTTCTCAAGAATTTAGAAGCCCCTTATCCCCTTCATTTCACTTCATTTCGACAATTCCCTTGTTCCACACATCGGGATAGGTTTCACTCAAATGATGTTTTTGAGCAATAAAAGATGAATTTTGGAAAACTGAGGGAGGTTTTTGTCCAAAATAGGCCAAGGAAGAAAAAAACCCTTCACTTCTTACACAGGTGTATGGTTTTAGAGAAATGTCAAAAATATCGTTGCCTCGGGAGAATTGAATGCACCTCTGAAGTGACCTTGGGAAAATCAAGTTTTATCCTAGCTTGGTTGGCCAAATGACTTTTTTGATGAATCAAATGATAACTAGACACAAAGATCTTTCCAATGAGCTATCATTAGCTCAATTTGGAGTTGCGGAAGGCATTCAAAAGTTGACTGTAACAGCACTCTGCCTTTGGGTAGCCTCATTTGGCACATTTTGACCAGTCTTGGGAGATTTGATTTTTGATAGGGAAAGTAAACTTCAAATTGAAAAATTCAAATTGGGTTGGAAAGTAGACTCAAAGACCTTTCCAACGAGCTATCCTATGCCCAATTTTGACACTAGGAAGGTCTCCAAAAATCTCCTGCAAAAAGGTGCTATGCACAAGCTCTATTCGCCGCGCCTTCCCTGTGCGCCGCGCTAGTGTATTTTTGCACTGAGAAATGAAGCTATATGCGCTGCACCTTCCCTGTGCACTGCGCCAGTTGCCCAATGCACCGCGCCATCAACAACTTCACAAATTTGCTCCAAATCGCCCGAAACCTGTGGATCATCACTTGTTCAAGTAGGTTAACCCTCTGATTATTGCTTTTCATCCAAATTTGATGGTGGTTTGATGGTGTTTGTGTATGGTGAGTGTTCAAAAGAAAGCAAACCCTACCTTTGAAATTTCTCAAAGCAAATTGCTGCCTAGGGTTTGAAACTGTTGTTTTGTTACCAAGTCCATCCTTTATTCCCTCACCACTCCCTTATTCCATTTTTCTCTTGATTTCCCTATCCCTAAACTCACATATCCCTAAAAAGTTCACTAATCCCAAACCTCATTTCTCAAAATTTCACATGCAAATTCACAAACCCTAGCTACACATTCCTAAACCCTAATTGTTATCCCAAAATCTAAATACTATTCCTTAAACCCCTTATTCCCCATATCCAAAAATGACATCAAGGCTAATGAAGCAAGGAAATCAATTTTAATCAAACACCATCCTCTGTTCTTCAAGGCAATGATCCATTGTTGACAAAGGCACCTTCAGCCACGAATCAGTTGCATGTACAGCTAAGAAATCAGTTTGAGGCACGAAATCAAAGCTTGATGCAAACACAATCAGGCAATCAAATGCAATCTTCATCTGGCTCACATGTAGAGTTAGCTAGTCAGGGGCAGTCACAAAGTAATAACCAATTTCTTACTCAATTCACACAACAGGCACACTCATCTTTCAAGGACAGCCTTTAGGCCAGGTACAATATTCTGCCTCTAGTCAAATTTTGCCTCAGATATCGGGTTGCCATTCTCAGAATATTAATTACTTGGGCCAGCAAATTTATGATCAAGGTATTCCAAAGTAGATTAATTATCAGCCTTCAAACCAAAGTGATATCTCAGTCAAGCTCCTTGAATCGAAGGGGGCATAAAAGTTTGCTAGGAACTCTACAAAGTGAGATGAGTGATATGAGGTCAAAGAGACTGTTGAACAGGGCCGATAGGGAGAAAGCATCGCTGAGACACATGGCTTTCCACTACATGGCGCGGAACAAGGTCTGCAAGGCACGGATAAGGAATCTAAAGGCGAAATTGAAGAAGGCAATCAAAAATAAAAGTGCACGATCAACTCCAAATCTTGGCTGAAGCCTCTTTGGCTGAGCATGGTACTTGATTGGGGACCCCCAGCCCAAATTTCAAGAAATTTGGAGAAAATTTTGTCAATTTTGAAATTTTTGGCACAAAAAACAGGCTTTTTCTCTATATGCGCCGCGCCACTTGCGCGGCGCTTAGGATTGGGAGCTCCAAATCACAAATGGCTTGCAGTTTTGGATTTGTCATGAAAAATCATGAATTTTGGTACTTGGACAAGAAATTTGGGCAAGTTTTGGGTCCCCAAAAGGTCAAAAAACATGCAAAAAATGACCTCACTGCCCCTATTTTGACACACAGGAAGCAGTCTTGGGAGAATGCACTTTTGGAGGGGAAAATGGACACCAAATTGGAAAATTCCACTTGGGTTGGAAAGTAGACAGGTAGGGATTTCCAACAAGCCAACTTGAGCTCAATTTGGACTTCAGAAAGTGCCTCAAAATAAGCATCAAAGTAGCACGACGCATATAGAAATTGGCACGTTGCACAGAGGTTTTTTGCCCAATTTTTTATCTTCCAGTTCAGAAATTCAGCCAGTTTGACTAGTTTTGCTTTGTGATGTAATTTTTGACTTATATTGATGTAATTGAGTGAACATGATGTAATTTTGGCACTTAGTTACTTTTTATATAAGATTCATTCACCAAAGAGTAAAAATTTAATGAATGAATCAGTTTCCTACCTTATAGAGGCAAGTTGTTTTGACTACCTAGATTGTAGTGCTTTGTTTACGATTGGTTGAAACATCTCCTAGAATGATGAGCTAGACCCCTAGAGGCAAGGGAATAGGTTGGCTTGCCTATATTTTGTAATTTCTAAGTCATTTTCAGGGTTGGCCTCTTGGGAAAATCTTGACACTCTATTGTACATTCACTTCTGCATTTTTGGCAAAGGAAAGACCAGGGTTTTGCAGCACTGTTTAGGATCCATGTGGCTTTATGTGTTGATAGTGTGCTTCTTTCAGTAATTGTAAGTTGTTATGTGTATCATTTTCCTTCTCTCATCTTCTGCAATTGAACAAATGAAGTGTTAAGGTAGAATCCATAGATTGTTATGCTCTGCCATTGAATTTGTTTGATTTTTCATGTTTTCACCTGTTTAAGGAGAATCCTTGAAAGTTTCTTGCTCTCCTTAGATTCTCACCAGTCAGATCAAGCCATTCATTTTCTTTAAAAGCATCAAGACAATCGCCTACCTTGCCCCAAGTAGACCTCTGCAAAAACTGTGTCTCATCCCCGCACCCAAAATTGCCTTTCCCTTTGATTCAACAAAAACCTCAAAAATCAACCTCAAACTCCTTGTACTTCATACCTAGCCTAAGATCAATTGCTAATTTAGTCATCTCGAGCCTCATTGATCACCTTTTGCCGAGATTGACCTGGAGAGAGCCCTCTCCTGTCCGCGTAGGGCTAGCTACGAGGCTGAGTTGTGGTTTGACGTGGACCTAGAACCTTGTATTTTCGGCCTGAGACAAATCTAGGCTCTAACACCCTTGACACATCAGTAAGGATTCACCATGTGGCAAACACATGGCACTTATTTTTCATGGAAATCCACCATGGCACCTACCACATCATATAGCCTTAGCACCACCGTTCCCATGTCATTTTCTTATAATGACACTCCATTCAAACTTACACGATGCATCACAAATTTTCATATCAAATGACAAGGATGGTCTTTGCCACGTGGCTTTTTCTAGTCTGTGATGTCATGCCACACCCCAAGGTATACAACTCTATTATCCATGACACAACTTGAATTATTTTCTGTGAAGTAATGGAGATAGTTCCATCTTGTGGCTTCCGTCTCTTCTGTAAATTCTATAAAATCTGCAACAGTTATAAACAAGCACCACATACTAATATCTGCCATCTCAGTTTGTGGTGATGTGCTTGTCCCCTTGCTTGCATTGCCATCTTAGTACTACATTGGAACCCCATGTCATGTGGCACTACAAGCCACTACCATGTGTCACCAAGTGACACATCAACCTAACCTCCATGCCACCCACTCTTATAGCTTCTTTTTGACATCATGATGATGTCATCCCACTTCATGGAATTCTACAAAGGTGCCATGTGTCATATTAAAATTGCTCACTTGGCCATATCTACTTGACACATGTCATGCCATTATCATGATACATTAATATCCTTACCACATCATGAGCACATGTTGTATGAGTCCCACATGGATGCCATCACCTCATCTTAAGTCATGGATCCCACCAGAGTCCCAGGCCTGTTTGTGAGTAGTGATTTACCATTCAGGGATGGAGATGGATCTTTGTCATGTCTTTCATCTGCAACACCGACATTCCCAACATGGAAGAACTACTTGGAACACCTCCACAAAACTACTAAATGTTGGTGGTAGGTGATGGGCATTTTCCCATCCTGTGATCTCTGTCAACTGTGCCCCCTTCAAAAATCAATCTCTTGGTTCACTTGGTGCAATGTGACATAAACATTTTACAACAGTTAATTGTAATTTCCTTGTCCCGTGTGAAATCTGTTAACTTGGTGTCATCATAGATCATAATTCTTCCCTTGGGACTTATCAAGACTCGTTCAAATTAGATATAGGTTTGCTTTACATGAGACGAAAATAAAATCCTTAAGAACCTCAATGACATTTCAAAATGATTCCCAACACTCATAACACCAAACCTTAGTACTAGAACATAACCAAATGAGGAAAGAAAAGCCATCGTTTCCAATAACATTCCACATAATATTTAACTTTGCTACAAACAACACTTCAACAACATAGCTCATTAGCTTTAAGACATGAAAAAGCTCCATGCAACATACAACCCCTGGATTAACATACAAATCAACAATCGCATGGAATCTATTAAATCATCATTCCTGACATTATCCACAAACCTTCAACGACCTTTACACAATACCTATGCAACATATTAAATAGAACATATAATGGAAGTCACACACATAGCCACAATCATCTAGCCATATTAACAATAAAACATGAGCACATAAACTTGTCATTCAAGAGCACATTAACATCATTAGAATCTGCAAGTGCCTTACAACCATTATAATCTTTCATAAATCATCATAATGCACACATGGGGATACACATCCTCATTGATAGTACGGATACACTCATCATCATACATTGACATTAATCATCATTCCTATTGCACCATTATACACAATATACAATTAATTCACTTATCTTAGCAATTGGATTACTTGCAACTGAGAGATGGACCTTAAATCTCCTCCCAACCATAGGCCATTTGCACTGCTATCCTTTCTTGCAAAGGGCCACCCCTAATCTAGATTCAAAGCTTGAGAAATGAAGTGCTCAAGGGAAATTCACATCAATCATTTACAACACAAGGGAATCCAAAGCACATGGTGTCTCCACTTGATAACAAGAATTCCAGAGTACACAATGTCTCAACCCAATCCAAACTTTAGGGAATTTACAGTACAACATCCTCACCGTAAGAGTCCAAAATCCAGAGGATCTCCACCCACTTCACACTTCAATATTCCATATCCAATAATGCGTCCACCAATCTATTGTAGCAATCCAACGAACATTATTTCTCCACCTGATAGACTCTACAAGAATCCAAAGATATTTGTCCCCATCTATTAAATAACGCACTTAGGAATCCAGATAAATAGTATCCACTAGTTGATCACACACAAGAGTCTAGAGAACTAACCTCCACCTGATTTACACCACACTCAAGAATTTAGAGCACACCTCATGCTCCACTTGACAATCACACAAAATTCCATAAAAGCCTAGTATCCACTTTTTCTCTCCTTTAATTTTGAATTCTTTCACTATTTTTTTTGTCCATTCCTATTCAACACCTCCTCTGTTTGCACATTGCTTTCTTGAATGTCATCCACACTACAATGTTCTTTCTCTTTGTTGCCTTCCTACCCTGAGTGAGGCCTCCTCGGCTAGAGTGTATTATGTTCCACAGGAACAACTTGTCCTTTTTTGTAGGCCCCCATATGCCAGTGTTTAATTCTTACTCAATGCAACAAGTATATAGGTGAGGATTAATTGTGGCATTCAAAGTTTGGCTTTCTCCCCAAGTCATTCCTAGGTAGATTCTCCCCCCAAATCTCTAGATCTATGTCATCTCTCTTATTCAAGTCATAAATTATATTTCACACCAATTTACATGTCCAATTCATATAAGAATATATACATGAAGGGTGAAAAAAAGGGTTGTTACAAACCCCACCCCCTTGTAGGAACACCATTATCAATGTTCTATATTCAAACATGACATTTGTTGAAAATAGCAACAAGAAATGCTAAAAATAGAAGTGCTAAAAATAACATTGCTATAAATAGCATTTCGGGATACATTCCAATTTTAGTTAGTCCCTGAATTAAAATTGAGAATTAAAATTCGAATTTGATCTTAGCAGTTGTTTGTAAAATAATTAATTAATTCATCTTGAGTTAATTAGTTGTAGAAAATAAAACATGAAGTCTATGTGAAGACATGCAACAGTTTCCCCTTTGATTGAGGAAGTTATCCCTTGATTAAGGTGATCAGGATGAGTTGTACTTTGAGTTGTAATTAGTTAGCTCAATTATTGTAGGTTTTAACCCCGTACAGAAATTACCTGCATATGAATTTTAAAACACAGAAACTAAACAATGCGAGAGCATAACACATAAAACACATATACACAGAGATTTTCCCTTGGATCCCAAAACCGAGACTACCGGCTTGATTTTTCATTATGTTCCTTTCAATGTTATAATACATATTGATACATGCCAAAGCATCCAATACCATGGACCGAAAACCATCGCATCCAAAAACATGTGAAAAAATCATGCACAAAACCATAGGTGGGTCTGCCCAACCTAACATAGGGTCCAAAACCAAAATTTTCTGGGGCGTTGCCTCGGACCCCATAAAGTGGGGTTACGGGTACACCGCAAACCCCCTGTGGCCTCCCCCCCTCTAACCCCCAGTTAACTATGTGGGCTAGTCGTGGAAAGAATATAACACAACCCAACAATTATCTGAGTTAAGTCCAGTTAGATTAGTTCCAACAGTTTGTGGAACTGATTGTGAGTTCAGTTAGTTAATGCATGCATGCATGTAACTGTTGCACTTTAGATAACTGAATATTCTCTCATAAATAACTCATGCATGTCAGTTCAATCAGAGACCTAGTTGAGATTAGATGATGGGACAATGTACTATCAGTTGTAGGAACATTCCATTGAGGATATCTCTTGCATGCAGAAGGAATTCATTCCTTTGAGATTGCACAGTTACTTTTGAGTTTGATGAGTTGTGTGAAATGCAAATTCACACAGGTGGCAACATTGGACCCTAGGAGAAACTGTGCAAGGAAATATGAGGCTTGGAGGGCTAAGGGAAGGCATATGTTGTGTTTATTCAGTGTATGAATAGCATTCGAGGATTGTACTGAGAGATGGATAGCTTGTAAGCTAAAGCTTTTTGTAATCCAGACATATTTCCACTTGTATGATATTACAGAGATCGGGGTTTTTAGCTGAGGATTTCCCTAGGGTATTCTTTTGTGTTCATGTGTGATTGCTTTCTCATTCTCTGTTATATGTGTTCTATTTGATCTTGCTCAAAATCGATTAAGATTCCGCAAGTTTGTTGTAGAAGTAGATCTAGTATTTTACTTTAGTATATTGCATAATCTGTAGATCTATTGTGGGAAATTATACATGGTATCAGAGCAAGGTGATCAAAGGGTAGAAAATTATACAAATAAGGGAGAAGTTCAAAGGTTGAAGTTCCTGATTATAGAATTTGAATTCTTATCACATCTCAAATTTCACCAATGGCGTTCAACGGTTTAAGACTCGAGTATGCCCTTGATGGCAGCTCGAATTATATAGCCTGGAAGGATTGCATGGAAGCAATATTAGAAGACAACTATTTGGAGGACTTCATTGATCAAGAAGTCCCCAAGCTAGCAATAGCTAATGCTATAGAATTGTCGGAATGGAAGAAATGTGTGGCTAGAGCGAGGAGAATCCTTCTGGAGGGAGCTCGAGACCACATAGTCTCGAGTCTCCATGGAAAGGAGACACCGTTTTCAATGTGGAAAACATTGAAAGATCTATATCAGAACAATAATGATCAAAGGAAGTTGGCGCTGAAAGACAAGCTTTGGAAAATCAAGTGTGAAAAGGGCGACATGATCTTTACATATCTGAACATGCTCACCACCTGTAGGGATGAGCTTGGAAGTGTAGGGATCACGATAGATGATGATGACATGGTGATTCTTGCACTCCTCAGTCTTCCTAAGAGCTGGCATAGCTACTAAGACTTGGTAAATGGAAGAGAGAAACAACCAGATTGGGAATGACTTTGGTTAGATCTGATGCAGGAGGAGATAAGGAGAAGCATCAGAGATGGATCTTCATCAAAGAAAGATGATGAAGAAAATCTAGCCTTAGTGAGTAAGGCGAGGAAAGGGAAAGGGAAAGTGTCCCATTCCAAATCCAGTTCTTCCCATGGTGGGAAGAAGAATGAAAAATCGAAAGTGAGATGCTTTCATTGTCATGAGGTGGGCCATTATGCTATGAATTGTCCACAGAAGAAATCCAAGAAGGGATCCTCGCAGGGATCAGATGGTGAGGCACTAGCCTCACAATTCAAATTGGATTTCTCCCTCATTACATGCATGGTTTCATCCATGGTAGGATGTGTTTGGTACCTGGACAGTGGAGCTTCATTTCACATGACCGGTGACAAGAATCTTTTCAGTGCCTTGGAGGAGAAGGATCTCCAAATGCGGCTCGAGATAGGCGATGATGGAAAGCAATGTGTTTCAGGTGAAGGTATAGTTGTGTTTCAAAGGGAGCATGGAGCTCCTCTCACCTTGACTAATGTAAAGTATGTACCAGGTTTGAAGAATAATCTTGTGTTTGTCGCTATGCTAGAAGACAAAGGCTATGATGTAGTCTTTAGTAAAGGAAATGTATTCCTGAGGCATATTGGCACGGGAGAGTCCAAGAGGATTGGGATTCGAGTAAAGAATCTCTACAATCTAGAGGTAGAAAACTGTGATGCATTGAGTTCCAAAGCAGAGTTGGTGCAGAGCCAAGATGTTGGTGAGCTATGGCATAGAAGATTGGGCCACTTGCACCATGGGGCCTTGAAGATCATGCAATAGATTTCTATCGGACTTCCCAAGGGAAAATTGGAGCAGACGGATACATGCAAAGGTTGTACCTTAGGTAAGTATGTGAAATATTCCTTTCAGGATCAAGATAGTAGAGTTGGAGCAATCCTGGAGCGAGTTCACACAGATGTGTGTGGACCATTCTCTACAACCTCCACTACTAAACAAAGGTACTATGTTATTTTTATTGATGATTTTTCTCGTAGATGTTGGATCTACTTTATGCAGAAGAAGGATAAGACCTTCTCAAGGCTTTGTGAGTTTAAAGCCTTGGCAGAGAAAGAATCTAGAAATAAAATAAGGGCCTTGAGTAGCGACAATGGTGGAGAGTATGTCTCCCAAAAGTTTAAGGACTTCTGCGTAGCAGAAGGAATTAAACGGGAGTTGACGACACCCCATAACGCACAGTAGAATGGGGTGGCCAAAAGGAAGAACAGATCGATTGCGGGAGTAGCTTGAGCGATGTTGCATGACCAAATCCTACCACTTCATTTGTGGGCTAAGGCATGCAATACAATAGTACTTGTAGAGCAGAAGCCCGCACCGTATACTGGGAATGAAGACACCAATGGAAGCCTTTTCCGGGAAGAGACCAGATCTAAGTCACTTTAGGATCTTTGGATCACCAGTTTATTGCCATGTGACCAAAGATGCAGGGAAGAAGCTAGATCCAACAACTGAGTTGGGGATACTTGTGGGGTACATTGATACTCCCCACAACTATTGAGTGTTCCTGCTTACCAGTCAGAGGACAATGGTACAAAGAGATTTAAAGTTCGACGAGTAGAAAGCCATGCGAGTATCACTTGAGAGGGAGCTCAAGTTGCATGCAGAGGAGGAGCTTTTAGTTCCTAAGGAGGAGGAGCCTCAGACTAATGTAGAGTAGCCGCATGCAAAGGATCTGGCAGTGGAGACATCCACTCATGCTGAGTCTTCCATAGATGGGCAGAAACGCTCAAGGAAAGCTGATAAGTTGATGATGGATACACGAGAGAATGTGGGACAACCATCTTCTCAGCGTAGACAGAGGAGGTCACCCGAGCGGTACACTGGTTACATGGCCCTAGTTGGGGAGTGTGTAGAGACCGAACCTTCTTCATTCGAGGAAGCAGTGCAACAACCAGTCTGGGTTGATACTATGGTGGAGGAGTATGACTCCATCATTCGGAATTGTGTTTGGGATGTTGTCCCAAGACCTCAGGACAAGTCAGTGGTGAGTTCCAGATGGCTTTATAAGGTAAAGCAGGCAGCTGATGGAAGTGTTGAGAAACATAAGGCAAGGTTTGTTGCTCGTGGTTTCTCACAGGTCGAGGGGATTGACTACGATGAGACTTTTGCTCCTGTAGCAAGGTACTCATCTATCAGATTGATATTGGCACCATCAGCTCAAATGGGTTGGATACATGAGATGGATGTGAAGACCACGTTCCTCAATGGGAAGCTTGAGGAAGAGGTGTACATTGAGCAACCAGAAAGTTTTGAGACCTTTGATCATGAGTCGCATATGTGCCGACTCAAGAGGGCTTTGTACGGGCTGAAGCAAGCACCTCGTGCTTGGTACACCAGGATCGACAGCTATTTCACTGGGTTGGGATTCACCAAGAGTGAAGCAGATGTGAACCTTTACTACATCATGGTAGAAGGTAAGCCATTGATCATTGTTCTTTATGTTGATGATCTAATTTTGACAGGTGATGATCAGTTGATCAAGTCTTGCAAGGAGGACCTTGCAAGAGAGTTTGAAATGAAAGACATGGGTCTTATGCACTACTTTCTAGGCATGGAAGTGTGGAAGAAGGATGGGGAAGTGTTTGTGTCTCAAGGAAAGTATGCCAATGAGATACTCAGACGGTTCCACATGGAGAAGTGCAAGTCCATGCAAACTCCTCTAGCTAGTAACTGGAGGAAGGAGGATGCTACTTGAGGTGAGGTAGTAGCTGCTACTATTTATCGGCAGCTTGTGGGTTCATTGATGTATCTAGTGAACACATGACGAGATCTATGCTTTGTGGTGAACCAACTGAGTCAAGCTATGGTTCAGCCTACCAAGATGTTTTGGAAGGCAACAAAGCATGTGCTGAGATACCTCAAAGGCACATATTAGTATGGATTGTGGTACAGACAGACAGAGGGAGTGAAGCTTCAGGGCTTCATAGATGCAGATTAGGCAGGGAGTCCATCAGACCGGGAGAGCACTTCAGGAGGAATCTTCAACCTTGTTTCAGTTGCAGTTTCTTGGTACAACAAGAAACAGAGGTCAGTTGCACTTAGCTCAGCAGAGGCTGAATACATCGCTGCTAGTCAGGCAACATGTGAGGCCATTTAGATGTGGAAGATTCTAGCTGGATTGTTTGGTCAGAGGATGGATCCAATTGTGATCTACTGCGATAATCAGAGTTGTATCAAAATCTATGTGAATCCAGTATTTCATGATAGGTCCAAGCACATTGATATATGGTATTATCATCTTCGAGACTGTGTGGTGAAGAGGATCATGTTGTTGTTGTATGTTTCGACCGAGGAACAGGATGTAGATATTTTGACTAAGGCATTGTCAAAATGCAAGTTCGAGTTCCACAGAGACACGATTGGGGTGACTGATAATACCTTTCTTGTTGAGAGGGAGTGTTGAAAATAGCAACAAGAAATGCTAAAAATAGAAGTGCTAAGAATAGCACCGCTATAAATAGAATTTCGGGATACATTGCAATTTTAGTTTGTCCCTGAACTAAAATTGAGAATTAAAATTCAAATTTGATCTTAGGAGTTGTTTGTAAAATAATTAATTAATTCATCTTCAGTTAATTAGTTGTAGAAAATCAAACATGAAGTCTATGCGAAGACATGCAACAGTTTCCCCTTTGATTGAGGAAGTTATCCCTTGATTAAGGAGATCAGGATGAGTTGTACTTTGAGTTGTAATTAGTTAGCTCAGTTATCTGAGTTAAGTCCAATTAGATTAGTTCCAACAGTATGTGGAACTGATTTTGAGTTCAGTTAGTTAATGCAAGCATGCATGTAACTGCTGCACTTCAGATAACTAAATATTCTCTCATAAATAACTCATGCATGTCAGTTCAGTCAGAGACCCAGTTGAGATTAGATGATGGGACAGTGTACTATCAGTTGCAGGAATATTCCATTGAGGATATCTCTTGCATGCAAAAGGAATTCATTCCTTGGATATTGTGCAGTTACTTTTGAGTTTGATGAGTTGTGTAAAAGGAAAATTCACACAGGTGGCAACATTGGACCCTAGGAGAAACTGTGCAAGGAAATAGGAGGCTTGGAGGGCTGAGGAAAAGCATATGTTGTGTCTATTCAGTCTATGAGCAGCATTGGAGGATTGTACTTAGAGTTGGAAAGCTTGTGAGCTAAAGCTTTGTGTAATCCAGACATATTTCGACTTGTATGATATTACAGAGATCGGGGTTTTCAGCTGAGGCTTTCCCCAGAGTATTCTTCTGTGTTCATTTGTGATTGCTTTCTCATTCTTTGTTATATGTGTTCTATTTGATCTTGCTCAAAATCGGTTAAGCTTTCACATGTTTGTTGTAGAATTAGATCTAGTATTTTGCTTTAGTATATTGCATAATCTATAGATATATTGTGGGAAATTCTACAACATTTGGTAGTCTGTCATTCCTGAACAAAAAATTCAACGATGCTCTATATCTAAGCAAAAAATTCAACAATGTGTTTTATATATGCACAATATTTTACATTCATTTACATGAAAAAAATGGGTAAGATACCCTCCTTCAATAAACCCTTTTCTCAAGTGGCTGCATTTGGTTCGCAATGCTTCCAGTGCACCTTGTCCTGCTTGATTACTATATTCTAGAGTGTGACACACCTCCAATGTCTAGCCATGACTTCTGCTACCATTACTACTCTTTTAGGGAATAAATTTAGCTCATTTCTTTTTGGGACACACCCACTACATTTATGATCCCATTCAATGTGCCCATGATTCTTTATAAACCACTTCATTTTCCAAATTTTAACACTCCATTCTCTTCATCCTCAATCCCCCAGGAAATTTGTTCCTCTTCTATGCAATCATTCACCTTCCAAGTTCATGTATCCCCTTCTCTGCTTCCTTAGTCCCTTAGACAATTCATCCCTTTCCAAGGCTTCCTTGCACAAGAAGAGTCTTCTCAGCCACGGCATACCCTTGCCTTTCCTCAACAACACATCGCATGAGTCATGGCATACCTCATGGAAATCTTCACATTTCACAAGGTTTCAATGTCACTGCAATGGTCCATTTCCTGAAGTCTTTAGTTCTAATGTGATGTTGTTGTGCATGCTGATTTTATTGAGCTGATGTTGTTTACCTTATAATCAACCTCATGCATTTGTGTTGGACAATTAAGTAGTTATTCTACTTCACAAACATACAAGTCTTATGAGTTATATCATATGAAGTATAAATCAACTCAAACATACCTTCATCAACAAATTTATTAATGAAATTAACAATTTTGACAGACTTAAGGTTAATTATGTGGTTGGGATTGCTAATCAATGTTGGAATATCCACATATTTGAGAGTTTGAGTAAAACAAATGCCTAAAATTGCTTATTTACCTTACATTTAAGGCACCATTGAATTTTTTCCCAAAGTTCTAAAAATAAAAGAGATCAAACCTTGATTTAGACCTCATATTACCATTAGACAAATTATGAAATCGGTTAAGGATGGCATTGACCACTTCCAGAACAAGGGTGATTATATGATAAAATGCTCATGTGGAAAATGTTACATTGGAGAAATAGGGTGTTCCCTAAGAGAAGGGATCAAGGAGCATGGTGCAAACATAAAACATGAAAGGATAAAAAAGTCAACTTTTACTGAACATGATAAGAACACAAATTATCATGTATGCTTGGAAAATACCAAAATCTTAGCCATATAAAACCATTATTATTGACGTAGGTTAATGGAAGCCTAAGAGATAAAAAAACACCCTAACAACATAAATAGGGATAGCGGCCTTAAAATCAATAAAAATTGGTTCCCCTGCTATCCATGAAGCGTAATATTTGACCTTCCCTCGTCCTTTGTTCTTCCTCCTCTGTGATCCATATCTCTTTCTACCCTCCTTTCATCCCCCCCCACCTTATCCTTTGGCCCTTCCTTTCTCTCTCATTCCCTCCCTCTTTTCCCCTTTGTCCTCTCAATATCAATGTTGCCTTTTCTTCCCTTCCCTATCCTCCCTCTTCCTCTCATCCCCTTCCATCAATTTATTATCCTTTTCCCCTTTAGGTATTAACCTTCTTCCTTTATATATTTATGGTTTATTCATTGACGTTTGGTTAGGCTATATTTATTTTACTTTAGGTGCTAGGTTATTTTTTGCTTGGCTTCATTCCTGAACTATTTTATTAGGGATTCCTCTACTTGACTTGTAGAGGGATAATACCATTCATAGAATGATATCCAAAGGTCTTGAGCTTTCATATATTCTTTCCATTTCTCACTGTTTTGCTGATTGAAAGCTCTTCTATCCTTCTTCTCAAGAAGGAGCATCTCTTGCATGTACAGATGTTATTTTTCATGAGTGTATATATCCCAGTTAAACATTTTCTTTTTCCAGACATTTTCTGGATCATATGGTCCAATTCCTTTAAAGATCTTCAGAAATGCAATTATTTCTTCATCTGTAGGAATTTCTATTGAATTGGGGATTTTATCAATAGGATTTTTTCGATAGGCCGGGATAGCTGACTCATGTACAAAACCTAAAGCTCTAGTAGGGTTAACAGAATTTACAAGGAGATCTTCATGAGTATTAAAGAAAGACACTTCTTTATAATAGCTAAGACCTCTATACACATCATAAGGTGAAATTGAAGGAAGTTTCAAATTTACAGTAGGATTATGCTCTTCTTCATTTATACAAGCTTCGTTTCCAGAAGATTCTTCATTTTGACATATATCATTTAGACCAGATCTTAATTCGTGTTCATTTTGTATGGCGTCAAAATATTTAGAACCAAATTTTCCCATCGACTCAGAAGAATTTGCAGAGTCCATTTTCTTCAAATTAAAGAAAGATAAATACCCGGTATGATTTTGGTGACGATAACAGGAAGAGATTGCGGTTTCCTTTTTCTGGCTAAATTGCGGCCTCCTCAACTTCAATTCTTAATCGAACGTCTTCAACACCTTCAAATGCCAACTTCGGCAACAACAGGCTACAAACGCTATTCACGACCTCAGGCAAATTCACGATCCACTCAAACAATATAGCACTAGCAAAATCCTTGACATAGTAAAACATCAAGTATGGGTTGTATCTACTGGAGTGGAATCACTTAAGAAGAAGCCTAGTGCAGAGGTCTATAAATCTACCACTCTGTTTTCTGAGCCTAAAACGTCAGTCCCATACTCTATTAATCCTTCGGTGGAAAGTCTTATTAAAGCTCCCAGTTCCATAAACTTTCCACCACCTACTTCTACAATAAATCCACTCAAACAATATAGCACTAGCAAAATCCACTCAGACAATAACTTGGCTCTGATACCATTTTCAAGATCAACACATTGGGTATGCGGAAATATCTTTCTTTATTAATGTGAATTACAACATTACAGGAATGGAATCGGATACAAAACATAGTCTTCTTTCTTAGATTGATTGCAACAGCATTTAACAGATATGTCTCAGCTGTAGCATAAGAGATCTGTAGGCTATCTGGCGTGCATGCAGATTGAGTCTAGAAAACAAAATTACAGATTGGTAGACTCTCTATATGATTCGGCCACTTTAGGTTCTCACCAGCGTCAAGCACTGATGCGCAGGCTCCCAAATCACCTAAGACTTGAATAATTCTCGTGTTGCAAGCAGTTTAGACAGAGTGTCCGCAGATGCAGAGCAGGAGAAAAACTCGACTCAAACTAGACTCTAAAGCTCTCAATTCCCGAATGAGCCTTACCTTGCAGTTCGAAATATTTATTGAACTGGCAAAGGGGACAAGCATCCGTGAATCGCCGAAAGTAAAATGTACAAACTGATGACTCAAAAGGTAAGATGCTATTTGAGTCTGAACAGATTGCCGAAAGCTAGATTCGGGCATGGGAGGACTGTCCCATGTTATCTCATCCCTTCTCCTATTACGGATAGCCAGAGGCATGTGGGGACCGAATCTAGTACTCTTAATTATTCACACAGTGGAAGTTCTTTGAACGAGTGAACCCACAAAAGCTCGAAAAGACAAAAGATAAAAGCAGAGATATGCAAATCTTATTTTGTACAAAATTACAGAGTGGAGATTCCAGATCAAGGGAACCCACGAAAGCTTGTCCAACACCATCGTCGGTTGGAAAGACGACACATCAAAAGGTGTAGTAATCAATCTGAGGATGGGTATAGTACTGGTAGTTCCACCTTTCAATCATGTAATTGGAATAGTATTGGACCCATACCTCTTTCTCTAATTCCCAGATTGTTGTACTATGTGGATCAGGTAAGTCTAGATAATTTAAATTCATGAATGGATTTAGATTTGGATCCACTTGTCCATGGAATTCGGCATAATTTGTACTTGTGGCAATAGATCTTGCTTTATAATGATTCATTACAAACCATCGGACATGGCCACATCTTCTGACTCCTCTTAAGAAATTTATGTCTTCTAGCTCCAATATATTCCTTATTGTCTTGTAAAGGACTTCAGTCACGAGCATACTATGAGGAGTGAAATCTGGAATCTTGAGCAGTGTGAAAGAGTATGGTTTTAATATGAGGGGTGATAAACCATATATCTTCCACCATTCCATGAACCAGTCAGGGAGAGGATCATCTTCTTCCATGTATTCAACTGGAACGCCTTCAAATAAGAAAGAAAACTGCAAGGAGTAAAATAGATTAGTAGAAAAATTCTGGAGGTTCATTCCGGCATAAAAAGCCTCCTTTTGGCGTTCTTCATCATAGTTTGATCTGTTGAGATGATTATCAAATCTTCTGAATGTTATATGACAACTTGTGATTCGATCATCATCATCATTGTCCCTTTCTATTCTGTAGGCTATGCTTCCAATGTGTCTCAAATAATCCAAAGCTTCTAAAGCTTCATCATTCAATTCATCTTGCAAAGGATCTGTCCAAAGGTGAGGAAAACATGTTCTGTAACAGACTTCTTTAATTGGCCGCCAATCATTATCATGGTCTAACAAGACCTTATCTAATTCATATGAAACCCATCCATCCGAAGTTTCAATTTCAACTGTTTCATCATGTCTTCTTAAAAAATTGCAATTTAAAGCAAGGATGGAATGTTCTGATAGGAATTCCCTGCTTAGCATATCTGCGAAACTATTCTTGTCTCCTAGAGCAAACTCGATGTTAAAAGAATATTGGCTTAGTTCCATTATCCACCAGACCATTGTTGCATCCTCAAATTGGCATTTGTGGATGGCATACTTCAAAGCTTGATAGTATGTTCTTACTGTGAATTTAGTATATATGACAAAATCTTTGAATTTAGCAATGCCGAGACAGACTGCTCTCAATTCTTTCTTCAAACTGGACCAATTTAATTGATTTTTGGCCCATAATCCAAAGGCATACTGGCATACCTCTATTTCTTTCTTTCCTCCAGATTTATCTGGATTTTCTTGGCGTAAAACTACTCCCCATCTAGCTTGACTGGCATCTGTCATGATTATCTTTTTCCACTCTTCTCTTATTGGAGACAACGGCTGGATACTTTTTACTCTTTCCTTTATTCTTTTTACTTCTTGGGTGCAATTTTCATCCCATGGGATAGGGATTTTCTGGAGTCTTTTATTCAATAACTTTCTATCTTGGCACAATGACTCAGAAATTTTGAAATATAGTTAAGACTCGCTAATAATCTTTGTAACTGATTCTTATCAGTTATTTCATCTGGGAAATGGTCGACAAAACTGAGGCTTCTCTGAATTACGCTGTATGAACCATACTGGATATTGTATCCCAGAAAATCTATCATAGTCTTGAAAAGCTTCATCTTTCATGCAGATAGTACTATGCCCATTTCTTTGACTCTTTTCAAGAAAATCTTCAAGTGCTTGATATGATTTGGTATATTGTCAGAATGTATTAACAGATCATCTATGTATTTCTTTAAAAATTCATCCATACCTTTGAATGTCTCATCCATAATTCTCTGAAATGTTGATGGTGCATTGATAAGACCAAAGGGCATGATGTTCCACTCATAGTGCCCTTGTGTAACTGAGAAAGTCGTCTTCCATTTATTGGCTTCTTTAATACCAACCTGCTAGAAACCTGACTTCGAATCAAATTTAGAAAGCACTTTTGATTTTGATATTTGGGCCAGAATGGTAGATGGTTTTGGCAAGGGATAAACATCATAGTCGAGAATGATGTTTAGAGGTTTATAATTGACCACCAGTCTGGGCTTACCTCTAGCAATCTCTACATGCTTATTTACATAAAAAGCAAAGCAAGCATTAGGGCTCTTGCTTTTCCTTATTAGTCCTTTCTTCAGAAGATCTTTGATTTCTTCTCTACATAATTTCATCTGTTCTTCATTCATCGGAACTGCTTTGGATCTTCTAAGTTTACCATTGAAATCTTCTTTTAATGGGAGTTCAACCTCATGCTTATGAATGTGCCAAAAAGCATTAGGGTCATCAAAACAACATTCTTTGAATTTAGCGGTGAGGTCTACTATTTGTCTTACATATTCACCATTATCTAAAAGCTCATATGTCTTTAGAGATTCTTTCTTTATTTCCATCTTAGCCAATAGACTTTCTAATCTCTCTATTCTCCTTAGTCTATTTGGTGCATTTTAATTGATAAAAGGAAAGAAAATCTCTTTATCATTAAGCTGACAAAATAACCATACCTTTGAGTAGCAATGTTAAGCTTAGATCCATGTTTTATGAAGTTTTGGAAAAAAGGAGTTCCTAAATACATGGCACAATCCATGTTAGGAACTATTGGGCATACTACCCTTACTCCAACATCTTTTGTCAGGAATATCTCAATTTCTGCCTCTGTTTTTGTTTCAATTTCACCACTGGCAGTGATCACCCTGGGACATGCAGTAGGTCTTCTTAGGTGTGCACTAACTACTGCATCACTTACAATGTTCAATCTTGAACCAGTGTCCATTAAAACCTTCCAGTCTTCATACTGGTTCCCAATCCTTACTCTCATCTTGATACAATACATGACATCTCGATTCATAATATTGCATCCAAGTGATATCCTATCATCTTCATTCTTTTCTTCTGGTTCTTCTTGTTTATTTATCTGCTCAGAAATTGGATTAACCACATATGTCCAATTTTCTATTTTTCCAGAAAGAGGAGGATTCTTTGATGTAGAAGCTCCTTGAGATCCCATCATTTGACTGATAGATCTTTGTGATTTTCAATGCACAAACTCTTATTTTCTTTCACAGTCTTCCTTAGCTCTTTTATAGCCTAATGGATAGCTGGAAGGGTCTGTGGAAGATCTTCTTCAAAATCTTCAGTCCTGAACTGCCTTGTTAATGCTTCTACTGAGAATAATGTTGCAGGAGGAACGTACCCTTTATGCGGCTGATTCTTTAAACTTGAGGGTACTTGCTTTAGATGATCCATCAACATAGTTTTATACATTTCCTTCAATTGTGGATCTGTTGCGGCCATCATCTGTGTGAAGAGATTCGTGCTAATCTCTTCGTAATCTGTCTTCATCATTCTTACTGCATTGCATTTGCAGACGTCTGGATCACTACATTCACAATCTATGCATTCAGTGCAGTAAGGATCTCTGCATAATTCTTCTTCTGATGATGAAGAGTAATCTGAATAATTCAAATCATTTCCTGAGTCAGACTCAAAACTGATTAGTTCATCACAACTGCTTGGAAGGTCAAAAAAGTTGACTTTTCCCTTCTTATTTCTATATGTAATCTTCTTTTTAGAAGATTCCTTTTTCTTCTCAGGACATTTGTTTGCAGTATGCCCTTTTTTGTTGCAGTTGTAACAAATTATTTCCTTATCTTTAAAGAACATTGTTGTATGTTTATATGGCTTCTTCTTGAAATGTATTTTTGGTTTGCTTTTGGAATGCTGGGAATTCTTCTTAGAATGGAACTTTTTCCTTCGCTTCTGTCCCTCAGAATTGCCAGCTTTCCCAAGGTGCCATTGTTTACAGAGCTCCTGATAGCCATGAGGTTTTCTTGGATTTGTGGCAGCTCGTGCAATTTTCATTTGTGAACAAAGCTCAAAAATTACAGCTTTGACTGCTTGCCTGATCACACCAAATTTGTAGTCTCCTACTTTGCCTGGAAGCTTGTTTACAATTGCTGAAGATACCCATTGTGGAAGAGAGGCAACAAAAATCTCTTTCCACTTTGGTTCTAAAATCAAATCAGGGGACAAAGTATGGAGTCTGTGAAGAAACTCATTAAAGTATTCATCAAAGTGTTGCATGTTATGCAACTTCATAGCAAGCAATGTTATGGTTGTGATCTCATTTGTGATTTGAGGAAAACCAACAAAATTTATAGTGATCCCATAGAGTAGTTTCCCTATCATATTATTTACAGGAAGATGGGTGACAAGATCCATATATGTAGTCCCATCTTCATTCAGCATGACTGACTGTTCCCAAGAAGGAAGAAGGTTTGGTTCTTTCAACGTTTCTACTCTTAACCATGCATCCAAAGTTCCTTCAAATCCTCCAATTATTCTTTTGCAGGCATTAACAAGACCAATATAATCTACAAGATATGTCCTATAGCATACTAGCATAGAATGCAACACTGACATTACCTCTGCCTCAGTAAAGTTATCAATATTCCACGAATAGGTGGAATTGGCAGACCAATCTTTGTGATATTCAGATTTCATTAAATCTCTTTGGTCTGGGGCTGGATCCCAAGTAGAATTCCACTTGGATCTAGAAGAAGTGGCATTGACTTGATGTTCATCATTTTGTTCAATTTCTGTTATGCCAAATTGCTCTTTATCCTGTGCAGAAAATTTATTGATACAAGCCTCAAGATCCTCAAGTTCTGGGGCTATCTCAATCTTGTGGAGACTTGTATCTACATCATCCTTGTCTTGAGAAGATTCACCAAACATGAATTCAGAAACACTTCCTTTAAATTCATCAGATTTTTCTTCAGAAGGAGGTTTCTCAGGAGATTTTTGTGACAAATAAGGAACTTTACTGAAAACACTAGGATTAGAAAATAAAGAATAAGGATGTGTAGAAGTAGGCAGTGGAAAGTTTATGGAACTAGGAGCTTTAATAAGACTTTCCACCGAAGGAGTAATAGAGTATGGGACTGATGTTTTAGGCTCAGAAAACAGAGTGGTGGATTTATAGACCTCTGCACTAGGCTTCTTCTTAAGTGTTTCCACTCCAGTAGATACAACCCATACTTGATGTTTTACTATGTCAAGGCTTTTGCTTACGTTGATGATTTCCTTTCCATGAGCTATTGCTGCTTCATGGATCTTTTTCTCTGTTTGGATTGATAGCCTGTCTAGACTCTGAGCAATGGTTTGATCATTTTCTGCCAGAGTTCTTACACTGTTATTCAGACAGACTGTATTGTAATCTTGTTTCTGTAGAACTCTTTCCAACATTAATTTCATTTCTTCACAAGCATTTTCTACAGAGTTAAATTTACTTCTGACAAACTTTTCTAGACTTGAAATGGCTAGGTTTGTCCAATTAGTTGTTGCAATTGCTTCTCTTGCAGACAAAGAAGGATCATCAGGATGAGAAGGAAGAAGTTTGTACAATTTTCCATCCTGTTGTCGAATCACAAAATTTTCCCATGGTGGGAATTCAGTATCTGTTTCTTGAATCGATCCATCCAGAAGTTCCCACTTATGCTTCCCTGGGGCTCCTGATCTCATCATGTTAACATGAAACTGGGAGCATACAGTCTTTATTAATTCTTCTCCTTTTGCCCTAACAACAATCAGATGCTTTGGAAGATTAGGCTTTGAGAGCATACTTTGAATTTTTGGAGAGAATTCAGGAGTGCATAGAGGAGAAGGAATTATGACACGATTCTCCTCTAGTTTCTTTTCTACATACTGTTCAGGCGCTTTGATTCTTTTCTGCTTAGCTTCATTCCTGAACTGTTTTATTAGGGATTCCTCTACTTGAATTGCAGTAATACCATTCATAGAATGATATCCAAAGGTCTTGAGCTTTCATACATTCTTTCCATTTCTCACTGTTTTGCTAATTGAAAGCTCTTCTATCTTTCTTCTCAAGAAGGAGCATCTCTTGCATGTACAGATGTTCTTTTTCATGAGTGTATACATCCCAGTTAAACATTTTCTTTTTCCAGACATTTTCTGGATCATATGGTCCAATTCCTTTAAAGATCTTCAGAAATGCAATTATTTCTTCATCTGTAGGAATTTCTATTGAACTGGGGATTTTATCAATAGGATTTTTTCGATAGGCTAGGATAGCTGACTCATGTACAAAACCTAAAGCTCTAGTAGGGTTAGCATAATTTACAAGGAGATCTTCATGAGTATTAAAGAAAGACACTTTTTTATAACTTTGCTTAGAAGATTCTTCATCAGAAGGCGGCACAAATTTGATCATATTTACACGGTGGTTACTGGATGATTCTCCATGAGGAGTAGGAGGATCAGATGAGAATTGACAAAATGTTTTAGAGCAGTGTGGATGGTCACAGACTGAACTGAAAGGCTGAGATGGGCCTGGCTGTGAGAAAAGTCTTTTGATTGACTCATACACTGCTTGGTCAATTACAAACTGCAGTGGCATTGGGGCTTGAGCAGGATGTAACTGATTGACAGAAACTGTTGTGGGGACTGATGTGGTAATAGGTCCACCACGCTGAGCTGTGTTTACTCTAGGAAATCTGGTGATAACTTTCCCATCTTGTTCTGTAATGATAGACTGGGCGACAGCAACAACAGGTTTTTGTGTCTGTTTTCCCCAATTAGTTACCCAATCATCTGGAGGACAAAGATCTTTGCGGGAGACATATACATGGGCGACTGGATTACATGCAGATTCATATTGTACAAGGGTTACTCTGCCAGTATCTTTGCTAGGGGAATGTAGAACTGCAGGTATAGTTGTATTATAAAAACAGACACACGTAATATAAAAAACTGTCAAATTTTTGGATTTTGAATGGAAATTTTCATAACCTTTGGTTTGAATACCAAGGGTTAAGCATTTTAAGATATTTGGGTCATCAAGGGATACAGAGAAATCAGGAAATACATCATATTGAATAGGACCATATGAAAGATTGGTCTCTATTCCTCCTATCATAGCTTGTGTGAAAGTACTACATTGATTGTCAAATAGGGCTGAAAAGACAAAGGCTTGCTGGCCTTTTCTGTGCAAAGCATTCAGACCGATCCTAACCATCCCGAGATGGGTGTACTGGTATCCTGATTTCAAAGCAGATTGGATATATTTTTGTTCAAGAAGTGGGATTGTCATCATAGTATTGAGACTCAACTCTGTTTTAATTGACTTCTCTTTTATTTTTATCTGACTAAGAGCTCTAAAATTAAAAGAGCTAAGACCTCTATACACATCATAAGGTGAAACTGAAGGAAGTTTCCAATTTCCATTTTGACATATATCATTTAGACCAAATCTTAATTCGTGTTCATTTTGTATGGCGTCAAAATATTTAGAACCAAATTTTCCCATCGACTCAGAAGAATTTGCAGAGTCCATTTTCTTCAAATTAAAGAAAGATAAATACCCAGTACGATTTTGGTGACGATAACAGGAAGAGATTGCGGTTTCCTTTTTGTGGCTAAATTGCGGCTTCCTCAACTTGAATTCTTAGTCGAACGTCTTCAACACCTTCAAACACCAACTTCGGCAACAATAGGCTACAAACGCTATTCACAACCTCAGGAAAATTCACGATCCACTCAAACAATATAGCACTAGCAAAATCCACTTAGACAATAACTTGGTTCTGATACCATTTTTAGGATCAACACATTGGGTATGCAGAAATATCTTTCTTTATTAATGTGAATTAAAACATCTGAGAGAGAAGACTCTGCTTTGTATCCGAGTCCATTTATGTAATGTTGTAATTCACATTAATAAAGAAAGATATTTCCGCATACCCAATGTGTTGATCCTGAAAATGGTATTAGAGCCAAGTTATTGTCTGAGGTTAATTGTGTGTGCAAGTGTTGTAAAATTTAAATATACCTAGCTTTGGTGTGCAGTGCTCTATTTACATTTTCCTAAAGGCAGATAACATCATGTACCTCATGTGCAGCGCTATGTTTACTTTGTCCCAAAGGCGGATAACGTTGACTAGAAGTGGTGAGGTATACTCATTTGGACAACTGAAAAAAGCTATTTTGTTTTAAATAGAGGAGGAATGACCTGTTATAGAGTTTTATGAACCCAACATTTCATACTACCAAGTGAGTCCATCATCAGGGGTTGAGTCACGTCTTGAGGCTCCACTTCTCAACATACCACAAACACTTGAAACAGTTGTGGTGGAAAGGCATGACACCATGGCAAAGGTTGTACCACACCTGTCAATGAACTTATATGAAACTGAAGCTTCTGGAATTCCTGGAAACTATTTTTATTGATGTTTTTGCTTACCCTTCCCTTTATTCTTAGAACACTAAGAAGCATAGTGGCCATCCATACTCGAAGGTTCTACAATTATTGCAAACTATTTTACTGTTATTTTTGCTTACCCTTCCCCTACTTCTCAAGATACTAAGAAGCATATTGGCCATGATTCTTGCACTTGATATGGCTCAAATTATTCTTCTGCTGGTTAGAATAGCTTGAATCTTCCTTCTTCTTCTAACCCTTCACAAATACTATTTTATTCCCTCCTTTCCTCCCCCTACCAATGAGGGCTAGCTCTGGTACATCCTCATCACTAGCTAAAACCATCTCCAATCTCATTTCCTCCTCGATAAATGCATCCCACAAAGTTTCGATTGAAGGTAGCTTCCCACAAACACATACAAACTATACAAAATGGTGCCAAGATGGACCAAAGCCATTCAAACTTATCCAAATTAGTCCATTCTCTTCTACCTTGTCATCAAGAGTAGCTCGTTGATATATCAACTCTTGATCTTTATTAGATATATAACTACTGTAGTAGTGTTGCTCATGCAAGTAATGAACAATTTCTTCATTAAGAGCATTCTCCTAGACATGTTCTTGCTCCAATACAATATAATCAAGGTAATATGCATTTCCCTATCAATATTTTTCTCTACAATGAAAGGGGTTAGATGATTCTTCACCAAATCCAAAACTATTCATTCCAGTTTGACCAATTTCTAATCATGCTCAGCCAACTCCTTGGTATCTGTTGAAAGTAAAATCTCCTTCTTCACTATGTACCACAATTCAACCTCTTCCCAGAAATGCGGCATCCTGAACTATAATAGAGTTGGAAGTGCCCTTCAACATGTGACAATCCTAAAGACCCTAACTACTTCTGATTACAACTCTTTAAACAAACACGAAAACATATCAAGAACTAAGAATCAAACCTAAAACCTCTTATAGGTGGAGGCCACCTTTCACAAACACGCAAAATAACACTCCAATCCCTGGAACAACTGGGACATCACACCCCATGGGCCACAACCCTTAACCGCTCGAAATCTACTTCACTTGCTGAAACTCGGGCATCCCACCCTTGAAACCCTTCAACAACTCCCTCTAACAAGTTGCAATCCTATCCATGCACAACTTCCTATTAGTTTCAGTGAAAGTGCTCTGCTACCATGTAATCCAGACAATGGTAAGTAAATTTTGCATTAAAATAATATTCCTAAGATCCTAGGTAATTTAAATCCCTTGATGGGTATACTAGAATCTACAAAAACACACTGCTGAAAAATAATAAAGGCATGTACACAAATCTGAACTCTCAATAACATCTATCTTCTATTGAATGTAGAGCAAAGAAAATACAACGTAATACCTCAAAACCAAAAGCTTGCTAACCAACATGGAAGTGTTCACTACATCTCCTTTATAGAATAGGAAGATGAGAAAAGATACAAAGTATCTGGTCACATGCATGATGCACTCAAGGTGACTCAGTCAAATGCTAGCCCAAGTTTACTCATCTAGTGTGCCCTTGCTGCATGGATAAGTGTGCGAGGTAAGTGCATCTCCACTGGAAAACAAACAGAAGCATGCATCCCCTTCCTTGAGAATTGTTCCCCCTATTAAGACTGGAACCTTATCATGCAAAAGAACTCTAATTATCTAGGGTTTTGTGCCCTCCAAATATTAGATCATGCATGCAAAACTGAACTGAATTGAATCTGAACTACAAACTAAACTAAACTGAAGAAGAAATAGAATTTCTTAATCTTAAACAACATGCAAACTAAAATTAATTGAGGATAGCAAAATTGGAAATATATCCTCTACTCTCTTACATAACAACACCTCCCTCATACTATAATGTGCACAGGAACCATGACAAACTACTACCATTATTACTGTTGTATGGACCTGCAAAAGGTACACCCTTACTACTATTGTACCTACCAATTAAGTGCACCTTGGTACTATGGAGAGGACTATCAGAGTTAAACAAGGTAGAAAATATAACAAAGGATATGAACCAACTGATCAAAAAAATATTACCACAGTGATAAATTGAATCCTTAAAAGAGTGACTAGCGTGGGAAGAGACAGAGTTAAGTCAAACAAAGTATAAATCTTTGCCATAGATAAGACAAAATTTACTGCATGGTTTTAAGAAAATTCATCTCAATGGGATAATAAATTGTTTCAAACCCCAAGATTGAAAGGAAAATGACTTAATGTACAACAAAATTTTAGTATTTTGTTAAGCTGCATTTGCATTTACTCAGAGGTGTTGATTTGATGCTATATAATTCTTAAAGCCATGTTCAACTTACAATGAGTCTCTAGCTTTTCTGTTGTTAAAGTTGCAGGCCTATTTTAGCAAATCCATAGGCTTTGATCATGATGAAATGTAGTTAAAAGTTTTTTCTTTTTTTGGATTTATATATTTTTCATAGTTTAGTTTCAATTATGCATTTTTCCATACCAAGTAAGAAATAAAACAAACCATTAGCAAACAAAGAACATATCAGTGAGAGCTAAACATGTAAAATAGAACAGATAAAGGATATACAAATGAAGAATCGAAAGTTTTAACCCAGAAACTGAATAGACAATGGTGTTAATAGTACCTATATAGCAGGATTTGATATCAGGAGTAAAGACACACCAAGTCCATCGAATGCCTCTTTCCAAGAACCCTCAGTAAGAGTTTTCCAAAGTCTCTTTGATTTCCCAAATGTGCTAGTTTACATCCAAGCAGACGTTGTGTCTAGTGGCTTTCCAAAACAAAATAAACCACCACATAACATAGTGTTTATGTATAAATTTGAGCAAGAAATGTACAAGTCAAAATACCAAAATTTGGCTAGAAAATCCAAATCACTAGGACAAGGAAGGAAGAAAAGGAGTTGTACCTGTGTTATCACAGATGTGCAAGCTCTAGTTGCAACATCTACAGCCAAAGTTTCCTTTGTTCCCATATACTTGTTCTTTTGTTTTAAGTAAAATCTCTTAGACTATAGCTATAATAGTATTGGTTAATTTTTTTATGTATAATTACTTGATGAAAATTAAACTCATGGTAAATAATATCACAAGTAATTATCTATAGATCAGAAAAGGTTTTTCAACATGGTATCAGAGAAGTGAGATCAGGCAGTGGAATGTGTCTTGGTGGAGTGATCTTACATCAAACAAATCTGTGTATTTTCCCTGGAACTAGTTTATCTGTAGATCTGATAATTCAAGCGTGCATTATGTAAAGATTCATTGTCTCTAGCACCATTATTATACACAACTGCTTTTGAATTTTTTTTTATCTTATTCTGGAACAGGTGTAAGGAGGTGAGAATGATCATTCCCCATAGCCAAGTTGAAGGGAGTCATAGCATCAGCTGTGTGGAACAATAAATATTAATTCATGACAATTTGCAATCCCAAGGGCATGTTTTTATGCAGTCTCCTCTACTCTGATTTTATTTGAGCACCACAGATATAAAAAACTGAAGGAACAATGAGCTTGGGACATTTAAAATGGAACACTTCATCATTTAGCAATGACTAGCAATGTGTTGGAATATATTCATGATAAGCCATTTGATGTGTGTCGATGTGCATTGATGGGGTAACATGAGGCAGAGGCTATTTTCAAATAGATGAGGACCATAAACATACCTTCCAATACCATCTTGTATTCTATTATGATAAATGGATATTCCAAGCAAGCCAAAATGGACGATGCTTTCAAATTGTTTGATGGAATGGTGGACCGTTATATCAAACTCACGGTTTTCATTTATATTGCACTCATTAGTGGTCTCTCCAAAGGAGGCAAGATGATGAAAGAAAATGACCTTATAGAGGAAATGATTCCTAAATGCATGTTACCAAATATTGTTACTTACAATGTTGCTCATTCAAGGATACTACAAGGAAGGGGACACTGAAAATGCATTCAATTTCCTTTCCAAGATTGCAAGCAAAGGTTCTTCCCCTGATATTGTAACATACAACACTCTGATACATGGATTTTGTAAAGAAGGTAGATTGAGGTTTTTATTGAATATTTTGAATGAAATGGGTGATTTGTTTCCAAATAATGTAACATATACTACCCTGATTGATGGCGATTGTAGAGAAGATAATATGATTGGGGATTTCAAATTGCGGAATGAAAGGGCTAGTGCCAGGAATGGTGACATACGATGTCCTCCTCCATAAGCTCTATGAGAAAGGGAAATTGGAAGAATCCAATAACCTTTTGCATGAAATGGAGAAGAAGGGTCCTGAACCTGAGCACTTCACATGCGATATGTTGATCAATTCATAGTGCAAGAGAGGTAACATGGCTAATGCCTGGAAACTTCACAACAAGATGTTACAAAGCGGGATATTTTTTTTGTGTATACATACAAGGATTTTATTCATGGCTTTTGAAAGTTTGGGAAATAAATGAAGCAACAAAGGTCCTATTTAAAATGATGATTGCAGGTTTATGCCTAATTTTAGTGTTTACTCATGGCTAATTGATGGCTATTGTTTCCAACACAATGAAGAGGAAGCTATGAAGCTTCTTGATGATTTTCTCAAAAGAGGTTTATCTAAAGATGTTTTTTATATAGTAATACTATTCGAGGTTAGGAAACCTGAGCAGAGACAGAAACACAATCAATACAATGTTTGTAGGGGTCTTGTTTGTGATGCCCTTATTTATACTACTCTTATTTATGCATACTTGGGAGAAAGTGAGAGAAATAAAGCTTTAGAACTTGTGAAGAAATGGCCTAAAAAAGGATTATGGTCAATCTTAAAAAAATAAAATGTTTTTTATGTATTCTTTAGATATAGATGGAAAATTTGAGGTTTTATGGAATGGGATGATAGAGAGAGGCTAGGTTGTCAAATGTGCTATCAAAATATGAGAACTATTGCACAAAATTCCATATCCAGTATGTTATTTTGATATGTAAGTTATAACATTAAGACTCTATGATCTCTTTGAGTAAAATATTTGTTGTCAAATAGCTTGGGATGTCTCTCTAGAATTTTTTGAATGTTTTTTCGAACACAAAAAGAAAGTACTTTAATATGGTTGAAAAGCAAACTAAAAGGTTCAATGATTACAGAAGAGAATTATAATTAACGTTGCACTCAAAAGCTTCTTCAAAAAGGAGATACATAAATTTGGGCTTGCAAAGAATATCAGAATAAGTCCATGCCATCCACATCTCATTGTCTGATATGGGGAAATTAGGTCACCCCATTTTTGGGGCCTAATTTCATGGAGAAAACACCCTTACAGAAGTGGAACTAGGACCTTCCCAAGACCTTTTACTTTCGTGATGTATTAAAATTGCTTTTAAAGGAACATTAAGGAATCCATCTGCATACTGTAAAGAAGAAGAAGAACATAACAATCATCAGTACATGAAAGCAAAAGCCCTGATAACAGAGTTCATCCAGGAGGAACTACGTCTTCGGGCCCCGGTGTCAAGATGGTGTAGGCCGCTGCATTATGTGTTGTCAATAAAGATGATGTACACAGAGATGATGTCTCGATCATACAAGGAAGAATGCCCTCACGCAGGAGTGGCTCTAAGAGATGTTTCACGGCTGGAACTCTCTTTCAAAAGACTCCTATCAGTATGACACAAATCAAGCATGGTGCGCATCCCGCCAACATGGCACACAAGGGATGTCAAAGCAAAACACATGCATGATGACAACCAGAGTATCTGAACAACATGAAACAAGGGATCTCAAAGCATAACATAAAGAGTTATGACAGAAAGTACATCATATGAAAGATTCCACATAACATGAAGCAAGGAATCGTGACAACATGAAATAACAAGATCCTGCATCAATCATCAATCATGGATCTGTACAACATAACGTAGAAAGAAGAAGTACATGAGCACATCATATACCTCACCACCAAGGGCCACCTGAAGCAAAGGTTGTCAAAGTGCTGAAGCTTGCTGAAACATTGATCTCACATCATCGATCGCAAGAAGAAGACTGTTCGCACATGAAGATGGATATCTACACTGGCACTTAAAAAAGTGACTGAAAGAAGAAATGAGAGAAAGACAAATATGAATACACCATGATATTTGTGGTGTCGAGTAGTGCTGAAACGACTATCCAAAATCCGAATTCTGAGAATTTGAAAATTCGGAGCTCAAGGAATCTTTTAGATTCCCTCAGGATTCCTCAAAGATTCTGTTTCAGAGATGAGCTGAAAATCCGCTGCTCAGATGTCAAATCTTATTAAACCATTAGGATCCCTACAGAAAACCATGAAAAACAAGTATAAACTTGACCATGTTCTGAGAAAGTGAAATTTTACCTCCTTGGGAAAATTTCATGGCTCACGGTTTTGCTCCCTATTTTCGCTGAAATCATGGTTCCATGTGCAATCTGGAAATGACTGAAAAATGCAGACCTCTGATGAAGAAACAGACAACACTGTTGCGCTCATGGTGAAGAGAGGTGTAAAAACCATATAAAGTTTGTCAATTTCTAAGAAGAAAATTTTGCCCTCCTGCGAAATTCATGGTTTTTGCATTAAAAATTATTAAACTGCCTCGATTTACGTGCCTGCTCCTGTCTCGAGATTCGTGCAGGCCTCCTCCTCCCGCACTGTAAAAATCTGAGTTTATATAAATTTATGGGCAAATTTCCCAAAAGCATTTTTGGTGCAATGGTAATACTTAGGGATTGGTTGAGAAAAGTCAGTAGGTCAAAACCTGCCCCCTTTCAATTTAAAACCAAATCCCAACTATGAAATATTACATATATTTTTATATTTACGTCGGATTGCAAATCACAAGGGTCGGTGGTGGGGTGGCGGGACCACATGCGGCCACCCGCACCCTGCGCCCATTCAATGGTCAACATATGCTGCGTGAACCCCGAAACCAGCGGTGGGTTACGTTACCCCATATGGCATACGTTGGTTTAAAAGACATGCCATATATTACCTCTCATCCATTGCATTGGTTACAAACTATATTATATATAGTTTTGTGATATGTTTTATATGTATTAACCCAACAACCTTCCACGTAGGTTGTTTAAAATTTGTTTTAACCCATTATGTTCCACCAGGCCATGCGTTTTTGGTTAAAACGATATACATGGTTTTGATATATACTAAAGTTTGTTTAATAATTCACGGGTTTTGTTATATTTGGATTTTGGGTATATTAAATTTTGGGTTTTGTTATATGGTTAGTCTAATAACTATATAAAAATTATTGTTATACCCAAAAAGTCGTTTGTTGCTTGTGTAGGTTTAGGGGATTATTGGAGGGATGCCAAGTGTCAAGCTGCTATATGAGTTTCATGTGCTGACTGGGATGCCATGTGACGCACTGTGGGTCCATTTTTCTCTCGCCATACCAATCTTTGAAGAGCTCTATCTTTTGCATACAAGCTCAGATTGACGAACCGTTTGCGCCTCTGCGATTAGGACGACGAGATCTACAACCTGGTCCTGGGTCAAAGTCACTCCAATGACTTTGATTTTTGAGTGTTTATAAGCCCTCTTTGTCCTGTGTGTGTCTCTAGAGATCCTCCTGGATCAAATATAATGTTTAATGTTCTCAAGCTTGTGAAATTGCATTTCATGCAATGTAGAAATGAAAGATCTCAAGAAAATTAAATTGTAGCATGATCTTTGGGCCAATTTTAATGTTTCTTAAGTTTAAAAGAAGCACTTTCACAAGTCTAGGAGGTTGTTAATGAAAACTGCAAACATCTTTCAATGGTATTCTGTGTATTTTTTCGTTTTTTCTCTAACAGAATAAATTGTAACCTAAGGCAAGGAGTTGCACAAAAGATCCACAAGGAAAACTTCCTTGAAGCAAAGATGAAGTCAGTCAGTAAACAACTGATGTGAAGATGCTAGCAGTCAATTGCCTAAGGGTGATTTTGTATACTCTTGCCAGAACTGAAGGCTATATCCCACTATCCAAAGTATGTTATCTCAACTACACTTGGTATGCTAATAAATGCTTCTAGGAAAAATTCACAGCCTATTTTGCATAATTCACTAGAAAATGTATTTATTGAACAAGTATTGATTAATCAATTCAAGGCTTGATCACCTTTTCTAGTTCGAGAGCATACAATAGAAGCCCTTGCTAGCTTGTATGGAAATATCTACTTAAGTGGCAAGCTCCAAAATGCAGAAGACAAGTGTTTGCTAGTGGGTTTACTTATGAGGGATGCAGATGATGTTTAGGAGGAACTCATAAGGTCTCTTAAAATTCTCTACAACAGTGCAAATAATATGTGGCATGCCATTCAAGGCAGGGAAGGAGTAGAACACTTGATTTTTCTTCTTGCCCTTTCTTCAAATAGCAGCAGGAATGTGGAGTGGCCTTGCTTTGTATGTTGTCAAATGAAAATGACGAAAGAAAATGGGAAATTACTACTACAGGCGGCATACCTCCTCTAGTCTAGATTCTGGAGATTGGATCTTCAAAAGTGAAAAAGCACTCTAAAAATGTTATTGTGAAACTCTGAAATCGTAGTGAAGATATCCATTCATGTTTTGAAAGTGCAGATGATGTACTTGCATTTATTGGGTTGTTGAAAAAGTGGTAGTCCAAGTAGAAATAAATTACTGCAAAGATATTGAACCATTTCACCCATAAATCAAATAGTAGCAATATCAGCCAACTCATTACTTTTCTAACTGGTGACTTACCAGAAATAAAAGTTCATGTTTTGGAGGCCTTAAGATCTGTACTGAAGATAGTACTGGAAATGATGGAACTGAAACAATGACTAAAATCCTTTATTCTACTAATAACAATACTTGAGCTAAATTTGCTTCAGTTATTGTTGCATTATTTAACTGCAGGAATTATTTACGTGAAAGAAATATAGTAATTGAATACATTGGACTAGTCCTAAGGCTCCACAATGCACAATCAAAATATATTTTGATTGAAGCAACATGTTCTCTTGCTTCTATTTTTTGTTAATAAAATAGAGCCAGGAAGGTGTGAAGCTGTTGCTAACCATTAGTTATCCTTGCAAAATCTTCAGTGATGTTTTCAAAAAATATGATCGTGAATTTTCCCGCATATAGGGTACTCGTGAGATGTTGGTCTGAATAAGGAAAAAATTTCAGAGCTCTTGGAGATGAGGTGTTGAAGTTTTCCCATCTTTTCCAACAAGAAATTTATGCTTGTTTTTTGAAATGTTTATATATAACAAGAAGGATTGAGGAAGCTCTTGAATTGATCCATGAGATCAAGGAGAGAAGCCTTTTGCCTAAGCCCAAGAGTTTCCATATGCTAGTTAAAGATTGTGCAAAAAATGGAAAAATGGATTATGTTATGCAGCCAATGTCATGAAAATGAAAATTATATGCATGATGAAAATGTTTATGGCATCCTTATCGATGATTACTTGAAAACAGGCTAGGTGAAGAGAGGATTTGATACAATGCATATCATGAAAGAACTAGTTTGAATTCCTATTGTTTCAAGCTACACTACCTTGGTTTAGCATCTTTTTAGGGAAATAAAATACAAAGAGGCTAATAACTTAATAGGTACCTTTGGTAAATGCAAGCATGTCGTTGTGAACGTGATGCTCTAATTATCGTAGCAATGATTGTTGGAGAAGTAAGCTAGGGCCACACTTCTAAAGCGTGGGAATTTTTCAATGCCACAAAAAGCAAGGGACTAAACCCTACGTGGAAACCTGTTTTATATTCATTTGTATAAGAATTCCGACTCTTCAATTTTGCTGGATATTAACAATCGTGGGAAATTTGATCCTGAACGAGGAGACACTCATTGAATGTGTCTGAGTCAATAAAAAGTTTCACTGTTTGTCAAAGTTCCTCCACAGCTTCATTACGAATTTTCTTGTGCAGCTATTGTTTTAAAAGTTATGCTGCTTGGCTATAAAACCCCATGGGAAAGTTGATCCTAAACGAGGAGACACTCATTGAATGTGTCTGAGTCAACAAAAAGTTTCATTGTTTGTCAAAGTTCCTATACTTAGTACTTGTCATGGCCACCATCATTAAAATCAATCGTAAATAAGTAAAAAGCACTCGTTGTTACTAATGCAGTGAATAGGAATTAAAAGGCACAACACTGAAGAGGCTAATTAGGTTACAGTATTGAGTAGATGGTTTGCACAACGGTAAGAAAAATTGCAACAATTTCTCTCGCCAGAGCTATACTTCTCCAGGGTGATGAGAAATGCTCCTTCACAAGCTCGGTAAACCAAACCTTGAATTTTTTTCTGTAGTGATTGTCTACATCTCCCTTCAGTTTTTCCAATGCATCTGTCCAGCTCACAGTGAATCCCTTGCATAGACCATTGAAGAGCTCGGCAACCTCTGAATCACTCCCAAGATAATTTATAATGAGGTCACTTTTCCTAAGCACAACTACATCTTCTTCAGAGTCGATCAACTCGTCCATTAGATTCAAGTAACATGTCACATAATTGATTTCAAATGCCTTCCATGCCTCAAAAGCGATCAGATTACGAAAGAGTACCTCAGTGTGATTAGTGATATTGATGGGTGGAACATAAATTACAATGCTTTTACGCTCAAAATTGATCTTCTAGACTCCTCTATCGCATAGCGCAAATTTGATCCCAGAATTTCCTAATTCTATGGCACAAGAGATGCATCTAACGCCATTTATTGCTTTCTAAACAGCATTACAGTCGATTTTTATAAGAATGTCGACTCTTCAATTCTGCTAGATATTAAAAATAGTGGGAAAGTTGTTACTGAATGAGGAGACACTCATTGAATGTGTCTGAGTCAACAAAAATTTTCACTGTTTGTCAAAGTTCCTCCGCAGCTTCAATACGACTTTTCCTGTGTAGCTATTGTTTTAAAAGTTCTGTTTCTTGGCTATAAAACCCCATGGGAAAGTTGATCCTGAATGAGGAGACACTCCTTAAATGTGTCTAAGTCAACAAAAAGTTTCACTGTTTGTCAAAGCTCCTTCGCAAGCTTAAATGCAACTTTTCCTATGCATCTATTGTTTTAAAAGTTCTGTTGCTTGGATATAGAACCCTGTTAAAGGAGAGTTTTATACTGAAAGTATATGCACACCCAAGAGAATGTGTCTCATTTAATGAACTTGGGTGCCATTTATTAGGCCCCTATACTACTAGTGTAACCCCTTATTGTTATTAGTACAACCCCCTTATTATATTGTTATGCCCATGTAGTCCCCATATTGTTATTATTATGCCCCATAGAAGCCCACTATTGTTATTATTGTGCCCTTACATTATTATTGTTATGCGGACTCTGATTATATTATGACCCCTTAGACTCCTACACATAGAAAGGAGGTCTTGTCATTTGTATAATCTAAGAATTGTTCATTTGTGTAATGTAAAGGAGGTTTCCCCCTCAAAGAGGCTTATTTCTAAGGTGTTGATCTATCTTTTCTATCTTTTTGTGAGTTGGTTTCATAACATTTGGCATCAGAGCTTTGGATTCTAGGGTTTCGCTGCTCCAAACAGGTCATTATGGCATTTTCGCTAGAAATTTTTTCTCTGATGTTTCAGAAGGTAAAAGAAAAAAAACCCATTTGAGACAAAATCTCGCTGAACCTTGGTTCTGAATTGCAGGTCTTGTCTCGCTATATTTTCAAATATATGATCTATGGAAGTAAGGGTTTTTGCAAGCTCCAGAATTTCAACTAAAACAGGTCATCATGGGATTTTCACTATAACGCTTTTGCTACAAAGTTTTAGAATCTAAAAAAAACTCATTTGAGAAGAAACCAGTCTAAACCTTGGCTTCGAATTTCAGATCCTGTCTCACTATAGTTTCAGAGATATAGTCTGAGGAAGTTAGGGTTTTTGTAGACCTCTGAATTACATTGAAAACAGGTCACCGTGGGAAAATCGTCATAACTGTCTCTATGAGCATCATATTGAAATTTCGTAAGAAGTTATAGAAAGAGGACGGACTGTAGTTTCTAGTGTATATTTTTCATATCCAAAGGTCAAAACAGTCACACATGGCACTTCATACAAGTTCGCTCTTCTGAAAAGGTATATAATCAGGTCATCTTAGGAGATTGTGCATAACTCTTTCTTGGAGAATCCAATTTTGATAAGACTGGTGGCATTGTAAAGAGGACATAGAGGGATACTATAGGTCACAATTTCATAACTGGAAGAGCTGAAATTATAGAGTTATAGTTGTTTCAAGATAGAGCTCCTAAAATCAAGAAAAGACGTTATGAGGAAGTTTGATGGCAAGGATCTAGTAAATTGGATACTACAGATGGAGAAATATTTTGATCTACATGAGCTACAACTGTTACAAAAGGTACGTACTTCATCTTTATATTTAGAATCGGATCACTTTTTATGGTATAAAGGGCTTTGTTCTCGTAAACCACTTATGACATTGTCAATTTTCACGGAGCAAATGATAGCACATTATGAGGATACAAAGAGAAACACCTTCTTTAGCCAATTGATAAATCTCAAACAAAAGTGTTCAATGGCAGAGCACATTGAGGACTTTCAAAAATTGAATATAAATGATATTCTAGAGAAGCAAAGGATTGATGCCTTTATAGGTACTTTAAAGGATAACATTCAACATGAGGTTCGTCTTTGGGAACCTGATTCATTGGAGAAGGCATTCAGGTGGGCAAGAAAAATTGAAAGCGAAATTATGGAACAAGGAATCCCACCACTCACAACTATAATTATGGAAGTTTTTCTTCTCCTAGCCTTCCACAACCTACAAGGTTTACACCGCAACAATTGGAAGAAAAAAGAGAAAAATGGCTTTGTTACAACTATGATAACAAATGCACTAAAGGTCATAAGTGTGCTGAGAAGAAATTATTTTACATAGAGTATGAAGAGGAGGAAGAAAAGGACCAAGAAACATCAAAAGAAGAGGATATACGCTAGGACCCAACCCCAGAGAAAGAAGAAATGAATCTGACCATATCTTGTAAAGCATTGGCAAGAATTACCACTCCTCAAACTCTCAAGATAGAAGGACATATCAAGAAGAAAAAGGTTCAAGAAGTGAAAGATCACATCGAGAAAACCATATCTTGTAATTCATTGGTCTGAATTACCACTCCTCAAATTATCAAGATAGAAGTACATATCAAGAAGAAAAATGTTCAAGAAGTGAAAGATCACATCGAGCATCAACAAATGAATCCGACCATATCTTGTAAAGCATTGGAAGAAATTACCACTTCTCAAACTCTCAAGATAGAAGGACATATCAATAATAAAAAGGTTCAAGCAGTGAAAGATCACATCGAGCATCAACAACAAGTTCTCCAACTTTTAAAGGTTAACACCACTTTGGTACATAAACGAATGAAAAAAAAGGTAGATCAACATCGTAGTGAAATTTTTTTGATGTAGGTGATTGGGTATTTCTATGGCTACATCTCAAGCAAGCTATTTATGAGAAGGAAATGTTGGGAATACTACATGCACTTAATAAATGGTGACCTTACCCAATGGAATGACACTTCAAGGTAAAAATGGATCATGATAGTCTTAAATACTTTTTAGAACAAATATTATCTTTAGAAGAACAGAAAAAATGGGTCACAAATATGTTGGGTTATGACTTTGACATCATCTACAGAAAAGGGAAGACAATTTTTGTTAAAGATGCACTTTCAAGAAAGGATGAGGATGTGGAAGCATTGTTTTGTGATATTTCTATTATCCAACCAGATTGGATAAATGAAAAAATGGATGGACGGAATAAGGACAAAGAAGTGTGGGCACTCATTCAAAAGTTGCAGAATGTCCCAATTCAAACAATATTTCCAGAACTTGAAGAGGAAGAAAAAATCATATTGGAACCTGGAGCAGTCACAGAAAAAAGAACCCAACAACTATGAAATCGATCAATTTCATAGTATCTCATCAAGTGGAATAAATTACCCACTGGAGATTCCACATGGGGGGACAAGAATTTTATATAAAAGCATCAAGAACTACTCAAGCATTGAGGAAATTTTTTTTTGAATGAGAGGGGAATGTTAGGCCCCTATACTACTAGTGTAACGCCTTATTGTTATTAGTACAACCCCCTTATTATATTGTTGTACCCACATAGTCCCCATATTGTTATTATTGTGTCCCATAGAAGCCCACTATTGTTATTATTGTGCCCTTACATTATTATTGTTATGTCGGCTTTGATTATATTATGACCCTTTCGACTCCTATATATAGAAAGGAGGCCTTGTCATTTGTATCATAAAATAATTGTTCATTTATGTAATGTAAAGGAGGTTGCCCCCTTGAAGAGGCTTATTTCTAAGGTGTTCATCTATCTTTTCTATCTTTTTGTGAGCTGGTTTCATAACACTCAAACCTTAAATAATTTTTAAAAGGCCCAAACACACTTCTAGGGGTTGCAACTTATGAGTAATGTCTAAGTAGCACCAACACTATGTATGCCTATTGTGTTTGCCTCTGTGCTTTATAAAACTATGTTGTTCTGATGGCCATAGAAAATTAACAAGTATATGTTTGTAAGATAAACGCCTCTAGGTAAAAAGTGAAAAAATGCTATAGCCAAATCATAAAAAATTATCTAGTCATCCATGCATTAGGATGTGCAACCACGGATATTCCTTGCTCACAATTCTTAACATGGTTCTTCATATTTTTATTTCCCTAAAACAAATATAGCCTAGACAATGATAAACCAACTGTAATTTCACAACAAAATATAGTTATCCACGTTGTTGTTAGGAAACACTTTGGCACATTTTCACTCATTCTCTTGGCATTTATCCACATGCCACAATTCCTTCCAACTTGGAAAGGAAACTCGTCACAATTGCCTATATATTTTGTAAACTGCATGAATGATCTTTGTATGCCTTGGATAGAGTGTAATAGAACTTGGTCAGAATTGTAGGGTGTAAATCCATAGCTTTGTCTCTATTTACGATTTCAATTGTTCATAATGCCAGCTCATTTGCCCTTTTTACAATTTCCTTTTCAAAATGAGGAGAATGCTCATTTGCCCTTTCTATAATTTCCTTTTCATTTCTGGCTTTTTATTTTATTAAAATTATGATTTTTTTCAATTTCACTCCTATTTAATTTTTTTTTTCTTTCATTTTTACCTCTTACATTATAAAAGCTAACATAAGCTAAAGTGAGAAAGGAAATTGCTTTAAAAATACAAATGACCAAAACTAGGAGAGCTCACATTTGCCCTTTTTATAACTTCCTTTTCATTTTTGGCCTTTTATTTTATTAAAATTATTAGTTTCTTCAATTCCCCTCATATTTAAAAAAATATTATTTTTTTTCATTTTCCCCTCTCATTTTATAAAAGCTAACATAAGCTGAAGTGGGAAAGGAAATTGCAAAGTGAGTGAATGATAATGATATGTTGTTTAAAGATTACATAAGTTTTTTAATTAATTTGTAAAAAAATAATAGAAGATTTATGGAAAAAGGTCTATGGATAATGTAATAACATGATCTTTAAGATGATTAAGAATATTTTCACATACTTTAAACAATGTGAAGATAAGGGTTTTTTGAATTAGTCAAATATTATGAGTAGTGATAAGATTGGTAGTACAAGTGCAAATATTGCCATGTTTTGGACAATTATAAGGGCCCTCCTAAGTAGGACATGGCTATGGGTGTATTGTCTCTAACCAATTCTTTCAATTTGAGAGTTAATGTTTAGAAAAACGAACGTCTTCTTGTGTGCTTGAACCCTCTATACCTATTGATAGAAGGTGATGTTCAAGGAGTGTATAAGGAACATGTGGTTTTCTTGGCCTCTAAGGAATGTTTTTGGTTCATTGGAAATAATAATGATGTAAAGTCACTAGAAGTTGAGGAAAAATGTGTTCTTAGTTGTGGGGGAATATATTGCAGTCAACCAAATCCTTGACCTTTCAAGATGCACTTTGGCATGAAATTTTATTGGCAAGAGGGTAGGGATGGACTACTTTCTGAGATAGATAAAGAAGAGTAGGAGTTCAAGTTTATGCTATATACTAGCAACTCACATAGTAGCAAGGGAGATGCATTCTTTTTGTCTTTTGGAACAAAGAAGGTGTAGTTTCTATATCAAATGAAGTTTGGTTTGTGGATAGGTCTTATTTGTCTATAAAACCCCACCACTCCTTTTTTATGCTAGGGATGAGACCATGTCAGACACCCTACTATGGATAAAACTTCTTGGACTCCCCTTACAACCCTAGACTATTCAAGATTTATGCACAATTGTAAACAAGATAGGAAAAAGTATTCTCATGGATGAAGTCTTTGTTTCTGAGAGATAGAGGTCAATTGTAAGGATATTAGTTTATATTGATGTAACTATAGGTCTTTATGAGACAACTGAATTGATTATTAAAAAATGCAAGTGTTCTTTACATACACTTTCCCAACCCCCAATCAATTTTCACATTTTTTATGTTGTACATGGTGGCCATACTTGTTGGACCTTCATTTTGTCATAGTAAATATGACTCGTAACCTTTGCCAATTAACCAATTAGTATTTATATTATTGACTTTAAATTTATTTGATTTATTAAAGATAATTCAACCAACTAATTATCCTTCCAACTCTTCATGTTTTGTAAGCTTATATCTTGTCGTGCTTTGAAGTTAGAATATTTCATTGTGATGGTGGTGTTTGATCATGGATTTGTGGAAAACTCTAGAGTTCCCCCCTCCCCCCTCCGCGCCCCTCCCCCCCCCCCCCCCCCCCCCTCCCCCCCCCCCCCCCCCCCCTTAAGCCATCTTATGTGAGATTTTTGGCACCAGAGAAATTCTTCCTAAATGCAACCTTCTTCTAATTGAGTGGGAAGCTCATTTTCTTCCTCAACTAATTTGTCAGATTGACCTTCAAGAATAATGCATTGTTGGACTTATTCCATGTGATCCTCTAATTCCTATTTGATTTGGTGGATGTTACAAAAATATTCTCTATTCCATTTTTTTTATTTGAGCTTTTAAGAACTTGATTTTCTACTGGAATTGGTTCATAATTGAGCCTAGTCGAGGAGTGGCTTCCTACCACCATTATTGGGAATTTTCCAAGAAGGAAGGATCCCTAAGAAAAAAGCTTTCAAAGTGAATATCCCATGTATAGTATCTACATATGTGGCATGCAGGTCTTGCATGAGGTCAAGGAAGAGCTACACATCATAGTCAAGTTATTGAAAACCACCTTTTTCTCTTCCATCAATTTAATGATGTGGAAGTTACCCACTATTATCCATAGGTATTTTAAAGATATGGAGTGGAGATCATTCAATAGAGCTAGACCACATGCATTTGTAATTCTACCTATTGACTTAGAACTTTTGAATTGAAAATGACCTGAAAGAATGCATGGGGCTATAGTTAGATTGGTGATGTTACTTTCCACGGGATTTCATATAAGAGCTAGCGTTCCTACTTTTCCTTTTGCATCCAATTCCACTGAAGCACTACCTTTCTAACATTTCTCTAGGATTTCACTTACACGATCGTTGGAGAATTTTGTTTTTTCTAGTATGAGTACTATAGGGATTTCCATATGTTTTTAACCTTTTGGGAGCCTAAAATTTCCTTTCTAGTTGAGGCCCCTAATGTTCTATGTGATTAATTTCACTAAGAATTATGGGGAATTGAGTGGAATACATCCGTCAGGAGAGCCATCTTACTTGAATTGGCTAGCATCTCGTTCACTTCTTGTATGAGGTTTTTGTTTCTTTTTTCCTTCCTTGTGGTGTTTTGAGGGTTCTTTGAAGTTATGAGTTTGGATGCCATATATTGACTAACCTTATCTTTGAGAGGTCATCCCTTTATGATTACAGAGTTTCAAGTATGGTTGATGCAACATCTACACTATTTGTTCAGGATTGTTTACAAATATTTTCCTTTTAACTCTTCTACCATGCTTGCCAAGGTTGCTTCTTCCACATACATTTCTTTTGAATCATCCTAGGTATCTCTTGGAATTGTTTTTTTGCTTCTAGTTTGTCTTCTCGTGTCTCTTCTTGGCTGGTTTCTAGTGCCTTTCTTTTGATAGAGCTTTGATCTATATTTGGATCCACAAAGTTTATTTCTTGTGATGGGTTATCCACATGTACACCATTTTTTCCGTTATTGTTTGTAAATTTTTCCTTTTAGCTCTTCTACCATGCCTGTCATAGTTACTTACTCTACATCCATTTCTTTTGCATCATCCTCCATATCTCTTGGAATTGTTTCTTTCTTTTTGGGTTATCTGTTCATGGCTCTTCTTCGCTGGATTTTGGTGCTCACCTTTCTTTTGATAGAGCTTCAATATGTATTTGGATCCATAGAGTTCACTTCTTGTATTTATTTATCTGACATTTCCATGTCCTCATCTAAGATAGTTTATTTGTTCTTTTATTTATCAACTTCAATTGCATGAAGCAAAAGAAATATTGGGAGAAAAAGTCAAGGAACTTGGAAAATTGAAAGCAGCTGTTGAAGAATTAATGGAATGAAAAAGTAACATGAATGTGGGTAAATAAAATGGTGGAGTTAATCCAAAACCATCAAACAATGTAATAATTACATGTGTAGACTATTTAATTTTTTATATATGTTTGACATATGTTTGAGTTTGACCTTTGTTTTCTCCTCTCAATCTGCCTCATAGCCCCACATATGTTGAGAGTATTTGTGTAATTATGTTTAGAAGAAATCCAATACTAAAGAATGAGGTAGTATTCTCACCAAATGCAAAAGGGAGATCCAATTGTAAGATGACCAAGTTCACCCATTGTCGGGATGATCTTGGAAGTGTCAGGATGATCTTGGATTACTGTTGCCAAACATCATATGGTGAGCCTCACTCTTCTCGGACTTCCCAAGCATTGGCATAGTCAGTACTCTGTCAATGGTAGGGAGAAGCTACTAGATTGTGAATGACTATGGTCAGATTTGGTACAAAAAGAGTTTCGACAAAACACCTGAGATGATATCTCTTCCAAAGAAGAGGAAGATGACTTTGCATTAGTTAGCAAAGGAAATAAATCCAAGGGAAAGTAGTCCCGAGGCAAGTTGGGCTGCAAGAATATGGACTTGTTGAAAGTCACCTGTTTTCACTCTCACAAGCACAGGAATTATGCCACAAATTTCCTACAAAAGAAATAAGGCAAGAAGGATCCAACAGTAGCGGCAGTAGGTGAGGATCTAGCTTCACAATTCGAACTTGATTTCACTCTCATTGCATGCATGACCAAAATTGTAATGGGAAGCGTGTGTATCTCAACATTGGTGCCTCATTCCATATGATAGGTAATAGAAATATTTTTAGTGACTTTGAGGAGAAAGACCTCAAGTAGAACATAGATTTTGGTGATGACAAGAGGTATAGTGCTACGTGATCAATAGAGTTACCTTTCAAAGGGAGTCTGGCTCCCCTCTCATGTGATGTATGTTCCAGGACTAAAGAAGAATCTTACTTTTGTCACGGTATTAGAAGATCGTGGCTATGATGTTATTTTTATTAAGGGAAAGGTTTTCCTTAGACACATCGCCAGGGGATAGGTGAAACATATTGGTGTATGAGTCAAGAACTTGTATTCTCTTGAGGTACAAGATGAATGCAAAGACTTGATGAGCAAGTCAAAGGTTAGAGACTTTGTGGTTGAGAGGGACATCGAATTACCTCTCAACATGCAGCCCATTAGAGCCTAAAAGAAAGTCTCCGATAATTTTGGAGTAGCCACAATTGGAGAAGTAGAGAGGAGACCAAGTGGAGATATCCACTCAAGTAAAGAAGAAGTAGCCTTAGAAGCAGTCTCAGAAAATTGTGGAGCAAACACATTTGGAGAAGTAGAGAGGAGACCAAGTGGAGGCATCCACTCAAGAAGATACCTCCAGTAGGGGGAAATTTCCAGCCAAGTTGGAAGAGGGAGCACATGCAGCCATACCTCCAGGTCAGAGGTGGGGTGATGTGAAGTGATAGTTCGAAGAGGGCAGAAATTTGGGCAGGGTCCATTGAGAGATTTTGTCTCTTGGATCATACCTTGCTATGGGAGCCCACAGTACACAGTAAACCGTAGCAGGATGGATCAGTGGCAGTTGATGCCGAAAGATATCAGATTGACAGAGGCAAAGGATAGAAACAGTCAGTTATTGGAAATCGCATAGTGTTCAGTCGATAGAGGCATAACTAGTAGCAGTTAGAGACTTTGGTGACAGATGCATCATATTGATTCAGGTTGGATGTTTTTTTTTCAATTTCAAGAGTTGTTGTAGTAACAACACTAGAAATAAGTGTTGCATGTAGAACATTCCAAAGGTTCAATATCGAGATAGAGTTGAATTCCTTTCTTGTTGAGAGGGAGTGTTGAAAATAGAAACAAGAAATGTTAAAAATAACAACAAGAAATTCCAATTTTATTTTTCCTTGAATTAAATTGTGAATTAAAATTGTAATTCTATTCTCATAGAAACTTGTAATGGTTAATTAAGTTAATCTGACTTAATTGAATTAGGAATTTCAAGTTGGAAGTCTATCGAGAGTCATGTAGAACGATCCCTAAAGTTTAGGGGTCTAGATTGAGTTCATTGGAGTTGTAATTAGATAACTCAGTCCAACTGAGTTATAGTTAGTTAAAGTAGCTATAACTGTTGGAGGAACTAGTAGAAGTCGAGTAGTGGATCAGTGCACTAGTGCATCCCCAATACCACACCAACTAATTGAAGATTCACTCATAAATAACCCATGCATGTTAGTTCATAAGAAGAACCAGTTGAGACTAGAGTGCAGGGACACTGTACTATCAGTTTTATAATTTTCTGATTTGTACAGATGGTGCATGCAATTAGTTGAGGACCCAATTTTGGATTGTATAGTTATGGAAAGAGGTTTTCCCAATTAAATAGAGGTTAATTTCTCTAGTAATTGCCCAACGAAGTGGGGGCTCCACAAGCAGCATATTTCACTAAGTGTTTTCTTGAGCGGTCTTGTGAGGCAAAGAGTTAGATTATACTTGCGCAAGAATTGTTTAGGAGGCACAAGCATGTTATTTTATTCTCAGATCTTCTAGTTAATGAAATATAGATAGTCAAGTTTTTTAGCAGTTGCTTTCCCTAGATAAATATTGTGTTATGCGCCATTGATATTATTCCTCTTTTTGATTATGGTTTCATCGATCATTTTTGGTTTCTGCGGTGAAGAGTAGAGTAGATTCTTGTTGTGTGTTTTAGCATATCACATGAGCTGTTGAATCTACATAGTAAAAATATACATTCTTTCAAATCAAAGTTATCTATGGGTTCCATTGTGGGTTTGTGTTCTATGGTTTGCCACTATTTGTGCTATTTTTCTCTTCCACCTCCATTGGATGTTCATCAAATTTATCCTCCTCTTTTTCCATGGCTTCACCAGATTGGTCCTCCTAACTCAAAACTGCAAACAGATCTACATCAATATCCACTTTCTGAAGCACATCCCCATTTTCTTATGAGGGTTTTTCCTTCTTGGAACAATTTGACTTACCCCTCCAGTCGGAGACCTCTTAAAATTCCCCTTATGTCTCTTGGGAATTATTTGCATGGATATTAGTGATTGTTAGTGGGAAGTCCCATATCAGGTTCCCATACTAATGGTAGAAACAACATTTGAATTAAACATTCTTTTAATCTAAGCGTTAGGTCTTGATCTTGTCGTGGTATTCCAGATCGGTTGATTCTAGGAGGGGTTTTGACATGTTCATGTACACTCAAATTCTGGCATGGGAAGCATGCTTGCCACTCTTTATGATCTCTGATATTTTTACAAAATCCCCAATGGCATTACCAATTCCTTAAAAAATGTTTGGTTCCCAGATTTCATCCGACAAAGAATATAGCCCAACTTAGATTGAATATGAAAGAAACTACTCTTTCTCTAGATTATATAATTCCTCACTAAATCTCATAAAAAGACCTACATTGTTCATGAAATAAGGGACAATTTCAAAGACCCTCTTTTTTTCATCTAGATCTAAGAAAATAACAAGAAATAAACCCTTAGCCCTTAACCTCAACTCCACTGAGCCCTTCGACTTCCACTTTAACTGGATCCAATTCACAATTCCAATTATTTGGGCCAAATGCAAATCAGTGCATGATCTTTCATAAATTGCTTGGATTTCTCCAGCTTATTGTTTAGGATGACGAATTTTGGGGTTCGAGGTTTCTTTTGGGAGATATTTCCATTCCATGTGAGCTTTCCATTGAGCTCCCAGTATTGGGTTCTTCCATTTTCCATCATTTCCTCCAGATGAGCTCATAACTCCATCTGTCTTCTTTAATGTTTTATTGACACTGTTTTGGTAGGAGGGGGTTTCGCCCCTCCCCGAGGGGCCACTCATGAGCCCTACCAACAATCCAAATTACGTGGAAATCACCCATATTTGGTGGGTCAAAACCATGATCACCCTTCTAACCCTAAATATTAAGTATTCAGAAACTCTAGCAGAGCCCCCAATACCCAAAAACAAGGAGATCTATAGTATAATGATCTCCATCTTACTAGATGGAATAAATTTATAACTATGTATTAATTAATTCCATTCCTGACCCAACAATGTGAGAAATGATTCCAATGGAATATATTGTAGCAAATTCAATTATATAACTTAAAAAATGAAATTTGAAGATTTGAAATACAAAACTATTTGTCTTAACAATTAATCAAAAGATATTAAGATATTTGTATTAATAGTAAAGTATATAGTCCAAGTGTTGTAGCAGTTACAACCACCCTCCAAAATTTTGGCCTGCACCCAATTTCAAAGCCTCCCTTGAGAGTTTCACTTGATGACTGCACACACTCGGTTCTCTCCATGAAATCATGTGAGTCTTAGCATTCACCTTGCTTGTTCATTTCACCAAGTCTTGCATGTTGATCAAAAATTCATGCTTGTGACCATGTTTTGGTTATGCCCAAAGTCCTTGATTCGTGTGTACTTGTTGTGTTCGCTATGAAAGAGTCTGTCACACTCACACACGGAGTCACATCCACTGTCGCACAATCGTCGTCATGGTCGATCAACGATAAATCACGAGTGTCGTGCTTGTTGCTTGTACCTTCGGTCAATCATTTTGAACATGTTTGTCGGGTTAGTTTGAGTCGTCTCATCGTCAAGTCATGTTGGTGTGTGTTTGTAAGATCACATTTTCGTCTTTCACTCGTTCACAAACTTAGTCATTTTGCTGAAGTTCTAACGACTGGACTTCCCTTTAACAACCAGACCATCTCCACACCATCGACTCGATCGAATGTCACCCAAACACCACAGAAGCACCAAGAAATTCCTTTCAAGCTACGCTGCACACAAGAAATTCAATAAACCTTCATGCTGGCCACCTAGACAGTTGGACCCAGCAGCCACTCGGGGACTGACTCCCATCAAAAGTTGCGTAGAGGCTGCTGACCTTGCCTACTATGTTGACGGAGGAAATTGTACAAATAGGTTGAACAGACACCCAGTGCACATCCCTGTCTCGCTCAGAAAATTGCGCAGTTTTCCTATTCAGTCCTCCCGATAGTCGACCGTCTGCTCATCTAGAAAATTGCACAATTTTCATGAGTAGGCCTTCTGCTTCCCAGTAGTCCGCTCAACTCAAAAATTGTGCAGAGATGATCACAAGCCAGCCTCCTAGCCTCAATTTAGTTTCTCTAGCCAGCAACTCCCAACAACAGAATGACAGTTCCCTCCAGGAATTGCGCATTTTTTGCTACCAAGCTACCGCTAGCTAACTACCAGTTCCCCTTGGAAATTGCATAGTCTCTGCTACCAGTGACCCAACATCCAGCTGTGAGTTCCCTCTAGGAATTGCATTGCTTTGTCTGCCAGGCTCCTGACCAGTTCCTCCAAAAATCTGCGTAATTTCTGCCTCCTAATCCTCCATGGAACCTAGCTTGTTCCTCCAAAAATTGTACAAATTTTGATGTCAAGCCCTTGCTACCTGCTCGTTTTGGAAAATTCGCAAATTTTGTCTACCTTGCCTTCCTGCAGCCCAAACTGTCCCTCCAAAAATTTGCTCAATTTTTCCTTCCACCCGAGCCAGACCTCATGGCATTCACTGTCGACTTGGATTGCCCATCTTCATCATTCAGTTACTATTGTGCAATTTGATTCAACAATGCCCAGATCCATCATCTCGCCTTGCAACCTTACTATCTCTCCCGGTCACTCGCATTCGAAATGATCATGTGTCATGGTAGACTAGGAGGTTTTTGGATTTGAAGGCATCTCGTCATGAGTGAATGCAGGTACAGGTACAGGTACACTAACAAACATGGCTCGATGATGAATGGGATGAACGAAGGGAGCACATGCAGAATGATAGGTTCACCAATGGACAAATGAACGATGCATGCGAAGAGATGTGCTCGCGAATGGATGACCATGGAAAGATGTGCTCACGGATGGAAGGATAAGAAAACATGTAAGATGTGCTCACGGATGACGAACAAATGAACATGCACCTTTCGCGAACAGATGATCTTGTCAAGCCTTCCAACATACAAGCAAGGAGCAACATGCCAAAGCAACATCAAGTGAACCAACTAACATCGAAGACTCTGCGCACCTTGCCAAGTGGAGGTGATGCTGTGACACACCATGAAGATATCCATCACCCAACAACACTGCAACTCAACATGTGCTCCAGCAACAGCACAGATGTACCAGCACTGTCATGTTGAGTCGTGTCATGAGTCATGTCGTCCGCATTGTTGAAAGATGGCAACAAGAATATTCCAATTTAATTTGTCATTGAATTAAATTGTGAATTAAAATTGAATTTAGTCTTAATAGCTACTTGGAAATAATTAATTAATTAATTTTGAATTAATTAGTTGGAGAAATTCAAGTTAGAAGTCTTTCTGAAGTCATGCAAGAGTTATCCCTTAAATTAAGGAGATAAGATTGAGTTATATTTGAGTTGTAATTAGTTAACTCAGTTTAATGAGTTAAGTCTAGTTAAATTAGTTCCAAACAATTTGAGGAACTAATAGTGAGTTAACAGTCAGTTGATGCATTAATGCACTCAACTAGTGCTACTCCAGTTAACTGAATATTCCCTCATCAGAAACTCATGCAAGTTTATTCTGAGAAAGACCCAGTTGAGATTAATGTTCGAGGA